>VDFB02373365.1:21442469-21767217 GCA_007258455.2 Sequoia sempervirens | reverse complement strand
TGTTGTATGAAGTTCTTCATGGTGATGTGATCCCAAGGTGACATTATGATTAATCTATCATTTCATCACTAGAATTTTACATGTTATAAGGTAATCAAGTCTTGATATATTGCAAGCTATTGTTACTACCATCCAAATGTGTCCATCACAAATCAAATCTACTTAACATTTTAACTCCCAAACTTTGTAACAAGTGTTAAATGTGACTATGGTCCACCAGTTACACAACCAAGGCCTCAAATGTATTCTCTAATTGTAATCAAAGGACTTTTTCTCTTCATTCAAGTAAATAAACTTGAAGGGAAACACCACCAAGTGGTTTATTGGACACCTACATGACTAAAAATAGCAGAAAATTTACATTTAATTTCCATATGTCTAAGTGGTTAACGGGGAGGGAGTGTGTACTAGGCCTGGTTAAGTCATCATAAGTTTATGCTTTGGCAATAATTTTTTTTTGTCATCTTAAATCTTGCTATGACTAATTGCTAGGAGACTTTTGGTATGTTTTAAGGTAGGATGATTGATGAAAGAGCCCAAAGATTCTTTCTCCATGGTATCCAGGTACACATAGCAGTGGTCTTCTCTTATACGGTTGGACATGATTTAAATAACTTAGCTAGGAATTATTCATTTAACCTAAGGTTTTCTCATAATTCCATCATTGGAAAAGTATGATCAAATTCTTCTATTATGAAAAATTGGTCTATGTGCCTCTAGTAATCACTATAAATGTTTGTAAGGATAAAATGACTAATTGCATCAGGTAGGAGAGAATCAACTTTGAGTTATTCAAAGATTATATTCCTCTATTCATAATTTTTAAGGGTTGTGTGTGGAGGAGGTTATCACTACCAAGAAGGGAGGAGACCTTTCCTTGTGATGGAACTTCAAAATTTTTCTCTTTGTGTTCCATTTTCATCTTTCCTTATGTCTTTGGTCATCTATGGTGTTTGGAAAAGCCTAAGGTTCGGGTTTTACGTTTGTCTTCATGTAAAACCTTAGTGTTTATCTTATGCCTTGGGTGGGATCTTTTGGGCCGTTACTTTTTGGGGAGGGTTTTAAAACAACTTAAGCCCCATCGCTTCGTCTAGGCTGGGCCCCTTTTGATTTATCATTTTATTTCCTTCACCTGACTTTATTATTTCTTAAGTCTTGGATGGTCCCATGCTCCCTCGTTTAAAAAACAACTTATGTCATTGTTTATCATTGGCCTAGTGATGTCTCCTCATTCTTTTAATAATTTTTTTATATTTTGCAGAGTGACAAGTTTGCATGAATGCAGATCAATTATAATTTGATCTCATCCATTTCCCACCATCCTGTGATGACCCCACCACACTGTTTTGGTTGATTGTGATATCACGAGCGAGCGCCACGTGTCTCATTTAACGAAGTCGAAGAGATGATAGAAATACTTTGATACATTTATCTGGTTTTAATACATTATGTAGTGGGTTACTAAAGCATTTATGAGATGCACGTGTTTTAAATCAACGGAGATTTTATAATCTTAGTAGGAAAGGTGCTTGATGGCTAATGACAAAGCTGGAAACTGTGTTGAACAAATAGGATTACCAATGGTTGAGATCCACAGTTGCCCACCATCGTGTGATCAGAAGTTGCGAGGTCTTTATTAATTGCGATATCACGGGCAAGTGCCACGTGGATTTCCTTGGCAACGCATAGTATGGTGGGACCTTATTTCCATGATTGAGATCGTATCAATTTTTTTTGAAGGAAGTCGTTCGATCATCTGACCAAAGTGAAGGATCGATGGCTAGCATTTGAATCTGCATCAAATGCGATTACAAGGTTGTATTCTATAATTTCATATTTCTTTTTAGCCCTCCTAGAGAACTAAAAACTCAAGATTACAGCTGCCCTCCTAGAGAACTAAGTGTTGAAGAAAGCCAAGATACAGACACTAGACAAATGGCATATAGGTCATTTGTAGCAGACAATGAATTTTGATATACAGAGACTTTGATGCATGTATTTTGATGGAGTAAATGAAGATATCTAAGTTGAGGATTAAGATTTTGGTATTAGCTATTTGTTAAATTTATGTAGTTATTTGATTGTCTCCATTCTGATGCTTCTCTATTGTTTAAATTGATATAAGAATTTTATGCTTAGTTTATCATTGTACATTTTCTATATATGTGTGATTTGGTTATTCTGTTCTCTAAAGTTGGGATTAAAATCTTGTAATCAATCACAACAATTGGGAAGTGTTACTTGGATTAATAAGAGGAATCACATAACTAGAATTTCCATTCTATCTCAAGAAGAGTTTTTTAATTATTCACTTGCACGTTTACACAAGTTGTAAAACAATTTCTGTGTCTAACAGTTTGAATTATTGCCATTATTGAAATCCACATTTGTAGATATTCATTAGACTCCATATACCCAATAAGGCATTGGTCTGCCCTTGTATTATTTTATAATTTTCATTATTCTTATCTATTTTACACTTACATTTACAAATACACATACATATGCATTTACTGTTTTCATTTATTTCTCATGTAGTTTAATAGTTTGATTGATTTCATATTACATGTGTTGAAGACTTTAGAATTTCAATTACATTAATTTATGGATATGTTGTATCTATAAAACTACAAAACCATATGCTCTTTGCATTTACACTTGCATTTAGAAATACACATTTATATACATAGATATAGATTTCTTTAATGATATGTTGCATTTATTGTTTTAGGAGAGCATCTAGTAATTGCATTTACATTTACATTTAAAAATACATATACATACATACATATATATATATGTGTGTGTGTGTGTGTATGTATATCATTTATATTTAGTGTTTAAAACAACCCATTAGGGTCTACACATGGATAAAAATTCATAAAATTAGATCTCCCATACATATTTTGTTGAAACCTAGGCTTGAACCTCTCATTTCACATGCTTTTCTTCACAAAACTCTTGAGGACAACAACTATACCTTCTTTATTTCTTATCCTATGCCCTATTCATGCATCCTACAATTACAAAAGTATCCATGGGCCTTTTACACAAGCTACAGTAATCACAAAAAGTGTAAGAGCCCCTTTATATCATGTTTGGACTACAAAACCCTCAAAAATAGGGTAACCGGGCTATATGCAAAGAAATGAAGCTTTCTAACTCAAATCAATGCCTTAAGCCCTCAAATCATATTCAAATCAAAGCTAACACATATCTTCACAACTGGAATTGATTTCAAATCAAAATATGGCTGCATGTGACTATACAGTGCTGCATAGCAGGAAAAATATAGAAAATTTGAAGAAAACACAAATTTTTGAATGTCAAGAGCTTGTATTTTAAATCCTCAACCATCAACAACCATTACAATGATCACTTTATGCCTTTTAAATGCCTTTGCATGTCAACCACTGAACAACCACCTCTACAACTGACTTTTTAATCTTTATGATCACATGAAACATAAAACACACTAATTTCAAGGTTGTTAACATCACTATTGAAATGTTTTAATTTTTTGACCTTTCAAACATTAAAAAGTACATCATTAAATTAATTATGTAATGGCATAAAAATTAAAAACATCAAGAATTAATTATGTAACCACATAAGTCAAATATAATTCTATCAAAAAATTAATATCAAATAGATAATATAATCGCATAACTCATACATTTCAATGTCATTGATCTTCTTTTTCATCCAACTCTTTGTCTGTATCATTCGATCCAGATTTTACATTGTAAGGATTGGTCATATCATCATCATCATCATCAATATTAGTTTCGATAATTTCATCATCTGCATGGATATCATCTTCATGAACATTAACTCCTACATCATCATGATCTAGTTCCTCATCTTCAACATCTTCGTTAGGGACATCATCAACAACTGTTGATCCCGACCATCATCTACATCATCTTCTAGTTCTTCGCATCTTCTTCTTCCACCTACGGCGGCCTTTACCAGCCTTCCCTCCCCGGATCATGCTCCAACAAACAAAATGACCAACCCAGCTTTTACCCGGAACCTCTCCTCGGCAAAATTTCACACAGAACATATAGCCTATTTAACTGCCGACGACCTTGTATTAACTATGGTAAACGGCTATCAGTTCAATAATGTAGCTTCTTGTGGATCATTTTCATTCAATCATAGTTTGTACCATAGATGATCTAACAAAATTAATCAAGGATTTAAAGTCGCTCAAGTATATCATCCAAAATCCCATAGGTCACCTTCAGACTTCTGATGTATGTCACTCTCTAGATGAAACATTAGTCACTTGAAAGACTTGAGTTATACCAAAAGTTTCTTCATGTCATCCAACATTTTGATTAGAAATTTATGACCATTGCACCTCATAATTTGTGGTGTTTCAATTCAATATGTCAAACATGCAAATACGCAATATCTAGTTGATAAACATATTTATTCTGACTCAATGTATGCAAAGAAAACAATCTCAACATATATATACATCAATATAATTGAAAAATAATTAAATAAATATGTGGGTGATTAATATATTTTATAATGCACTGCTGCATTCTTAAACCATATGCTAAATCAATTTCCCTTGTGTAACATTGGAATCTCCATCACAAATGAGCTTCTTTAAACCAAATGAAGCCACACCTTCCCATGTTAATGCCGACGATATTGTTGACATCAAGCATCCATACCTCATTATCCAATTACATTTCTTTGTGACGCATAAAATGTAGTGCATCCCACTCTCGACCAACTGTATCAAAAAAATTGAAATTCACAAATGACGTATAATTAGTTAAATACAACAATATACGACCTTAATTTATAATTGATGTATACTAAAGATTAAAAATTAAATAAGTACAATATACATAAAAACCATATGTAAAATGTATTCCAATTAATCTCCATGACCATCTTATAATTACCTCTCACTTTTCTCAATCTACCTTTCCCCATTAGGTACTCCCCTTCGAATTTGTTAATGGAGTTGGGTTCCCAAATGCGATCTACATAGATCTTTGCTGTAAATTTAGGAAGATATTCACTAATGTACACCATGGTCTGGTATACCATATATCCCTCCACCATAGAACCCTCAGGATGTGCTCTTTGTCTAAATCTTCAAAAATTTCAAGTGCCTCTCAACCATCCACATTGACCTTATGTGTACAGGTCCACACAATTTAATCTCCTCAACTTGGTGTATGAGGTAGTGTTCTTGAGCATTGAAAAATGTCGAAGGTAGACACTTTTGCATTTCACACATTAGACGACGAATTTTTCTCTTCCAATAATTTATATCTTCTTTATGGATTTCTTTAGATGACAACCATCTACAAATGATTCAAGGCACAAATATATTAACGAGATTTAACAAAAATATACAGTATATTACATAACAAGTAAAAAAAATGGCAATTATAAGATGTATACAACAAATTGAATAAATATCACTACTTACCTCATGTATTTTCCAAGATCATATATAACTTGCTTGACATTGTTGTCGAAGTTTTCTGGGAGAGATAGAGATAGAACGTACTATAACAATTATAAAATTATCTTTTCATTATTTTTCTAAAAGTAGTAAACATAATACACTGAAAAGTACATGCATTATACAAGTGTATAAATATACCAGAATAATTACCTTAATGAAGGTATGCTAATCATGCGTTTTCATCCTTGACACAAATTCACCTTTCTTTGTTATTGTATTGTTTATGTTCGCAGCAAATCCTGTGGAAAATCAAATTTTTCATATGACTTCTTTTATAGCATTGCTTTGATGCTCCGTTAATAACCAAGGAAGGACACTTATATTAATTTGGTCTCCATCGCTATTTAATTGAATGACATTTTTCATTGCATGATTGGCTTCCTGAATGTCACTACAAATTTTGACAATTTTTTATTTGTCATGTCTCCAATCCAATATTTTCTATAACGTTTCTATTATATTCTTTTCAATATGAATTGTATCAAACAAATGCACAATTTGTAGCTGCTCATGGTAGGGCAACCTACTAAATTGTCTGGGAAAACTTTTCAGCCCCTGTGGAAGCCGGTCATTAATGCCTTGACGACCTTCATGAAGCATATAAGTTAATCAAATTAACAACAACAATCATTGTCAATTACAACATGAGTAAACACAACACAATATAAAAATATAAATTCAAAACATATCATATATGATAGATAAACAATTTGATCTGATTTATAACCTTGATGATTAATTCTATTATATTCCAACTTTCATAGGCGAGGTGTCATTCTTCGTGGTTTTGATGTAGTATCTTCTTTCCCATTGAAAAGATGTTTTTCAGTAGTTCGATACTTATGATTTCTATGGAGGAAGTGCCTATACTCATCAAACACATGTTTTCCTAAACTTGTTGAACAACGAGATTTCATCTTTAGACCACAAATTGGACATGCAAATTTTCCCTTTTTTTGAAGACCTGCAAGATCATATATAATTGGATTAAATATGTCAATTTTTATAATTATATATAATGAATAGATTATTTTAAAAACATGCATGATATCTACTTCATAAATTAAATATTGTTAAAGTGCAGTCGAACATTATAACATACCACAAAAATGTATTAGCCTTGGGGCATCATAAATTTTCCATACAAGCATTACATGGAATTGAAATTGTCTTTGTCCTATTGGTCTAGAGACACCATTCCATAACTTTAGTAACTCGCCAATAAGAGACTCAATATATATTCATATCTTTAACTTGGTACTTACCTAGTTGAATGAACACAAACATTACATAATTATTATAACCATTTTACTGCAATATATATAAATTAATGTACATGACTATTGAATGAAAAAAATATAAGTCATTATGCAACAAATAAGACAAATGAGATGCTACTACGTTAAAGAAAATTAATGTAAACAAATACCTAGAACAATCATTGACAACATTATGTGCTCCCTCTTTATTGACATCCATGGAGGAATGTTATTGTTGATAACAAAAGCGGGCATAGAGTAAATAGATCTTAGCTCTCCAAATGGATTGACACCGTCTAAATGCAAAACCATCCGCAGGAATTTGAAGAATGTCATCTCCACTTTTATTCCATGCATGGTAATCCATAAATTGCTCTAAGTTTTCACACCTAAATAATCGTTGCATACGTGGAATAATGGGAATATAACAAAGAACCTTGCGAAGCACCTTTTTTGTTAGTTGATCTATTTGATATCTACTGATATGACATTTCGGGCATTTTGTTACAAATTCATGTTGTTTATGATATATAATATGATCATTGGGACATGCATCTATTGCTTGATACTCCATTCTGATATCTTTCATAATGCTAGATAAATCTCGGTATGAGCGAGGTAAAATATTTGATGGTGGTAACAAAAATTCACCAATCAATCTACAACAAAAAATAATTTGTTAATATAAAGAATATTAATACCAGTACATATTTCATCCTTTATTTACTAGTGATGAACTAACAACAATTAAAATAGATGAAAAAAAATGACATATATGACATACCTTAACATTCGTGAGATTGCTATGTTTGATAAACCATTCATAACCTTCAAGTTCAACAACAACAATATAATAGAGAGAAAAGTTGTTTGGGAGCCTTCATAAAGGGGCTTGTATGCCTTCTTAAGTACAGGTAAATCATGAACATCATCAAAGCCATCTCGATCATCATGATCAGCTCTGCCACTAAATGTGTTATGGATCAATGTGTCTGTACCATCATCTTCAATTGTGTTTTTCTCACACATGATCATCTTCTTCCATAGGATCATTAACTTCATCTTCGATATTCACAACTCCATGTTCATCCACTTGCAAAACCACATTCTCCGGACCATGATAATCCATATCATGTGCCCTAGGGCACCCTACCTTTATAATAATGATAGACACAAATAAACCATGATCATGATCAAGTGATTATATATATATATATATATAAAATGTTAAAACGATATAAACATTTACAAATTCAATCAATATAAACACATATAATGAACAACTTACCAATGGACGATAATCATGCCGCCCTTCAACGTGACCATGCTGCCTACAATGTTTCTTAGCTGTTGTGATTAAAAGTCATCTCATCTTTAAGCCCTTGCAATTATTGCAAAGACAACAACATTTCCCATCACCCTTTCTTTTTAGTCTAGCCCAAAATCTATCAAGTGTCTCTTCATTTTGTTCTGAACTAATATTATCTAACATGATTTTTCTATACCAAGCTTGACTATTTAGATCTTCAAAAAATATCAAACTCACACTCCAATAATTTTTATTCATAGACAAGTAACAAAATCTAATAATTCTGATATTTTACACCAAAAATTTGGCATGCAACCACCCCTGCAAAAGAGAAGATAGTCTAAAGTTAATGACCCCAAAAAACACTTAAAATGTTAATTCCAAAACTTATTAAATTCTGATTTTACTATGATTTCCAACTGTTAGACTCCTAAAATTAGAATATTGAACTTGATCTCAAACTTCCTACAACGATGGGGGTAGCGAGCTAGTAAGAACAAGTGACCCATTCCTAAGGAGCAACAAGTCAGAATCATCATTGCTAATGTCAATATGGATTTATCCTTTTAGTTAAAGATGCAATGTGTCACTTCTTATGACGAGCTTATCCCTAGGGCCCTCAACATTGAGAGAGCCCTAATTGCACAAGGAAGCACACACTAGTAGAATTTGGCAAATAAATGATTAGGTGACTAAAACTTTTAATCACAACGACTAAAAATGACTAAATTCTGCTCATTTTTTGCAACTCAGCTATAAATGAGTAAATAAATTACTAGTTTGGTCCTTGATTAAAAATTATTTAGTCACACAAATAAAAATGACTAAATAGTTAGTCATTTATTTAGTCACAATCCATTTGAATAAATCATTTAAGGAATCATGAATATAGCTCGCCAAAATACTCTAAAGCTTTAATAAACATACCCTAAAACTTTTGTCAAAATCTCATTTTCAAGCTTAGCCCACCAGAATGGAGTTTTCATTTTAATAAACATACTCCAAAACCTTCGTCAAAACATTATTTTCAAGCATAGACAGCCAAAATGGAGAAGTGTTTTAGTAAAGAATGACAGAGAATGGTGAGGAGATGTGCGTGAAAGGAGGCATAGGATTCATTGTTGCTTATCTCATTCTTGCTTTGCTCAACAAATCTTACATTGTTCCCACTACTATTTGCAATCTAGGTATTTACTTGACATATATTTGCATAATCTTAAATTCCTTCAGAGGCTTTTGAAGTATCAATGTATCCTATATAGGGTTTAGAATGATTTCTTTTAATTAAAAAAATAAATAAATGATGTATTTCCCTATAATTAGATAATGTGGAGATCTCCTAAATCTGCCCCAACACACCATCCTCTTTGACACTGTATTCATTACTCTAGCTACTAGGGTTTTGCATGTGACATCTTTAATATCTTCACGACCGTGGCTTTTAAATAGATTTTAGTCTTTGCTTTAATCCTTTTCATGGTAACCCTTGAGTTTCATAATCCACCTTCAATCTCAATTCTAAGAATGTTGTCTTAAGCTAGACTGCATAGTATGCATATAAAGCAAGTCCTTCATACCTGCCATTGTTCCAAATCACCACTCATTGCCTTGCTTAAAATGTTGCCTCCATAAGCACAATAGCATGTTTTAAAATCATGGTTGCCAGTGATTGACCATTAAGGTCACCACTTTCATCAAGATACAATGAGATTTTTGTCTTCAAACTCAAGGCATTATGCAAGATAACATTGTGAATTGTTTGTTGTGTATGATTTGATTTTCTTGCATTTACTGCTTTGCTAACTTCTTTAAGACGGGTATTGCACCCTCAGCTGCAATCTCAAACAACTCACTCACTATCACTTGAAGATTCCTTTCATGAGCATCCTTCTATGAAATCAAACTATGCCCTATAGACTGCCTACTTACTACAGGGGACTCATTGTTTCATGGTATTGTAGATCTTAAGATCCTTCAACCTTATTGACACTACTTCACAGTCCACAAGGTATTATTCACTATTCTTCCATCTTTGATGAGTCTCAAAACATTGCTCAAACATGCAATCCACTACCTCCATTATACAATGGCTAAGAAGAAACATTGAACCTATGAAGAAGAAACATTGAACCACTGTTACTTCATTTTGGACAGTCATTCCTTGATTGTATTTTACTTGTCTAACACTACCAAAAGCATTTGAAAAACCCTTAAGGTCAGCAAGGGGGTAAGGAAACTCACTGTTAAAATCTCCACTTTACTATGCAAGGTTTGAGCTTTATTATCTTGTCACTGTTCAGCCTCTTTTTGACTGTCACATCTCAAGTGACTGTCATTCTTCTTACCGTAGATTTCATTTACAAATGTCACTAAGCTACATAGTGTGCTTGTTATTGGCTACAGTCTTTAGATTGCAAGATTTTGTTATTAGCTACAATGTCTCAATCTTTCTAGTATTTCAACCTCCCTAATCTGTTAGAGTTATTGTTTATGTTTCTATGAAGGCCTAGGGTTTGTACCCTAACCATGCTCTTACCAATGCTTTTGTTGGTATTGAAAAACAACCTTAAATCTTGGGTCAAAAAATTAGTTGTCTTGACAGGGTTGTGGAATGATCTTGGATTGTATCCTAGAGTGTGTGGGAAGCTTGTGTTTGATCATTAAGGTATGTAAACCTGATCAGGGAAATGTATCCTATATAGCATGGGTCTTGCTTTAATACTTTCCATAATGGTTATTAGCAGGTCACATTATTATAGTTTGTGGTAACCCAAGATTGCATTCAAGTATGTAACAAACTTGGTTTGTAGTTTAAGCTATACACTTTTAAGTAACATTCATAAGGTTTAGAAAATATTGATCACTCTCTAGAATAGCCCATTAAACATGGGTTGTGCTTGAATGCACTACATAATTGATATAACACAACCACTCTGCATATCAACCAGAGTTATAGGGTCTTTATTGCAGCAAGAGGTAATCACTCTTGGATCATGCTATAATTATATCATAACCTGTTAAACTTGAGACAACCTGAATGCACCCAATGATGATTGACACCTACATTATACAACCTGAATTAACTACATTATATGAGTGCCTCCATTTCTATCACAACATAGCCACATTAAACTTGGGTCACTCATGAATGCATCCTGTATTTGTTATAGCACAATTGTGCCACATGACCAATAGAGTTATGGATCACATAATTACAGACACAAGAATATGTTCATTGGTTGTGATATTATGGTGATTCCACACAACAAAATCTGGACATGAAATTCTCAAACCCTAAACCTCTAAAAATGAAATCTGATGACATGTTGCTTTAAAATATGATTTTCAAACCTAGAACTACAAATCTGACTTCACAACTGAATTCTGCAAAAAAATAATGACTACCCTCAACCTAGAGATATCTTCTTGAATTTTTTCTGATTTTTCCCAAGAAAATCGTCCTTAGTTATCCACAAACTGTCTCAAGTAGAGAAAATTCGCAAGTATAGAAAAACACTGTCGCAATAAATCAACGAACTCACTTTTCTTTATGTCGGCCACAATTTAATTTTTTCTTATTTTTCATGTTTGTCAAAATTTCGATGAAACTGCTACTCAAAATTTCAATGAAACCCAGGTTCGTGAAAATTTTGACGAACGTTGGGGATAAACTTTTAAAAAATTGAAAATTACACATCAAATTTTACAAGCACCCGACAATACATCAAATTATACATATTTCATCAGAAATTTTCGTCGGATTTTGCAGTCAAATGAGTTAGTGTACTAATCTAAGAAATATGCTAATAAATGTAGGAGAATGCAAAATAGAAACCACTTTAATGGCTTATCTACCCTAAGTTTTTTATTAAGGAAAAAATAGCTTTTGAAGGGGCCCCGAAACCCTTTAACAACAAGCAAGAGATAGATTTAGCAAGTAAAGTACCCAAGCAAGAAGTCAAAACAAGACAGGAAGCTGCCGAAAGAGAACATCAAAACTAGCCAAAAGGCAACACCACAAAAAAACCACAAAAACCCAACAACAAACCCACCGTTAGGCCATATTCTTCAAGATATCTGCCACCTCCTGTTCTAGTTTGTTCATATTAAGTGCCACTTTCTTGATTTCCTGAATGTTAACTTGGACCTTATCATCCTTTCTCTTAAGGTTTTCTCTAGTTATTTTACACGACCACCATAACCTTCCTGACTGTGTACTTTATCCACCTCCTCTTCCACAATAGTCTTGTCCCGATAAGCATTGTCAAGACTGTCCACCATCAAAAAATATTTAGGAGCATTAGGGTTAGAAATAGATAGGGATAGGGAAACAAAATAAAAGGGAGACAGTTTGTCAAATACAATAATCAATGAGCTTTCTCTTATTCATGCAATTGATTCTCATTCATGAACATGCAAATTCTTGTAGCAGTGTTGCCTCAACTTACTTTATGCAAACCTACTTATGCATATAATGACATGAAATGCCATCTATAGCTAGTGGAAATTTAGATATGTGCAAATAATTTGTTAAGTAGACAAGCATAAGTACATTCACAAAATCAAACTAGGGGGCACTCTCCAAGTTGAGTTATGAAAAAAAAAATCCAAATATAACATTTAAATCCTCAAAGGTCAAAAGATATTTACATTGGGATTGGGCCCATATTTATGTACTTGTGGGTTTAATCCTTGTGCAATGGAAATCAAGGGATCCCTAGAGAATTTATGAAGAATAAATAATGAGAAGAGGAAGAGACAAATGATAGAAGGGTTGCAACATTTTTTTGATCTTCCCTTGAGAACAAATTGGTGGTTGACAAAGATCACATTACATAAGTAGGAGCTTATATGTGATCATTTAGAGCCATGATGGCCTCTTATTGGTGCATGCAACATTTATAATGTATTGGTGAAGTGTGATTATTGGATCCTACAAAGAAGAAATCTTGGTCGCTCACAATGAATATTTGATGGTGATTTCATTGATGGGTTGTTGGAAGGATGGAGGTGTGTGCATGACATGAGTTAGATGAGCCACCTCAACTTAGTACTATTTGACTTGGAGGTCTCATTAGGAAGGACACATGTTAACATCACCAAAGAGGAGAACTCCCATGAAGATCCTTGGAGGGAGGTCCAACTAGAATTTCAAAGGGGAGCTTTGAGAAGACCTAGACTATTGGATTACTTTGTATATTGATGGTGTAAGGAAAATGAACTTGATATGCACCTTCCACTACTATGCAATTTTCCCAATTAGTGTGCTTAATACAGGTGCACACAACTATGCCCATAAAATGAAATCATGACACAAATAATTTCCCACATGAACCCTTTGAGAAAAGTAAAGAAAAAAGCAGTTCTAAGTAAATTTCACAACGTGATGGCATGCAAATTAATGAATCTAAGAACAAGAATGAAGAATAATAGAAGAAAAATAGATAGAAGAGAGAAAACATTGATAGATGTGGAGAAAATCCTTTTAGATAAAAATACCCGCATACACCAAAGTACCAAACCAATATATTAATCTGCAACAAAAACATATTACAATAAATTTGCAAGCCTAGAGCCTTAATATTAAGATCTACATCTTCCTCATTTGGAGGAAATTTGAAGGGTGCTAGCATGGAAAAGGCCAAGAAAATATTTGAAAAGAGAAGTGATAAAAAAATTGAGGCCCATTATGTTTGCAAGGTTACAAAGGAAATCATCCATGTTGTTAAATGTGACAATGAATGACTTGTGGAAACATTTTGTTGAGTCACCAAAATGGAAAAGGGTCTAAAGCCAATTGAAAGGGATAGGTGACACCTGTGTGAGGAGAAGACTTGCAATGAAAAAGATTATAAATGTGGATCCATATGAATGTCCACCAAAAATGGCTACTAAGACTAACAATATAATTAAAAAGGGAACATGAATGACACCAAGGAATTGGAAGTGGAAGAAAAGCTCCATTCATACCATGTTGCCTATGATTTGAACAAAGAGGCATAGATTGCTAGGATGACTCAAGACTTGAAGAAGGAAACCTTGTGAATAACAATGAAGATCCAAGGTTAAGAATTACATCACTTGAAGGGAGTTGAAGGAATGGATTTATGGACGCAAGGATTACTCAAAGGGAGTGTGTGGAAAACACACTACATTTTAGGTGATTTTCTAGGACATCTTGCTTGAGATATGGAGATTCCAAAACCATCTTCCATTGGGTGTGGAGTCACAACCTTTGAATATTTTTTCATAACTTCTTCCTAGATGGACATTGTAGTGAGAAAGGGTTAAATAGTTCAAACCTCATCCATCACCTTGCTCTTAAGAAATTTGACATTGAATGTCACTTTTGAGCAAAGGCATGCTTCAACTAGTCTAGAGCTATGTTTGGAGAGGCACCATAGATTGTAGTTTCAACCTCTACAAGATTTTGGGTACTTTTTTGTGAAGAAAAGCTCCACACAATAAGAGGTTTGGAGGTAGCAAAAAAAGGGAAATTATTGTGAAAGTTAAATCAAACACAACCAACAATATCTCCATGGATAACAACCTCTATATTTTTTTAGAGAAATTAATTGTCAAGAAGATGAATCCTAGAATGCCTTCTTTTTGTAGTAGCTTCCAAGGTAGCCTATTGGGGTTGGGAAATGTGTCTAGGACTCTACAACATTGTGGGTACTTTTTTGTGAAGACAAGCTCCACACAACAAGAGGTTTGGAGGTAGGAATAAAAGGGAAATGCTTGTGGAAGTTAAATAAAAAACAACCAAAAATATCTCCATGGATAACAACCTCTATATTTTTTCAAAGAAATTCATTGTCAAGAAGATGAAGCCTAGAATTCCTTCTTATTGTAGTAGCTTCCAAGGTAGCCTATTGGGGTTGAGAAATGTGTCTAGGCCTCTACAACATTGTGGGTACTTTTTTGTGAAGACAATCTCCACACAACAAGAGGTTTGGAGGTAGGAATAAAAGGGAAATGCTTGTGGAAGTTAAATAAAACACAACAAATATTATCTCCATGGATAAAAACCTCTATACTTTTTTAGAGAAAGTCATTGTCAAGAAGATGAAGCCTAGGATGCCTTATTATTGTAGTAGCTTCCAAGGTAGCCTATTGGGGTTGGGAAATGTGTGTAGGCTTTGAATGGATATGTGAAAATGATTATGAATCTAATCAAATACAATTGAATTATGCAATCAAATAATCAATTGAACAAATAAAACCACATTCCTAATGAAATATTTGAAATGAATTAACTAGAAGCCATGAAAACATGAAATGAACTCAAATTTGATAAAGGAAACTAATTAACCAATGCAAACCTTATCCCATTGGGGGGTTGGTGTTGAATTGATGTGGAATGTCAATCCTTTCCCAATCCCATTGACTGAAACAAGATTTTGATAATGCTCCAATGGAGAAAATGACTATAAATGACTGCTAAATTGCTAAATGCTCTCAAGAAATGCTCTAAAATTTGCTCTCAATTAATGTGTATGAATTTCTCATAAAATGGAGGCTATTCATAGGAATTTTGAGTGAATCAATGGCCAATATTTATTTGATTAATAAATGGATGCAAATTGATGAGAAGAATTGGCATGGATCAAGGATTCTAATCCATGGAGGAGATTGAATAGTCACATTGATTGATGCAATTAATCATGGGTTGAAATTGATTCAAAGAAACACAAATCCTTAATTTTAGGAGGAATGTGCAAGATATTTCCATTTAAGATAGAAATTGTTTGAATTTGAATTGGAGGAATCTTCCATGGGAATATTACTTTGCAAGTGGGAGAAATCGGAGGGATGAAAGAAATTAGTCAATTAAATAATTAGGATATTATTTAATTGTGCAAGATGAGGGAATTTAGAAATTTAATTAAATAATTAGCTCATTTAATTAAAAATGGTAGGAATTAATAAAATTTAATTAAATAATTTAAATTATTTGATCAAATGAAAAGTCTTAGAGAATTTGATTAAATAATTTAAATTATTTGATCAAATGAAAAGTCTTAGAGAATTTGATTAAATAATTTAAATTATTTGATCAAATGAAAAGTCTTAGAGAATTTGATTAAATAATTCACATTATTTAATCAAACAAGATGAAAATTAGCATGGACAGGGTGAATTAATATGATAATATCGATTATTTGATTAATAGAAGAAACTAGAAAATTCAATTAAAAAATTAAGATTATTTAATTAAATTGTCGAAAGGGGTTGAATTAGGATGAAAATGGTGTTAGTAATTGATTTCAAATGTACAATATCAATCAACACAATTTTAAATGTCTACATTTTTCCCCTCTTTGAAGCGAGGTACCTGTTACATTGGTTCAAAGACTTGACACTTTCTAGATCAATGTTGTTGCTTAGATCAAAAATTTAAAAATTCATGCTTTTTTTTATGCCCCACTATTACCCTAGTGAAAGAAATGATGTTGGTATACTACCCCCTCGAGAGATCGAGTGAAAATTTTGTTTTTATAGGTTGAGGTCATGAAAAAAAAAACATAAGGTAGGTTCAAATGCGAAACAAACACAAAAATAGGCTCAAGACACTAAAAAACACCTCAAAATAGGTTGATAGGCTCAAAATTGGATTAAAAATGGAAAAAAATCCCACTTCCACCCTTCAATTAGGTCAAACCCTAGTTTTCAAGCTTAGATATGAGTTTGGGATGCATTTCCAATTCATTTGTACAATTTTCTTTTGAAAACCTAAGAAATCTTGCTTTGAGTAGTGGAGACAATGGCTGACTGTGCACTTCCCTAGCACCCCACAAAAAGAGTTCATGAGTTCTAGGAGCCCGCTGACATAGGACCCCAAGTATGCACTTTGAAAATTTTCTTGTTCATGCTTTTTTATGCATTATTTTGGGCATTAGAGTAGGTCAAACAAGTGTGTCGATGTTTCAACAACACACTTGTGTGCCCAATAACACACTTGCAAAAGTGCAATGTGCTTTCCTAAATTCTAGTGCACTTGTTTAGCAACACATTAGTTAGGGTTTGTGCCGCACTTGTAGAATAGTGACACAATTGAGAAACTATCATCCACTAGTTAGGGTTGCATATAGTCGTGCATTTGTAAATGCCAGCGCACTTGTCGAATAGTTGCACATTTGCAATTCAAGCCAGCACCATGCAGTTGTCAATAACAATGCACCTATCAAACAGTGACACACTTGTGAAAAGTGTCGCACACTTGCAAAAAGTGTCGTACTTATTTTTTTAGGACCCCAAACTTGATTTTTTTTAGGTTTTTAGCTTCATTTTAACATTGTATGCTTTGTTCATGCAAGAGACTATACACCCACTCATGTCTTAGGAGAAATGACCTAGTGTTTTGAAACCAGTGGACCAATTTGGAGATGATGAGATGTTCTTTCTAGGGGGTTCTGGTTTAGGGTTTGTTGCTCGCATGCCTGAGATTCATACTTACTTAGCTATGATGGCCATGCTTATTGAGCGGTGGCATTCTGAGACATAATCTTTCCACCTTTCGACTAGAGAAGCCATGATCAAATTGGAGGATTTTTGGCACAATCTGTGAGTTTTGATCCATGGTGCTCCCATTATTCATGATACAGATATTGGTTTGGAGGTTGTTTTTAGGGAGTTGCATGCATACTCTCTATGGTTGGACAACTATCAGATTGGCTTGTGGAGACATTGAGGCCATGTGCCCAACTTAGTATTGGTTATGGTTGGTTTGATATGTAAATTTCTCATTCTAGACCATTGCAGTAGAGATTTCAGTGTCGGCTAGGGTCTAGTGTCCGAGGGCATGGTGGAAAATATGATAGTTTATGCTTGGGGCCTCGTCATTCTTGCTTCACTTTATCATGACATGCATTAGGTCATATGTCTTCGAGGACATATATTGTCAATAAGAGTTACTCTTCTTCACATTTAGGCATGGGAGCACATTTTCGTGCTTTGACCTATAGTGGGATTAGTTGGTATAGATCCAAATGAGCTCATGGTATATAGGTATAGGGCTATGATCACACTACATCACACTAGAGTAATAGATAATGCATATTGGCACCGTGTGATTGATGATATGACCTCCTTTAGATGGTGACATTGGCTCTTGATGCTTGCATGGAATGATGACCAACAAGAGCTATTTTATTCTTGAAAGACCCAATGGATCATGAGTTGACATCATCACATTATTGAGCGATATTTTCCAAATAGGGTGGCAAGGTAGTTTAGAGAGTCTCAAGATGTGTTACCTCTTGGTTACACAAATTTTTCATGCACACACAACTTGGGAGATAGATTGGGGTGCCACCATCGACCCACAAGTAGCCATTGATGATTTTGCTCAGATTCAGCCATTGGAATGGGTATATGTGAGAGGCATTGATGATCTTGCATTACACAAGTGTACGCAAATTGAGTTGCTCAGCATGCTCTTGTGAGACTCACAGATCTAGCCAGGGGTCTTGGAAAAGGTAGGGGTAGAGGCTAAGGCCATGATAAGTAGGCTCCTAGAGATGGGTAGTATGAGGGACAACATGATGGCCACGATGGACATGTTCTTAGTGATGGGAAACCATGAGGGAATGAATAGCAGCTTGATGTGGGGCAGAAGGAAGGACATGTGCCATAGAGGGTACATTTGATTTGACAACATGCCCCTCCGCCTTCACCACCACCATGACAACATCAATAGTAGCCATAGGGTCCTAACCCTAGGGACGTTCAGATTCAAGCTTTGATGACTAAGAGGGACCGGGTTGTTCAAGACCAAGATAGGTACCATGCTAAGTGGGATCATGAGCATTAGTAGGTTCAGTATTTGAGTGTTCAGTTGGCTCAGGAGACTTCCAGGAGGTAACAACCATACACATAGTTGTTCCAAATGCAAGGACAGGTAGTGTCAACCATGATGTATGGTCAGGCTATAGCAAAGGCCACATATTATCGAACCTTATATCATCGAGAGGTTCCTCCTCACTGGTGGCAGCCAAATTTTTCACATAGGAGAAAAGTTGCACTAAGTGTCTCAGCTAGGGGACCATCACTTCAATAGCCCTCGGGTGGACATTGGAAAATGTCACATCATGACGATAGACAAAGTAGAGGATAGCTCTGTGCTATATATGTAGACATTTTTTTTATGTATAACTTGATTATATTGATGTTATCCATTCAATGACTAATTTTGATAGCCTCATGTACATATTTTGATGATATGACATATATTACCATGAAAATCCTTATTTTTTGATATAGCATATATGAGATGACTTTGGATGTGGCATTTATGATATGATGTTCTTTATTTTATGCTCATGTATGGATGGATGCATGTGTTTATGATATGGATGTAAATGTTTATGTATGGATACATATGTATTGTCAATTTTGTGAATACAATGCAATGGATGATTTGGTTTTCAATATCTTCTTTCTTCTAGTATGTAGTGATGATGCAGGATGTTGATGCTATGAGATGGATGCATTTATTTTTGTGTATTTCCTATGCTATGATTATGATTATGAAAGATGTATGTATGTTGATGGTTTGTAGATGCAGGATGGATGCATTTATTATTTTTGTTGACTGTCATGATACCATGTTAGCATGGAAAAAAGATAGAAGAATAAGATGGATGGATTAACCATTGTTTTTGAGATTGATTCAGAAGTCCAACAAGCTTATGATTATTCGAAACTTTATTAGATATGGTAATGAGAGTGATGATTTTCTTGTTTTAGGGAGTGAGATACTTCATCATATCATTCCTTATTTTTGATATAGTATATAGACACGATGCATCAAGGTATTGATAACCAGGATGGTTTTGTATCCCATATGATGGACTTTGACTCTATAAACAAATAGGAATATCCTTTTTCATACCTAACATACGAAAACCTTGTTTGACCATGTGAAAGAATAAGTCGTTGAAGTAATGAGACTAACACATAAAAGGTATGAAGAAATTGATATGTCCTAGCCATTGTTTTACTTGAGACTACCCCGCACATGCAAGATAAGTATTCACCAAGGTTGTATTACAAGCACAACAAACGAAAGATAATGATCAATTCCCCATTCCTTTTATCTCTAAATTCTTTTGATAGAAACCATCGAGAGGTAATTGGAATGGACCACTAGGATAAAGCATAAGAAAAGATCAAAACAAACAAATAGTCAATGTTATTCATATCTCTTGGAAAAGTAACCTAACTAAGATGATTTCTTGACGATGATGTCCATTATAGGAAAGATGTATCCTATGACATGTTTATCAATTTTTTTAGCCAAAACTAACTATTTGATAGGACATTGATACAAATGTTAACTAACTTGTTTACTCATGACCAAGACTTTAGATTTTTACACTTTCAAGCTTACACTTTATTGATTGTTATACTTGTTTTCACTTGTGTTATCAAAGGTTGATGATGATTGATTTATTATGGATGAAACTTTATTACGGGTGAAAGCGAAAAATGGGATGGGTGGTTTTGGACTTTTTTGGACTATTTCAATGTTTTTGATGTTTTAAGATGTTTTGAGGCTATTTTTTAAGATCTTTTGGGTTATGTGAATGTTTAAGTTTTCCAATTATTTGAGGCTATTTAGGGTTTTTGAAAATTTTACAATGTTTTGTGGATTTCAAAATTTTCCAAATGTTTTTGTGTTTTTCAAGGTTAGACCAAGACCTAAGAGAAAATTGACCTAAAAATTTGGGGGCTCATGAGTGATGGCCTTGCCTACATTATACAAGGAGAGATGACGTAGTTCAATAGACTTTGACTAGTAACCATTTATTGATGACATATGAACCTTGATAGAATTGTCAGTTTATTATGACAGACTCCTAAAGACTGACCTAATGCCCTGAGGTCTCATCGATAATGGACTTGCCTACGTTAAAGCTTAGAGATAACGTAGTTCGACAAGTATTTTTTACTTTTTAGACTTGTTTAGGGATTTCAATGTGATTTGGATGTTTTTGGAATTTTGGAGATGTTTTGAATGTTTTTGGATTTTGAACTTTACAAGATTTTAATGTTTTTGGATTTTGATTGTACAACTTTTTGAATGTTTTGGGATTTTGATTTTACAAGATTTTAAATGTTTTTGGATTTTTTATCTTTACAAGTTTTTGAATGTTTTTGGGCTTTGATATTTTACGACTATTTCTTTTGGATTTTTGAGATTTTATGACTATTTTTGGATTTTTGAGATTTTACGACTATTTTTGGATTTTTGAGATTTTATAAATAATTTTAAGGAAATATACAAGAACCCAATATGATGCAAGTATAGACAGATGCACCTAGTGTCATTTGATAGACTACCTTGATATAGGCAAGAAAAAATGAGCTCAAGAGTATGCCAAGTAGTACTAAAGGGGAACATGATAATTACTCAATATCCAGTCATGATGTAGATGGGTGATGGAATAAACATGATAAAATAGGATGGAGGATGGATGCGATGGACAGTGAAGCAGGATAAGCTGAAGAGTCCATGATGGATGGATGGTGCTTATTTATGTGAGGCACCTGTTTGCCAGATTTCACTAAGGTTTTTTCCCAAAGCACCACCAAAGTGGTTTTCACTAAAGGATGATTTTTCTCTTTATTGTTTTCAATCCTTTTTCTTTTCTTTTTTGGATTTTGTTGGTTTTTTAATTTTTTTCTAGATTTTTGGGTTTATATGCTTCAAGACCTAGGCATAAAACTTCTTGAGATGCATGTTATTGATAGGATCTTGCAAGGGATCTCCCTTAGGTTTCTACAATTGATAGACTCCATAACATAACTAGATGTGACAGCAAACAGTCCTAACCAATTAGGTTCAAACTCCCCTTTGTTAGGTGGATCTGGAATATTCTTCCGGTTTTCCTTCAATACAAGATCTCCCACTTGGAAGGATTGAATTTTGATCTTCTTATTATAGCTCCTTTTGATTCAATTTTGATAAGCTTTTAAATGATTCAAAGCGTCCAGGTGACACTCATCCAATAACTCTAACTCATTGAATCTGGTCACTCTGTATTCTTCGTCGATAATAAGATTTTGCAATTACACTTTTAGAGATGGGAGCTCAACCTCGACAGGTAGGATAACTTTGATTCCATAGGCTAGGGCATAAGGTGTCGCACCTATTGGTGTAGATATTGGTTCTATATGCCCACAAGGTGGGGTTCAATTGGAGATTCCAGTCACATCCGGCCTCATTGACTGTCTTTTTTTAGTATCTTTATGATGGTTTTGTTTGAAGCCTCAGCCTGGCCATTTCCCTAGGGATAGTATGGGGTGGAAAACCAATGCTGGATGTTAAAATTTTGGCATAACAATGGAAATACTAATTTTAAGGTTGTTCCATTGTCTATGATGAGGACTTGGGGAACATCGTAACAAAAAATGAGATAGTTCAAGATGAATTTAGAGATTTTCTTTCCCATGATGTAGGTCATAGGTATTGATTCGATCCACTTTTTGAAGTAGTCAATGGCTATAATAATAAATTCATGACCAATGGATAAGGTCGGGGTAATCTTTCCTATGAGGTTGAGTCCCCATTGCAAGAAATACCAAGGTGTGACAATTGGTCTGAGCTCATGATCTAACACATGGATGAGGTCCCCATGTTGTTGATATTGCATGCATTTCTTGACATATTGATGAGCTTCATGTTCCATGGTAGGCAGGTAATATCCTATCCTCAATAGTTTCTTATTCAATATCATACCACTTGAATGTGATCCACAAATTCCTTTGTGTACTTCTTTCAACGCAGTCAAAGCTTCCTCTAGGTTAAGACATTGCAATTGTGTCCCCTCAAGACTTTTGATAGTAAAGGGTATCACCTAAGAGAATAAATCAATATGCTTTTCTGATAAAGGATTTTCTAAGGTTCAGAGTAAAGTCATATGGGAGGATACCTCTGTGTAGGTAAGAAAAGATATCATGATACTAGGGAGAATTGTGACCAACGATTTCACATACAAATTTAGATTTTGGTACCTCGAATGCTAGGATGATAATTTGCTCGATGTGGAATTCACATCAACAATTTTATGTGGAATGGGAAAATGGCAATGGAGAAGTGGATAAACTCAAGAGGTTTTGTATTTCATAAGAATTTGTGCAGGAAAAGAAAGTGAGAGATGATGCCATAGGTGGATTTAAATGTTCAAATGAATTCAAAGATTCTTTAACTTAAGACTTCAATTGAGTAAATACAATTGGAAATAGATAATAAAGAAGAAGCAATATCAGATGAAAGTGCAAAAAAAGAGAA
Source organism: Sequoia sempervirens (assembly GCA_007258455.2). Lineage (NCBI taxonomy): Eukaryota > Viridiplantae > Streptophyta > Pinopsida > Cupressales > Cupressaceae > Sequoia > Sequoia sempervirens. The sequence continues at coordinate 21,743,848 of VDFB02373365.1, read as the reverse complement.
TTAGTGCAATGGACACATGAAAGTCCTATCTATAAAGGTAGATAAGTTTTTAAAGAATGTTAAAAGAAACATTTGCATTCTATAATCAGAAAGACACTTCCAAAGATGATAAAAATGGCTACAAAGCTACATAAAAGTATTCAAGACATTGACAAATCTATCAAACAAAGGGATGTTGTCCTAAGCATTGATAACAGAGCAATTGATCTAAAGCTCAAAGTAAAAGATATGAGAAAGAAGTTATAAGATCATGAAAAGGAATATCAGGGGATGTTAACAGGTAAGAGTAGTGGAGATGAGGAAAAATGGGTGGATGGTCAAGTTGAAAATGCAAAATAAATAGTTGGAAGTGTTGAAATTGAAGCAAAACAACTGAAGAATAAAATTAACCACTTAGAAAATGAATTAAAAGATAAGAAGAAGATTTTATCGTCAAAGAAAATGAGGTTAATTTTTTGAGAGAGAGTTGCAATATAAAATATAGGAAGTTGAGAAAATAAAGACAACAATGGAAGGTGTTCCTTATGAATAGGTCGAGCTACATTGCATCGGCGATATATCTTAAGAGACCAAAATGCAAAAAGGAAAAAAAATTTGATGAGGTGTTACTCAAAAACCATGGCACTTAGAAACATTCCATTAGAAGGTACAAGATCATGTAGGGACCCTCTACAATAACCTCTCTCAATTTTTTATTTCTTTGAGCCATTTTTCTGTGGTGTTTAGTTTTTAGTTGATGGAAAAAGCATCAAATGCATGCAGTGTAAAGTTGCAAGGTGGTGTAATTTGTGTTATGTTCATCATGTGACAAAATCAATAGTTCCAATGCATCTAAATGGGTAGGTTTAAGCTAGGCAAGGTCTTGTTTTGCACCCAAACATGCCAAAACAGTCTGAGCTAAATTACACGGGCAATATTTCTTAAGAGACCAATTTGCAAAAGGCAGAAAACTTTGAGGAGGCGTTACGGAAACCATGGCACTTAGAAACATTTTTTTAGAATGTATGGGATTATGTAGGGCCACTCTACAATAATCTCTCTCAAATTTTGATATATCTATGTCGTTTGTTCGTGGTGTCCAAATTTTAATTGATAGAAAAATCGTCAAATACATGCAATGTAAAGTTGCAAGGTGGTGTAATTTTTGTTTTGTTCATCGTGCGACCAAACCAATAGTTCTAATGTTTTTGAATGGGTAGGTTTATGCTAGGCAAGGTATTGTTTCACACCCAAACATGCTAGAATAGTTCAAGCTACATTGCACAGGCAATATCTCTTAGGAGACCAAAGTGCTAAAATATAACACACTTTGAAAAAGTGTTACTCAGAAACTGTGGCACAATAATATTCCATCTGAAGATGTAGGATCACATAGGACCCCTCTATAATAACCTCTCTCAGTTTTTTATATCTCTGAGCTGTTTACCTATGGTGTCTAGTTTTCAGTTGATGAAAAAAGTGTCAAATGAATGTCGTGTAAAGTTGCAAGGTGGTGTAATTTTTGTTTTTTTCATTGTGTGACCAAACCAATAGTTCCAACACATCTATATGGGTAGGTTTATTCTAGGAAAATTCTTTTTTTTCACCCAAACATGCTAGAACAGTCTAAGCTACATTGCACCGACAATATCTCTTAAGAGACCTAAGTGCAAAATGGTAGCAAACTTTGACAAGGTGTTACTCAAAAATCATGGTACTTAGAAGCATTCCATCTAAAGGTATGGGATCATGTAGGCCCCCTCTACAATAACCTCTCCCAATTTTTGACATTTCTAAGTCATTTACCTGTGGTGTTTTGTTTTCAATTGATGGAAAAAATGTCAAAATGCATGCAGTGTAAAGTTGCAAAGTGGTGTAATTTTTGTTTTGTTCATCGTACAACCAGACTTAAAGTTCCAATGCATTTATATGGGTATTTTTATGCTAAGAAAGGTCCTTTCTCACAACCAAACATGTCAGAATAGTCTAAGCTACATTGCACCAATGATATATCTTAAGAGACCAAAGTACAAAAGGCAACAAAATTTGACAAGGTGTTACTCAAAAACTGTGGCACTTAAAAACACTTCATCTAAAGGTACAACATCATGTTGGGCCCCTCTAAAATAACCTCTCTTGGTTTTTGATATATCTGAGTCGTTTGCCCGTGGTGCACAATTTTTAGTTGATGAAAAAAGCATCAAATGCATGTAGTGTAAAGTTGCAAGGTGGTGTGATTTTTGTTTTGTTCATTGTGCGACCAAACCGATAGTTCCAATGAATACATATGGGTAGGTTTATGCTAGGAAAGGTCATTTTTTGTACCCAAATATGCTAGAACAGTCCAAGCTACATTGCACCAGTGATATCACTTAAGAGACCAAAGTGCAAAGAGACAACAAACTTTGACAAGGTATTACTCAAAAACCATGACACTTAGAAACATTTCATCTGAAGATATGGGATCACATAGGGCCCTTCTATAATAATTTCTCTCAAATTTTGATATCTCCAAGTCATTTTCCCATGGTGTCCAATTTTTTAGTTGATGGAAAAAGTGCCAAATGCATGTAGTGTAAAGTTGCAAGGTGGTGTAATTTTCATTATGTTCATTGTGTGACCAAACTAATAGTTCCAATGCATATAGATGGGTAGGATTATGCTAGGAAAGGTCTTTTTTGTACCCAAACATGCTAGAACAGTCCAAGCTACATTGCACCAGTGATATCACTTAAGAGACCAAAGTGCAAAGAGACAACAAACTTTGACAAGGTGTTACTCAGAAACCATGGCACTTAGAAACATTCCATATGAAGATATGGGATCACGTAGGGCTCCTATATAATAATTTCTCTCAATTTTTGATATCTCCAAGCCGTTTTCCTATGGCGTCCAATTTTCGGTTGATGGAAAAATCGTTAAATACATGCAGTGTAAAGTTGCAAGGTGGTGTAATTTTTGTTATGTTCATCGTGCAACCAAATCGATAGTTCCAACATGTTCGAATGGGTTGGTTTACACTAGGAAAGGTCGTATTTTGTACCCAAAGATGCCAAAGCAGTCTAAGCTACATTACACCAGTGATGTCTCTTAAGAGACCAAAGTGAAAAATGCATAAAACCTTGATGATGTGTTACTCAAAAGCCATGGCACTTAGAAATATTTTGTTAGAAGATATGGGATCACGTAGGGTACCTCTACAATAACCTCTCTCATATTTTCATATCTCCAAGTCGTTTGGCTGTGGTGAAAGTTTTTATGATGCCCCAAGAATCGTCCAATGCATGTAGTGTAAAGTTGCAAGGTAGGCTACTTTTTGTTTTGTTCTTCGTGGGGTCAAACTATTAGCGCCAACACGTCCAAGTAGGAATATCTACGCTAGACATGGTCATCGCCATTTGTTATAAAAGGTTCATAGTATTTCCTATTCGAAGGGTCACAAATTTTCACCTTTGAAAAGTCACAACCTAAATCATATGATCACTATTTGTGAGAACCTAAATTAGTTTATTTTCAATATTGCTTAAGGTTCTATTATTAATTGAATTCTTCAATGATGTTATGGATTTCTTTCTCAAATGAAATATTCTGCCTTCTATGTTAGTTATTATCAACCTAAAAAGCATTTCAACAAACAACATTTTTAATATTTTTCATAATTTCTAAGCATAAAGTAATCATAAATACACATGGAGTAATCTTGTTGAAAATACATCCAGTGATGAAGCAAACAAATAGATATACATAATACATGAATTATGAGGCATACACATGAATACATGTAATATGTGAAGTATACACAAGAAGCATGAAACATACACGTGAATACACATAATACATGAAGTATACACAAGAAGCATGAAGCATACACATGAACACAGGAAGTATAAAACATACATTTGAATACACATAATATGTGAAGTATACATAGGAAGCATGAAGCATACATGTGAACACATGAAGTATATACATGAAGCATGAAGCATACACGTGAACACATGAAGTATACACAACAAGCATGAAGCCTACATGTGAATACACATATTAAATGAAGTATACACAGGAAGCATAAAGCATACACATGAATACATAAAGAATACACATGAAGCATAAAGTGTACATGTGAATACACGTAATACATAAAGTATACACACGAAGAATGAATCATACACATAAATACACGTAATACATGAAGTATACACAAGAAGCATGGAGCATACACATGAACACATGAAGTATACATAGGAAGCATGAGGCATACACATGAATACATGTAATACGCCCTAGTATACATAAGAAGCATGAAGCATACATGTGAATGCATGTAATACATGAAGTATACACAAAAAGAATGAAGTATAAACAAGAAGCATGAAGCGTACATGTGAATATGTGAAGTATACATAGGAAGCATGAAACATACACGTGAATACACATAATACATGAAGTATACACAAGAAGCATGAATAATGTTGGATGTTGTGGTTTTCATTGATGCCAACACTATTAGCATTAATTCATTAGAAGTTGTATATGTCGAGGATATTGAGAAAATTGTAATGGAATGAGTTGCAAGTCGTCAGTGGTGAAGTGAAATTCAGTATGTTAGTAAGTTTTGTACGTTGATGATCAGAGGTTATGGACTAAATGGTTTGTTGCTGAGTATATCTATTTTATCCACATCGAGTTATGAAGATTTATATTCTGACAATTTTTTTGTTGCTTCAGTTGGTGTTACTAATTGAAGATGATGTGATTTTAGTTAGTTTAGTTGTTGTGGATGCTTCTCTAGTGATTCGTGATGTTTGTGGATGTTTCTAGATTGTGCTCTATCTTTGTTGCACATCCACATTGATTGTTGTGCTCATGGTTGGAAATTTTCTCTTGCGTGTTCATGTTTTTCCTTGTTTTTTGGCCGACATGGTGTTTGTAGTGTGTTGTGGATCTTCAAGGAGTAATTAATTGAAGTTTTTTCATGTTGGATATGTTGATTTGGGTCTTCACTAAGTTGATGCTGACCTTGGTTGATTCACATTAATAATCTTTAGTGTTTTGGGCCGATAGTTTATATTCATTTTATTATTTTGTTGAAGTCAACATGTAGGGATGAAATTTCTTGTTGCAGATATATATAAGCATTTGTTTATTTGAATTGTAGTATGCTAGTGGATGTCGAGTGTGTATGTACAAATAAAGTCCTAATCATTCGAAGGCAGAGCAAAGTGTGAAGAAGAGTGAAGAAGAGTGAAGAAATGTCCATGTGCTTAATCGAAACTGTGATCAGGCATTAGCAGATGCTAATTTATCAGTTCAAATCCCTGCGAATGTAATCTGATTCTTTCTATAAGACAGTGTGTCTTCCTTTGGGTGGTTAGCCTTATTGTAATTAAGTAGTGAGCTCTAGGCAGTGTGCCTGAATGCATGCGCATTCCCCATATTTCATTTCTTTATACTTTTAACAGGGTATAATCTTGTGGACTAATTTCCACCTCGGTTTTTCCCCTAACAGGGTTTCCACGTAAAAGATCTTGGTGTTATGTTTGTTTCTACTATGTTGATGATTTATGCTTTCATGGTTAATAATCAGATCTGAGAATAAGGATAATAAGTTGAATAAGTTTTAAATTTCTAGTACAACTGATTCACCCCCCCCCCTCTTAGTTGTCTTCCCTTGTGTTGCCAACAGAAGCATACATGTGAATACACATGAACACATGAAGTATACATAGGAAGCATGAAGCATACACATGAACACATGAAGTATACACAAGAAACATGAAGCATACATGTAAATAAATGAATTATACATAGAAATAATGAAGCATACATGTGAATACATGTAATACGTGAAGAATACATAGGAAGCATGAAGCATACACGTGAATACACATAATACATGAAGTATACATAAAAAGTATGAAGCATACACATGAACACATGAAATATACATAGGAAGCATAAAAAGTGCATGTGAATACATGTAATATGTGAAGTATACATAGGAAGCATGAAGGATACACATGAAGTATACACACAAAGTAGATGAAGCATACACGTGAATACACATAATATATGAAGTATACATAAAAAGTATGAAGCATAAACATGAACAAATGAAATATACATAGGAAGCATAAAAAGTGCATGTGAATACATGTAATATGTGAAGTATACATAGGAAGCATGAAGGATACACATGAAGTATACACACAAAGTAGATGAAGCATACACGTGGACACATGAAGTATACACAACAAGCATAAAGCATACATGTGAATACACGTAATACATGAAGTATACATAGAAAACATGAAGCATACACGTGAATACATAAATGATGCAGAGCTGGGGTTCAACTCAATCAAAATTCTTCAAGTTTCAAGAACTTCCTTCATAGACAATCTTTCTTCCACAAGGAAAAACTAAGGTTTTCAACACCCCCAACCTCACCAAGGTTACCAAGGGTCTATTTACCCCTCATGGACTCAAACTAAAACAAACTAAACTCTTACCAAGGTCTGCTTACTTCAAACTTTGACCATTCCCTTATTGGCTGCCCCAATTCCTAATAGGTCTCCATTTAGGTCTTCTATTGTTTTATTCTCAAACCAAGCATTGAAACCCAAATATAATAACACTTTTGGATACCCTTTAAGTTTTTTTAAAATATATCTTTAAATGGATTTGGATTACTTTGGAACATAGGGTTCAAAACTCAGTTTTACTATTTTCACTAGGCCCAATTAGGCCACTTTTACAAAGCAACTACCAAAAAAACACTCTTCCAGACCTAAATTACCTTGGATAGTCCTTAATTAGGTTACAAATGGTTAGGATCAACAACTCTCATCAATGAGCACACTCACAATTTCACCCAACTCCCAAAATCTCACTTTTAGCCTAACTAGGTTTGCATACAATGAGGATTTATTGAAAATATGTCTTCCTAACCTTGTTTCACCTTAACAATGGCCCAAAAACCTCTTATTGGACTTGAACATGCTATTGAAATCATTTCCCAATCTTTATCAAGGTCATTTCATCACATTCTAACTTCTAACCATCAAATTTGCTTGGAAACACATGAAACCACACCCTAGGGCATCACCAAAAATCCACAAAATTGATCTACTACTAATAAAACTCCATGGACACCTAAAAATAACCTAATGTACCCATTCCACCAAGTTAGAAAATATTTTACCTGTGGAGTGGGTGTCTATTACATTTTTATACTTTCAAACCCTCAAACTAGGTCTTTAAAACTGTTTTCAGTAAAATTATAATAAAATGCTTGAAACTTAATTAAATTAGACCAAATAAAAACAAAAATTCTCTTGATTCATGCCACTATCAAATCCAATGACTTTCCCTCAAGAATATGACTATACAGATTTGTATAGAAATCTGCACAATCAGTTTATAAAGAAAATATGCAAAGAAATGGAGTTTTTACTCATTTTCAACCACAAAGATCTTCAATACATCCTCTCCTCCCTACCTCAAAGTTTTGTGAGGCTTATTTATGCTTGAGAAAAACCAAAAAAATGACTCAAACTTCCTTTCTAACTAATTGACCCTTCATCTTTCACCTTTTACAATTTTGTGCAATTTTTGCAACTTTTACCAAATATGACAAATGGACTCCAAAAGACTCTTTAAGACTCCAAACCACTACAAATAAGTTCAATATGGTATTTTTAGACCTTATTACATGCTTCAAACCTAAGACTAAATCAAATTTACAAAATGGCCTCATGGAGGCATAAAGTCCATTAGGTGATCCTGCACCAATAAAGTATACATGAGAAGAATAAAGCATACATGTGAATACATGTAATACGTAAAGTATACACACTAAGCATGAATCATACACGTAAATACACATAATACATGAAGTATATACAAGAAGCATGAATCATACATGTGAACACATGAATTATACATAGGAAGCATGAGGCATGTACATGTGAATACATGTAATATGTTCTAGTATACAGAAGAAGCATGAAGCATACACGTGAATACACGTAATACATGAAGTATACATAGAAATCATGAAGCATACACGTGAACACATGAAGTATACACAAGAAGCATTAGATATACATGTGAATATGTGAAGTATACATAGGAAGCACGAAGCATACACGTGAATACACATAATACATGAAGTATACACAATAAGCATGAAGCATACATGTGAACATATGAAATATACACAGGAAGCATGAAGCATACATGTGAATACATGTAATACATGAAGTCTACACAGAAAGCATGAAGCATACACGTGAACACATGATGTATACATAGGAAGAATGAAGCATACACATGAACACATGAAGTATACACAATAAGCATGAAGCATACATGTAAATACATGAAGTATACACAAAAAGAATGAAGCATACATGTGAATACATGTAATATGTGAAGTATACATAGGAAGCATGAAGCATACATGTGAATACACGTAATACATGAAGTATGAAAATGTAACACCCTGCCATGTGAACCCCAATGGACAACTAAAAACTAACAGATTACCACACAATTTTTTTTTGAAAGTAGAACATTACATCAGAAGAACATGAACATACATTGAATATAACACAATTATACAATTACAATATCAACTACATCCTCTGGGTACACGTGACAGCATTACGAAACCTAAAATCATACCATGAGGTTAACAATCGAATTCCAAGCATTACATTAAGAAACCATGATATAGCATACGTAAAAATAATCAAACATCCATTATAATCCATCAAGAAGAACATCCACATATGAAAACTCAACATCAACAAGATTAACTTATTCCAAATACCCATAAACAAACTATCATCATGTGAATTCAATGGAGCATATTTCCATAGACACAACACATCAAATAACGGCTACCATGAATCATTAACCTTATAAGGTATACAAAGATAAAATATTACATTACATCTATTTTAGGAGTACATCACATCGTTTCAGGAGTACATATGCACATTCGTGCTTCCCAACACAAAGTGGGAAAGATACAACAAATACTAGAGTAATACAAAACTGAACATGATATAATTGAACTATGGCGAAGCTCTGGATCCTCTGCAACGATGTGAACTCTGCACTTCGCGAACACTGACTGGGAACCCAATGGGGTGCATTGCACGTTCCACCTGACCACATGGAACCCTAAGGTCCACCCCCGTGCTACGAGATAACAATAAGCTACCACCCCCAAGAAGACAAGAAGACAGTAGCATGACACAAGAGGGCTGACATGACTCAATAGTTCATTAACTGGACAAGCCAACTTGCACAACGCATAAAGCCACATGTATAATCACATAAGGTGAGGCATGCACCAACTCACAAACAAAGTCATCCAAGAATAAAGTGAAAAAAGCATGGCTAAAACCCCCTCAAATAGACGCTCCAAGTATCATATCAACTAACTCAAGGTTCAATACAAACATTACGCCAATAACATGATTTCCAAGCCTATGGAAGACTTTGAATACACAAAGAACTAAGACATTCAACAAAATCTCACAAATATTCCTCTACGCACAATGACTTAACCATCGCACGATAACCCATAATTAACCCATTTCCCATTGATCAACACATTATTTAATACGCGCAATCAATCATAGCATTATAGCATTGACAATGATCCCTTAATTAATCATTAGCCACGTAATTCGATGGAGACTATTTACCACCAATAGCTACATTTGCAAATAACTATAATAGCAATATTCTAATTAATGAATTTCCATAACAATTTTACTAATTTACAAATTGACAATTTTACTAGTATAAAAATAATCAATATTCCCCTTTAATTTGTATCTTTTAATTTAATTAAACTATTCTTACTATTCCAGCCTCATGTACAACTCATTTATAAGTAGCAGTTAAATAATCAATTACCAATAACTATCCCCTTAAAGATATTATATTAAATAACATTTTAATCTCTTCTAAACATTTTAAAATCTCGGCTACATCCCTAATAGCATAAATCTTATATCTCAACTAAAACTTCCATCCATTAAAACCTATTTTCATAAGAACTAGGGTTCATTTCTATGATTCTCAGCAAATTTTAACCATTAATTAAAAGGATAATCAGTATGCAAATGTTCTATGCATCTTTGACAATCACATTTACCAAAATGTAAAGTGTAGGTATAACTTTTGTATCCACAATTGTTTATAAAGAACAAACATATATATATATATATATGTATATTTTTTTTAATATGAATATATATATGTGCATAATCATTAATAATAAATTCAAATTAAGATTCCAAGGAACAGACACTCGGTATAGCCTATATGCATAGCCCTTTATTTAATACCCAACATCATAATGATGACAGAGACTAGATGCCCTAGGATGGTGTTGGATTCTAATACCACTCATCCATTGCAAAGATAAGACTCACACTTCATAATAAATGAAGAAATTCCTACACTGCTAACATAAAGAACTAATTATGGTCAGGATAGCAAATCGCATGAAGACCCGTCTAACTTTCAAGTTCATGACAGTATTGAACATCAGCTAAGATGATATAAACTAATAAATTCTTCATAGGACAATGTTTTCCACACTTCTCACACCTATGGAAAAATGGGAGCTGTTGACAGGGTATGAACATCATTCAAAGCGCAATTCCAATGAAGTATTCAAATTCTTGAAGAGACAAACTTTTCAGACGGAATAGTACGTAGAACCAGGCATTCATTTGTATGGGTATTTCAACAATTTTTTTATCAATGATCAATGAACATGAATCTGAATAGATCTCAGTAAGTTTGTGAATAGAACTGAATATGTATATGTATATACCCAAAAATTGTCTCTTTATTTATACATGTTCATATGCATAGGTATATACGCATACATATACACCTGTGTGGCACCAAATACCAGGCAATATAAGATGTCAATTCATTGTAAAAAACTTGGGGCATATGTATAGATATATATATACACACATTTACACCTTCTAGACAACGTTTCTCAGATGTTGTAGTTGCAACTACCTTGTTAGACATGTATGCATAATGGTATGCAAAATGGGTAAGCATAGACAAGGTACGTGAACTATTTGACAAAATGCCTAAAAAAATATGTCATCTCGTAAACTGTGATGATTACATAATATGCATTGATACATTCGTTGATAAGGCTTAAGAAACTTTCAAGCAAATGCAATAGGATAGTATAAAGCCAAATCCCACAATGCTTGCCAGCATCCTCCCTGCCTGTACCAAAGGGAGAGCTTGGAGTAGGGTATGGGTAGTGGAATGGTTGGATGAGATAGCCCTTGTTTCTACTGATCACCCCCTCATGAAATCTCATCCATATTACAATATTGCAGGATCTAATCATAACGTAGGTGATTATGACACCTCTAGCCACTACTACAAGGCATCAATCAAGTAAAGTCAACGACCATAGGACTTGTGTTGCCATACTTTGGGTTGGAATAGGTTCGATTGAAGCTAGGAGATCTTAAGATTTCTCTCTCAAATTTTGAAAAGGTTCAAGATGTGTGGATATTGGGTTTTATTGCGACGGCTCAAACAAATTTTGAGTAATGCTTTCTCTCAGGTTGAACTGATATGGAAACGGCTTGGTGAAAGAGGCAGTAGGGTATTTCCATATTCAAGACTTTTCCTTAAGGTTGTAGGAGAGAAGAAGGAAGGAAAATAATTTATCGCACAACCATTAGAGTTGTTGAGAACCTTGAGTATGTTCAGGTTGCCACACATCTTCTAAATTCATCTCCAATAAGGCAAGGATAAAGATGGAGTCAAAGTTCAAAAGCCAGAGATGATAAGAATAGGGGGATATACCAACCCATAATATAGGAAATTGATAATATTGCAAACATGATACCCAACTAAAAAAAATGAATCATAGGGAAAGACCAAATAAAAGGATGTGGAATGCAAAACACACACACCACAGATTCAAATACTACTCTCTATTATTTTCCAATTCAAATTGAATAAACGAAAGAATATTTTGATTTTCTTTCAGAATTATAATCTAGCTTTAACTTGCTTCAAACAAACAAAAATAAGAGTTTCAAGAGAGGACCTGGTCAAAACAAAGCGAAGATCACAGCTATAGATGTCGAGAGTTAGCCTCTTAGTTTTGCAGTTTCAGCTTCTTCCAAATTCATCAACGCTACAAAAACCCTCTTTTAAAACTTTTCCCCAAACCCAGAAAAAGATTTCCCTTAAGATTCAGTAACCTTTGCTAGCATCCTTCCTACCTGTGTGCAAAAATGGGAGCTTTCTCCTTTTTCCAATGGGTCAAGACATTCCTCAAAAGCATAACCGAAGGGGGCAAAATTCTTGCCAGATATCTCATTGTCCATCCTTTGGTCGTTACAAATTCCAAAATATGAAAGAACATACAGAAACGTGAAATGAGAGATCTCCACGTTTCATGGAAGGAGGCAACCATGGCAATCCTCTGAATAAAATATGTGTCCCCTCTTTGATGTCTGCCCCAATCTTAAATGCCTTATAATTTGCACCCAAAAATTAATTCAACTATTAAATATTTAATTCATTAATTTAATCCTTTCATCTTAAATTGCTTGCACAATAATTAGCATATTTATTTAGATATTTCTTTATTAAACTATAAGTTTTAATTTATTTAAATCAAACAAACATTAATAATATTTTATTTATTAAAATTACAAATATATTAAAATCTTTATTTAAAATGATCAAATACTTGTTTTATCCACCATAATCCTTAATTTAACTTAAAATAATAATTACTCAAGCAATAATCAAACAATTATTTCAAACGAACATAAATCTAAATAGTACCCGAAGCAAAGCGAATGAAAAAACACAATGACAAAAGAGGAGAACCATATCACAAACGAGCAACACGATCAAGGTGAAACATAGAGGGGCACTACAAAACATACACATGAATGCATGAAGTATATATACATAGGAAGCATGAAGCATACATGTGAATACACATAATACATGAAGTCTACATATAAACCATGAAGCATACACATGAACACATAAAGTATATGTAGGAAGCATGAAGTATACATGTGGACAGATGAAGTATACACAAAAAGCATGAAGCATACATGTGAATACATAAAGTATACATAAGAAGCATGAAGCATACATGTGAATACACATAATAAGTGAAGTATACATAGGAATCATGAAAAATACACTTGAATACATGTAATACATGAAATATACATAGGAATCATGAAGCATACACGTAAACACATGATGTACAGGCGAAAAACATAAAGCATACATGTGAATACACATAATATATGAAGTCAACACAAAAAGCATGAAGCATACATGTGAACACATGAAGTATACATAGGAAGCATGAAGCATACACGTGAACACATGAAGTATACACAAGAAGCATGAAACATACATGTGAATACATGAATTATACATAAGAAGTATGAATCATATATGTGAATACATGTAATACGTGAAGTATACATAGGAAGCATGAAGCATACACGTGAGTACATGTAATACATGAAGTATACATAGGAAGCATGAAGCATACACATGAACACATGAAGCATACATAGGAAGCATGAAGCATACATGCGAATACACGTAATACATGAAGTCTACATAGGAAGCATGAAGCATATATACATGAACACATGAAGTATATATAGGAAGGATGAAGAATACATGTGAACACATGAAGTGTACACAAGAAGCATGAAGCATACATGTGAATATATAAAGTATACACATGAAGCATGAAGCATACATGTGAATACACGTAATACATGAAGCATGAAGCATACACATGAATACACATAATACATGAAGTACACATAGGAAGCATGAAACATACATGTGAATACACATAATACGTGAAGTATACACATGAAGCATGAAGCATACATGTGAATACATGTAATACATGAAGTATACAATGAAGCATGAAGCATACACGTGAACACATGAAGTATACAAAGGAATCATGAGGCATACATGTGAATACATGTAATACGTCCTAGTATACACAAGAAGCATGAAGCATACACATGAACAAATGAAGTATATATAGGAAGCATGAAGCATACATATGAATACGTGAAGTATACATAGGAAGTATGAAGCATACACATGAATACATGTAATACTTGAAGTATACACAAGAAGCATGAAGCATGAAGTATACATAAGAAGCATGAAACATACATAGGAATACATGAAGTATACATAGGAAGCATGAATCATACACATGAATAAATGTAATACATGAAGTATACATAGGAAGCATGAAGCATACATGTCAACACATGAAGTATACATAAGAAACATGAAGCATACATGTGAATACATATAATACATGAAGTCTACACAGAAAGAATGAAACATACACGTCAACACATGAAATATACATAGGAAACATGAAGCATACATGTGAATACATGTAATACATGAAGTCTACACAGAAAGAATGAGACATACACGTGAACACATGAAGTATACACAAGAAGCATGAAGTATTTATGTGAACACATGAAGTATACACAAAAATTATGAAGCATACATGCAAATATATGAAGTATACATGGGAAGCATGAAGCATACATGTGAATACACAAAATATGTGAAATATACACAAGAAGCATGAAGCATACATGTCAATACATGTAATACATGAAGTATACATTGGAAGCATGAAGCATACACATGAACAAAAGAAGTATACATAGGAAGTATGAAGCATACATGTAAATACACGTAATACACAAAGTCTACATAAGAAGCATGGAGCATACACGTGAACACATGAAGTATATGTAAGAAGCATGAATCATACACGTGAACACATGAAGTATACACAAGAAGCATGAAGCATACATGTGAATACATAAAGTATACACAAGAAGCATGAAGCATACATGTGAATACATATGTGAATACGTGAAGTATACACAGATGAAGCATACATGTGAATACACATAATACATGAAGTATACACAGGAATCATGAAGCATACACATGAACACATGAAGTATACATATGAAGCATGAAGCACACACATGAAGATAATGGAGACATATTAGGGTTTTGGGTGCTTGATTTGTAGTATGTTGACTACTCTTACATGAAAGAATGTTGCTTCTATATGAGAGGTTGTAGCTATTTTCCTACATGGATTATTCTTATGTGGGGAAACTCTTCCCAATATTTTCCTTAGTCTCAACCTCGGGTGCATTGCATAATTTTTTCTCAAGGTTTTTAATGTTAATAACTCTATTTTAGAAAAAATGGATGGTTCATTAGTGCTTTTAAGAGCTTGGAATTGAAAGCAAGGGTATGCAAAAACACTTCCTAAAATAATCTTAGAGGAGAATAATGTTAAAAATTTATGTATTTACAATTTTATAAAGGAAGAGTGTATGTAATACACTTGGATTTTAAATATTTGAAGTAAACCATTTACAAATATCTATCGAAGCATGGATTTATAATGCAAATATGGACACCATCAATAAAAATATGTGTATTAATCAAATATCCATATAGGCATACATCAATATATGTTTATATAAGTATAACATATATACAAAATAGCCATATAGGCATACAAAAAGGACCCCAATAAAAATTCATTCCCCTATGGGTGAAGAAAATTGATCATGGGTGACCTTTGATCGTTGAGGGGATGGAGATGAATATGAGAGTGGTCTACTTCAAACAATTCACTTCCTTGTCTATACTATTGCTTACTCTTATGCTTTGATATATTTTTTCTAAGCATCCATAGTTTTTTTGAAAGCACCTATTTTATGCTTTTAGCCATAGTAGCAAGGCAGTGAACCATTCGATAAAATGCTTTGGTAGACATGTATGGAAAATGTGGTAGCATAGAAAAGGTAGTGAGCTATTTGAAAACATGCCTCAAAGAAATGTGGTCTCATGGTGATGTCCATCACCATTAGACCAAATTTCTTTGAGGCATGTTTTCAAATAGTTCACTACTGACATCACCATGAGACCACATTTCTTTGAGGCATTTTTAAAATAGTTCATTGCCTTGTCTATGATATTGCTTACTATTATTATTTGATAGATTTTTTCCAAGCATCTATAGTTGGTTTGAAAGCATTTGTTTTAGGCTTTTAGCCATAGCAGCAAGGCAGTGAACTTTTTGATAAAATTCTTTGGTAGACATGTATGGAAAATGTGGTAGCATAGGCAAGGCAGTGAACTAATTGAAAAAGTGCCTCAAAGAAATGTGGTCTCATGGTGATGTCCATCACCATGAGACCACATTTCTTTGAGGCACTTTTTCAAATAGTTCACTACCTTGTCTAATCTATTGCTTACTATTATGCATTGATATATTTTTTCCAAGCATCCATAGTTTGTTCGAAAGCACCTATTTTAGGCTTTTAGCCATAGCAACAAGGCAGTGAACTGTTTGATAAAAAAATTCGGTAGACATGTATGGAAAATGTGTAGCATAGACAAGGCAGTGAACAGTTTAAAAAACTACCTCAAAGAAATGTGGTCTCATAGTGATGGATGTCACCATGAGACCACATTTATTTGAGGTATTTTTTCAAACACTTCAACGCCTTCTCTATGCTATTGCTTACTATTATGCTTTGATAGATTTTTTCCAAGCATCTGTAGTTTGTTTGAAAGCACCTATTTTAGGATTTTAGCCATAGCAGCAAGGCAGTGAACATTTTTATAAAATGCTTTGGTAGACATATATGGAAAATTTGGTAGCATAGACAAGGCAATGAACTATTTGAAAAAAATCCTCAAAGAAATGTGGTCTCATTTCTTTGAGGCATTTTTTCAAATAGGTCACTGCCTTCTCTATGATATTGCTTACTATTATGATTTGATATATTTTTTCCAAGCATCCATACTTTGTTTGAAAGCACCTATTTTAGGATTTTAGCCATAGTAGCAAGGCAGTGAACTGTTTAACAAAATGCTTTGGTAGACATGTATGGAAAATGTGGTAGCATAGACAAGGCAATGGACTGTTTGAATATATACCTCAAAGAAATGTGGTCTCATGGTGATGGACATCACCATGAGACCACATTTCTTTGATGCATTTCTTCAAACAATTCATTTCCTTTCCTATGCTATTGCTTACTATTATGCTTTGATAGACTTTTTACAAAAATCCATAGTTTGTTCAAAAGCACCTATTTTAGGATTTTAGCCATAGCAGCAAAGCAGTGAATTGTTTGATAGAATTCTTTAGTAGACATGTATGGAAAATGTTGTTGAACAAGACAACTGAGAGGGGGGGTGAATCAGTTGTATCAAATTTAATCTTCTAAAATTTTCACCAGAAATTAAATCAATCACAAATCCTTTATACTACTAATATAAATTAATCATTAAGTGCACAAGAAAAAATTAAAAAACATCACACATAAACAATAACACTAGATTTACGTGGAAAACCCAATAAAGGAAAAACCACGGTGAGGATTAGCTCACAATATAAAGAATATCAAAATCAATTACAAAGGATCGCTGCCAAAAAAGGACTCATTGTCCAACAAGGGTTAACCACCCGGAGGGCTCACTGCCACACAAATACAAAGAAGACAGAAGAGATTTGTTACAGAGAGAATAAAATCTCAATGTAATAGAGATTTCCACTACAACTCACTCAACAACTTGTAGACATGCATGAATGATAAAGTACACCTTCAACTCACTGCATCTAGAAACTCAACAATTAGATTTCTCACTGATCTGCACAAACTCACATTACATACACTTGCATCTATCTTGATCTATTTCTTTGCACACCTTTCACCAATATCTCATCTTGTATTTATACCATCTTCAACTTTGAAACATATCCAAAGTCGGTCATACATCATTTGCATTTACAAATTCAAATTAGGTTGGTGCCAAAACATTCTAGGGTGGAATTAGAATGAGAACGACCCAAACAAACACTTAATAAGGACCCAAATAATTCCCAACACGCTTCATGAAATTCACAAGTAGTGTTTAACAAAAGGTCAGCCAAACCAGTGTAAAACACATAGAAAAATTAAGCACACACAACCTTAGCATGATCCAATCTTTCCAGACAACAAAATTAACTTGAACACAATCATATTAGACTATCTCTAGGAATGCAAGTCATAAGACTCGAACAAGAAGAAATCTAGAGAAAGTATATTTATCCTGGAACTCAGCCAGATACATTGAAAAAACATAGTTCACAACTAGTGAACATAACTCACACTATACAATGATCTAGAAACCCAAAATATAGATATAGCAACTTACAATAGCCATGATCACCATATCTGAGCCACATGAACATAGGAGAAAAACCTAGAGAAAATCTCGGAGCAAACACTGAACACCTTTAACCTTTCTTCATTACAATTTTCTCAATATTCTCGACATATACATCCAATAACCTTTATCCATGACATCAATTACAACAACTAGTTGAGAACCAGTTAACCAATTGTAATCAATGACAACACTTTCATACTTACAACAATCTCCCCTTTTTCATTGATGAAAACACATGATGTGAAAAACCATCAAAGGACAACACAACAACTCTAAACACACTTTCCATGATTTTACTTTCTCCCCTTAGTAAATACTCTCTTTTCACATCTTTCTCTCCCCCTTTGACATCAATGGCAAAGGAAAAAGATATTTTACATTGATTTCCCCTTTGACATTAAGAAAAAAATACTCTTTCAATGACAATAGATGACACTACCTACTCCCCCTGAGAGGTAGCCACTAAAACATCAGTCCAAAAGAAAGATAGATCCATAGATCCACTGGACTGATGCATCTCCATATGCATCGAGTTCAAGAAAGGAGGGCTAATAACCCCTAACTTCTCCCGAAGATACTCAAAAGTATCTTTAGGAAGAGCCTTCATAAATATATCATCAACCTGATCCTTCATGGATACATACTCAAGTTTTACTTCATTCTCCATAACCTTTTCTCTCAAAAAGTGATACTTGATAGGTATATGATTTTTCCTTGAGTGCATCACTAGATTCTTTGAAATGTTAATTGCACTTGTATTATCATAGAAGACAGAAATAGGATCATCATACATTACTCTGATATCTTTCAATGTCTATCTCATCCACAAAACTTGTGTATAATAAGATGCAACATCAATATACTCAGCTTCAACAATAGATAAAGAAACTAAATCTTGCTTTTTACTCAACCAAGCCACTAATCTGCAACAAAGAAAGAATGCACCTGCCACTTGTACTTTTTCTATCATCTACATAACCAACCCAATCTGCATTAGTATAAGCACTTAGTGTAAAATTAGTATCCTTAGGATACCATAAACCATAATCCAAAGTGCCATTCAAATATCTGAATATTCTCTTAATAGTAGCAACATGTGTTTCCTTAGGATCTTCTTGAAAGCTAGCCGCAATACAAACTTCATGCATGATATCTGGTCTAGTAGCAATCAAATACAACAATCCACGAATCATAGATATGGATTTTCTCTTATCAACCTTAGGTGAATCATCATCTTTACTCAATTTGCAACCAGTCACAATAGGAGTGCATACTAGTTTGGAACCATCCATCCCAAACTTCTTCAACATGTCTCTTACATACTTTGACTGTGAAATAAAGATCCCTTTCTTTTTTTGATTAATTTGTAGCCCAAGAAAGAAATTCATCTCTCCAAACGCAAACATCTCAAATTCTTTTTACATCTCTTCAGCAAACATCTTACACATAGTTTCATTTCTTCCAAATATAATGTCATTGACATATACAACCACTATCAAGATCTTGTCATTTTCAATTTTAAAATACAAATTACTATTTGTCATAACTTTGTTGAAACCTTGCTAAATCAAATATCTATCCAACCTTTCATACCAAGCTCTAGGAGCTTGCTTCAATCCATATAGAGACTTATTCAATCTGTAAACCATATCCGGTTGATATGACAACTAAAATCCTTGAGGTTGTTCCATGTAGACATCTTCCTCTAATTCACCATTCAAGAATGCAGACTTAACATCCATCTTGTATACCTTGACATCTTTATGAGCAGCAAATGCTAAAAACATCCTAATAGCTTCCATTCTTGCCACCAGAGCAAAATTCTCCTTAAAATATATACCTTCTACTTGTGAGTAACCCTTACACACAAGCCTTGTTTTATTTCTAACTACTTCTCCATTCTCGTTCAACTTGTTTCTAAATACCCACTTTAATCCAATTATGTTTTTATCTACTAGTATAGGGACCAATTCCCAAGTTTTATTCTTCTCAATCTGCGTAAGTTTTTCTTCCATAGCTTCCATATAATGCTTATCATTACATGTTTCACTTACTATCTTCATTCAACCTCATAAAGTAAACACAAATTTATCTCACCAGTAGCAACAACTCTGGTTCTTGTTAATACTCCTTTCCTCTTGTCTCTAATGATTTGATTTTTTAAATCATTTTTCTACACATATTTAGGTGTCTTAGGGGACACCACCGAAGCTTCTTCTTCCTCTTCATTTTGCTTTTCCTGTTCTCCCACAACTTCTTCAACTCTTATGCAATTAGGTTCATCAAATACATATCCATGAACTTCAATTGAATTCTTCATTGCTTCATCAACCTTGACATTTGTGCTTTTCACAATCTTTCTCAGTCTTTTATTGAAACATTTGTAAGCTTTTATCTTAGTAGAATATCCAAGGAAAATACCTTCATCACTTCTAGCATCAAACTTCCCTAAATTTTCTTCATCTTATTTGATATAACATTTGCTTCCAAATACTTCAAAATAATTAACAGTAGGAATTCTTCCACACCATAGCTCATAGGGGGTCTTAGTATTGTTATCTCTTGCTTGAACTTGATTGAACACATAAACATCGGTGTGAATAAATTTTCTCTAATAAACTTCCGATAGACCATCTTTAGTAATCATTGATCTAGTAGCTTCTTGAATCATTTTGTTCTTTCTTTCAACAACTCCATTCTGCTGAGGAGTTATAGGAGCAGATAACTATCTTTTTATTCCATGAACTTCACAAAACATATTAAACTCATGGGAGGTGAATTCACCACCTCTATCAGAACTCAATCATTTTATTCTCAAATTTACTTCATTCTCAACCATAGCTTTGAATGTCTTGAATCTATCTAATGCGTTAGATTTCTCTCTAAGAAAAGTAACCCATGTATACCTAGAGTAATCATCAATCAAAATCATAAAGTATCTTTCACCTTGTACACTTATGACTCTTGTAGGACCACAAAGATCTATATGAATCAAATCCAGTAGTCTAGTAATAGATTGTTCCTTTGACCTGAAGTTGTTTCTCGCTTGCTTTCCAAACTGACAATTCCTGCAAATAGCATTAAAAGGCTTTGTAATTCTTGGTAAATATCTTATGGCTTGCACTGCACTAATCCTTTCCAGATTATCAAAATTCATATGACACATTCTCTGATGTCATAACCAATTTTCATTAATCTGAGTCATAAAGCAATGTCCATCAACACCCTTAAGTTGATATATGTTTCATTCAAACTTCTTTCCTATAGTAATCACTGTTCTGGATCCTTTCCTAATTTCACATCTCTCATCCTCAAATATAAGATTATATCCTTTACTACACATCTGTCCAAAACTCATAGATTATGCCTTAAACCCTTAACATAGTAGACATCATCAGTATTATTCTTGCCATCAAAACTTACTTAACCTATCCCAAAAATCTTAGCACCAGTATCATCTCCAAACATAACTAAGCCTCCATCATATTTTTCAAGTTTAACAAACTTACTCTTGTCACTGGTCATGTGATGTGAACAACCACTATCAACAACCTAGTAGTTCTTTTCTTGTTTAGCATGTAGGGTAGAGATCACAATATTTTCATCTTTCTTTGGAGGAAATTCCTTCAGTTGTCTTTCAGTATTAGCAGAAGTAGGTTCATCTTTCATAGCCAAGAAAAAGCATTCATTGTCATCAAAATCTCCATAATCAGATTCTTCATCAAAAATACTACCATCCTCATTCATATAATATTCTTTATTGATCTTCATACCTTTGTTTTCTTTACTAAATCTTTGTTTCTACTTCATCGAGGTTTTCTTCATCTGGATCTTCAGCTCTTGTAGCCTTGAAAGAAATTTCTGATTTGGATCCATTCTAAAATTTGGTTTTCTCATCTCATAAGATGTTAGAGTTCCCAATAATTGATCTTTAGTATAAGTTTTGTAATCCACATATTCTTCAATAGCAAATACCTTTTCACTGTATGCATCAGGAAGAGTTCTAAGAATCTTCTTCACAATTCTGGATTCATCTACTATAGCACCAAGTCCTCACATTCCACCTACTAGCTCATCCACTCTCTGTACATAAGATTTAACGTTCTCATCTTCAGACATATATAGGACCTCAAACTATGCCTCCAAATTCTGCAACTTTTCTTCTTTGACCTTTTCATCTACTTCATGCATCTTTTCTAAAGCATCCCAAACTTCTTTAGCAGTCTTCAAATTCTGAACTTTGATCAACTCAGAATGTGAAAGACTATTACTCATAATGAAATTTGCTTTATTTTTTGCTTCATGTGCCTTGATTTCATCAGTTGTACTCAGACCATTAGCAGGAGGAGTGTAAGAAGTCTTATAGGCTATTTCAACATCATATCCACAATACTCTAGATATCCTTCAATCTATATTTTCTAGATAGCATAATTAGCTCCATTGAACCTCAAACACTCAAAAGTGATCTTTCTCGCCATCCCGGACCTTCCTTGAGTGGTTAAGCTCCTCTCCAAGGAACCAAGCTCTGATACCAATTTTTGAACAAGACAATTGAGAGGGGGGAATCAATTGTATCAAATTTAAGCTTCTAGAATTTTCACCAGAAATTAAATCAATCACAAATCCTTTATATTGATAATATGATTAATCATTAAGTGCACAAGCAAAAACTAAAAAAAATCATAAATACAAAATAACAACAGATTTACGTGGAAAACCCAATAAGGGAAAAACCACGATGAGGATTAGCTCACAATATAGAGATGATTACAAAGTCTAACTGCTAGAAAAGGCTCACTGCCAAAAAATAACTTATTATCCAGATTAGGACTCACTGTCCAACAAGTTAACCACTCAGAGGGATCACTGCCACATAGATACAAAGAAGATAGAAGAGATTTGTTACAGGGAGAAGACAATCTCAATGCAATAGAGATTTCCACCACAACTCGCTCAACAACTTCCAGACATGTATGAATGATAGAGTACACCTTCAGCTCATTGCATCCAAAAATATAGCAATTAGATTTCACATTGATCTACACAAACTCACATTACATACACACTAATTCGCATCTATCTTTCTCTATTTCTTTGCACACCTTTCACTAGTATCTCATCCTATATTTATACCATCTTCAACTTTGAAACATATCCAAAGTCAACCATACACCATTTGCATTTACAAATTCAAATTAGGTCGATGCCAAAACATTCTAGGGTGGAATCAGAATGAGGGTGACCCAAACACATGCTTAATGAGGACCCAAATAAGTCCCAACACGCTTCACGAACTTTGCAAGTAGTGTTTAATGCAAGGTCGACCAAACTAGTGTAAAAAACATAGAACAATTAAGGACACACAACCTTAGAACGATCCAATCTTTCCAAAAAAAAAAATTAACTTGAAAATGATCATATCAAACTATCTATAGAACTGCAAGTCATAAGACTCAAACAAGAAGAAATCTAGAGCAACTATATTTCTCGCAGACCTTAGCCAGATACACTAAAAAAACACAATTCACAACTAGTGAACATAACTCACACTGTACAATGATCCATAAACCCAAAATTTGGATATAGCAACTTCCAATAGCCATGATCAACATATCTGAACCACATGAACATAGAAGAAAATCCCAGAGCAAAACCCAGAGCAAACATTGAACACTTGTAACCTTTCTTCATTACAATTTTCTCAATATCCTCGACATATACAACCAATAATATTTGTTCATGACATCAATGACAAAAAAAACTAGTTAATAACCATTTAACTAGTTGAAATAAATGACAACACTTTCATACTTGCAAAAAATGTGGTAGCATAGAAAAGGCAATGAACTATTTTAAAAAATGCCTCAAAGAAATGTGGTCTCATGGTGATGGAAATCACCACATTTCATTAAGTAATGTTTCAAATAGTTCATTTCCTTGTCTATGCTATTGCTTACTATTATGCTTTGATATATTTTTTCCAAGCATCCATACTTTGTTCGAAAGAACCTATTTTAGGCTTTTAGCCATAGCAACAAGGCAGTGAATTGTTTGATAAATTGCTTTTGTAGACATGTATGGAAAATGTGGTAGCATAGACAAGGAAATGAATTGTTTGAAAAAATTCATCAAAGAAATGTGGTCTCATGGTTATGGACATCACCATGAGACCACATTTCTTTGAGGAATTTTTTAAATAGTTCACTTCCTTGTCTATGCTATTGCTTACTATTATTCTTTGATAGATTTTTTCCAAGCATCCATAGTTTGTTCGAAAGCACCTATTTTAGAATTTTAGCCATAGTAGCAAGGTAGTGAACTGTTTTATAAAATGCTTTGGTAGACATGTATGGAAAATGTGATAGGATATATAAGGAAATGAACTATTTGAAAAAATGCCTCAAAGAAATGTGGTCGCGTGGAATGTCATGACAAGCAAATGGAATTGGCAGTTGCTCCTAGTTATTAGTTATGTAATGTGAAGTAATTGCATAACTGCTAATGTTGACTTTTAAAAAACTATATTATATTTGAAATTTTTTCATCTATCAGCATCTAATTATTAGTTATGTAATGCAAAGTAATGCTTTGAGTTTGAAAGATGTGCAATGCAATGTAATCAACGATATGAATATAAACTACAAAAATATATTTTCTACAATTCATTAGTTAAACTCTTTATTTTATTACCTAAGTGAAGCTTCATTGTCCACCTCCATTGGGAGGTGTTTCGCTCAAATCTACAAGATTAACCTATTCAACATCCAAAATTAGATATAAGAATACCTTTCATATAATAATTCCATTCACACGTAATATTTATAATTATTTACTAGTTACATACCTTTGTAATACATTTCATCGCATAATAGGCAGGTGGAGGACCACTAAAAATAGAATGAATGCTATGACCCTAAAATTTCATTATAATCATTAAACTAATTTAGTTAATCTTGCATTTCAAAAATAAAATTTAATAAATTAAGTTCAATGAACTTTCCAATATTTACCTAACTATCAAGTCTTAATTCCTTATTAAGGAGGGTATCTATCATCACCATTCGATCAACTGCAGATGTACTCGGTGCACTTGTATCCTGATTATGCATGGGGTCATAACCATAGCATGTCCCACAAGCTTTCCAAATATGAGGTGGAACTCTATTCCCTGAAGACTCGCCTACCTCACCTTGTACTATAGGACTGGCATGATGTATGAGGCTCTAGGTCAAGGAACTAATCAACTGTAGTTTCTCGACCTCAACACTCTCCTTCACAATGAAAGAGATAGCCACATGCTCATATGTTGGTCTAATGAGTGCTTGTCTAGTTGGTCACTATGGGTCAAGACATGCCCTCAATTTGTCCTATGCAGAGCCCCCACCTCTACCCTGGAAGTCCCACATATCAAAATAGTTTGGGATCTTAATGAGGACAAACTCACAGTAGAGTTTCCTCAAAAAATATTGTGGCACCTCATTGTTGTTGCATGGGGGATGGTCAAAATCTATCCACCATCTCTACCAAAAAATGGTTCTTTATCCCTAGTTGGTTGCACCAATGGATAGGGAACCGCTTGCTTGAAGGGTGTAAAGGTTGATTCATTCTAGGGTTTTTGAATAGGGAACATAAGTCAAATTTTGTAATTTTTTCATCTTTCACTTGTTTATAAGATAATTTATCTGCATAAAATTGTTTATACTCTCGTCTCTTATCCAAACAACTAGTTATTTGCTTGCTAATTGAATCCACATTTGATTCAAGTGATTGAGAAAGTGTGGCTCTATGCGAGATTGAGCTTTCAAGATATTTCAACCTTTCAATTACATCCTCAATTTTTTGTTGTTATTTTCAATTTTCCCCATTAAATTTTCTTGAGTTCTTGGAGCATATTGAGGAATTTTTGGAGGTGTTTGTTGGGCTTGTTCTTCAACAAGGATTTCAGGCTGAAGAGAATTGGGATTTTGAAGAGTAATTTCAAGAGGTTTTGGAGGTGCAATATCATTTCCTAAAAATTAAATAAATTTACATAAAAAAAACATATTAAATCTACCTATTTAATTACAAATTCACACAAAAAAATAAAAACTTACTCCTTTCATCTTCATGATGTCGTGGCAGTATTTTGGTGAAGATTTGACAAAGAAATGATGAAGAAATAGTGAAGAATCATCTCTCTTATAACGCAAGCGTGCTCTTGAGGGTTTGCAGACCCCGAATTAGTAGGAAAATGTAAAAAGAATGAATGAAACTTGCTTTTTTTTTGTTTATAGAGAACATAACACACTCATGTTATAACACAAGTGTGTTATGGCCTTGCTATTTTCAAGCCTTAGGATCAACAACACCAAGCCATAATGCAAGTGTGTTATAATGTGAGCGCATTATAACATGAGTGTGTTATAACACGCTCACATTATGACTTTTTTAAAATTTAAAAGATGGTTGGCCACTTTTTGGCCACCCATTTGTCTGCACTAGTCCATTCATTTATCATGGATAAATAATGTCTTACACATATTCTTACTATATATCTGCAATGATTCCAATATCATCTTAACAAGAGGTTTTTATACACAACTAGTTAGTCCTCAACTTATTGAAAAATATTGGAGCTAAGAATATTTTTGGTATAGATGTAAAGGGTTAGTTTGGCTCATTATTCTTGGTTATAAATATTATTGATGATACCCTTAGGAATTCCTTCCAAGATCAATTGGAGGTAAAAGTGAGGGAGAGAATAAACACTCTTAGAAATTAGCCTCTAATCATTTATACTTTGTTGATGAGTTCCTAATCCATCTTCATGAAGAAAAATCCCTAGCCCTTAAGATGGATTTATACTCTAGGTTCGTGGAACTATGATTTCGTGACCCAAAACAAACCATAGGGGGTTTAAGATAAGTTGGGTTCACAAGTGAATATAAATAAATAATTATTTTTCAAAATTTGTCTATTGTAAATACACTAAAAGAATATTTTTCAAAATTTAATCTAAATAAAAGAGTTGAGTTTAATACATGATTGAAATTTATACATAAATATATTTAAAACCAAAAAATAATGATAATTATACTTAACTTTAGGCGTGACACAAAATATTTCATAGATCACATTCAATGAATCATCTTAGTGATCATCAATTAAATTTTTATTAGTCATTCTTTGACAAACTATAAAACCTAATATTCTCTATTAAGGTTTAATCTTTCACATGTCATTAAATTATCACATATATAGCCTTGAGCCTAGAAATATACCTTAAACATGCTCTCTACTAACTTTAGAACTTTTTAATGATAATATTGATAATATAGTGGTAAAATTAACCATTAGAACTTACTATGCCTAGAGGATAGGGAAGTCAACTATCTTCCCTCCTTTTATATTAGTCAATCCTCTTAATCAATAGAATGAATTCTTACAAGTTTGTAGAAACACAATGTAAAATGTAAATGTGTAATGCCCCGCCATGGTTTCCATTAAAACAAA
The DNA here is from genome assembly GCA_007258455.2 of Sequoia sempervirens. NCBI lineage: Eukaryota > Viridiplantae > Streptophyta > Pinopsida > Cupressales > Cupressaceae > Sequoia > Sequoia sempervirens. The sequence goes on along the minus strand of VDFB02373365.1, from coordinate 21,716,004 downwards.
ACGTAAAGAACAAAATAACTGAATATTTTTTTTTTTAAAGGTCATTCGATTAAACAATTGTCTTAAGGATTCCAAGACGACGTTACTTAAACATTATAATTAAGAACATCGCACCATAAAATTAAAGTCATAAAACATAAATAAAAATCGCATTCATGAATGATTCCAATTTTCAATGCTTTATAAAATCAGGTTACAAATATATCTAGATTACATCATGTGAGATTTTCATAAATCTCGTTACATCATAATGATGATACAATGAGTACACTCATAAACATGAGGTAAATATATAAAGAGGATAATGATCGTATCGTGATTAACATCCATGTCCATGCGTACATTCCTCATCCACTGAAACGAACAATGAAGTAACTATTTTAAACCTAAAAATTACTCTTTGCTCTATGAGGAATCAACAACATGCATGCTATGTAAAGGAAATTACCATCCCCAAATTTGACCTAAAATTTTGGAAACTTGGGGACTCGTTCCGCCATCTGTTGCCATCCCCGTCCGGGAAACTTGGGGTAACACTGTATAATACTATTGTGTAAAGAGGGATAGGGCACTACCTCACCTCCTACCTTGAGTTCTTTATGTAGATAACTCCTCAACCTTGATCCACTAGACTCTCCACATTATTTACACTTAACTAGATATGGTTATCAAATTATGCATAAGGTGACTAAGTTCATGTGAGAATAGGTGGGACTCCATAAGCTTCATCTATTACCACTATTTATAATTAACCTATAAGTAACCACTTACAAAACAAGGTGTCCTTATTAACCACTAAAGTCAATAAAAATTATCCCAAGGATTAAAACCAAATTAAAAGTTATAGAACTATAAGGAATCTATAATCCCTAATTATTAAACAATACTTATAAGTTACCATGCAGTGATAGAGTAGTGGTTGAATAAAAGTAAATACTAATCTTATAATGATAGATACATGATCTATCAACAATTACGACCTTATGATAACTCAATTAGCAATGAGTGAACATGATAGGGTTTGACTATCTTTCATTACCACAATGTAACAATGATAGAAAGGTGAAATTTAAAGATATTCAACACTAAAGAAAGTACAATAATAATAATTCTAAAAAACTTAATTACATAGCATGTTTTCTTAAACATAGTAGTGAAAGTACAACTAAATCAATTTTCAAGTTTAGTAATGTGACCATGACACTTATACATGTGAATAGGAATATTCCTTGTTATCATGTGATTGTATAAATGGTTCAACATCATGTAGTCACAGATTAAATACATTAGATAATATGATTTATCCCTCCCATTGTATCCCATTCCTATAATAGGGTTTCACTACTAATTAATCATTATCGTGGAATCCATCATTAGCATAAAATAGTCTAAACACTTGGATACATACTTCACCATTCATTCATCTTAGAGAACCCTTTTATGACATATTTAGACTCATTAACTATGATAACATGGTGTTCCAAGAGTCTTTAAAGAGATAAAAAATTATCATAAAAATCATTCAAAAGGGGTATCTCATACTTGAGTATAACAAAATCATAACGCATTGATATGCTTGGCTCCAATTATGGTTTTATAGTTGCAAATTGTAAGGAAACAATGTATTAAGATAGTGACCAATATAATATTAACAATATGGTTTCATAAACACAAGGAAAAAATCTACCCCTTTGTATCATTGTTACTAACAAAATATTTTAAATATACACTTAATACTACCAAACCCTACTAGTGTACATATTTTAAGGGCGTAATAATTTATTGAAGGTAAACTATAATAACAATAAAAAGCATTAAATGGAGATTTAAATTAACCAAAAAATAAATCATTCTCCTTATGTTAGTTAAAAATAGTAATAAATAAAATTTTGAGATTGAACAAATAAAAATAATATTTAAAAAACACATGTATTATATATTGAATGATGCCAAGCAATGCCAACACCTAGTAAACATGATGGAATGCCAAATATGCAAATAAATCATCCCAAATGAGCAATATGCCAAGAAGCCTTTGAATGGAATGATTCCCCATACTCTTAGACAATAGGATTTCTTCATACAACTACTTACATATTGTGAACACACCCAAACATAGTTCATATCTTCTTTGCACAGTGCTAATACAAGTTCTTAGAGTGGAGCTAACTAAATTTGAGTAGATTTTTAGGTGGCCATTAGCTACCAAAACACTCAAATAGTCACATATTCATGAGAAGATTAGGGATTTAGATCCCATCATGAAATGTTCACATGTTCAAATAATTTAGTCATTGAATCACAAAATTTAGATAGTCTACCCATGGGTCTAAACCTTATTTCCTTTATTTTTCATTTTTTTCTCCTTCACCTCACCATGTACCTTTTCACCAATCACATGGTCCAATAATTTTGAATCAAAATTTGTTTACAAATAGTTTTAAACACAAGTGACCACTTTTAAAATTACTTTATCTATTCAATTCAATTAATTATACTAAAATATAAAAAGCATTAGTAACAATAAGGAATATTAACCTTGAGTGATGATCAAAACATCAAATGAAATCATCAATACACTTAAACATAATGACATAAGCCATTATGGCATGAATCAATTGTTGACACTATCATTTACTTGAATAAACAAACTATCAGAATGATTTTATCTTTCATAATAGTACCTACCATGGGATATGGGAATAAACATTTGGATCTTTACCCATACCATTTTCAAGTGATGTGCATTTGGAAAAAATATATAAAATAAGAAAAACATGAAATCATGCATAAACGATGTAGAAAAGGAAAGATGTTTCACCTAGAGGCAAGCTAAAATTGATTGATTTGATTGATGATGATGATGATGATGGAAATGATGATAGAATTTTTGACAATAAAAATAATTGGAGGATTTTGAATAATACATCCTAGTAATAGTATTTTTGAAAATCAGTCAAAAAAAGGATTGGGAATGATATATTCCTAATGATAATTTGAGTAAAATAGGTCAAGGTTTGCAATGAAGTTAGGGACAAAACTGTTGATTATTTGGATGATGCACTAGATTTGTTAATAATATTGTATCAATTATGATTGCATGCATATGGATTGTGTTGAGGGTTCTCAATTGCTTAGAACTAAAGACAATGTAAAACCAATTTGATGGAAAAGGCTGAAGTGATAGAGGGATTGTTTAGATAGGGAATGGGATGGATTATGGGATGATGTATTAGGGATATTGGAAGGAGTGTCAAGATGTGATCTTTAAGGACTATGGTGGATAGGAATAACATGTCCCATACTAGATGTAGTGCAATGGATATAGAAGGTTGCAAGAGGGAGGGTTAGTAGAGTAAGTAAGGCTTGTATTGTCCAAAATATGTTTAGATATTATTTCCTTATCCATATCAATATTAAAGCATGAAAGGAGGATGGATTGGATATGATGAGATAGGTATGGATGGGGAGGATGGATAAATAGGATGAAGTAGATAAGATAAAGCTTGATACGATGGAAGAATATTTTCCCCCACATATAGGATGTGAGTAGATGAGGGATTGCACATTACACCTATTTTCCAAGTTTCATCATGGAACTTATGAAAGGTGTCATACTAATTGTTTTCACCATTGAATGATGATTTCTCCTTAGTTTTTTTATTTTGATTTGTTCTTAATTTCTAGGTTATAGATGAAGGAGAATGATTTGGATAAGTTAGTTTGGATGGGTGTTAGGGAGATGGATGAATGACTCAAATATTTGTTTCCATGATGATAGTATCCCTTTCCAAATAATTACTTTGACAGTCAGTGTATGCATGGATGTTACTAGAAATAGAGCTAAGTAGACTTCTTTAAAATTAAAACAGTGTACCAACATAGCTCTAATATTAAAGGATGCCACCAAGGGAGATGGAATGGATGAGGAGATGAAAAATGGGTAATGAGTTATTTAAAATATTGAATTACAAAGATGTGATTGTGGATGTATGTTGGATAATGGATAGGGCGTGGAAATATGATTGGATGAAAGGATGGGATGGCAGTAACATGAGGGAATGTCATGAGACCAAGGGGAACGAGGACTAACAATTGCATACACCATGTTGGAGGCTAAATATTTAAGTTATGATGTGATTTTGGATGTTATGAGTTAGATGAGGTAATTAGGATTATAGATTATGGGATGTAGGGGCCCAAAGTGGATTGAGGATGTTTAGGAGGGGAATTTAGGATTTTTTATTTTGGGACATAGCAACCCAAAATGGATGTAGGATGCTTAGGATGGGGATGCTTGGATTTATATGGAGAAATGTGGGATTAGGATGAAGGGTATGAATATTTGGAATCAGGGAAAGAAGAACATTTGGAAGAGTGGATGGAGATGCAGAGTTTGATGCTCCTTTTTTATGTATTTATTTTAATTAAGGATCCACATTATTTTTTTGCATTATTTTTTATTGGTGGACCTTGGTGGCCTTTTCAATCAATTTTAATATTGAGTCAGATCTTACATTAATATTGTATGGTGACATGTTATGATGTGGTTGTCCTTATATTTTTGTGAATTATTTCATATTTATATGTGCTTCCAAATATGGTATAGTCTCATGGAGAGAAAGTATCTTGACATCACATGGATTGTTTGATGGCTTCATCATGTTGGAATATGTCCAATGATGTATGCATAAATGTTGGTCTTGATTGAGGATTACAGGGGATGGATGGTTATAGATCATGAAATTGATGAAATGATTAGTGGGGGATGATGGGATTGATAAGTGTAATGTAGTTGATGAAATTATTGTTGGAAACAATATTGTGAGAGTGATGAGAGGTACCTATTTTTATGTTGGAAGAAGTTTCCTTAGCCTTATTTGAGGAGTGAACAATGTACTTTTCATGAGATATATAATCGAGGCCCTAAAATCTTATATTTTATTTTGTTCAAGGATGGGTTCTAAGATGCCTTACTCATGAAATCCTATTGCTTTTCCTTGATAATGCATGTTTTGAAAAATATAATTGTTGATGGGGTACCTGTTACTTTGAAAACAAGACAAAAATCCGTTTTTAGATGAGAAAGGAATATTGGTAGTTCTAGTTTTCTCGACAATAAGATAACTTGGTTGAACAAAGATATAGGAACCAAGATGATAGGATTATCATTCATGAATTGATTCAATAGGGATTATTAGATCTTGAGATGGTAAACAATCATGGAAGGGATTAGTTGGGATACTTGGATCTTGAATTGGATGTGGTCACGTGTGGGCATTTTTGGAGAAAGCTCTTAACATGATGGATTATTTTGGATGATAAGGGAGGAGTGGTGTTTTATGTTGTTAAAAGTTAGTGCATGGAGGGACTCTTTGAGTTGTGCTCATGGATGGGAATGGAAATTATTTGAATAAATAATTGCAATAGTAGTTCCTATTTTTACATATTTTTCTAGACACGATGTTTATTCCTAGACTCACATTATTAAAAGATTAAGAATTTTGTAGTGCATTTATTTGAATAAATTTGTATGAACCTCACAACCCTAGAATAATTATTGTGATATGCATTCACCCTAATTAAAGGGTGTTATTTTTAGTTCACTAGTCAAGGAAACGTTATTTTGATGGACAAAATTGTCCTTATGCAAAGATTCAATAATCTTATCTAATATTCATATTAAACATTTTATTACTTTCCACAAAAAATATATCATAATTTTATTCATACTTTAACATATTTTCCATTTTTAAAATTTATTTTGAGATTTTTCAAAAAATATCTCACACTACTTTAACAATCTCAAATAAAACATCCACTAGTTCAACAAGGCACTCTAGTAACAAATTATATCAAAGTCCTACAATTTATTTGATTTGATATGCAAGCTTATGATCTAGTAGTGCATATTATTCTTATTGTCAATGTGAAGGGGCTTATGGATCTATAGTTTAACTTAGAAAGCTTTCACACTTTTTATCTACTATATTGGTTCAAACAAAATGAATAGCTAGTGATCATTTTCTTTTTGTTAGGTGATTTCTATGATTTTGTTTTCATCAAATAGTCTAATGACCCAAAATCATTACAAAGGCAGAGCACTGTAAGATTTGATCTCATGGAAGGGGCTTAAGGTCCTATTTTTATTTTGCGAACAATCACACTAATTGAAATAATGCAAATAAATAAAGTTCCACCACTAACTTAGAGACTGTTATGTGTCTCGGTGGTACTTTGCATAAAATTTATTTAAAAATCAAATTAAAACAAAAATATATCTATTTGATGTAGCTTCTATAATTTCTTATGTGAAATTATTTGTATTCACTCAATTTTTTGAAGTGAAATTAATTTGAACTATCTTAAAAAAGGATTCCAATTTTTCATAGCAATACAAGTAAAAAAAAAATTAACTATAACCTCTCTCCATCATACTATAACCTAAAAGATATTAATTATGGTGTTTAAGACTTTAAAGTTTCACAAATAACAATTTTTTTTGTTAAATTTTTATAATAAAATCCAATATAACTTGATAATTAAATTTTTATATATAATTAAAAAAATTAAAATATTGAACTAGTGATTTCATGATCATTTTTTATTTTTATTTATTTTAAATAATTAAAAAATATATAATATATAATCATATAAAAAAATTAAAATTAAATAATTACATAAATTCAACCTCTAATCTCCAACTAAAATTTAAAAGTTAATATTCCTAACATTCAAACAAATTCAAAGTTATTCTTCTTTTAGCTAGCTTCAATTGAGATGCATCAAAAACTTGTGGCCAAGAAGGGGATATGAAACAAACCTTAAATATTACATTAGCCTTTAAATGCATGTTTGGTGGCAGGAAATGCATATGAATCTACTTAGAAATGTATAATGACAGACCCATATTTATTTTAGCACCTTCCACACAACACTAAACCAAAAGAAATACAAGAGTAAGTTTCATGGGTAATTAGATGTGCCCATGTAGTTATTTCTATCTCTGTAACATGGGCATGCATCCTTATTACCACAATACCCACTTGGAACACAGTTACACAATTTACAACAATCATTACAGCACTTTAAGCACTGTTTAAGCTGAGCTTTCTTGCACTTCACATTTATCACCACACTTTGTAAACACCAACTAACATCTTTCTGAAAATGTGTGAAATCTTCTTGTTAGCCTTGGGGATCACAGTCTCTTTTCCTATTCCATCATCAGGATGGGAAAAATTGTCTTTCACATTTTGCAAGAAATAGGTACTATGTGCAGGCTGGTTTGAAACCCAAAAAAAATAACCAGAGCATTTCCCTTCCGTTCGCTGAAATAACCAAATTCATTGCTATGCTCTCTTTTAGTTCGGTCAAACTTCTGCAGCACGGTAAAGGTGATTTGAATTTACTTATGCGCGGGAATTGGGCGGCTGATTGCTGATTGCTGACGATTACGGTTTACATGACTACTTAGGGAAACGGAAATGGGACTTAGTGGAAGCAACAGACTAAATGGGCCCACACCAGCCACCTAAGAGGTCAACGCTTAGAGTGTGCTGGTTAAGCCAGCCCAAATATGGCTACCCTTACTTCATCCTGATGATGGATCATGAAATACGATCCTAAACTTGATGGAAAAAAGATTTATACAATCAAATCTGAAACCTTTGAAGAAATTCAATATTATGAACTGTGAAAATCTAATATCTTTAACAAAATTCTATATAATTAATAACATGTCTGAATTTAAAACTTCACAGCTAAAACTCTCTTGATGTATGATGCAGAAAACTTCTTTTAATTGCACATATCTTTGATAAAGAAAAACAATCAACAAAACGTCAAATTCATTGCAAAATTGTCCAGATCTTTGAAATAAAAACAATCAAGAAGAGATTCAGTTCATACCCAACGCTTGAAGATGAATACAAATGTCAATGCAAAAACCAGAGCCAGCAAGCAGGTGATTGCTGATCCTCTCAACACTTTCATTCTCATAGAATCTCCACAGCTTTTCAGATAGAATACAATAATATAATTGCAGCTATGTGTGCTCAATTTTGTGCAGTTTTGTTAAGCAGTTGCAGGGCTGATGAAAAACCCACCAGAAATTAAGAATGGATCCCCCGAGTCCTTAGCTCTGAGTACAGCTAATAATGACTTACCCCGCATATGTCACGAAGTCTTCGGGAAGTAAGCTGGAAATTCATTCCAAAATCTTTGTATGATCTTTCTATTAGGTAGGACTTGACGCTGATAAAAGGCAAAAAGTACAAGTTTTACCATTCAAGGGGCTTCAAGCTATAATTATGGACAATTACTCTTTCTGTGTGCAATTACTGAGACAATGTATATCAAAACATGTGCTGATTTGGGGTTTCGAACCGTAGACGTATCAATCTGTATAAGCTGATAAAGTTAGTCATTAATCAGTTGGTCTAAGTCAAGCTATTTGTGGAAATATTATATGGTCGCCACAAGAGTTGATTTAATTAATATATTATATTTGTGGAAGTATTAATGTGGCGACATGATTTTGATTTAATCAATGTAGTCATTTTCATTTACTAATTTTTTCACAATAAATATCAAAAAATATAGGTAAAAGTCTTAAAAGATGGCAATGTTTTAAAAGTTGACAAAGTCTATTTAGCCATCATAGTGTGTATTTAATGTAATTAGTAAACAAATCTCTCATCTACAGCATTTATGGAAGCTCTCCACAAACAATCTTCCATTAATAACAATAATTCTGAAGGACGCCCTGCTTTTAGCCTTCTCAACAGCGTCCAACGTTATCCCTATCTTTTCCCATGGCTTCAAATCTTGCCGAATGAACTTAAAATAAAAGGGGCAACTTTTTGAGTTGTTATCAGGGGATTGATGAGTATTTATTGGGAATGTGAATTTAGGGAAAAGGGAGGATATTTGAGCGGCTTTGCAAGAGCAACCTATGATATGTTTGGTTTTGTTTGTTGAGATATTTTTAGACCTATAGAATCGAAGAAGACTATTATTGTAATGGGAAATATTGTGTTGTAGAATTTCTCCATGACACCATGCAAGTATTTATGATGGTTTTTTAGACACAAATAGGGATTTTCCCTTGCCACATTTGCTGGTATGATTGTAACATGAAACTGGTGAAGGTAACAAAATTCCAAATATTGTAATCTTAATAGAATGGAATTTTACATGTTTCAAATGAATATATACTTGATTGTGTTTGGATAAATAAATATGCTTTGTAGCAAGGTTTCATGTTCATTGGTGTATGTAAATGTATAGTTGCATGTTCTTCTTTTCCCATTTGTTCTTTCTCAGTGTTGTGACTTTGTTGCCCAATAGATAGGGACCAATTTGGGACCATATTCTAATCTCACATCATTGAAATCAAAACATTTTAATTAGTATTTTAGTTTATGTGGTCCTTCTTGTGCACCCATGACTTTCGATATAATAAAAAAATCATTCTTAAGTGAGCATTTGATATATATATTCTATGTGGGTCATGCTTGCATGGTCATATCAGTTATATAGGGATTATATGCAATTAGTTGTTCTTAATTTAGTGATATTATTTTGGGTTAAGATTACATTTGGGTTTGGTTGTAGTTATTTTGGTTGTCTGATTTGTTTGATTTCAATGCTTGTTGAGGCATGCCCTTAGGAACACCCTCTTGAGTCTAGAAGTTGATCTTGAAGTTTAGGAGAGATAACCTACTCTCGTAGAGTTGTTCGTTAACCCTCCACAATATTTTTGATGAGCTAATTTCACTTACATGATGAAAACCATGGCCTTGTGAGTGATATTTTTCTCTAGGAAGTGGAGCATCATTTTTTAGCACTAACATAGACTAGGTTTTTGTTTAAAACTAATCTATTATTAATATTATACCAATTAACCCTTTTATATCTTAACTCTAAATAAATGTTTGTTTAATAAGGATAGCTAAAATACTTGAAGAAAGGAACTGATGGTAATAACAAAAAATTGATAAATAGAAATCACAAATTGAATATGGAAATGAAAATAGTAAAGAGGAATTTTGACTAAAAATTTGAAGCTTACTATGTTGAACACTAGCACAATTGTCACTTGTAAGCATGCTATAATTTATTTTGCTTGTCAATTTGCATGTGTAGATCTTAGCTTGTGTGTAACTACAAGTATAGTCCTTATGATCAACTTTCCATGGGTGATATTGCCTTAGATTACATGTGCATCCATATTTGGTTTTGAGACCCTAACGCTACTACCCATATAGGGTCAAAGCACTTATCTACAATATATTGACCTATCATAACACCATCACACTCATTGAAAAAATCATAAATATTTCATAACCTTAGTGTGTGTTAGTATTTTGGCATTGCATAATCTTATTGATTGATTAATAAATTTGATCAAAGGCTATGCACCCATCACTTTAAGAGGGATATGCAATGTTGGCCATCCTACATTTATGTATGAATCTCGAGTTTGAAGCTAAATATTTTTAAGGGTTGAAAGGATGTGCAGGTCTCTTACATGGTTTAAAAATCTACCTAAATGTGATTTGATGTCTTGGTTAGGATAAGCTAGCACACAAAAATTTAGTGAAAATTAAATGGATTTTTCATGTGCTTTGGGTGTAACTTATCTCAAGACTTATATTTTCAACACCTATCTTTTGTTAAGTAAGAATAAAATCTTAGAGAACACCCCCTATATTTAGTAGAGCCATAAGAAGAAGAATATACCCTACCTTATCAATCGGTTTATTTTCACCCCTATCTAATCATATGTTGTAACTCATTTTCCCTAAGTTGGCATCCCTTGGGACTAAGGCATGATTTTTCTTTAGGGATTTGGGAACCTACAATTATGGATGCCAAAAAATGGTGTTGTTTTTGCGAACAATTGAAGAAATTCATCACTCAAGTTTATGGGTTTTGGTTCATATTAATATTTTTCTCAGGTTTCCAATCATTGCAAGGATTACTTCACTTCCAAGTGAAGGGTGGTGAATCTATTGGTTCAAACCCAATCAAAGATCAAAGTAAGGTTTGAAAATGGAGAGAAGAAGATAGTATAAGAGTCGAAAAGAGGGTGAATATACCTCTCAAAAAGAGAGAAAGGATAGGAAATATGGATAGCTAAAAACATAAGTATATAGACTCAATCCTCTCCTTAAGAATAAGAAATCAATACTTTTGGTATGGAAAGAGGATTTGTAGAATTGAGAGATCAATATCAATATGCATTTGATGATTTTTTTAACAATGCGGTTAGAACTACAAGAAGACCTAATAGATTAAATTGTGATACTAGAAAATACATGCATGGGAGGGGAGAGGGAGGAAATAGAGAGATCTTATGATGGTCATGTTGAAGATCTTGGTATGCCAAATCCTAATACAAAATCCCCACATGTTAAATCACAACTTATTTCTCCTAATGCCCAACAATTTAGCATGATATTAATTTCCATGATGCTAATGAACCTCGTAACTCAAAAGTCATCATTCAATTAAATTTGTGCATGAAATTTATGATGTATTTCCCTAAAATGATCAAGTAGGTCAAACCTTGGATCAATCTTTATTTGTTCAAACCCAATCAAAGATCAAAGTAAGGCTTGAAAATGGAGAGAAGAAGATAGTATAAGAGTCAAAAAAAGGGTGAATATACCTCTCAAAAAGAGAGAAAGGATAGGACATATGGAAAGCTAAAAACATAAGTATCTAGACTCAATCCTCTCCTTAAGAATAAGAAATCAGTACTTATTACATGACAATTATATGTAATTAACCACAAAGTCCTAGTTTGAGCAATAATAACCAACATCTAATTCGATTAGATGAAAGAATAATCAAAATGATACCAGTGAGTGTTGGTAGCAATAAAAACCCACAAAAGCACAAAGTCCTTTGTTTCTTTCTATGATGATTCAGAAAGAAAAAGAATGGTATGTGTTGCAGCCCAAAGTCTCCAATATATGCCACCAAAAGATTAACTAAACACAGTCTAGACTTAGCTTATTTCAAGTTTTTATTTTATGCAATTTGTATTTTGTACATGATATATTACATTTCTTTTTGTAAATATGCAATTACATGTAAAAACAAAGAAGTCCCAAATCAAATTGGACTCTGTTGTTGAATAAGTCAAGTCAATTGTAATTTTCCATTTTTTTAGCTCTTGGCTCTCCTCTATAAATAAGAGGGAGCTCTTTTGTAAATACAACCTTTTAGCTTATGAAGCGAAGTGTTGCCAAATTGAAGAGCATTTTGAAACCCTTTTTTAAGGTGTAAATCAAGATTTAACCAATAAAAGAAGCAAATTCGCATCTAATCTTTGCCTTAGATCAAGTTTGTTATGTATTGAGATTGTTCTTATGTCTTTCTCATTGCATTATCTTGTACATGATTGAATAATGGTGTGAAATCATATATTCTAGGAGGTGATTCAATTCTAATTTTATAGACTTTGAGCTCTATTATTATCTTTGAAGATTATGTTTATGTGTGTACATCAGAGATGATTCGAAGACTTTGGGCTGCAAGTTGTTATCTGTGTTTAGTTGATCTTTTGGTGGCATATATTGGATACTTTGGGCTGCAACACATACCATTCTCTTTCTTTCTAAATCATCATAGAAAGCAACAAAAGATTTTGTGCTTTTGTGGGTTTTTATTGCTACCAACACTCATTGGTATCATTTTGATTATTCTTTCATCTAATCAAATCGGATATTGGTTATTATTGCTCAAACTAGGACTTTGTACTAGTTACTTACATATAATTGTCATGGGGTATCATTGTAATTTTTGTATGGGGATGAAGGAAGGTAAAAGATAAAATAAGAGAACATCTATAGTCCTAAGTGGACTTTGGACTCCATTTAGGAATTGGAACGCTATGTTCCAAATCGCCATTTTGTCTCAAGACCCAAAACCCACTAATATTTTGTATGTTCTAGTTACCCATTCCATTTCAACCTAATCTCAAGTAGAAAAACTTCTAAGGTTCTAAGTACCTCCCAAAACCTGACCCCCCAAGGAAAAGACAAAGGGGAAATTTTTGGTGGTTCCAAAACCACATTAAGTTCTTGATGAGCATGGAGTTCCCATTGGGTCTTTGGAAGACAAATATGAAAATGAAGCCAAGTAGTATGTAAAAATTTCTCAACAAGGTTCATAATAATTTTGAAGTTCTTGACAAGGTTCCAAGTGTCAAAAAATGAAGAGTTACAATAGGGTGAAGCTCCAACAATTAGGAAACTAATAAAGAAGTGCTTGATAAGTTAATGGAAAGTGTAATATGGCTGACATGGAGACACATGAAGATTTTGAAGTTGTTGGAGCATTTTAAGGGACTAGGAATCTCCATTAAATTTTCAAAGTTACTAGTCTACCTTTGACATGTAATAAAAGAGGGGGAAGCTAGTCTTGTCAAAATTTTGTGGCGGTTCCACTTCCCAAACCACCTTCAAGGCTCCATATGGTTTTATTTTTCTCCCACAATGCCAATTTCCTTAAGAGGATAGTATCCAAGAAACAAGACATGCGATATGCTTGGTTTGAAATGGTGATGTATTTTCAAAGGATCCTATTTTAGTTTTAACAAGAATTTATAAGGGTTTTGAGTACCAAATGTAATGGTGTTAACCTATCTACCCACCATTAATGTAGGGGAGCTCTCCTAGCTACGTACATTTACTCCATCTACTTTTCATCACTAATCCTAGGCTACTTATGTACCTCTAGTGGTTTCCTTTCAATCTAAGACATCTATCTTGAGCATGAATGCACCTACACCATTTATTTTTAATATGCTATAGTGTTGTAGATTAGGGTTTGGTGCTTTATTTTCAAAAGGAGTATTTATTCATTTTGAGATGAGGTTGGTTATTGTGTGGTCTTCAAATGCAAAATAATATCTAGTATGATGCAAGGAAGCCATTGAATGCTAGTTCAACTAATTGGGTGGAGTATAAGCTTGTGGAATCAAAGGTGATTACTATTGTAAGTGATTTTTTTGTAGTGCCTCCATGATGGTATGTGTATATCGAGGATGGTTTCTTAGTCATAGATAGGGATTTTCCTTTACCACATTTGATGGAATGAATGTAAGGTTAAGTTAGATGAGTGTAACATCACTTTGAAAATATTAAAATCTTTGTAATGATATTTTTCACATTATATATGGATTTATGTGGCTCTACCATAGATTACTAATTAGCATTCTTCATCACAAATTTCATAATATTTTTTGTATGCAAATACATATTTTATTATTATTATGGTTTCATTTTGTTCTCTCCTTAATAAAATATGGATTTTTTTCCCAAGGAGTAGGCATCAATTTGGAACCACTTTACCAATCTCACATCATCAAAATGAATCAAAAAAATAATCAATAGTTTAGAGATAGGGACATTTGTTATGCATTCATGATATTGTATTTCAACTAGGGATTTAATCTTGATAAATCCTTGAATGGATTTATTTCATGTGAGTCATGTATACACAATCATATGAACTATATAGAGGTTATTGCAACTGGTCTTTCTTGACATAATGATAGTACTTGAGATCAAAAATCCAATTGGGTTTGGTTGTGGTTATTTTTGGTTGTCCATTTTATTTGATTAAATACCTATTTAGGTATACCTCTAGGAACACTATCCTAAGTCTAAGATGATCTCAAAGAATAACAGAGAAAATGTACACTCTCATAGAGTTGAACTTTAACCCTCCATGTTATGTGGATGAACAAGTTTCGCTATCTTGATGACAACCTTGGCCTTGAAAGTGAGATTTTTTCTATGAAATGGAGCAATAGTTTTGAGACCAAACTTGGGGTTTTCTTAAGATAGTCCATTGGTTAATAACAACAAATCATGAAGAACATCCATATTCTACTCTACTCCTAGTCTACTCCTATATCTAATAGGAATAGAAATTATTTTAATGAAATATAATTGATCCATCATCAATATGGATTAATGCTTATTCCATTAGGAAAAAAAGTCATAAACAACAAAGAGGAAGGAGATAAATCTTGCAACGTATCAATATAACCAATAATAAAATATTGCATCCATACAATAGACATACTTAATAATCCACAAATAGAACTACAATGACCCACATGGAAGAAAGGAATGGATATTAAAAATAATTTGTAATGTATTAGATGCTATCACACATAAATCAAACCCTTATTACATTTTTGCAAACAAATGTGGCAAGAGGAAATACATAACTGCACTTAAAATATTGCCCTAATTCATTACAACCATAGTCATACCATTTCCTAGAAATATGCACTACAAACCTTTGCTACTCTTCACCAAATGCATTCCTTTGTTTGTAGGCTAGACATGCAACATTTGATACCCTAGAATTGTTTACATACCTTTCTTGCCAAGAAATTGGCTCAACGTCCAACCCTTTAAATATAAAATGAGCTGGTATTTATAGTTTTTCATTTTTGGCATCTAGTTTCTCGTGAAAATTTTAGGTGGAGATGGAACCCATGGATGTGGCATGTAGGGTTCAGCCAAGTATGTGGAACAATCAAAACAAACAACAAAGATCTTCGTAGGTTGAAGAGGTCAATTGAAACTTCAATAACCCTCATTAATGGCAGCATGGCCACTCCTTGTAAATATTCAATTAGATCTATGTGTGAAATCATGCCACAAGTTTAATTACTTGTATATTAGACAGGAAAAGAAGAACTAATGTTTGCAAGATTAAATCTAGCATTAGTGGAGTGATGGGTGAACTATGAAAGTATGTGAAATTGCTTGTTGAGGATTTTAAAGGTGAAACAAGCCATTCAATGACATTTTGGTTATGGGTGGGACCTTAGAACTAGGTCCAAAAGTGCATGGGAAGTCCATGGGTCTGATATGAAGAAAAAGAGGGAGCTACCTAGCGAAAATTGGGAGGTAGGAGGTGTTGTGCAATTTTTCGCACACACGCCCTGCTGAAAGCAGGGACCCTCTTTCTCTTCGGTTTTGGTGTTCTGGCCCTTTCGTTTGAGGTTTTTTCTTACTTTAGGTAGATGCTTAAATGTTTATTTTTATTGCCTAAGTGTTTCCCAAGGCTATCCATTGAAAATCTTAAGTTTTGGATGAATTTCAGGCTTTCGCCCTGATACGGGATTTTCCGCCCTAGTCAGATTTTCCCGGATTCCTGCTTGGGTTCCAGTTGGACCTTGTTGCTCGGGACTTTTGGGTCTTCGCGGATTTTCGCATGGACTAGATTTTCTTGGATTCCACCCTGGTGTTGTTTTCCTGGGTTTCATGTTTGTCTTGTCGGTTGCATTAATGGTTTCATACGCGCTTTGAAGGCCTGATTTTACTCGATTTCTGAGATCTTTTGTGCCATTGTGCTCATTGTTTGCCTTTGTCTAAGTCGAGCTACGTCCTTAGTGTTCGTTCTTGAGACTTTTGGCTTTGATTGACTTCATTTTGGAGCATTCAGGCTTGGACTATTTGATTTGGTGGTGGTTTCTTGTGCGTCCTCACCTGTGTTTGTTGTGGGTACCCTTGGGCTTCGCGTTTGCTGCCTCTGAATTCATTTCCGCTTCATAATGGTATGTGCCTGATTGCTCTGCTTTGATTTGATTTATGAATGGCACATTGATATTGTAGGGGCTTGTGGGATTTAGCTTCCTGTGTGTTTATCTATTTTGTGTTGGGGGGTTGTTCGGTGTTGCGTCCTTGTTGTCTCCAAGCGAGTGTTGAGTTCACATGTCCATCTACATTCTGATGAGTCTTACCTAAGAGAAATTTGCAAACCCTAGCGGTGACTTAACAGTTGGAACAACTGAGTTCTGAAATTGCCCATGCACTTTGGCAGATGGTGAGGTTTGAAACCTAGGGCAGGGCCATGTCTGGTTATTTCATCTTAAAACGGGCCCAGGATACCAAGAAATTCATGAAAGGGCCCATCCCTAGCTTGCCCTTGTTTAGTCTTGTTGAAATCCATAGCTGGTCCAATGCCTGGGTGGAGTCATGTCTTAGCGTCGCAGTTTGGGACTCTCCATCTCTTCTGGATTCCCCTTCGCTGTGACTGTTTGGGCTCGCTGAGATGTCATATCGACTACCGTGAGGTTTGCCGAAGTAGTCTCCCTTCGCTGTGACCTTCCTTTCTCGGCGAGACCTTATGTCGATCACCATGTGCTTTACCGAGAGGCCCTCTTAAGCCCATGCCTTTTTGCCATGACACAGTCGTTCTTATACCAATAATCTTGTGTGCCCCTCATTTGGCGAAACCTTTCACTTTCGCCAAGACCCCACCCCGCGAAGAAATCTTTTACTGACATGTTTGTTCACCTTCACTTTCGGCAGGACCGATCCCAGTCGCCAAGAAGTCTCAGCAGGATCTATGAGCTCTATCGATATTCTCTTTTCACCAGGACATCCGTCCTTTGGCAAGACCTCCCGCCAAGCATGCTCATTTTTGTCGTGTTGTATTCCTTTCGACGTGACATCCATTTTTCGTTGAGACCTCTCCGCGAGGTTCTAACTCCTGCTGATGCTTTCCCTTCACCGTGACTATCATAGTTCATCGAGAAATTGTAGCGAGGCCTTCTATTTTTAGTGAGCCTAGACCTTTTCGTTGAGACCTCTTGCCGAATGTAAACCTAACCCTAGTCGGCAGAACATTGCCATTTCGCTGGGACCTCCCACCGAAAGCTTGAAGTCATACCGAGGTGTTTGCTTGGGCCCGCTGGTCGGTGAGACATGTAACCTTCGTTGAGACCTTACCCCGACCACCCCTGGCTCATTTCGATCTTCGCCGAGACCTCACACTGAAGCTACCATGTCTTGGCGAGACCCCTTTTCTGATAGACCTTTCGGCGTGACATCCATCTTTCGCTAAGACTTCTCCGTGAGATCTTAGCTCGTGCCAAAGCCCTCACTCTAGATTCTCCTTTGGTTCGAAACTTTGTGCTACCCATGGATGTCCGCCAAGTTTGGATTTCTCTGAAATCCACTGTCTCCCGGATTGCCCGAATCCCCATTTGGCCCATTTTTCGCGGAAATCCGTCCCTCATGGATTTTTTTGAAATCTGATGAAATGCAAAGGAATGTTGAATAACGTGACATGTTGGTGGTTTTCAGTGCATTTGTTGGTTTATTCATGCTATATTTGGATCTCTCACGTGGTCTATTGATGAAAAATGATCAAATTTAAGAGTTAAATAGGTGTTTCTTGGTCTTTTCGTTGGAATCCAATCGGTCTGGAATTTCCTGGAATTCCTCTCTGGCTCAGATTCCGCAAATGGTCTTGAAACCTTAAATCTGTTGTGGTCATTTTATGAGAATTTTAACGACACCTTGATTATATGAGATACATCCTAATGGTGTTCTGATGGATTAACCTTGCTTTCCTATGATTCTTAATATGTTTTCGTGTTGAATGCAGGTTGAATCAAGCAAGGCGGAAATTGGGTCTTCATTGGCACAGCAGCTGATCAATTCCTGGTTGGAGAAGCCTAAGTCCCACTATTCCAAATTGCCCAAACAGCTATTCAGAGCCAAATTCAAGGAGTATTACGATGCCATCACATTTCTTAGCAGGGTGGTTGGATTGAAGAGTGCTGGTACATTTGAGAATTGGATGTGCCATGCCATTGTAATGATGGAACGAGAGCAAATTGACTACCATTGGGTAGGGGTCATTAGCCAAGTTATTCACAAGCAGTTGTCCAATGTGTTGCAGACAAAGACCTTCACAATGACTTCATATTTGGTTATGCACTTGCTAGGTTCCACCCCTACAAAGGATTGGATGCAAAGGGAACCTTTGGACAGGATATCATCTATGAAGTTTTCCCTCAATTGTATTTAGGAGGCTCTGACTATAGGAGAGCAAATGATGCATTCACCATGCATATCACTAGAATGCTTCAGGAAGCGGAGCATGTCAGAATTTCAGATCAACCCAAGGAGCTCATCAAGAAATATGGAGCTTGGTTTATTCAGTTCCCAACTTTCTCCTACATTCGGATTGATGGCTGCCAGAAAGCCCCATACAGACTTCCAAGGTATCCCACTGACCACATCGTATTGTTGGAGGTCACCAAGCAGATTTGTGACTTCGATGCCATTGTCAAGAAGGACAAACACAAGACAGGATTTGGTGGGGATTTCCCCTAAGGATTGGCATTGGTGAGGTATGTCCTTCCATTGGTTCTGCCCAAGCTTCAGAAGAAGAATTGAGTGCTCTTGGCTTGTCTTTCCATTCCAAGAGATCCGGATTTGACATCACAGGAGAAGCTCAAAAGAAGGCCAATAGAGAGTACTACCATAAGGTTAATTTAGAGGACTATTGGGCCAACTGCAGTGATGAATATGAGGTTAGGAAGAAGAAATTCTCCCGGCTCCCAATTGATGCAGTCCGATTATATAATGTAAGGGCAGTTCCTGACCAATTGGAAGACGACGAAAAATTGATCCAAGATCATGCCTATGAGGCCATAAAGGATAGACCAATTGGTGATGTGGATTGGTCAGAAGAGGAGAAGACAAAACTGAAGCAACTAGTGGATCCAGTTCTCAAATTCACTAAGATGTGGCTCAAACACGCTATGGGAACTGGAAAACAAGGGGGTGTAGTGCATGTACGACCTGATGGGAGATTTGAATCCCCATTCTACTTCTGAAGAATCCACCTAGCAGGATCCCAGAGGTAAAGGTAAACTGGACTCCCCTGTCAAAACTAAATCTAAAGGTATACAAGAAACAGAGGTCCAAGGGACAAAAAATAGAGGTGGCCAAAAGCCAAGAAGAGGAAAAGAACTAAGAGGTCCAGGCAGAGTCCTGAGGCCGATGCTCCTCTGCCCAAAAGGAAAAGAATTGTAAAATTATCAGAGAAGGCTAGCTCCAAGGTTGGTGAAAAGGTTGCCCCACCTGTGATAGATGTTGAAAGCTCAGAGGAGAAGGCCAAAGTGTATGCAAGGAAGTCTAGGACTCCTTCTCCTAAGGATAGTGTGCCTAGGGCTGACCTACCTCCGGTGGTTTCTTATGAGGAGTAGCATGATGATGTTCCTTCCACTCATGAAATTCAAAGTGAACCGGGTGAGGAAGAAAATGTTGAGGATCATCCGAACACTGAAGGTGAAGAATTCCATGCGGGTGATCTCTACAGTGCAGAGGCAGAGATTGAAAAGATAATGCAATCTCCTGTGATTGCACATATAGATTCTCCTATTAGAACTAAGGCAATTGAATCTCCTCCAAGGGAAGTAGAGGCAGAAATGATCCCATCACCTGGGCAGGAGGAGGAACATGTTGAAGAAGCAGAAAGCAGGGTGGATGAAACTCCTAATGAATAGAATTTGAATGAGGAGGTACCTAAAGGTCAACAAGATGAACAAAAATAGGCTGAGGCACAATTGGAATCTGTTGTCCCTGAGTGGCTTGACAAGGAAATAAAAAGAAAATAGGTGGTTGTGGAAGATAGTCCACCAAATTGGGATGCACTGCTAGCCAAAGTTGGAAGAGATAAAGGTAAGAAGAAGGCTAGGGTGATCTCAAGGATTGAGAGGGATGAGGCACATAACAAGGTTGTTCATGTTGCTACCCCTGTTCCAGATAAAAACATGGATGATGTGGCTGGGAATGATTACAATATACAGACTTTCAATCTTGGGCCTACATCGGTTGAGTAGGACATTGTGGATTATGAGGTCTCTAGTACAGTTATTGTGGACATGTTGAGAAGGGAAGTAAAAACCAAGCAGGAGCTAAAGAGAGAAAATGAGAATCTCAAGAGATGCTTGGAGGAATTAATGAAGCCACTGCAGTCTATTAATCCCTCTTCCTCTACCACCAATCCTCTGCCTTAGGAGACCATAACTGAGCTTGAAAAGATGAAAGCTTCCACCCTTGCCACTGTGAATTGGTTGAAAGGGGTGCAAATCAAGGGTGATGAAGCTATCAAGGAGATTTTATCAATTGGGAAGGATGTTGTCATGACAATTGAATGGTTGAAACAGGTAATGGCACAGGATAAGGAGGACATAGACCTCCTGTTACTGAAGACCAAAACTCTAATAGAGTACACCTAAGATAGATTGGTGAGTGATGGGATTCTTCCTTCTTCCAGAGCTACCAAGCCATGGGAATGGTTTGAAACATTGCAAATCCGGCAGAAAGTGTTGAGAAAGATTTACAAACAGAGAAAACACATTGATGACACCCTAGCTGGCGTCTATGATGGCTCCATTGCCTTCTTTAAGATCACGATGGGAAGGAGGAAGATCGCGCCTAAGTACTTGAGCCTGGAACAATTGGGAGAATGGTGGCATGATGCGTATACACCACTTGATGATGGTTCTATTTCCGAGCACCAACTGGATGATGCAGCCACCTACCTCGCAATTATGGATAAGCATGTGACATGTAAGGCAGAGTGGGATAGGTCGGTCAAAAACTCAAGGGAGGAGATTACGTCCATTGAGAGGCGACTTAGGGTTCTTCCAGTACCTCTTGTAGCCGACCTAGATGCAGCGTTCTTGAGGCTACATGAAGAGTCAGATCGGCACGAGGATAATAGGGAAAAGAGCTGATGATGGGCTGTGACGCGATTTGTGCTTCCCCATTATCTTCCCACACGTCATCCGGGCTGCATCATGGATCTTGGGCTAACCTCGACGAGACGCGCATTTAATATCGGTTTGACCCATTTCGATGACCCTCTTGGCCGGGTGGTTGCGCAAAGTTATTGCTGCAAAACCCTTGCCTGGCTGATGGATTTCAAGGGATCTCTATATATTGGGCATTCGGCCTCTTTGTAAAGGGTTAGATAGTTTTGATAGTTAGAAACTAGAGAAAAACAGTTAGAAGTTAGCCAGTTAGAGGTAGAGTAAGTTAGAAAATAGTCATACTCAAGCAAATATTGTAACAAAAAACCAGAATTGTTGCTACAGTGGATAATTCGAATATAAGTAATGTCATTGTGATTTGGTGCCATACTGGTATTCTCTTGTCTTGCATGGTTCTTGTTTTCCATCTTTAAATTGCTCTAAGGAGGTTAATGTTTAGATTAAGTTTGATTCAATAATGTTGGTAGTTTGATACTCGAATGTTGCAGCAATCCTTCAGTCCATACTTTTCGCAACCAACTAATTGTTAGTTGCTTTGCAAAGTTAGCCTAGACTTTATATTCCTTGTGCTTAGTTCAATTGTGAATATTGTTCATTTTAACTGTAATAGGGTTATTTGAATGCATGTTCATGGTTTGAAAATCTTACGAGCCTTAGAAGATTGCACTATTTTCTGTAAGGTAGCAGATTTATCTGGGTCAAGCAGAAGTCAGTTTTGAGGGATTGGTCCATTTTGGGTACTGGTTACTTTCATTGTTAATCCTAGGAATAATATTAGATTTAGAAATCTCTTTGAAACCCTCACTCTTTTGATATTTCTTTGATTATTGGGTAAAATCTAGGATTGAAGTATCACCAGCCTGTTAAATCTGATAGAATCGATTCAATAGTTTGCTTGTAGTAAGGTCCCATTGTGATTACCAGCAATTTCACATTTATCATTGAGTCGTTTATGCATTGTCAAGACCTGACATGAAGACCTGGGGGTTATCTCTTGAGGCTTGCTGATAGAGATTTACCTTTTAAGAGAGATAGGATATTGCCTCTTGTCTGTGTTGTTGTTGTTGTGCAAAATACAATGATCAACAAGAGGAAATAGGGAATTAGAAGCAAAGAGGGGGGCAATTTGGGGAGCAGGGCATGGGAAGGACTTGTCACTAGGAAATTAATGCTAAATTCCATGAGATTCGTAGAGGTATGGGTCCTAGGAGGAAATCTATATCACGAAATAGAGGGAAGGAGAACCCATGAGGCTTGAAATTCAAAATGGATTGAAGGTTAGGGAATAAGATGGAGATGTGTGGTTTGTGCCAAGGCCTAGGGTCTAATGGGAGCTTGGAGAACTAGGGACCAAGAATCATTGGGGAAGAAGGATCCAAGAACTGTGTTATGGGTAGCAGGGTGCATAATGAATTTGACACTTGGGACATGGTGCCAAGGTCGAAGGTTCTCTAATGGACTCAAGATTGACTAGGGAAAAGAGTGAAAGGGGTAGCTAAAGAAGCTAGGCACTTTAGAAGTGGGACAAAATATGGAATGTACACAACCATAAACCAAATTCAGAGGTTTGGGAGGTTCAAGAACTTGTGAATCTTCTAACATATCAACATCATCCTATCCTTCATTGATATTCTAAGCACTTCTAGATTTATGTTACATTTTCTCAAAGTTCATGAACTTGTAAACTTTGCAACATAAAAAACCTTGCAACTTTCTTAACTTTTCCTTCTCTTTGTTCACCTTGCACTTTCTCTTTCATCCCTTTGTCATGCTTTTTGTGACTTGGAAAACCATGTTGCACTTCCACAAAGTTCACAAACTCATAAAATTTATGAAATATGAAACTTTGTGTGCTTCTTCTTCTTCTTGGGTTTTTCCATGGAAATGTAACCTCTTGATATACCTAATATTGGCTCTCTTTGAAGCAAGGTTGAATAAGCCTCTTTCTCTTAACTCTCTGAGAGCTTAGCATCACTTCCAATTACTACCTTATCTCCACACTTCAGTTGGTGTTCTTTTTGAATAGGAACATCTCTCACTTCGATTGAGCTTTTCAATGTAAAAATGCTACCTTGATTCCTCAAGACAAACTTCTCACTTAGCTTTTCTTTTCTAAGGATCCAATATAGACCCTAGCCCTAATATCTTTTTCTACTGGAACATTTGGATTATTTTCAACCCAGTTAGCTAGAACAAAAATATCTAAATAGGAATCCTTCAATATCCACATATTGTAGCCATCAACCTCTAGGAGACATTGATATAATTCTCTTAATTAATTTACCATGGGATGATCCATTTCCTTGTTGAAAGAATCTAGTGAAAAAGTTGCTCATAAGTTGGATCTATTGCAATCATTCACAAGTGAAAAAATTGTTCATAAAGAAATCTACATGCATACCAAGATGAAAGATTATTGAATATACATTATCAAATTAATAACCTTTCATTTTCACTCATTTATTGAAAATGACACAATCACACAATACTTCTTTGTTGGTTATAATTTTTGACTTCTTATAAAATAAAAAATCTACACAACACAAAGACAACGAAAAATACAAAAAAGTAGAAGAGTAAGAATCGCGTTTTTTTAAGAGTAAGAATCAAGTTTTCCAACATTACTACCATCTTTCTTTGTTTTTTCCTAAAATACAAATGCAAATGAATAATAGGATAACAGACGAAACAATTGAAACTTGTATTACAAGGAAAATAATTACTAAGGACATCTATGTACTTCGTACCATGTGTTTTTTATAGATAAATTTTGCCTTCTAAGACTAAAACATTACAGCAAATGGCACGTGGCGTTCTCCTCCACCACCAAACACAAGAATAATTTAAAGGGATGTCTTCAACCAAGTTTTGGCTGCTTCGCGTACGTTTAAATTTTCACGTGAAGATAAGTTTTAGACACGTGGCAAAAATTTGAACTCTTTGGCCGTGGAGACACAGAATCTAGTTCGCTTAAAAATGTCCTTAGTAATTCGTTTGGATTTGTACTTTAGGAAAAAAACAAAGATGGAAGTAAAATTAGAAAAACATCTGCTCGTCTATTTTTTTAATTTTTATTCTTATTTCTTTGTGTTGTGTAGATTTTTAATGGTGTATGGGGCTAAAAATTATATTAACAAAGAAGTATTGAGTGATTCTTTTTGAGTTTTTCTGTGTCGTTTTCAATAAACGAATGAAAATGAAAGGTTATTAATTTGATGCTATATATTCAATAATCTTTCATCTTGATATGCACATAGATTTCTTTATGAACAATTTTTTCACTTGTGAAAAACTGTAATGGATATGACCTAATACCCTTCACTAGATTCTTTCAATAGGAAAATGGATCATCCCATGGTAAAGTAATTAAGAGAATTATATCAATGTTTCTTAGATGTTGATGGCTGCAATATGTGGATATTGAAGAATTCATATTTAGATATTTTTATTCTAGCTAATTGGGTTGAAAATAATTCAAATTTTCCACTGGTAAAAGGTATTAGGGCTAAGATCTATATTAGATCCTTAGAAAAGAAAAGCTAAGTGAGAAGTTTGTCTTGAGGAATCATGGTATCATTTTTAGGCACTGCTATTAGGAGGTGTTTTAGAATGGTAAAACAATCCCATGAAAGAAAAGATAAATAATGAAAATGGTGTCTATTATATATATAGTTAGCCAAGCATTACATATTCATGTTTTTCTTCGATAAGCCATTTTGGGGCCTACTATAAATAAATGTATTCATTTGCAATTTAATAACATTTTTAGGTTGTCTATTTTGTTGAAAATGAAGAGGTTTTAATATATTTTCTCTATCTAAAAAAAATATGGATCCAAAGATCTTTAAATAGGTAACATATGTGGATAGACATGTCTCTTAAATGAGACATGAATCTATATGAAAAATATGTTGGAGTGTGTGATTAAAAATAATTTACATTTTTAATGCTCTTGCATAAACTATTTTATCACACAACTCAACTAGATGATGGGCTTCAACATGTTTAATGCAAGCATGAAACATTGAATTATTCAACCCTTTGATTATGTTTGTAGCTTGAAACAACTAGTCTTGCTTTGTGCTTGTCAATTTAGCCATAAGATTTAAACCTTGTTTTTAACACCCTTGATTACTTTTGTTCACATATTTCTTCATTTTGAAGCATTATCTCTTAAAATGAATAGAACAATTGTAATGCTAGTAAAGTTTTCCTTTCCTCTACTCATCATTATCCTTAACAATATGTGTTTTGTAGTTCTATCAATAAAGGAGGTGAAATCTAATAAGAGAAAAATACCTTTCATATAATGATGGCATTCTTCAAAGTTTTCACCACAACTCAACTTTATAGAGATACTACTCAATATATTATTTATCATTTGCAATGATCTTTGCAATCAAAAACTTCATAGATTTAACAATAGTTTTTATGGTTGACAATATAAGTTTCTAGATTTAGCAACAATCTCTATGATTAATGATACAAATTTGCTCCATTGAATGAGAACTAAATATATTTTATGGATAGCATCATTTTTTAGTAGTAATATTACTGCACTTTACACATTACTTGTTCCCCATATATAAGTGATCCAATTGCAAATCTCACGCCTCTAGACATACAATATTGGTGGAATTATCTAGTGACTATTGAACACACCCAGAGACTGAGAGGGGGGTGAATCAGTCTACACAAAAACTTAATCCCTTCTGGACCTTGAAACTTTTAGCACAATCTAACCTTCTTTATTAGATCAAAACCTTAAAACATAACAATAATAAAGAATGATGTAGCAATTTGAATCCTTAGCAACTTCAACAACCTTTAAGCAATGCAAGATATAACAATTTTTCTTCTAACTAGATCAACAACAATGAGAAAGAAACATAGGACACAACATGCACAAGGAGAACACCAAATTTATGTGGAAAACCCAATGAGGGAAAAACCGTGGTGAGAGTTAACTCACAATATAAAATCTCATTGCCAAAAAGACTTGCAAGAAGGCTAATTTCCTTATAGCAAGATACAAAAAGACTTATAGGAATGAAGCCAACACAACTTTAAGAGCAAGATACAAAGGACCTGATGAGATTCACTATCTTAGAGAAGGATATAAAGACTTAGATAAAGATTACAATGCTTTCCAATAAAACACTCTACTGACTGAGGTGTTATAGCACAATTGATCTTTCATTTCACTCACTTTAGCACTATCACTATAGGATGTTCAATACAATTTGTACACAAAATTCTTCACACTTGTACACTACTCCATCTTGTTGCATTCGAAATTAGCTTACATTTATATCCACCACAACACTTCAAAACTTCAATTAGGTCAACCAAGAAAAGTATAAACAATGAAATCAATTGTTTAACCACCAAAGCATAATGTGGTCCTATCCAGAAGATAGAGAGGACCAAAAAAACTCTTATAACTTCATCTAATGAGATCTAAAATAATTTACATGCAAGTGCACATCAACCTATGTCGGCATCAAGGAAACATGTGGATGGAACATTGAAGTGCATAACCAATCATCCCATAAACATACTTCTTATTGAATTAACTTGATGTGGTTCCAAGAAGGATAGGTCAGGAGCCATATATATCATAACACATCTTCCATTGCTAGCACAACCCCCCAAGCACATGACACAAGCAAAGGAACAAGCCTTGTCGGCCAAATATCTATAAACATCCCATAAATCCAACTCAAGACATAATGCAACACCAAAGCAACCAATTATCAGTGTGTGGATCACATGGGAATGTTCCCTGAACATCCAAAAACACATTCATATGCTTCTTCTACACTATCATGCCATCAACAACCACCATAGATCAAACAGGTACACGATACTTCATTCAGGAAGCACAAAATACATAGCCAGATGATGTAGAATTAGTAGAACAACTTGCAGATTACTTCAACACATGAGATTGGAACTAAGACACTACACATACATTGAGAGCACATTCACCAAGCCATAGGAGTAGAGACATCAATGCAAAGAAATGTGGAGCATTTCTTGGACCAATTTGGACAACCAACAACACTACCAACCTTCTGTAATTCACAGAGATATCCTCAGCCACACATGTGACTCAAAAATATAGGAGTACAACATCCACAAAACACTAAAATTGAATACCAAACCACAAGACCAAAGAATCAAAAAATGAAGGAATGCAGAGCAATTTCCTAGATAGACTTTAATGCAAGTTCCTAAACCAGAAACACTTAAGCAACTTGCGGAGGCCAAAACTTCCTTTCAGTAACACATACTTCATCAGGAACATCAAGAGAGAGCATAAGATAAATTGTAGACCTTCAACAACATCTCTCCACTATCATTCATGCTTCTAATCCTCATCTAAATATATCATTATGAAATCAAATTTGTTGACAGTGATAATGCATTACATGAACTTTAGCAACTCTTCTTTGATAAGGTATGCCATCCAATCATTAACTTCAACAATGACATCCATCCATGAACTTCAAAAATTCTTCTTTGATAAGACATGTCATTCAACCATGAACTTCAATATTTTTTCTTTGATAAGGCATGACAATCCAACCATGAACTTCATCACCAATGTTAGCAAGGACTAACAACTTACTTCTCAAGTGTTGACATCAATGACAATCAACAATCAATGTTGACATCAATGACAACAACTTCCAACAATCTCCCCCTTTGGCATTGATGGCAAGACACACTACTCACTCTCCCCCTTTAACATCTAGGACAAAGGGCCATATATGTCTGTATAAAGAAACATCATCTATTCTGACTTCAGGGATAAAGGGAAAAAGGATCTTATATTGAAGCAACAACACATACTCCCCCTTTGACCAACAACATTTTTACAACTACAAAAAAACTCCCCCTTACTAGCAACTCCCCCTAAGCAGTAGCATACATCAATCCAGGGAAAAGTATATGACATGAATTTCTTCCCCTGGATAGATGAACCATTTATGCATCTAGTTAGAACAAGGATGGAAAATTACCCCTAACTTTTATTGGAGATACTCAAAAGTATCCTTTGAAAGTGCCTTAGTGAAAATGAATGCAATCTGGTCCTTGGTAGGCACATACTCCATTCTGACTTCATGTTTTGCAACCTTCTCTCTCAGAAAGTGATACTAGATTATGTTGTGTTTAGTCCTTGAGTGCATTACCAAATTATTGGAAATGTTAATTGCACTTGTATTGTCACATAGTATAGGAATAAGTTCATCATAATCCACCTTCACGTCATTCAAAGTCTGCTTCATCTAAAGCACCTAAGTACAACAAGATTCTACAATATATTATACTTTTTTTATGGACAAAGACACTGAATCCTACTTTTTACTGAACCATGAGACTAACCTATCTCCAAAAAAGAATGCACTTCCACTTTTACTCCTCTAGTCATCAACACAACCTACCCAATCAACATTAGTAAAGGCACTCAGAGGGAAGTTTTGATCCTTTTTGTACCATAGGACATAATCCAAAGTACCCTTCAAGTATCTAAAAATTATTTTTACAACTTTCTCATGAGATTGCTTAGGATTGGCTTGAAATTTGGCAACCAATCATACCACATGCATGATATCTAGTCCAGAAGTAGTTAAATACAACAAACCTCCAATCATGGACCTATAGAGAGTTTGATCAACTTTCAGAGACTCATCAAAATTTCTTAAGTGACATCCTATCACCATAGGAGTACCCACTGGTTTGGAATCTTCCATCCCAAAATTCTTCAGCATTTCCTTTACATATTTGGCTTGAGAAATAAAGATAGCACAATCTTGGTAAATGATTTGAAGTCCAAGGAAGAAGGACAATTCACCAATCATTGACATTTCAAAAAAATCTGCATTTCTTTTGCAAACTTTTTACACATAACATCATCTCCACCAAAGATGATGTCATCAACATACACAACCACAATCAACTTGTCTTCTTGAACCTTAATGTATAGATTACTATCTACATTACCTTTCTTAAACCCTTGTTGACATAGGTACTTATCCAATCTAGCATACCAAGCTTTGGGAGCTTGCTTGAGAGCATATAGAGCTTTCTTGAGTTTGAAAACCATATCTGAATTCTTTGATAATTGAAATCCATCAAGTTTCTCAACATATACCTCTTTTCTAGATCACCATTCAGGGAAGTTGACTTGACATTCATTTGATATACTTTGAAATTCTTATGAGAAACAAGAGCAAGAAACATCCTTATACCTTCCATTCTAGCTACCAGAGCAAAGGTCTCCACAAAATCAATATCTTCCACTTGTGAATATCCTTTGCAACTAATCTGTCTTTATTCCTTACCACTTCACCATCCTCATTCAGTTTGTTCTAGAACACCCATTTTGTTCCTATGACATTTTTATCAGTGGGCCTGAGAAATAATTCCCAAGTCTAATTCTTTTCTATCTAACAAAGTTCTTCCTCCATTGCCTTTATCTAATTGTCATCTTTGCTAGCATCAAAAAAGTTCTTGGGCCCAACTTTTGACAACAAAAATAGACTTAATTGCTCACTAGCTCTTGCAAACTTTCTCCTAGTCAGCACACCTTCATCCTTATCTCTAATGATTTGATCCGGGTAGAGTGATTCTTCTACACAAATTTTGTTGGAGCCTTTAGAGTCTTTACTAGTTCTAGTTCCTTCTCTTCTTTCTCTTCTATTTCTTCTTCTTCTTCAATCCAGGGGAAGCGTATCAAATCCAAAAACTTCAAGTTCATGTGAGATCTAACATTTCTTCATTTACTTTGACATTTGTACTTTCAATCATCTTCTCTAACCTCTTGGTATAGCATCTGCATGCCTTACTTCTAGTAGAGTAACCAAGAAATATCCATTCATCACACCTAGAATCAAACTTTCCAAGATCACCTTCATCTCTTCTAATGTGGCATTTTTTGCTAAAGATTCTAAAGTATTTGACAGTAGGAGGTATTCCATACCATAGCTCATAAGGGGTCTTATTGCTCTCGACTCTTAACTACACTATGTTAAGCAGATAGACAGTAGTGTGAACTACTTCCTTCCAATACATATCTGATAGGTCAATATCTTTCATCATCATTCTAGCCATTTCTCACACTATTCTACTTTTTCTTTCAACTACCCCATTATGTTGAGGGGTTCTAGGAGTAGACAAATGTCTCCTAATGCCATGATCTTATCAAAAAATTTTAAATTCATATGAAGTAAATTCACCTCTTCTATCTGACCTTAAACATTTGATCCTAGCATCCATTTCATTCTCAACATTTTCTTTAAAAATATTAAACTTATCAAAGGCTTCTGATTTCTCTTTTAAGAAACTAACCCGTCATTCTAGTGTAATCATCTATAAGCAACATAAAGTATCTTTCACCTTGTTGACTCCTTATCCTTGTAGGTCTGCATGGATCAATTTGGATCAGCTCTAATGGCATTGACACAAAGCACTCCTTACTTTTCAAGCCAATATTTTTTTTCTTTCCCATATGGCATTCTTTGCACAATGTGTTTGCAAGCTTGGAAATCTTAGGCATATCCCTAACTGCATGAGAGGAACTGATCTTTACCAATTTGTCAAAATTGATATGTCCCATTCTTTTGTGCCATAACCAACTTTCTCTGATATGAGCTAATAAACATATTCTTCCATTAGCCTCCTTTAGATGATAAACATTACTATGATTCCATGTTCCTTCAACAAGCATTCCAAACCCTTCTTTTCTAATTTCACATCCATTAGCATGAAAGGTAAGATTGTAACCTTTGCTGCATAGTTGATTGACACTCAGGAGATTATGTTTTAGATTGCTGACATAAAGGACATCTTCATTTTTGTTCTTTTTGTCAATTTTATATCACCTTTTCCATATATTTGTGTTGACTTATCATCACCAAACTTAACAACCCCAATATTAACCTTCTTGAGACTAATGAACTCGCTTCTATCACAAGTCATGTAATGAGAACATCCACCGTCAATCACCCAAGCATTAGCTTCTTATTTTGTTGAAAGGTAGTCCATACTGCCATTGATCTTTCATTGACCTTGCTATTCTATAATGTATTAGACCTTTTAAACTCTCCAATGATGTTCTTTTTCACTTCCAAAACCATGAATAAATTTTCATCATTTGAATCATTATCTTCATCTCCAGAGGAAAAACTGCTCTCCTTATAATAGAAGCCTCTTTTGATTTTCTCTTTTGTCATCATCAACTGATTCTTTATAGGGACATTTAGATGCAAAATGACCCATTCTTCCACAATTGAAACACTTGAATGGTAACTTAACTTTATATTTTCCAATGTGATGCAATGCTAGAGGGAGAAAATCACTCTCAAAATCTCAACTTAACAAAAACTCAATCAAATCTTTCATGTCCATTCAATTAGGACCTTTTTCCCTTCACAAAACTCATGGTTTCAAAGCATTCATACTGAGAATGAAACTCCCAATCACTTTTTTATTCACTAAACACCATATTCAACATTCAAAGACTGACCCAAACCTCTTTTTCAACACAAACATCTCAGACATAAGACTTTTCCCAAAATAGACTATCATAGCAGCAAATAGGCCTATTTAGACCCCACCAATATACAAATTCACATTTCCAAGCCCAAATTCATTCACCAATAGTTCCAACATGCACAAATATGTCTTCAAACCAAAATTAGATCATTCCCAAAACTGTAGTCAAGATATTTGATCAAACACCTATTCAAAACCTTCAATTTTACAAGAGAACTTTCTCAATACATAAACCACCACAAAGGAACCATTTGGAATTTCTAACTTTATGACCAAAACAAGGTTTCTCGGGACCTTAAAACTCCTTTCAAGCACTCACAATAGGAGACTAAATATCAAAAATAACAATTCCATCAATAGCCAAAGCAACAAATATCAATTTCTCATAATCTTCCTTTCAACATTAGTAGGTTCCCAAATAGGATTGTCACACTAATTCTCCAAAAACAGAAGCAATATCCAAAGGTTGAAAACATTTTCAAGTACCTCTTTTATTCTTGAAAAATATGACTCAAAATGGGCTTAGGTCATCTTGGACCAATACCTCCAAAATAGTGTTACAATGTTGCTACAAGAGACCCAATTAAGTCAGTTTTCCAAAGAGACCCTGGGAAATCCTCTTTCCATATTACTAAAACCAACTTCAATGCTCACAATAGCTTCTAACTAAACCAAAACCACAAGTATTATCAAGAGAAAACTTTATTTGTTCATTCAAATACAAAACCCTCTCTTAAACTATCTCAAGCATGCATATACAGGGGGTATATTGAATATATGTTCTCCAAAGCTTGTTTCCCTTTTCCAATGCTTCAAAATTCCTCAAATATGTCTGCAAAAACTTATTACATCATTATTTAGTCAGTCCCAAAAAATTTAGTTGCAATTCTTCACTAATCTCTGCTAACTCCAGTCTGCTACCCAATTTACAGTCTAAGAAGCATAAACCATTCACATAATTCCCTTGATCCCTTAGGCCTGCAATGTTAGGATATAAAATTATATGCAATGGAGAGTATTTTCACCAATTAGTAGATTTATTTATTGGACAAAATGAGAGAACCATAAAATTATTTGCCACTGTTTGCCCTAAATCAAGGTTTTAACAGTTTATAGAAAATTTTCAATAACTTGCTCAAAATCGAACCAAACTGCATGAAACAAAGTGTAATAGGAAGGTGATTGATTAGGATTTCACTTACAAAGATTCAAACATACTTTCATGCCAATAAAAATCCATACAAGTCCTGAAAACAATGAAGTTCTGAAGAAAAATGTAAGAAAATAGTGCTTTTCTTTATTCCCAATCAAAATTTCAATCACCCACACCACTTCAAATGTACATAAAGGAATTTCCAACCTTTCCAAACAACTTCCAACTAACTCCCAACAAATTAGAACATGATTACTCTTCACCTTCCCCATTTTACATTTTTTGCAATTTCACAATTTGCATTTGTGACAACTTTTACATTTATTCAAAATTTGACACCAAACTTAAACCTTGACCACCTAATGACTCCAACATATGAAAAATGACTTGAATGACCCTACTACAATGTGGAGACAATAAAATTGAATCAAATTTCAAGATTTTTCCACATGGAGGCATAACTTTGTCAAGGTGCTCCTGCACCATACTCCCGACCAAAAAAATTTCAAGTCCTCTTGAATTAGAAATTGTCAAAAAATATGCATTCTTTGTATGCTCTTCTTTTGGTCCACCTTGAAATTGCTCTCATTTATCTTCATCTTCACCTTAGGTTTCATTTTTTCCATGCAAATCAGTCCTCTATCTTGCTTGCCAATACTCTGTTGCTTCTCAATGTTCATCTCAACATATTGTCCTTCTCCTATCTATTGCATCTTAATCTGTAAATGTTTCCTGGTCCAAAAAATTATTACAACAAAGAAATGACATATGAGTTCTATCACAATACCTCCATCTCTCTTCAACTCTTTATAAATCTCCAAGATCAACTCTTCTTTGATCATCACTTCAATCAACTCAAAGTCTTCTTCTTATGAAATCAGGTCCTTTGTTTATGCTTCTCCTTCATCTTCATGTTTGGGAATATCTACACTATCTTTGTCTTCATCCATAAAATCTTCTTTTGCATCTTCAAACACTTTTCCTTCTTCTATCATCTTCTTTTTCCTTTTCCTTCTTTTTGCTATCTTTTTGATGGGCCATTCAACTTTCCTTTTCACTATCAAATTCCATCTTTTTGCTTGTCTATACAACTATTCCACTTTCATCATAGACTCTTGGAACGCTTCTTCCAATCTTTTCATCTCTTATTTTATGAATGCTAACTCTCTATCAAACTTTTCTTGCCTCTTTCTCTTCTTTCTTCCTCTGCCTGCAAATTCCTCGTCAACACATCCATCTTGTCCTCTACTCAAGCAAGCTTCTCCTTGCTTCACAACTCTCTTAACTTTCTCTACCTTCTCTCAGCAGCAACCAGGTTCTTCTTAACCTGCACATAACCACAACACACACAACTACAACCACAAACTCTCTACCCAACACCTTATGTGCTCTAATACCACTTTGATGCGATGCTAGAGGAAGAAAATCACTCTCACAATCTCAACTTAACAAAAAATCAATCAAATCTTTCATGTCCATTCAATTAGGACCTTTTTCCCTTCACAAAACTCATGGTTTCAAATCATTGAGACTGAGAACAAGACTCCCAATCACTTGTTGATTCACTAAAAACCATATTCAACATTCAAAGATTGGCCCAAACCTCTTTTTCAACACAAACATCTCAGACATAAGACTTTTCCCAAAATAGATTGTCATAACAACAAATAGGCCTATTTAGACCCCACCAATATATAACTTCACATTTCCAAGTCCAAATTCATTCACCAATAGTTCCAACATGCACAAATATATCTGCAAACCAAAATTAGATCATTCCCAAAACTATAGTCAAGATATTTGATCAAACACCTATTCAAAACCTTCAATTTTACAAGAGAACTTTCTCAATACATAAACCACCACAAAGGCACCATTTGGAATTTCTATCTCTTTCTGACCAAAAAAAGGTTTCTCAAGACCTTCAAACTCCTTTCAAGCACTCACAACAGGAGACTAAATATCAAAAACAACAATTCCATCAATAGCCAAACCAACAAATATTAATTTCTCATAATCTGCCTTTCAACATTAGTAGGTTCCCAAATAGGACTGTCACACTAATTCTCCAAAACCAGAAGCAATATCCAAAGGTTGAAAATTTTTCAAGTACCTATTTTATTCTTCAAAAATATGACTCAAAATGGGCTTAGGTCATCTTGGACCAATACCTCCAAAATAGTGTTGCAACGCTGCTACAAGAGATCTAATTAGGTTAGTTTTTCCAAAGAGACCCTGTGAAATACTTTTTCCAGATTACTAAAACCAACTTCAATGCTCACAATAGATTCTAACTAAACCAAAACCACAATTATTATCAAGAGAAATATTTGTTCATTCAAATACAAAACCCTCTCTTAAACTATCTCAAACATGCATATACAAGGGGTATATTGAATATATGTTCTCCAAAGCTTGTTTCCCTTTTCCAATGCTTCAAAATACCTCAAATATGTCTACACAAACTTATTACATCATTATTTGGTCAGTCCCAAAAGGTTTAGTTGCAAGTCTTCACCAATATCTATTGTCTCTAGTCTGCTACCCAGTTTATAGTCCAAGAAGCATCAACCATTCACATAATTCCCTTGATCCCTTAGGCTTGCAACATTAGGATATAAAATTATATGCAATGGAGAGTCTTTTCACCAATTAGTAGAGTTATTTATTGGACAAAATGAGAGAACCATAAAATTATTTGCCACTGTTTTCCCTAAATCAGGGTTTTAACAGTTTACAGAAAATTCTCAATAATTTGCTCAAAATCGAACCAAACTGCATGAAACAAAGTGTAATAGGAAGGTGATTGATTATGATTTAACTTAAAAAAATTCAAATATAATTTCATGCCCATATAGATCCATACAAGGTCTGAAAAGAATGAATTTCTGAAGAAAAAATGTAAGAAAATAGTGCTTTTCTTTATTCCTAATCAAAATTTCAATCACCCACACCACTTTAAACATACATAAGACCTTTTAAAGGAATTTCCAACCTTTCCAAACAACTTCCAACTAAATCCCAATGAATTATAACATGATGACTCTTCACCTTCCCCATTTTACATTTTTTGGAATTTCATAATTTGCATTTGTGACAACTTTTACATTTATTCAAATTTTGACAACAAACTTAAACCTTTACCACCTAATGACTCCAACATATGAAAAATGACTTAAATGACCCTACTACAATGTGGAAACAATAAAATTGAATCAAATTTCAAGATTTTTCCACATGGAGGCATAACTTTGTCAAGGTGCTCCTGCACCACAATGCCCCTTTATAATATTCTCACAAAGTTTGCTTCAACCTCATCAAGGCACTAAGAGTACCAAACATTTCATCAATCAAATACTGATCCAAGTCTTTAGACTCTTCAATGGTAGACACTTTATGACTATAAGATTTTGGGAGAGATCTCAAAACCTTCTTCACTATTTCACTTTCCTTTACTTCTCCACAAAGATGGGAGATTCCAAAGAAAAAATATTGTACCCGGAGCATATAGCTTGCAATGTCTTCATCCTATGCCATCCATAGAGTCTCAAATTTTCTCTTAAAGATCCACATCTTGGTTTGCTTCACTTTAGTATCTCCTTCACAAGCATCTTTAGCAGAACTAAAATGCATCACCTTCAAAAGTTCTAAATCAACCAACCCACACAAGATAACATTCTTGGCTTTGGAATTACACTCATATAGTCTGATTTCAGTTGTATCTATAAGAGTGGTAGGAGCAGTATAACTACTTTTGATTGATTTCCACACACCATAGGTGTCCTTCCATTCTCAATTTCCAAAAAGAGTAATTAGTCCCATCAAACCTAGGACCCTTGTATGAACCATCATGTGCCATCTCAGATCTTTGCCTCAAGGTGTTAAGTTTCTACAAAGGAACTTGGCTCTAATACCAATTTTTGAACACACCTGGAGACTAAGAAGGGGAGTGAATTAGTATACACAAAAACTTAAGCCCTTTTGGACCTTGAAACTTTTAGCACAATCCAACCTTCTTTATCAGATCAAAACCTTAAAACATAATAGTAATAGAGAATGATATAGTAGTTTGAATCCTGAGCAACTTCAACAACCTTTAAGCAATGCAAGATATAGTAATTTTACTTCTAACCAAATCAGCAATAGTGAGAAAGAAATAGAGGACACACACATGCACAATGATAACACCAGATTTATGTGGAAAACCTAACGAGGGAAAAACCACAATGAGAATTAACTCACAATATAAAGGCTCACTTCCAAAAAGACTTGCAAGAAGGCTCATTGACTTAGAGAAAGATATAAAAGGACTTGTAGGACTGAAACCAACACAACTTCAAGAGAAAGATACAAAGGACCTGATGATATTCACTATCTTAGAGCAAGATAACAAGATTTAGATAAAGATTACAATGCTTGTCAAACACTCTACTGACTAAGGCATTATAGTATAATTGATATTTTCTTTCACTCACTTTAGTATTATCATTGATGGATATTCAATACATTTCACACACACACTTCTTCACACTTGTACACTACTCCATCTTGTTGCATTCGAAATGATCTTGCATTCATATCCACCACAACACTTCAAAACTTTAGGTTGGCCAAGAAAAGGATAAATAATGAAATTAACTAGTCGGCCATCAAAACATAATGTGGTCCTATCCAAAAGATGGAGAGGACCAAAAACACTCTTAGCAATTCTTCCAATGAGATCCAAAACAATTTACACATAGGCACACATCAACCTAAGTCAAAATCAAGGAAACATGTGGATGAAACATTGAAGCACATAATAATTAAAATAACATTCATTGCACATGATCTTTGGCATGTCTCTAACCATTCCCTTTGAACTAATATTCATAATACCATCAAAATTGATCTGTCCCAATCTTCTGTGCCAAAGCCAACTTTTCTCTCTCTTTGTATAGAAATATAATTTTTCCCATTCAACTCACTAAGATGATATGCACCATTGTTAGTCTTGCTTCCTTCCACAATTAACTCACCAATACCAATTTTTCTTATTTCACAACCTTTAGCACTAAATGAAAGCTTGTAACCTTTATCACGCATTTTACTTACACTTAGAAGATTATGTTGCAATCCTTCAACATACAAAACATCATGAGTTTTTCCTTACCACCATCAAGACTCAGAGTACCTTTGTTTGTAATCTTAGCAATAGAATTGTTTCCAAGAGTTATAGATCCTACATCAAACATCTTGAAATGCATGAACTTACTTTTGTCTCCAGTCATGTGACTTGAACATCCACTGTCAATGATCCATAGATTCTTCTCCTTTTGAGCATGTAATATAGTTTGAGCCACCATGGATTTCTTTGATCTATTATCCTCCTGTTTCTTATTCCAAACCTTATATGTTTCTTTGTTTTGGCATTCTAAACTGTTTCCTTTTGTTTTTAGTAGAAGAGGACTCACAAAATTGCTTCTACAGTTTCTAGAAATATGTCCAAAATTGTTGCATTTGTGACAAATAATATTAAAATTGTATAAAAGTGAAAATGAATTACTACTAACAAATTTATTTCTTCTTATCAGAGCCCTTCTATAACTCGGCCTTATGACCAAAATGATTGCAATTAAAACAGTAACTATAAAAAGAATGATTGAACCTGGTATTGTATCATTGTCCTCTTGAAGCTTGTCTTTCAGATCTTTTGTTTTGCCTCTGCACTTGGATGAAACCATCATTTTTCACCTTACTATCATTGATTGCTACACTTTGTTTAGACTTTAAACTTTTAGAACCAATCTCTTTCATATTCTCATTAGCAATCTTCACAAACTGTTTGGTCACCTTATTCTTCTGCATATTAGTAAAACCAAGTCCGGTTTTGATATGCAGTGATCTCTAACATTCTATTATCTGATCCAAAATCTCAGTACTTGTCTAAAACTTCATCTTCAGCTGATGATTTTCTATTTCCATATCTTTCCTTAGTGATACAAGTTTTGCTTCAATTTTTTCACAATCCTTGTCTCTTGATAACAACCTTTCAATCAAAACTTCTTCAATCCTCTTTGTAGCTTCTACTTGACTCTTCAAGTCAACGATCATCTTCTCCACCTTCTCAAGATTTTGAGATAAATTGTCTTTAGCCTTCACTTCCTCGACAATTATTTTCTTCAATCTCTTAATCTCTTTGCTAGCACAAAGCAACTCTTCCACAAGATCTACCTCATAATCATCATTTTTGGAATTCATCTCTACATCATCTTTAGTTGTTTTCATAGCCATGAATACAACCTTCTCTCTTTCATATTTAAAGATGTCTTTATCCCATCATAAAAATAATAGCCTTCCTTATTGATGAAGAAACTCTTTTGATTCCTAGATGAACTTTATTCCCTTTTGAGAATGACTTATTTCCATGTTATTTCTCAACATTATTAGAATATTTGTATGGAAACTTAGCCATAAAATTTCCTATATCACCACAATTAAAACATTTGAAAGGTTACCTTTATATTTTTTGGAACGTCTCTGTAACTTCCTAAGAAAAATTTCTTCCTCCGGATCTAATCCATCATCTAAATCTGGATCAACTTGCTTCTTAGATGCTTTGAATGTCACCTCCTTCCTTGTGGAGTTGCCACTATCAATCTCATTTCATAGGAAGTCAAGATTCCATGTAACTGATCTATAGTTAGAGAATTCAAATCTTTAGCTTCTTCAACAATATAAAATTTTGCATAAAACCTTTTAGGAAGAGATCTAAGTACCTTTTTCACAATCATACCTTCTTTTAGTTCTTCACCAAGACCTCTGATAGAGTTGACACCCTCATCAACCTGGAATAGGAATGTAGAAATGTTTTCCTCTTCCCTCATTTTTAGACTTTCAAACTTTCCTCATTGAGTTTGAAGCTTTGCTTGCTTGACCTTGTCATCACCTTCATAGATATTGTGCAATTTTCTCCTATAATGCATGATCTTCACAAACTCAAAGTTAGATAAACAACATAAAATAACATTCATTTCCTTAGCATTATTCTCGCAAGCCTTCTTTTCGGCATGATATTTGGGAAACTTTTAGGGATCTCATATCCATCCACAATTGATTGCCAAACCTCAAACCCTAGGGCCATCAAGTATGCTTCCATCCTTGCTTTTCAAAAAGCATAATTAGATCCATCAAAGAGTGGTGCCTTATTTATAGGCAATCCTTCTTGAGACACTAAGTGTGCCATCCCAAATCTACCTCAAGATGCTAAGCTTCTTCAAAAGAACTTAGCTCTAATACCAATTGAAGGGCACACAATCTATTGAGAGGGGGGTGAATCAGTAGATCAAACCTATTTAAAACTGTTAATTCAACATGTCTATCTAAACATGAAACATGAATCAAAATAGCTACTATCAATAAATCATAGAAGCACACATTCACACAATGAACACCAGACATACGTGGAAACCTAGAATAGGAAAAACCACGGTGAGGGCAGCTACTTGGAGCTACTGTCCAAATCCAACTTCACAAAATAATGAATGTTATAGTCATGAAGTAGGCACCAACCTACCAAAGACACCAATCCCCTATTGTATTTTTAGGCACCAACCTATTAGAGACACCAACCCCTAATACAAAGATCTGAGTACCAACTCAATGAGTAGAACACCAGTCGTACCAGATTATAAAGATAAAGCTTGCAAAACTTCGATGTTGATTACATAGCTTACACAAGATCTAATCTTATCTTAGACACTCTCCAA
Organism: Sequoia sempervirens; assembly: GCA_007258455.2. Taxonomy (NCBI): domain Eukaryota; kingdom Viridiplantae; phylum Streptophyta; class Pinopsida; order Cupressales; family Cupressaceae; genus Sequoia; species Sequoia sempervirens. The sequence continues at coordinate 21,674,921 of VDFB02373365.1, read as the reverse complement.
CACACCTTGTGATCTTCTCACATGATGGCACATAATAATTAAGATGCAATTCACATTGAATAACACTTGCTTGCACAACTACTCTCATACTCACATACACTCTTACACATTCCCATTCCCTCATACATGCATCATGTCAAGTGAGATCTAAATTATATACAAGACATTACATTAACATCATTTCATGTCAATCAAGGATCCACAATTAACCAAGTTGACATAGGATGGACCTAAATTCAAATTTACACGAAACATGTAGTGGGTAGGTCCTAAAACAAATTTGTTGTCGCCAAAAGAACATGATGTTGTGCGCTTCTTCAAGAGCCTTAACCTAGACCTATTTTAGCATCCCACATAATCTTCAAAGGCCACTCACTTCAAGCCACTTCCGCACAATTTTAGAACAACCACTGGTTGATTAACTAGCACAATGACCCTTATGTCACTTCAATCTTTTTGCATGTCAAACATAACTTTTGGAAACTCTAAAATATGATAGAACATGTGTAGACATATTCTCCATTCAAACCATAGAGCCAAACTCATATCCAAAATGGAATACATAACATGACTATATTGCTAGAAAAGTCTCTCTGCCCTAAGTAACTAACTTCAAGCATTCCAGAAAAGAATTTTGAATTACCTCTATCAACATGAATAGATACAAGCATGATATTGCAAGCATACTATAGTCAATCTTCTTCATTATACTCAAAATGCAATGATAATTCAAGTATGATTACATTTAATTCTCACTATTTAACTAGCATTACTCCTTAGACATTTGTGAGCACTATCTGTCATCAAGGACATTACTCCTTTGACATCAATGACAACCTTTTTTCAACATATTTCACCTCCTTTATTGATAGAACTACAAACGACATCTTGTTATGGATAATGATGAGTAGAGGAAATGAAGTTTTACTAGTATTACAATTTTTCTATTCACTTTAAGAGATAATGCTTCAAAATGAAGAAAGATATGAACAAAGGAAATCAAGGGTGTTAAAAACAAGGTTTAAATCTTATGGCTAAATTGATAAGCACAAAGCAAGACTAGTTGTTACAAGCTACAAACATAATTAAAGGGTTGAATAAAATTTCAATGTTTCATGCTTGCATTAAGCATGTTGAAGTCCATCATCTAGTTAAGTTGTGTGATAAAATAGTTTATGCAAGAGCATTAAAAATGTAAACTATTTTTAATCACACACTCCAACATATTTTTCATATAGATTCATGTCTCATTTAACAGACATGTCTATCCACATATGTGACCTATTTAAAGATCTTTGAATCCATAATTTTTTTAGATAGAGAAAATATATTAAAAGCTCTCCAATTTCAACAAAATAGACAACCTAAAAATGTTATTAAATTGCATATGAATAAATTTATTTATAATTGGCCCCAAAATGGTATTGCTTTACCATTCTAAAACACCTCCTAATAACAATGCCTAAAAATGCTACCATGATTCCTCAAGACAAGCTCCTCACTTAACTTTTCTTTTGTAATGATCCAATATAGACCTTAGCCCTAATACCTTTTACTTGTGGAACATTCAAATTATTTTCAACCCAATTAACTAGAATAAAAATATCTAAATAAGAATCCTTCAATATCCACATATTGCAGCCATCAACCTCTAAAAGAAATTGATATAATTCTCTCAATTAATTTACCATGGGATGATCCATTTCCGTGTTGAAAGAATCTAGTGAAGGGTATTAGGTTAGATCTATTGCAGTCATTCACAAGTGAAAAAATTGTTCATAAAGAAATCTATATGCATATCAAGATGAAATATTGTTGAATATATAGTATCAAATTAAGAATCTTTTCTTTTCATTTGTTTATTGAAAACAATACAAGAAAGCTAGAGAAGAATCGCTTAATACAACACTAGTCATTTGATCAGTTACGATAATTCTTTGTTGATTATAATTCCGACCTTTTACATCATTAAAAATCAACACAACACAAAAAAATAAGACAATGGTAAATAAAAAATAGAAAAACAAGAATCACGTTTTTTAACATTACTACCATTTTTTTTTGTTTTTTCCTAAAATACAAAGGGTAAGAGAGGAATCATTCACTAACATTGAAACTGAAATTATGTCGTCATCAATGGATTCTATTTCCAGGAAGAAGGTTACTAACGACATTTTTAAGCGAACTACCTAGATTTTGTTTCAAATTTATGCCAAGTGGCGAAAACTTACCTTCACGTGAAAATTTAAACGTATGCGCAGCAGCCAAAATTTCGTTGGTGGCGGAGGAGAACGCCGTGCAATTTACTATGATGTTTTAGTCCTTAGAAAGCAAATTTTATCCATAGAAAAAACATGATATTAGTAATGTTAGAAAACGATGATTCATGTTTTTTTTAGTTTTTTTGGTTTTTTTTTTTTCTTATTTTTTGTGTTGTGTAGATTTTCAATGGTATAAGATGTCAAAAACTATAATCAATAAATGATTCTTCTCTAGTCAGCATGTGTCATTTGAGTATTGAGTGATTCTTCTCTATCTAGCATGTGTCATTTTCAATAAATGAACGAAAAGGAAAGGTTATTAATTTGATACTATGTATTCAATATTTATTATCCTGGTATGCACATAGGTTTACTTATGAAGATTTTTTTCACTTGTGAATGATTACAACGAATCTAACATAATGCTTTTCACTAGATTCATTCAATAGGGAAATGGATGATCCCATGGTAAATTTATTAAGAGAATTATATCAGTCTCTTAGAGGTTGATGGCTGCAATATACAAATATTGAAAGATTCCTAATTAGATATTTTTGTTCTAGCTAATTAGGTTGAAATCAATCCAAATATTCCACTAGTAAAAGGTATTAGGGCTAGGGTCTATATTGGATTGTCAAAAAAGAAAAGCTAAGTGAGGAGTCTGTCTTTAGGAATCATGGTAGCAAATTTTATGCATTGTTATTAGGAGGTGTTTTAGAATGGTAGAGGTATTTGTTTTAAGTGGAACAATTACAAGATTGATGAGAATTGTTTGAATGAAGTCAAATAGAGGAATAAAAGGTGGATATCCATCCTACATCACTTTAGGATTGTTATCTTCTAAGTGCAAACCCTAGTAGGAAAATAAAATGCCTAAAACATTCATTGAATCATGAATTTTCATAGGATGCTAGTGCATTATGCACACATCCATTTTACGAATCATGGTAGCAAATTTTATGCATTGTTATTAGGAGGTGTTTTAGAATGGTAGAGTTATTTGTTTTAAGTGGAAAAATTACAAGATTGATGAGAATTGTTTGAATGAATTCAAAGAGAGGAATAAAAGGTGGATATCCATCCTACATCACTTTAGGATTGTTATCTTCTAAGTGCAAACCCTAGTAGGAAAATAAAATGCCTAAAAAATTCATTGAATCATGAATTTTCATAGGATCATGCTAGTGCATTATGCACACATCCATGCATAGCAATCATATTTAGACAATTCAATCCAAATAAAATTTCAAAACATTAGGAATGATGGAAGGATTAGTAAAAGCACAATAAAAGGGAGCTAAAAATTTAGAATCTAGATAATTCAAGCTAAGGTGCTATTATGAGTGCAAAACACAATGTCAAATTAAAAGGGTATGCATTTTTTGAAGTTGCAATCATGTTGGAACTTGAAGTCCTGAGTGCATTTATGTGGTCCTTAGAAGCATGGTCAAACTTGTTGATGTATAGGGACTTTTTAGGATTATAAAGAGATATTCCAACCACCAAGGGTTGTGTGTAATGTGAAATGTATATTTCAAACTATATCTTCTTATTTCACTATTTTCTTCATACAAGAATTCATTTCTTTACATGGACTAGGCATTAGTGAGATATTTTGCAAGATCAATACATAAGGATGGTATGTATTATGTTGCATACCTATAAATAAAGATATATTGACTTGCATGAATAGAGCCATTTTTTTCCCTATTATGATGTATTAGATCACGCCAAGGTAGTTTTCTACATCAATTCACATGTAAATATTTTTCCTTGGGATGTATGTTAGGTATGAAAAGTGTTATTGCTTATGTAAAATGATCTAATACCTATTCTCCACACCCATTTGATTGAGACTAAGATGTAATTTTATAATCATGCCTTTGTGATGTATTAGGGTTAGTTAATGACCAAGATGCATAAGAGATAAAGGATTATAGATTGTTGTCTTGTATTTTGTGACAAATCTAGGACTAGTTTTTAATGTAATAATTTGGTTGAACTAAGCTTTGAGTGTAATGTTATTCATATGATCCTTGAAGGAATGTAATCAATACATTTTTTTTCATCATTTCAGTGTCTTATTGAGTAATCTAGTGGATTTTGTGAATTTTATTTGTTCTCCTAATTGTATTTTTTGGTTTGAATATTTTCTTTGATTAATTAATCATCTAGAGATTTGTAAAACCCTTTTAAATAATTTTCAAGACATATTCTCAAATAAATATAGGAGGATTGTGGTGTTTGCTTATGCATTATTAAGGTAGACTTGAGTAACTTATAATTTCTTCCACTTGCCAATTTGCATGTGTAGATCCTATCTTATGTGTGCAACTACAAATTATAGTCCTTATGATCATATTTCTATGTAGGTGATATTGCCTTGGATTACATATGCATTCATCTTTGGTTTTGAGACCCTAATACTACTATACATATAGGGCCAAAGCACCCATCTACTATATATTGACCTATCCTAACACCATCACACTCATCAAACAAATCAAAAATATTTTATAACCTTAGTGTCAGTTAGTATTTTGGCATTGCATAATCTTATTGATTTAGCAATAAACTTAATCAAAGGCTTTGCACCCATCACTTTAAGAGAGATACACATTGTTGTCCATCCTACATTTATGTATGAGTCTTGAGCTTGAGGCTAAATATTTTTAGGGGTTGAAAGGATGCATCTTAGGTCTCTTATATGGTTTAAAAATCTACCTAAATGAGGTTTGGGTGTCTTGGTAAGGATAAGATGGCACACAAAAATTTAGTGAAAGTTAAATGGAGTTTTCATGTGCATTGGGTATAACTTATCTCAAATTTTATATTTTCAACATTTATCTTCTATTAACTAAGAATAAATTATTAGGGAACACCCCCTGCCTTAAGAAGAAGAAGGATATGCCCTGGACCTTATCAATTGGTTTATTGTTATCCCTACCTAATCATATGCCATAATTCATTTTCCCTAAGTTGGCATCCCCTAGGACTAAGGCATGATTTTTCTTTAGGGATTTGGGAACCTACAATTATGGATGCTAAAAAATGGTGTTGTTTTTGGGAAATAATTTACATTCATCACTCAAGTTTGTGTTTTTTTGTTCATATCAACATTTTTCTCAAGTTACCAATCATTGCAAGGATTATTTTCACTTCCAAGTGAAGGGTGGAAAATCTATTGGTTTGAACCTAATCAAAGATCAAAGTAAGGCTTGAAGATGGAGAAAATAAGATAGTATAGGATCCCAAGAGTGAGTGAATATGCCTCTCAAAAAGAAATAACACAATACGACATATGGAAAGCTAAAAATATAAGCAAGTCTAGACTCAATCCTCTCCTTAAGAATAAGAAATTAGTACTTTTGGTATGTATATTGAGTATTTGTAAACTTAAGGGATCAATATCAATACATATTTGATGATTTTGTTAACAATGTGGTTAGAACTACTCGAAGACCCTAATGGATTAAATTGTGATACTAAAAAATACATGCATGGGAGTGGAGAGGGAGGAAATAGAGATAGATCTTATGATGGACATGTTGAAGATCTTGTTATGCCAAATCCTAATACAAAATCCCCATATGTTAAATCACAACTTATTTCTCCTAATGCCTCACATTAGCATGATATTAATTTTCATGAATCTAATGATCCCAGTAAGTCAAAAAATGATCATAAGGAAAGAGATTGATCAAAGGTTTGACCCACTTGGTAAACTTAGGGAAAGACATATGAAACTTCATGCAAAAATTTAATTGAATGAGGCTAGGCTTGGTAAAAAAACTTGACTACAAGCCCAATTGATCACTTGCCCAACAACAAGATATGATACAAAATCTCAATGATAGATGGGCTTTATAGTCTCTAGCTAGTTCCTAGCAATATAGATTCTAGATTATTTGGTTAGCCATTCTTGAGTCAAATCTTAATCACTTTGCTTGGTGCATTCTCTACTAGGTTCTTCATATTGGTTCTAGATTAATCCATTTAGGAGTTGTCAACTCCCTTTGAATTTCTTGTGGACACTATGAGACTCTCAAGAATCTTTTTGAGTTTTACTCCAAATCTTAAGTTGCTTGGAATTAGATTCATGATTTCTTCAATCCCTTTAGATCTAAGACTTTTTCTTAGCATATGGTTATTTTAAGGAGTGTAAAATTCCTACAAAGTTCAATTATATATGGCATGCTTTTAGAGTGGGAAATCTTGTTTAGAATTTGGAAAGATAAATTTTCCTATATTATCTAACTATTTTATTGATATTTATTTTCCCATGTATACTAAGTCTATGATTTGTTCTAATTTTTTGAAGCATATATACAAGTGCAAGCTACTAAATGTGCACTTGAAGTTGCTCACTTACATGTGTTTCTTGATTGCTAGGGTAATGCATAATGTATGGTTACTAGAGTTTTTCCAAGCTTTCCCTCCAATAGGGTCAATCACCTCATTAAGGGCATTGATGTGGATGTATTCATAATGCTCACGGACATTATTCACATGATTAGCATGCTTCTTAGCTACCTTGGTGTAGATCTTGAGGCCACAACGCTCATGGTTGGTCTCAACATTCTCATCCACCTTTATTTTCTTTTGAGTCTCATGATAGAGGTGCTTTTGGCCGACAAAATTGTAGCAAGTTTCCTCAGCTTTCTCTAGTTATTTCTCTTGTAGGAATGATATGCAACCCCCTAATGATGAACACGGTAATAATGAAGGCATGCTTATAGGTTGAGAGCCTAAATTCCAAGCACCTAGGACCAAGGATCATGACCTAACTCCTCCCACTACTAAATCCATAATTATTGTTAATGAATTCAATACTTAATTTTTTAAAATATATTATTTAATGCTTGACCTTACAATACACCTCAAAATATAGTTTGAAAGAAATTGATTTATGAGACTTCTAAGACCTAGGGGAGAGGACCTGGTAGTTGAGCACCCTAACTTTGTGCTTCTCAAAACCCTACGCAGAAATTTCAAATCACTCCCAATTTTTTACAGTAGCTTATTTGGCAAGTTCCTTGCTTATAACTAAGGTTTTGGGGCCACATCACCAAATATGATGCCACATCAGCATGCTTTTTGTTGAGCTGTTCAAAAAGACCCAAAAAAAAAGTGAGACTGATAGTTGTGCACTAAGTCATGTTTTATTGGTGCGCTAATGTGGCATCACATGATTGGTTGCTTTTTAGATCTAAGGAATACATTTCATTTAATTATGGGTAGTTGTCATCAACAATAAGAACTTTAAAGTCACTTGATCTAATATTGTTAAAAATATTAGACGTTAAATAAACAAATGCTATAACAACTATTGAAACATGCTCTAGAACCTCTCCCCTATAATTTTTTTTTATTAAGAAAAAAACTAATAAATGAAATTGACTACGTGACCACCGTATATTAATACTTCCATAAATACATTTATTAAATCAATTCGTGTGGCGACCATATAATATTTCCACAAATAGCTTGAGACCAACTACATCAATAACTAATGTTAAAATGTACAGATTGATACGTCTGCGGGTGGAAACCTCAAATCAGCACACCTTTTGGTATGCATTATCTCAGTATTTGCACACGAGCGCAAATATATTCATAATTATAGCCTGAAGCCCCCCGAATGGTAAAACTTGTACTTTGTGCTTTTTCACAGTAGAAAGCCTACCTAACAAAAAGATCGTACAAAGAATTGGCATAAATCTTCAGCTTTCATCCCCAAGACTTCGTGTCATAATTAACAGTGCTGAGAGCTAAGGACTCGGGGAATCCATTCTTAACTTCACAGAAAAGCTGTGGAAATTCACTGAGAATGAAAGTGTTGAGAGGATCGGCAATTACCTTGTTACTGGCTCTGGTTTCTGCTTTGACATTTTTAGTCATCTCTAAGCTTTGGGTATGAACTGAATCTCTTCTTGATTGTTTTTATTTCGAAGATCTGGACAATATTTGAATGAATTTAATGTTTTGTTCATCGTTTTTCTTTTACACATCTAAGAATAATTTATATAGAATTTTGTTAAAAGCTATTAGATTTTCAGAGTTCATATATTGAATTTCTTGAAAGGTTTTTAGATTTGATAGTATAAATCTATTTTAGTCAGACGAGCTATGGAAGGAGCATTCACTTGCAGCAAGCAATCTGTTCCGCCCACAATTCAAACCAACCAACAACAAAGAATCCGCCACACTCTGGCAGCAGATAAACAAAGCCAAACAGGGCATAGACTGCTCCTGCAAAGCCGCCCAAATATCCTCCCTTTTCCCTAAATTCACATTCCCAAAGAATAATCATGATCAATCCAATGATAATAACTCAGAAAGTTGCCCTTTTTATTTTAAGTTCATTCGGCAAGATCTGAAGCCGTGGGAAAAGACAGGGATAACATTGGAAGCTGTTGAGAAGGCTAAAAGCAAGGCGTCCTTCAGAGTTATTGTTATTAATGGAAGACTGTTTGTGGAGAGCTTCCAGCGTTGTTATCAGACGAGGGCTTTATTCACTATCTGGGGATTTGTTCAATTGTTGAGGATGTATCCAGGAATGGTACCTGATTTTGATCTGATGTTTAGTTGCTTTGATAGGCCCTCGATTCACAAGGATAAGCACAAGAATGCTCCGCCGCCGCCATTGTTTCGTTACTGTGGGAGCAGTGATACATATGATATTGCTTTACCCGATAGGTCCTTCTGGGGATGGTAAGTTTTCAGCCAACCGACACGCTCGCTTATTTATTTATTTATTTGGCATGAAAATATATTTGAACAATTAATTAATAAATCTAGTTTGTTTTATATATCATTTTAGTTTTTAAAGCTTTCAATCAAATTGATTCATAAGATACATGAAAGTTATAGCTTGTTTTTCTTGGAACTATTTTTTTGAGTATTATATGTTAATTATAAAAATATTGAGAGTATATAATAGAAGGTTTTATAATAAAAAGTGGCTGGTTGTATGCACGATCTAATAAAACATGTGATTAAAATGTGGAATTAAAGATTGACATTCATACAAAGAAACATTGTTACTAAATGCATGTCATGATAGAAAGTAATCAAGAAACTATCCACTAGGAAGTCTCCTTAGAAAGAGGATTGAGGACCTTCTTACAAGTCATGCATAGCTAACAAAACCAAAACTCCCTACCCTTGAGGTGAAATCATGATATCTACCTAATCATCCTTTGCATCTAGCTAGAGTCTTGCCTCAAGGAGATAAAGTCCAACACCTTCATTGAGATCTTGGAGATGTCATTGCTTAGGCAATATCATAGTACATTAGTTCATAATGAGGTATTTAATATTATAAAGAATATAGATAAATATATGGCTAGGTGTGAGGAGTAGAGTGAGTAGTTATATTAATATTTTTTTTGTAAAAGTATTGGAGGCAATATAGTGGAAGGGGTTGGGGGTTAGGTCTAAGAGATAAGAAGTTGGAAAACATATTTCACTTTAATTTAGTCCTTTTTAAGAACACAAAAAGAGTTGCTTATGCTATTTATGTAGGGAGTATATCATAAATATATGTTCAATTCAAAGTAGGTGAAATGATGAGCCAATGAGATAACATCGACTGAGCGTTTCTCATAAACCAACAACTAAAGTAGTTGAGGAGTATGTGGACTTGTTAGAGATCATTGAGTGAAAACAAGAAAAATCTATTGGAGAGGTTACAAAGCCTAGTGAGCTTGATGCCACACAGCTCTTAAGATTGCTTGATCAAGTAGTCATAGACCACTAAAACATGTTACAACCTATGTAGTGAACACTGATATTTTAGTTTTTATACCATTTACAAACAAAATATACAAAATCTATTGATAAATAAATGTCAATTAGGAAATCAAAAGCATTACCTCCCAACATACCTTGAAAAAACATTTTTTAGCTTGCTTTGGTATCATCATTATTGCCATTATCAACAATAGTTGCAGAAAGAAAGGCTAGTGCCATTGAAATAACTTTAATCTACCTTAAAAGTGATACTAAAGACAAAATCCATGTAAAAATATTTGAGGTTATCCTAAAAAAAATGAGAAAATAAAAGGAAGCAAGGTTGCAAAAACTGACGAAGGGTTTCCCCTTATAGACCAAAAATCACAACACAACATAGATTTGCACAACAAAAATGCAAGAGCAAAGCAAATATTTTCTTTTATTAATGGAAATGACATTACAACATTATACCGCCATCATATGGTAAGTCTGCAAATCTGAGCCAACTCTACTCTAGGTTCTCATGACTTTACAGTCAAGTCCTTATAGCCAAGCCTCCAAACCCTAGCTTCTCTTCTTGTCGCCTACGTCCTCCTTTATAATGGGTTTATATCCTTTTTTCCAGCAAGAAATTTCCTTCATTGTAATCGCGTCGGCCATCTAGGGTTTCCTATAATCTGATCTTCATTTAATTATTTCACTCGCCTTTCCTTAGTACCACTACTTCCTCCAAGCACCAACAAGAATGGTTTCCTCGTTGTCTGCTATCATACTACATTCACGTCATGAAAACCGTCTGCTATTGAAAAAAAATCACGTTATCAAGTTGAGACAGATTCGAGTCTCACTGATATTCAACCTCTTGTCGATCGTCATCCTCGTCATCATTCACAATTCACAACAACGATGCAAATTGATCTGCCGACCAATCGCCATCTGCCATCTATTCAACCACGTCGTCATACTCCAACGTAACCTCCCAATCAAGTCCCACAAAATTCATCATTAACCATCCATCGCCTTGTCGAGGGGACACCAAAGTCTCACCGATTAAGTTCCCACCGAGTTGTCGAAGAGACACTAAAACAACTCGCTCTGAAACAAGGTCTCCTCAATGAAGAACTCCCATGTCATCCTCGCTCAATCATTCGTCACCACCTGTCAGTCATGAAATCACTGGTCTTTGTCGTTATCACTTAGCCTGGTCCCACTTATCAGCATGCCGAAGAGACTCAAACATAACTCTCACTGATCTCCCAAAGTCTCGTCGAAAGAGCCCTTGTTTGACGCCATCAGAGTGTTGAACGGACTCCATAAGACATCGAGCACCAATACACGCCTATCACCATGATATTGGAATATCGAAGGGACTTGTCAACTCATCCTGCTGATATATGCATCTCCCTTCAATGAGAACTTTCGCAACCGTTCACCGCTGTCACCTTCGCTATCACCATGTCAAAGAGATAAGAAACCATGTCTCTTCGAAATCCCCATATTCTGCTGATGAATCAGTTTTCTGAAACACAAATCATCGGGAGCCAGAGTTCGTTCCTCCTTCATATTGTCTACCATTTTTGGAGTAAGGCATAAGCCTTATCCCCGACTCGTGAAGCCCGAACTCACCCTTGCCAACTTCTATTCTTTTTGGGTGTCGGAGTTTCGCCATACCTCATACATTCCTTGGCAATCAAGTAACCCTTAACACTGAGTGTCGATGTTGCCCTTTCACATCACGGTATAAGCCACCAGCCCGAAGTCTAAAACTAGACGAGCCATACTCAGTTAATTGAAGTTGATTCAGCCCTTATTGAAGGAAAACAACATAAGTTGATGCAAGATTGCTCGTACACCTTGGATGCTCCTGCATCAAAAACACTTCCTGAACTAATTTAAAGAGTATTGTACAAATTTTAGATTTTTACAATTACAAAAAGAAGAACACATATAAAACATAAACAAAACTATACTACAACACATATATGTACATGGAGAAAACTCGTTTAAGAGAAAAAAATCTACACGTCAAAGCACAAACCAATTGAATTCTCAATAATAAATATTACAATACAATCTTAGGCACATGCCCTTACAAGAGTATCACCAACACACACTTACTCTAGAATAATTCCATCAACATAACAATGTTTGCAAATCAACTATATTGAAACCTTCATCTCAAACACTTAATAAATAGGAGAAGCAATACATGATACTATCAAATGGTAATTAGGAAACTATATGCTAAACTCACCCAAATCCCTATTAGAAATCCAACACATAAAACCCAAGATGAGCCCATATGCTAAAAATAACATATCCCATCCCCTTTTCATAAATTCATCATAATCTATTCACCAACTTGAGCATTCTATTTTGGATCCATTATCTTCATTCAAAAATGTCGTATGATGTGTCATAACATGTGTCATAAGTTGGTTGGCAAGTGTAACTCCCTCTTACAATTATTTTCTCTACCCTAGATATTTTTACGTTTCTAATGCAAGAGGCTCAATTTATGAAAGCCATCACTTTTGATTTGGAAGGTCATTGGACCCCTTCTATTTTTTTGTGAACCTAAAAAATATTTGAACGACATACATCTTTAAAAATAATGCTAAACAATCTAAAACTTTTATTTTGACCAAAAACCAGCTCTATAACTCAAAAACTAATTTTTTATTTCACAATCCAAAAATTGTATTTCTACATTAGTAAGATTAAGAACAAAATTAGGACACATTTTCTAATATAAATAAAGAAATACCAAATAAAAAATTTAAACTTTACCTGAGTTTGTACAAACCAAGCTAGACCTTGGAAAGTTACCGAAACAAAGCTATGCCTTATTTTATATTATATTTCTTTATAAGTAAAAATGATTATGTGCTTGATTTTTCCATAAGAAAATCTCACATAATTATTGAGAATCCTTTCTCAACTAGATTTTTTTATTAATATTACATATTTTTGATTGAGTATATATTAACTAGCACTTGCACCTATAAGAGGTTCAAGGGGTACGCCGATAGGGAAATAAAGGGGAAAATTAAATGTGTTTTAACATTATAGAATTAGTTATATAGCAATATAAATATATAGTCATTTTGATTACAAATATGAATTTTGATTTATACAAAGAATCATTTTATCATATTATTAGTTACATAATTTTGTCAAATTTCAATTGTTTTAAAAAGAAATAGATTCCTATGAAGAATCTAAGTAGCCACATGTTAGTATATCTAGTCAGAGTGTTATGGCCACTTGGATCTTAGGAGAAGAAGGGAGAACATAAAAAGGAAGGTGACTACACCTGTCTAGTCATTATTTGATAGTGGAATTTTTGCTAGATGTTATAGTTAAATATGCTCTGGTAGATATATATGCAGATGTGGAATCATAGACAAAACACCTAATTTTTTTGAAAGAATGCCTCAAAGAGATGTCATCTCATGGATTGAAATGATATGATTGCAGAATGTGCACAAAATGGATTTTGCAAGGAAACTCTCAAAATCTTTGAATTAATGAAGCACTATGGAACATTGGCATTGTAAGCTTTGCTTGTGTTCTAGATGCATGCAATCATGCAGGTTTAGTGGATGAGGGTTGCACATACTTCACATGTCAGAGCACTCTGGAACATTGGCATTGCAAGCTTTGCTTGTGTTCTAGATGCATGTAGTCATGCAGGTTTAGTGGATGAGGGTTACACATACTTCACACGTCAGTAACCCTTATTGCATTACATATTACTAAGATGTCAGTTAAACCTTTGGTGCATGTCGATCATATATGAATATAGGCTAGTTATTCTAGCAACGTTGTTTTTTATTTGGATCCTAAAAATGCTACAACTTATGTTCTCTAAAACATATGCACAGAAGCAAGGAGGTGTGGTGAGGTTCAAATAGTACAAAGATTGATGAAAGATAAGAGGAATTAAAAAGATACCTGGATGTAGTTGGATTGAAGGCCATAAAATGGTACATGCTTTTTGTGTAGGAAATAGATCACATCCACAAACATGGGAGAGTTATGCAAAATTGGAGAAATTGGCTTGGCAAATGAAGGCGGAAAGATATTTCTAGATTTAAGACTTTTACTTAATGTTGTGGAATAGAAAAAAAAAGAATCATTTATTTGCTACCATAGTGAAAAGTTAGCCATTGCATTTGGTTTGTTAAACATGGCCCCAAGTACAACTATTAGAGTTGTTAAGAACCTTGGAGTATGTTCGAATATTCACACTACATCTAAATTCATCTCCAAGATTTGTTGCAAGAGAAATTTCTCTAAGAGATGTGAACCATGTCCATCATTTTAAACAGGGACAATGTTCTTGTGGAGAATATTGGTGATGTTAAATGAAACAATCTGTAAAAGAGGCTTGCACTATAATAATGTGCATTGTACCAGATACGAAGGGACATCCATCAAAGCATAACAGTAGGGAATTTTTTGTCATATATTGTAGTTACAAGTGCCCTCCTAGACATACATGAAAATTGGAAGCATAAACAAGGCAAGCGAACTATTTCCAAAAATGACTCAAAGAAATGTGATCATGGAATGTCGTGACTGCAAGATATATTCAAAATGGGTTTTTCTAAGAAGTCCTTAGAAAATTTTAAGCAAATGCAATAGCCAGTGGGTGTAAAGCAGAACTCCTCAACCTTCGAAAGCATTCTTCATGCCTGTGTGTGAATAAGAGCTTTGGACGAGGGTATGAACATCCATCAAAAGTATATTTGTAAGTGGATTTTTATCAGATATTGTAGTTGCAATTTCCACTTCAAATCACTAAAATTTATGCACAAATATACCTGTACACATACATATATTATATGTGTATATGTATGTATATTTATATATAATTGTAAGGGAATACAATCTCTTTTCTATAAATATAGGATAATTAAGTAAATGTAATAACGAATATATAATTAAACTACATTAAATCAATACTATTGGTGTCAATATTGATCCGTGAACAAAACTTAGTACAGAAGTGTGCCACTTCTAAGTTTGTAATTATTTTAAGACATTCAATCAAAATGACGCCAAAACTAAATGGGAATTGGCATGGGTATGAAATCTAATGCATAAATGGAATACAATTCTCATTACAAACATGATATGTGTTAAATTATAAATTATGATAGGCCCATGGCATGAATAGTGAGAGGAAAAGTGAAAGAATTTATCTAGACATGGGAAAGCTTCTTTGCCTAACCAATCCTGCCCCACTCGTGTGACAACCATGTTGTATGGAAGTTCCTGCTCTTTGCAGCAGTAGTATTGCACTTAACAACAACAAAGAATTGTTGCAAACGTGTCCTTTCCTATCTTGGGGTCTGAAATGAACACAAATTCAAAATCAAAGTTATAAATAAATTTAGTATTTATTTTATGAGAAATTTTTCCCAAAATTGAAATAAAAAATAAACAATGGTGAGTCAAAAAGAAAAAACTGGGTCCTGCTACATGCGTTACACTTCAAAATAAAATTATAAGAAATGAGCCTGTCAGAAAATACCTTTGCAATGAGATATTCACTTAAAACACAAAAAATAGCCAACGCCATGGTATAAGGAATGGAGGGTTGATAGCCATTGCCTTATAAGGAACTGGTCGCGGTAAAGCAGCTTGAAACTGGCAGCACTAATTATTTTATGGTTCTTCCCTTAATAATTAAAAAAAGTAATGTTTCGGTTAAATATTTCTCCATCGCCACTGGTGTAAGCAATAAAGGGTTAACAAACATTGCGTTACAATGAAAAGGTTTTGCATAAAAATAGGGCTTGAAATATGAAACAAAAATCCCCTTCACAGTTCTGTTTGCCTGCTTTCTTTGGCATTATTAGTCTCATTAAAATGAAGGCCTCTGAAAACCTAATGAAAATAGGTAAATAGGGCATCCACGCAGATAGGCCAGTATAAATCAATGTCTCCTCTAAAGGAAAGAGGAGACAAGGCGAGCAGCTAAGATTGAAAAATTGATGGTTTCCCCTAAACAAATATCATACAAAATATTAATTTAAGTGCCGTAAACTATGCATTCACACATACAGAGAAGGTTGTAGAACAACTAATTAGTATAAAAAATTTAAAATGAAATAAAACACACAAAAAAAAAAAAGGATAACAATAAGTACAGATTCCAAAGAAATTAAATTCATTGAGATCGACCATCGCAAGTAACTCACCTCAAGTTTCTGCACAATCAGAAATACTTCGCAAGTGACTCACCTCAAGATTCTGTGCAGGTTTGAGAAAGTGGCGAATACTATGCATATGGCTGAGCAGAAATACATCTGCAAACAGGTCGCGAGCCATGGATTCATGGCTACTAATTGCATTTACTTGAAGTAACCTTTCCATAAACCCACCAATCGTAGACCTGGAAGTTCTCAAATACATGCTTTCCTGCCTTGTTCTTTATTTATGGCTATTTCAGAGAGGGTGATAAAAGGCGGTGGAAATTAACATCAACACGTGCATTGATCAGAAAATATTCTGAAGAAAACGAGAGCCACGCAACATTTGTGCCCTGCGGTTGACAGCTGCCAAATACCAGTCAGCGGCAGGTTTGCCCAGTCAGGGGAAGGTTTGCAGGGAACCGAACACTGCTCGACGGTGGACATTCCTGTTTCAGGCGTGAGACAGGTTTGACGTGAAAATGGACTGGGCAATCCCAGAAGTAGAGCCTATCAGCTAATTAAGATGTGATTAAAAATTAATGGTTTAAAAATAGGGTATAATACAAAGGAGATGTAGGTAGAGAAAATTTCTCGAACTGGGAGAGGAACTTTATTTTTTATTTAATTTTAAAAATTTCATACATTAAATTGAATTTTATTATAATTTATATAAAAATTACATAAGCATTATGATACTAGGGAAATTTGTGTGCTTTTTGTTTTTAGACTCAAACTTAGTGGAAAATTTTGACAAACTTAATGTGTATTAAATGGTTTTTAATTTATTTATTTTTATGTTTTTTTTGGGGTGGGGGGATTTGAATCATAGTTGATACTCAAAATCTAGTGGAAACATGTTAATACATAAAAATATTTTTAAAGATTTTATTTTTTTAACTTTTAAGTTGATAATTAAATTTTATTTTCTTATAGATTAGTTGAGTTTGATAGTTGAGATATGAAAAATTATATGTTTTAGTATAGAGTTGAGGTTTAGAATTCACTAATTCTACTTTGAATTTGGGTTGACAAGGTATTATTGATCAAGTATTAATAGAATAATTATATCAATAGGCATAACTTCAATAATATCAAGGGGTGGGTTGAAATACAGAATGTTCACAAAACCCTTTGACAAAACTTTAGCAACCTTATACATGTTAAATTAATAATTAATGATTAAATAGTAGTTAAATATATTTAGAGTATTTGAATATCAATTATATATTTGTATCATTCTATTTTTTTAAATTACATACCATATAATCTAAAATATATAATTAAAATATTTAAATAAATATACATGTTAAAATATGGGGTTTCAATATGACCTATACACATGTAAAAAAACTAAAATATATTCAATAACAAAGACCAACAAACTACAAATAGGGATTAACATAAGAGTCTGCAATAACAAGGTTGTAAACCAACAACAAGAGACACTACAATAACAACAAAAAGACACCAAGATGACAACAAGAAAGCACTTTATTAAGAAGAAAGATCATTTAGTGACTCAACAACTTCTCACTCACTTAGAAACTTGAAATGTTCATCAACCAAGTCCATGTTCATCTCTTCCAAGATATTCTAATTCTTCTGCTTTTGGCTTCTTGTTCTTTTATTAGGCCCAACTTCATTAAGAATTTCCTTCCTTCTTAACATATTGTCCTAGAGGATAGTTATGTTGGTAGTAAATTTATTTATCATAATCCAACTAAGTTGGATTACCTTTTTCAAGGTTCATTCAAGGTATCTTGGTTTCTTTCTATTTGAAGATATTTTATTTTCAAACCATTTTATTCCTCTCTATTTTCACATACATCCTCTGAAAGGTTATAATAGTCCTTCTTGAATTGAATCTTAATTTATATTTTAGATTGTTCCCCATTGACTTGTTGGTGCAACAAATCCAATTTCATGCTAGTTCTTCCATTCTCCATCATAAACCATATTAGTATGTTGTGTTGCAACAAATTGACTTGTTGGGTAATAGGTCCAACATATGCAAAATTGTAACAATAGACTAAGGGATCTATTAAATTAAAATAAAATCAACTATCCTTAGTGTAGATATGTCATTTCAAATTAAGGTAATATTGAGACTTCTTAAAAATACAACATAATCTCCTCAGTATAGATGTCCTTAGGAACCTATTTCCTGCTAATAGAATTCATTGATGAATAATTTTAGTTTCATTGTTGGTAAATGATTCCTCTCTTTATCTCATTATTTATTTGTATTTGTATTATTAGAAAAAATAAAGATAGATGGTAGTAATGTTAGAAAAATGTGATTCTTGTTCTTTTATTTTTTGTATTTTTTATTGTTTTATATTTTTGTGTTGTGTAGATTTTCAATAGTGTAAGATGTCAAAAACTATAACCAACAAAGAATTATCTTAGTTAGTCAAATGATCAGTGTTGTATTGAGTGATTCTTCTCTATCTAACATGTGTCGTTTTCAATAAATGAAAAAAAAAGGAAAGGTTATTAATTTGAAACTATGTATTCAATATTTTTTTGTCTTGGTATGCACGTAGATTTATTTAAGAATATTTTTTTCACTTGTGAATGAGTGGAGTGGATCTAATTTAATACTTTTCACTAAATGAATTCAATAGGGAAATGGATCACCCATGGTAAATTTATTAAGAGAATTATGTCAATGTCTCTTAGAGGTTGATGTCTACAATATGCAGATATTAAAATATTCCTATTTACATACTCTAGCTAATTGGGTTGAAATCAATTAAAATATTCCACTAGGAAAAGGTATTAGGGCTAGGGTCTATATTGGATCCTTAGAAAAAAAAAACTAAGTGAGGAGTTTGTCTTGAGGAATCATGGTAGAATTTTTACATCAAAAGGCTTAATCAAAGTGAGAGATGTTCATATTCAACAAGAACAACATCTAAAGTGTGGAGAGAAGCTAGTAATTGATTTGATGAATACTCTCCTATAAATGTTAAAAAAATACATGAGGGAAACCATTAGGACCTAGAGCTTTTCCTCCATCAAAAGAGAGCACAATATGCTTAACCTTTTTATCAGACTTGTGACTAGTCAAATCACCAAAACATTTGTAAGAGAATTGATGGTATGACATTTGAAATATCTCTCTAGTTATTAATTACCTTAATTCTTGCCTAAAAGAGGGTTTTCAAAGAGTTAGATAACTTCTTCTCTAATTACCTTATCACCATTAGATATACTTTCATCAAGAATACTAAAAAAGAAACTTTTGAAGAGAATTAGGCAACCTATTAAGATATAAATACTCAAATAAATGGGATTTTAAAGCCAAGTCACTTGTTATTGTTGTTTATTTTCTTAAATTTGTATTAAATATAAGAGTTAAAACTTAATTATTTTTATATAGAGAAAGTGTGTACAAGTAGCCTATGATAAGAGGTAACTTTCACCAATAATTTTTAATTTAGTAAAACGTCATTCTTAGTTTTTTATTAGAGGTAAAAGCAGGTTTTGATGGGGCCCGAAACCCAATACAAATTAGAGCAAGTTGTTAAAAAGAAAGACCATTAACCAACAACATCATGACAACAACCCTTAGAAGATAACCATGACAATGCACGTTGCACCAAACTAAACCAGCATGGGCCTGGAAACCCTATTACAACCTAATTTTATCCGAGATCAAAAACCCATAAAGATACAAGGAAACTACTTACATCAACTAGGCGTCAGCAAACCAACTGCTCTTGGAAGGTACCAAAGAGATAAGAAAGAAAACCATATTAATGGTGTAGGGCACCAACAAAGAACCCAACTCATCCATGGATAGCTCCAGCAACAACAATTCCTTCGAAGCATTCTGGCAACATGATACCAACTCCAAATCCACCTCAAAAGGACTGAGCTCCCCTCTATTAGAGAGGATGCTACAAGTAGCAAAACCACCGCATCTAGAAATCACTAGTACCCTCCACCTCCACCTCCATAGGAGATCTACCCACCTCAATAAGAACAATCGAGGGAGGTCCACCTCCATAGGACTAGGGGAGAAATCTAAAACAATAGTCGAGCACACAACTGTAACATCCTTCGGTATACACTGCACTAGAAATAAACCATGGACAGGGAAAAGAGTCTTAAAAACATACCAACAGTCCACCTTACTCAAGCCCAAAACAACCAGCTCTATCACCACCTCTAACAAAATGTAAGCAAAGAACCCATCAAAAGATGAAAAGATAGAGGCACCCCCAAAGACAACACCTGGGAGAACAAAACAACACTCATCCCAGCCAAAAGCACCCCACCAAAAATAGGGAGATGGAAACAACCATCAACTCCATAAGAAACTTAATGGTAGAGAAAACCATCAACTCCATAAGAAACATAATGGCATCCACAAAAAGATGGGGCAGAGACAAGCCAACCCAAACCAACATTAAAACCACACCAGCACCTAACAACCCCAGAAAAAACACAAGCATCAAGGAACACTTGGGGTTCAAAAACACACAAGCAACCCACAAGTCAATAGGGAGAACGAGGGAGAAATGAAAGACAACAAGAAGGAAGCTAGATGTAGAGTAGGCCATCAAGAGAAACCCCCAAGCCTCCCTATTACGCTGAATAGGAACAAGAAGAGGCCCAAACAATAACCAAACTTCCTTAAAGCAACCAACGCACTCCCACATCCCCTGCAAAGAGAGAAACCAGAAAACAAAAAAGAGCCACCAAAAAAGCAAGAGGAAGAAGCGAGGAAAGACCAAGGAAAAAAAAAGAAACATAACAAGAAAGCACTAAAAACCCCCAAGCCCTCCAACTACGCCGAGTCGGAGCAAGAAAATTCGCATTTTGCAACCAACCAACCTCAGACAGACCAACACACCCCCTCAGCTAGGAAGGAAGCCAAAAGAACAGTAGGAGGGGCACCCGCAATGACCCCACAAAGGCAGATGCATGCTAGTACCTAGCACCAGCCACCACATAGAAGACAAAAGCACCAACAAGAAAGAAGCCCGCCAAAGAGACCAAGATCTGTTCCATCCCACAGAAGCCGGGGGAGGGAGGACACCCAACAACCAATAGGGATAGCGAAGTCCATAAGGGAGTAGCAAGAATGACTGCACACCTTCTCTCCAAAGTAGCTCTCCCCACCAATAACAATGAACCCACATTTCCAAGCACCAAGATCAGCCAACGATGACTACAAAGCCTCAATGAGATCCCCATCTAGATCTCCATCATCTTCTCCATCTGCTCCATCACCAATTTCAAACTTCACTCCCGCGTGCACCCACTCCATTGCAACACTTCTCACTAGTACACACTCCATCATTCTTAGTTATTTAACTTTATCAATGCTTATATTATGAGTGGGATTTGAATGTGAGCTACTAATATGGTTGTTAGAAAATTTCATCATAAGAAGACACCCATATTTTTTGGTGATTAAATTTATATATAATATAGTCAAATATTTATTGATTACTTGTGTACCCTAATTTGATTAGTTCCTCATCCCATACTAATACATATCTTAATAATCACAATTATAATAATTTGTAATTTATAATTATGGATCCTAATTAGTGTTAGGAAATAATGCATCAAACCCACATTCTTAATCCATTTCCTACATAATCCCATGGTAGAAAAGAATGCATGCAAGACACCATAATGCATATATCAAAATAGATAAGCCACAAGATAACACAAGATGTACCCTAGGAAAACCATCAAGAGGGAAAACCCAACCTCCAAAAGCATCCATAGCCCATCTATTATTCAATAATAAAACAATACATGTGCACTTACAAGAGTTAGCATGAATACTTTTGAAGCATCAAGCCTCTCCAATGCATCCTTCATGTTTCCAAGCATGAATCCACATATCCCATGTCATGCTTCACATATGCACTCCTTAGAAAGACTCAATAATGAGATCCCACTCACCCAACCAACCTTAACCACTAAACATGTGCTTGTATACCAAGATGTGATAAATGTTCAATAGTGAAGTACCAAGAATAATAACAATGATCTACACATGCAACATCGATAGCTTCATAATCTCTCACAACATGTCACTAAAATCCTCTCAAATCATAAGAACATGAACCCCCGAAAGGAACAATAGAATGAAGAGAGAAAACTTGTAAATCATAACATGTCCTTCTACCAACACCTCAAAGTGCAATGTTCTGTCAAGTATGATCTCCTTACAACCCCAAATGAAAATCCTCAATAACACCCATAAAAATAATCAATCTCTTAGATCAAACAACATATGAATCATGTAACAATGCCAACATGGATGTAAGCCTCTCTAACCAAGGAAATCAAATTCAAAGTAATCATTCCTAAATAAAAAAAATAGCCCAATAACCATCTCCTAAACTCATCATCAATTATTGATAACATAAACTCAAATGCACAAGGAGATAACCATGCTAACCATCCCTCAAAATGAATCCTCCATAACTAACTATCCATAGCTCAAGATCCATATCTATGAAAGATATAATGCATATAAACTCATGCTAAATAATCCTCAAATGAGTCTCCCAAAATCAATCGCCATGACTCAACTCATTCCCATGAGAAATCAAAGAATGAAACATAATCACATCAAAAATAGGATGGGCAATACCTATTAGATGATAAACCACCGAGTATACCAATATTGGGGAATGTGAAGGCTCCTCCAAGATAACCAAGTCACCATGACTCACTCCAAGAACAATCTCTTCTATAGGTCCATCATGAACTCACACCCACATGTAGGTGAAGGCTCCTTGATCTTCTTGTTGAAACTTGCAAAGAGTAACCATCTCAAGAAAATGTTTATAATTGTTAGAGAAATCCAACCTCACCTACATCTCCAAGTATCCATGAGCACCTCCAACTAATCAATCTATGATAATCTCCAAATGAAAAACCACACTATCATGAAGCACCCAAGCAAATGACCAATGTACTCAATACCAAGAGAACCAACAAGATCAATTTCAAAGATCCAACCATAGAATCAATAACCTATCATGACATCATGATCTACCCATCTCCTCCTAAGAGATCACATGTAACAATGCATACATCCTGGTCTCAAGAGAACATGTACCATGCCAAACTCTAATCTAGAATCAAGAGTATATCATGACATAATACCAATAACACTCTAAACTAAGAAACATCTCCAATCACATGAAGATAACCATCATCAATGATGAATCCATGTCATTTCCAACAACTCCCATTGAACCATGATACCGAGCTACACATGGCATTGTGACAACCATCTCCTCCATGAAGATCATCCAGGTCCACACACGTAACTAAAATTATAATCATACCAAGTAAAACCAAGATCTCCAAGCAATGAAGATACAACCACCATCAAAACATTAGGTCCAACCAATCCTACATCACAAAATTATCACTGTTAAAATCTCCCACTTAAATGTGTAACTAATCTATCATGACATCGTGATAAAACCACATGCTACAAGTCCCAACAACTGACTAATTAGGTACTCTAATCATCCATCCTCTCATCTCAAAGCAACATGCTAATGCATAAATGACCACAAACAAGGCCAAATAACAAATTTTACATCAACACTGAAACAATCTCATGGATATAGATAGTCCACACCAATTCATCCCATTGCAACTAAATAGGTGATCAGCCCACACAACTGCATAACTCATAGATACCAAAAAATGAAGCATACAAACTCATCATCACATTAGTAACCTAAAAATTGAGATATCAAAGAAGATAATACTGTAGAGAAGAAGACTCAAACACCAAATCAATCTCAGATTCGATTTGCCAAACATGTCCACAAATGAGTAACCATAGTCAAGGAACTAATCAAGCATCAACAAGATAAAACAATTGCAAGTATGAGCAAGTTTGGTTGTGTTGTCATTGATTCCAACACAGTAAAGGATGGTGCAGGTTGTGCATGTATAGTTTATATGTTGATGAGATGTTGTGAGTACACGAAGCTATCTTTATGATGTTGCATATGTACTGATATGATGGGTTACCAAGTGCTTTTGAGAAAATTAATAAATAGAGAAGTCAAAATTGAGGGTATGTTCAGAATGTGCTCTAGTATGTGCTCCATATTTTCTTTGTGTTGATCCTATGCTTGTGTGGATATGAGGTGTTGTTTTTGGGTTTCTGTTGGTGAAATCTCCTTATTTGTAGCTTCTTGTTTGATAGAGAATGAAAGTTGTGTTCACTGGTATGTGAACTAGTTTGACAGAGTTGTTTTTTTGTGGACGAGGATAAATGTTTCTGCTCTGTAGTCCTCTACTGGTTTTTTTTAGGTCTTATGGATCTAGAATATGTCTTGTAATGGTGTTCTCTGTGTTCTGGCAAAGATGTTTGTGGTCTAGTGCTCTGGAAGTTGAATTTTAGTATTGTTGTATGTGTTTGTACAGTCTTGATGAACTGATGAGAAGTGTTCTAAGGTTGAAGGTTGTTTTAGCTGATGCGGATAAGTCTAAAGGAATTTGAGATGTGTTACAATGACTGGCGAAGCGTGTTGTGTGGTATGAGTGTTATCTTCTTGATATGGATGCATGTACTTCAAAGTTCATTTGTGTTTTCATTAGGTTTGGCCGACTTGGTGTTTACACTTAATACGAAGGATTAAGAATTAATTAAGGAAGTGTGTGATTGATCTAAGATGATGTTTTGGGTCTTGTTTAAGTGTTGGTTTGGTCCACTCTCATTCCTTTCCATCGCGGGAATATTGGGTTGCCGACCTAATTTGAATTTATGAAATGAAGTGTGTGTAGCCGACCTTGGAGAAAGTTTCTAAGGTTGAAGATGGTATAAATTCAAGTCGAGATATAATGAATTTATCATTCAATAAAGCCACAAGTTTGAGAAGTAGAGTTGTGTGAAAGTGAATTAAGGCAGTAGTACTTTAATGCATTAGATTCCTGAAAGCAGTATGCTAATAGTGTCTACAATCCTTCTTATCAAGGTTGTGAATGTGTGTAACTTACAATTGTGGATCTTTCTGTAATCATTTCTTTATGTAGAAAGTGAGCCTCTTTTGGATAGTGAGTCCTATATGTAGGCAGTGAGCCTCTTGTATTCAGTTGTGCTATTACTTTATATTGTGAGTTAATCTTCACCATGGTTTTTCCCTTATTGGGTTTTCCACGTAAAATCTGGTGTCTCTTGTGTTGATTTTTCTTTTTGTTATTTGCATTTCATTCTCATACTTAATTATACAATTAAGTGGTTGTGAAGTTGATAAGTGTTTGAAGTTTTGTGTTTGGATTTGGTGACAACTGATTCACCCCCCCTCTCAGTTGTCTTGTGTTTGAATTAGGTGATCAACCCACACAATTGCATAACTCGTAGATACCAAAAAATGAAGCATACAAACTCATCATCACATTAATAACCTAAAAATAAAGATATCAAAGAAGATAATACTGTAGAAAACCAGACTCAAACACCAAATCAATCTCAGATTCGATTTTCCAAACATGTCCACAAATGAGTAATCATAGTCAAGGAACTAATCAAGCATCAAGGAGATAAAAGCAACCTCCTAACACCAAACCAAATCACCATCAAACAACCACATACATGATTGTGTCATGCCAATGCTCAAATTTACCTGCATATCCATGACACCATAATCATATCCAATGTTGTACCTACAATCAACTATCACCCATACAAGACTCCAAGTCTCCACTCATATCAAACCATATCCTCAAAGTCGAAGATAACTTGTGTACCTGTCACCATCAAAGTCCAACTCTAAAAATGCATGTAAACTTGTACTATGAAACATCAAATTGATAGAGTTGTATTATCATAAATATCATATAAAAACATGTACTCCTTTAGGGTTTCACCTCTCGACTCGTCTGGATGCTCACATAATCACACCCTAAATCTCAAATTCCTACAAGTGATCAAACAAGTAAAAACCTCATCCTACAAAACAAACTGAAAATCTAATTAACCCACTATGCAGTACACTATACATTCTCTCCAACGCCTATTTGAAATCGAAAATTTGATTCTATATGCAAAAAAAATGCTCAAAATCATGTACAAGAGAACATCTGGCTTCTAGGCCCCAAAAACTAGTCATCCATGAAATTTCCTCTCCAAAACCATCATATGAAAGCACAATCCAAGAAACCTTTTGACCCAAATTTTGTATGCCTTAGATCTACAATAAACCCAACAAATCTTGACAACCCAAAAGCCCAAATCTGCAAACAAACACTTGCAACATGTATTCCATACCGTGTAATGCCTCAGGTCTATCTTGCATAGCCATGGATTCAACTTTGCACCAAATCTACTCAAACAAGGGTTATAACAAAACTTGGAATCTCACACCTCCCTCAACCATGAATGCTTTGATACTACTTGATAGGAAATAATGCATCATACCCACATTCTTAATTCATTTCCTACATAACCCCATGGGAGAAAATCATGCATGCAAGCAACCATAATGCATAGATCAAAATAGGAAAGCTACAAGATAACACAAGATATATCCTTGGAAAACCCTCAAGAGAGAAAAAACCTAGCCTCCAAAAGCATCCATACTCCATCTATTATTCAGCAATAAAACAATACATGCACTTACAAGAGTTATCATGAATACTTTTGAAGCATCAAGCCTCTCCAATGCATCCTCTATGTGTCCAAACTTGAATCTACACATCTCATGTCATGCTTCACATATGCACTCCTCAAAAAGCCTCAATAATGACAGTCCACTTACCTAACCAACCTTAACCACTAAACATGTGCTTACTTTTATAGATACAAGCTCACACAAATACAACCAAGTAGTAAGATAAAACCATGTACCACAAAACTATGTGAATACAAAACCACTAACCCCTCATTTAATATTGGGTACTAATTTTTCACTTTATTAAATATTTCCCCAATATTAAATTATTATCTCATGTCTCTCACACATTAAATAGTAATCCAATGTTACAATACAACATAAAGTGGACCCCAAATAATTACCTAGTGTGATTAACCACACCTCTTAGGTGCATCACAACTAAATAATTATTTAATTACAACATTATAATATAACATTTTATGCAATGATGTACAACACCATATCCCAACAATTAGTTTAACTATATCTTCTATACAGTGTGTTGTTTCTGGATTTTATTGTGTGTAATATGTTTGTATCAAACAAATTACACAAAACAAAATCCAAAAATAACACATTGTTTAGCAATATGAACTATGCAAATCTAATATCCTTATATCTTCTATAATTTCATTACAACATTTTATTTATATATTTAGACCTTGCCAATTTTCAATGGAATTATAGGATACCTTATCATGCTAAAGAGGGGTTGTAGGAGTTATATAGTGAAATATTTTAAAGATTTAATAATATTATCCTATAATTATTTGGTTTAGTCATATTGTCTTTAGAGTTATGAGATCAATATTTAACACATCACTATCTCAAGGGTGACCAAGTTCAATTTTGTTATAATGGGAATTATGGACAACTTTATTAAGGCACTCTATCTTTTACTTGGGGATTTAATATTGATTTAACATTTTTTTCGGTCTTCATGGTTAAAAAATTAAACCTAAGACCTTCCATAGGATCCAAAACTAATCTAATGTTGACTTTAGGACCCTTCCCTTGAATTAAAAATATCTCTTGTAATTTAAAATATGATTAACTAATTGTGGAGCAACTTTATCGTAGCTTCTATTTGTTATATAATTCTTAGTATGTGCCATTAAATTCATACTTTTTATATGCAACTACATCATGATCATCAACATGAAATTAGTAACTCATCTATATATACTCAAGACTACCTACATGTAGTGACGATGGCATTAAAACTTGAGGTTTTATAATGAAAACTGTTTACCTCTAAGTTATCCAAAGATGTGAATGAATTATAAGGAAGTTGGAGAGCACAAAATTGTAATAGGTTAATGGTACATGTTAGAGAATATGTCTAAATATTGTATAGAATATATAGCTTATTTAGAAAGGTTTTGAAATTATATACAAAAGAAAGAAATTTTAATAAGAGTTTTACATATATTTATTTTGATTTCTCTTTTAAATAAATATACAATCCTTTAAAAATAATCCAAACTAAAATATTTTATTATAGCATATTAATGGAAACTTGACATGGGTTGATATGCAAGATTAGAAGTATTCCCCTCTTTAGACACTAGATTGAAACCAAAGGAGGAAAATTTTGAGAAATTTTAATATGGTAAGTAGAGACAAGCCCATTTATAAAAACTCACAAAATAACAATTTTCATATGCAAAATCATATTTCATATTGATTTTAGAAAATAATATTAAACCAATAGACCTAAGGATTTTTTTATTGAAACTAGCCTAGTGTTCTCTCATTAGACAAGTGGGGTATTTTCATAATCAATGTGATCGATTAGTTTTGAGTAATTTAAAATAAATAATCCAAACCTAGAATTAAAATATATTTCCTCTAATATATTACTACAAGAATAAAATTATTAATAATTATATGAGAAAACTAATCAATAAAGATTAATAACAAGATGAGTAGCAACATGAAAAACATGATATACTATTCTTATTGAGTAGTATTAGTCTAAGAATAAAATAATTTATACTAGGAGAATGGTGGTTAAAATTTTAAATTATAATCTTATGATGAATAATTGATTATGCATACCTTTGCAGGGTAGAAATACAAATACCACCATGGGAGAGAGTGGTGCAAGAGATTCAAAATGGAAGCCAACGAGTCAAGTGGGAAGATAGAGATCCAAAAGCCTATTGGAAAGGCAATCCTAGCGGTTATCAAAATAGGAGGGACCTAATGAAGTGCAACAAGTCACCCAATTGGAATGGTAGACTATATGTACAGGTAAATGAATTAGATTATATCTCACAAACATATGTTCCAATTATAAACAATAGTTTTTACTTCATAATAACATTTTTTGGATGATATAGGATACATTGTGCAGTATTATATAATCTATTCCAACTTTAAATTTGTATAGGTTTGAATTTTATGATGGTTGTTTTAGAAATCAAATACAAAAATCAAATTGTAGTTATTTCTAACTAGTAAGAAAGAGTTAGTTGTTTAAATATATTTTCATGAAACAAGGATTAATTATTGTTAAGATTTGAAATAGATAAATATATTGATTTTTAACAATAATATATGACAAAATAAAAGCATAAACAATAAAAAATAACAAGTGTACTAGCATTATGCTATAATAATGCCTATATTTATAAATATTTCTAATTGTTTTTATTACACTTCTCTTCCTTCATGCTTACTATTATCATTTTACACTATTAAAAGTTTCCTTATTAATATTTTTGAGCTTCAATAAATATGTGTACACAGGATTAGGGTAGAGAGTCTAAACAAGGATTCAGAAACTCCAAACTTTCCAATCAATGTATTCATAGGTATAAGCACTTCTCTAAGATCTGTTACATACATATAGAATAAAAAAGTAAAATTTCTTGTTTATTTTACTATTAATCCAAACACCAAATCAATTTTTTGATCCCCATAAGAGAAATTTATATAGGAGAGTATGACCAAGCTTAGGAGTAAACCCAACTTCATTAATATTATAAGATATAACATATTTTATAATAAAGTTTATTCTTAAACCTATCTAATTATCTATTAAATTTATGTATGCTCTTCTAAATTCCTTGACTTAAGATATAATATATTGGAACTATGACATACATGTGTTTTACTAAGATACAATTTTAATAATTTTTGAATGAATAGATCTATATGCCCTATTAAAGTGTATACATGCTTTTAGAAAGATTATTTTTCTATTCTTTCTCTACTAAACTGTCTATCAATTTTTTTAATTAAATTATCAAAATTTTCCTTATAATCATTTAATTACCTTGTCTTTAGATTTGGTATACTAGTTATGGTGTATATGTGTATGCAAGTGCTTGCACATATGTTATCGAGATAGAAATTTAGCTTATTTATAATAAATTTATCTAAATGACCTATATAAGTATATCCATGTTTATAGGAAAAAATTATTTCTACACTTTCTCCACATTTTTGTAATATTGTTTATGTAGTATTTAATTTTTAAAAAGTCTAAGGATTTGGTTAATTTTATGTTTTATAATGATCTTATTATGTATATGAAATTAGTTATTTCTAGTATCGTTGAATACATATTAATTGAAATAAAATTTCTCAAAACACATTTTGAGACACTTTCTATTTGTTTTATGTTTCAAGATACAAGATATATGTAGAAGGAAATGCTTGGTCAGTAAGCCTCAAATACATTTTGGCTTGTAACTCTCCAACACTCCTTATAACACCAGAATTTCATGACTTTTTTACACGTGGCCTTGTTCCACAACATCACTATTAGCCGATAAATTCAAATAAGAAGTGTGAATCCATCAAATTTATTGTCAATTGGGGAAACAACAACACAAAAGAGGTGAGTATAATTTCTTACATATTTATTCTTTTGTAGTTGTTTGATATATGAATTATTATTTTATTTCTATATTTTTTTGTATATTATTCACTATTAAGCTAATGATGGATAACACAAATAGTGGTCCTAAATTTTGACCCACTTATTTTTGTGCATTTTCATTTTATGATATGTCACGTACATAGAGTTTCAATTTATTTTTATTTCTCCATAATTTCTCTTGATAATAAAATATAAAGAGTGACCTAAAAGTTATCATTTTATTTTATGTTTAAATGATATTTTTGTTGCTGAAAGGTCACATAAAGAGGGGTTTGTAATACCAATATATCTATTGATTCTAGATATTTTATATTGATGATGAGTCACACAGATAAATTGGCTTGAAAATTTAATATATATTTTTCCTCTAGAAAAAAATCATAATCATTGACTACACACAAAGTGGCTCAAAATGATAATCTATTTTTATTCTATTCAATTTCTTCTCAATATAATTCAAAACTAGAGGCACAAAATATCAATCTTTTTATTGTTTCAAATAAATTTCTCCATTATGATTTTCTAATCATTTTTTTTTAAATATCATTATTTTACTTATTTGAACATAAATTTAAATATTTTGGACATTATGCAGGTAAAGGCAATTGGTAAGACAAGGAGTGATTTCACATTGAATGAGTTAAAAATGAAGTATGTTTATGACTACATGTTCCATGCTATAAGGGAGTATTTTAAGTTATTAAAATATAAACCTATTGTCACTAAAAAGGCAATAGAGTATTGCTCAGAGAGTATTTTGTGCTTTG
Source organism: Sequoia sempervirens (assembly GCA_007258455.2). Taxonomy (NCBI): domain Eukaryota; kingdom Viridiplantae; phylum Streptophyta; class Pinopsida; order Cupressales; family Cupressaceae; genus Sequoia; species Sequoia sempervirens. The sequence goes on along the minus strand of VDFB02373365.1, from coordinate 21,643,397 downwards.
TAAATGATAAAGAGAAATCATATATGAAGGAGTCAATGGCCAAAAGTTCTATTCATTTCCCCCCATGTAATTTGGGGGAAGTTGAATCGAATTCTAAAGATATTTCAAAATTTTTAGAGAGGAAAATAGAGATAATAAAGAATGTGACACAATTGGAAAACTTGAAAGGATAGAAAAGGGATAAAATATAAGGGTTTCTATTGTTTACAATATAATATAGAATATATGAAATTTAATGCCATTTATATAATATTTTTTAATAATATCAAAGGCTATACCAATAATGATTAAAATGGTGTTATCTTCTTGGATATCAACTTTGAAAGGATCTTGTTTTTAACCTTTTCCTTAATTTCTCATATTACATGTTATGTTATCTATCTTTGTTCAAAAGATATTTTCTTAAACTCAAATGAAAAATAATTTCAATTTTTTTTTAGTAAATAGTATCTTAACTATTGGTGAAGGAGCATCTATAATGTAAAAATATACAAATTAGAACACAAAACCAAATACTTGTGAGTTTAGGTAAAAAAAAAAAATATAATTAGGCCTTTTAGAGAGGAATTCACTTCAAAATAAAAATAAATTAAAATTTGTGGAATGATATTCTAATATGATGTAAAATATCTAGATTATTAAAAATTTGTTGCAATTTTAATATACTATTTATTTAGAGTTATAAGGGTGAAAAGTACACTCTTAACAATCTTCTCCACTTTTTGGACTCACTTTTATCCATTGTCCCTAGTGTAATAGTGTAGTGTGAAAATGTTGTATTTCTATGTAAAAGCTAGTTCAATATTGCATGTGTGAAATTGAATCATAAATTTAAAAATCAAATTTAATCCTAGGGTCAAGTTGCCTTGTCTTCAACTAGTCATTACCTATCAACTCACATGCATAATATTCAAATTGGCAAGCTAGTGTGTTGTATAAAAGGACAAAGTCATAGCTTGTTTAGAGGGAAATATACACACTAATATGTTCATGAAATAATGTATCCCAAAAACACATAGAATAGTTTAGCATGATCAACATCAACATTCATAATGTCACATCTAGGAATTTACATTCTACATGGTGTGTCTACAAACTTGTAATCATTCATTCTATTGATCAAGGGGATTGACTAAGATAAGAGGGAAGATAGTTGACTTCCCTGTCCGAGCATTGTAAATTATAATGGCAATTTTTATTACAATCTTATCAAGATCATAATAGGAAAGTTATAAAGATAGTAGAGAACATGTTTATGGGAATTTCTAGGCTCAAGGCTATAGATGTGATAATTTAAGCGCATGTGCAAGATTAAACCTTAACAAAGAATAGTATACATTTTATAGTTTTCCAAATGTGACTAATGAAAATTTGATTGATCATCACTAAGATGATTCATTGAATTTGATCTATGAAAGAGTATTTTTCATCAACCCTAGAGTGAAGTATTAATATAATTCTTTGTTGATTTAGAATTTATTTATGTATATATTTCAATCATGTATTACACTCAACTCCTTTATCTAGATTAACCTATGAAATAATCTATTTCTTAGTCTACTCATAATTTACATTTTGGAAAGGAATTATTTATGTTCACTTGTGAACCCAACTTATCTTACACCTCATATGGTTTGTTTTGGGTTCCAAAATAATAACTCCACAATCTTAGAGTATTAATCTATCTTAAGGGCTAGCGATTTTTCTTCATGAATATGGATTAATAACTCTTCAACAAAGTGTGAACGATTAAAGGCCAATTTATAAAATTTTGTATTGTCTCATCCACTTTGGCCTCTACTAGACCTTATAAAGTGTTCCTAATGGTATCCTCAACAAGATTTATAACCAAGAATGATGAATAAAACAAACCCTTTATAAATATACTTAATTTATGTTTAGCCCCAAGATTTTTCACTAAGCTAAGGACTAACTACTTGCATATCAAAACCCCTTATTAATTTGATATTGATATCATTGTAGATATAAATGATGCATACACGCAATACATGATTTATCCAAGATAAATTACTACCATTTTTTACATAAAATATTTCTTTGGGTTATAACACTAAATCATGAAAGAAATGTAGAACATTAACCTACTTCTAAAGTAATAGTGAGATCTAATTTCATTCTTATGAGTGTGATTGATGCCTATTTGAAAGGGTAACAAAGTCATAATTTACCTAAAATGGGTGTGGCAAGCAATGGGCAAGAATTTATGGAAGCTAGTTTATTGTTTCCTATATACCTTGTGTTTGTTGTTGCCTACTCGGATGGTGGGTCCATTGAGGAGACTTACAAGAAAGGACTTATATGTTGGTACCCCTCTATTCTAAAATATTTTTCAACTCATGATTTGAATTTGAAGGAATCCTTTGTTCATTAGAAGGACCTCTTCAATGATTTAAATGAGAAGATAACTAATAATAGGGTTCATATTATGCACTTCAAGATTAGAGCTAATATTAAAAATAAATACTTGTGTAACATACTCACTCATACTAGAAGTAAATACTTAGTTTTTTACCATAGAAATAAATACAATCATATAATTAAAAATAGTATAGTAATATTTTCATTTTCATACATAATTTATTACACATGATAAAATTATGAATGTATAATGCAACTTTTGAAATTGAACTATATAAATTTTCAACTTGAGAAATAAGATAAAACTTTTCAATTACAATTCATACATGTAATACATTCAAGTATACAAGTTTACATAATACAATAATGATACAAGGTCAAGTCTTTCATATATGGGAAATTATTTTGTTTCACAAGCTTTGATGTTGTCATTTGCAAGAGGGAGATCATCACTTGAGTGCTTTACCTCCAACCACATATCGACAATCCCCTATTGAACACATCAGAAAATTAAGAGGGGGGTTGAATCAATATTCTTTAAAAATCAATCCCAATCAACTATTGTTGATGTTGACTTAAACTAATTAAGAATTCACCTACTTAATCAAAACATGAAAGAAGATAAACTTCCACACAATAACACAAATGAAACCAAATTTATGTAGAAAACCTCATAGGGGAAAAACCACAGTGAGAAATGTTGCTAGGAGATACTATCCTAGTTTAGCCTCACAAGTAAATAATGTTTTACAATTTGATTTTGGGCTATAACCCAAGGAAGCAACTACTCCGTAACTTTTTTTTAGGGCTTGAAACCCAAGGAAGCGAATACTCCCTAATTGAAAGAAAAAACAACTAAAATATGACTGATATTATGGCTTCAATCATTGATAGTCATCAATTCTACTCATCAAGTCTGTAGCGGATCTTGTCATGCTCTGCTCATTCACTCATAGATCTGCGTACACTTCCATAATCACCTTCACATATTTGATCTTCAATATATACCATTCACATGCTTGAAAAATACAAATTTAGTTAGCCACCAACAAGGAATAATGAAACTTGTAACATGTCAACCTACATCTTCATTGGTGGTATATAAAAATGATATAAAATTATTTACATCTCTTCTAGATGAGTCAAAATGACTCACACAACATCTAAAAACACTTCTTAGACTTCGTACAAGCATAAACTTGTGGTGCACATCACCAACATACTCAAGTCGGCCACAACAAAAGCATATCTTCACAAACTGACTTGAAATGTAACTACGCGATACTAGAAATAAAAAATATTTGCATGCAATTTAAACCTAAGATAAGTTGAGACATGTAGAAGTTCCACACAAACTCATACAATTGATTTGTATAATGTTCTTCTTGTGCAATAAAACAAACATTTGTTCTAATAAAGAATAAGCATTTGAGGCCAATTGCAATACACTGTCACTTGAAATATGAACAATTGTGAAGCACCAAACCACTTGAATCTCCAATATAGTATGCATTAGAAATCACTGAGCATGTCCATAAAACTACATGATCAAATCATTACAACTGGAGGAATGCATAACATTCCAACAAGCCTTCATCATTACTTTACTCTACCAGAGTATAGATTGGAACTCTGCCACTTCTAACTTTCACTACAGAAGGTGTAATGACTTGAAATATTGGATATAACACCTTCATGTATCTATTAACTTATCTTCAGATCCGTAAGACTAAATCTTTCTCTATAGAGGGATGTGGAGCAAAACACTATAGCTCTGCCTTAAGATATATACCGTGAATGCCTTAGACACATCTTCTATTATTTTTCTCTAAGTGTGGTACACCAAACTAGAAAGATATCAATGTAGAATTATTGGAAACATGTTAGATCATGTGTACCCACCTCTACATCACACTTAGACATACGGTTGATCACCACTCTTCCATATATTGCATATCTCTACACATTGACTATCTCCAAAGCATATATAATTTCAACACACTTTTTACATCAATGACAACCAATCTTCTCAAGATGAAACAATCTCCCCCTTTGTCATTGATGGAAAAACCAAAAAAAATGTGCACAACCACTCCAACTTAGGTGCACATGTCTCTCTCTCCCCCTTTGACATCAAGGGAAAAGGGCAACAAAATTTTCTTTGTACTAGCAAAACTCTACAATATCCCCCCTTAATCTATACAACTTTTACTCCCTTTGGGATGAAGTCTGGATACTTGATAAAAAAAATATCCTTATATCTACTTTGCATATATATACATAGCAACAAAAATAAAAATATCTTACATGAATGAACAATCACAACTCACTTTGATGATGACAAAACACCCTTGTAGATTGACTTGAGCTGAACCAGGCTACTATCCCATTGCTTCTTTGTAGTGGTTAAGGTCTGAACTTGACAATTTAGCTACACATATGTATCTTTTACATCTTCTGAAGAAGAAGGTGTTTGATATTTTAGTACCATACCATTGGCCTTTGTCAAGAGTCTGGTAAGTGAAGCCAACCTTAGGCTCACTACTCTCAAATGTTTCACCTGACCTTTGAATTTGTTGCATTGGTCCTACAATTGTTGTATATGGGAGTGAAGACTTTCCACCTATGCCCTTATGGAACCTTCACTATCTTGTACCAAATTGTATGTTACAGCCATATTAGTGATCTTCATTTCAATTGCACTTATATGATCCTTAATGCTCTTTATAGTAGCATGTCATTTCAAATAGAAAACATATAGAACCTTGGCTTCCTCCAAACTTTTCTGAATGTCTTGTATATCATATTGCAACATGGCTAGTGCACTCTCACACTTCCTGGAGGCATCATTCAACCTATTTCATTTAACTTTTGTTATTCCTTCTCTAGATGAGAAGAATAAGTCTCGAAAGACTCCTTTAATTATTTAATCTACTGTGCAGGGGTAATGATGTATCTCTTTTGGATTTTGGTAGCTTTTCTTCCAACACCTTCATGGCTTATTCTAACACTCCAACACTCTTTGCTTGTTGGTGTAGCAATTTTTTTCTTGCATTGGAGTGGAGTACATCTCCAAGTTTCAACTTGTGCAGGGGAGACATTCCGAACAGATTGACTTGTCCATCAAAAGTAGGAACATGTAGTAACTGCGAAGTCACTACTAGTTGGATTTGCATTGCCTGAGCCAAAAACTCCTTTATTGAATCTACCAAAGAGGAATATGATTTGTGTGAAATTTCCTCTTCAACATCCTTCTCCATTTATTTCTCCTTCTCCTTTTCTTCTTCTTTCTCCTTTTCCTTTTCCTTTTCCTTTTCCTTTTCCTTTTCCTTTTCCTTTTCCTTTTCCTTTTCCTTTTCCTTTTCCTTTTCTCTTTTTCCATCTCCATATCCTTTTCCTTATCCATCTCCATACTGGAGACATCTTGCTCCATTTACTGACTAGAGACACCTTCTTCTTGCTATCCAGAGACATCTTTCTCATTTGTGTCATCCAGAGGTGTTCATTGCCAATTTCATGCTCTTTTAGAGGCACCTGTGTATCCAAATCAACTTTACTTTTCAATTCATCAATGGTTTTCTTTGTAACATCTATAATTTCTGACTGAATCTTCTTTTTGATATCATCATCAAAATTCATCAAAAGATCTATTATTCTCTTGGTACAAAGCTATTTTGCTTGTTTCTGAATTATCTTATCTTTTTCTTCCTAAGAGACAAAGGGCCAGCCAGCCTTGTCTATTTTCTGTTGTTTCAGCTCCTCATCAACTTTTATTGCATTCCCTCTTCTCTATCTCAAAGCTTGTTGTAGGCTTTTTGAAACTTTATCAACAATGTCACTAAAGGAAATCCTTTGCTTGAGCATGTATTCAATGATAGCCTTTTCAATAGTCTTCTTGTATTCCAAAGGGACATCTAGATGCAAATCCATTATATCATTCAACAAACCATACTTAACAATTCCATTCAAAATGGCAGCAAAATCTAGAGGGTCATGTGTGATCAGAGGAGTTTGCTTAGCTCCTTCTTTAGATATCTTCTTCCCTTTCTTTTTTTGTAAGGATATTTCTTCATCTCCAACTTCTTCTTCCTCTTCAAATACTTCAACATCTAACTTCTTCCTCTTAACCTTCTATGTAAGCCTTGTTTGCACAAATCCTATGGCTTTATTTTGTGGTGAAGTTACAAATGTAGCTTTTATTCTTCCACTAGTTGTTTGTGTAGATATGGATGGTTGCAGAGCAGATGCAAAAATAGAAGAGGATCTACCAGATCTCCTTGGTAACTTTTCTACATGTTCTTCAGGATCAAGGGGGATATTCATCAGAGTTTCACCAGTGGATGGTGGCATAATCTTAAAGTACCGTGAAATTTCCCATTTCTTGAACTTATCCACTCTTTTCTCACTTGTTTCTTTTGATTTCTTTTGGATCATCTTATCCATGATTTCTCTGTGTACCAAATCTTTTAGCCTTAGGATCCTTTGGTTTTGATAGAAAAATATCTATATAACCTTAAACATATTCAGGTTCAACCTCATAAGGAAATTCAAGAATCCATGAGGTCCTTGGCTCTACAGCCTCCATCTAGCAATGATCCTTATTCATCATGAAAGTCACCTCATTTTTATACTTCCAAACCAAATTAGAGGGTATTCTTTCTCTACCCTGTATCCCAATTTGTAGATTCTTGAAGAATCCCCAGTAGAAAGTATTGTATGCTTGTTTATCTTGGAAACTATCTATGTGTTTCTTGATTTGTGCATCAACCAGAGAAAACTTATCCCAAATCTTTCCTCTAAATTCAAGCAATTCATTTATGAAAATGAAAGTGAGGAAAATGATCAACGAACCAAACCTAAAATTATAACTAGTTTCCTTTGTCCTCTTCAAGTTTTCCATCAACTCCTCTCTCAAAAGCTCACATAGGTCAAAATTTGTACCTTCCTTCACCATTTGATGGGTAGTATGAATTATAGTGGTGATAGAAAACCCTTCTCTATTTGGGAAGTAAATCTTGTATGCAATCCCTATAGAGGCATATCAGATATTGGGATCAATGATATCCTTTACCATTAGGGTTCTCTTATTAAATTTTATAATAGTAAATTCCATAACCCTTTCATTCTTTATTAATTTCAATATTGGGACTGGTCTAGAGGCACAAAGACCAATAACTATCCTAATTTATTTTTTTGTGATCATGTAGGGCTTATCTAACCAAATGAACTCTTCATGAATGCAACTCAAAATGATTCTTACCCATTTTTTGCTAGTGTAGAATTTTAGAAAATCTTTCTAAATATCCAACCCTTTCATAGCTACATTTGCATACTCTAGCATATACACTCCATTTCCATTCAACAATTCATGCTAGGCCACTTCAAAAGATGAATTATGATAAATTTCACTTAGTGGGGCATGAATGTAAATCCTCATGTCTTCAAAGTACACCACATCCACGGGAACTTTCAAGAATTCGCCATCTTTTTCAACCTCCATTGAATGGAAACTTCTTGTATTTAGGCCTAGGTTTCTCCACTACATCAATCACCTGAGGTGTCACCGTTGATATCTTTTAGAAATCTACGAACACAGGTAGGGTTTCACACAAATAGCTTGAAAACATTTTCACTTCTTTGCTCCAAACACAAATGCTCTTGATTGTAAATGAGATCAAATGATCCAATTAACACATAAAAAGTCTTTCAATAGCCCTAACTTTCCACCATAAATGCATTCATATTTTTCAGGTAACCCTTCTACTAAATTTTTTTGTGTCATCATAGGGATACAAGGATGCTCAGTAAACCTCCACAAACCATTCTCTTACTCTAGAACCTTCATCAAAAGGTTCAATCTTGCTCACCAGATCTACACACTAGAGGAATTGGTACAAATCATCTTCCATGCTAAAATATTTAATACTTTATCCTTTTCAGGGGGCTAAAGGATTTGCAAATGATAGCCCCCCCCTAAGATAATGCTCTATCTTAGTTTGTCACTAGGTCTTGTGTAAAATGCACAAGTGTGGAATCACCCTTCTTCACATTATCCTGACCTTGCTTCTCTTTCCAAACCTTATCATTTCCCTTCTTTTGTTGATTTAAGGTTTCATCCTTCTTCTAATTATACATAGGTCACTTCACAAAACCACTCCTAGAAAAATTTTCCTTATACCTAACCTTATTGCACTTGTATCACATAATGTTGTGCTCTAGAAAAAAATTCCTCTTCGCCTAAGTTCTGCACTCAACAACCTTATGATGAAATTTTTTGCATTCATAGCAATATCGATGAAATGAAACATCATATATTTGTGGCACAAATTATTTTCTACCCATGTAATCATTTCTTCTTTTTTCTGGATCTACAATCAATAGCCTTATGCCCAAATTTATTGCAAGAATAACAATAACCTTGAAATGAATGATTGAACTTGGTGGGGGCATGTTGTCTAGTAGGTGGAGGACCTCTTAATCTGCTTTGTCTCTAGATAGGAATGAATCCACCTTATTTCTTGCTATCTTGATCTATATTTGCATCTTCGAAGGTAGTCTTCCTAGCTTCTTTAGTGGAAGCTTTCTCCTCCTTTGTTTCAGAATTTCCTTTTGCTTTCAAATTTTTAGATAGGTTTGCAGAAGCACTTGTTATAAGACTTTTCCATTTTTCAAAACCAATACTAGACTTCTCTTTTGATGGCCTTTGAGAGTTAATCAACTCATCAAGAATCTTAGAACCTCCTTTCAACTTTAGACATTTGTCAATTTGTTCTTTTGCTTTTTCCAGTTCTTTCCTTACCTAGGGAAACAATTTATTCTTCAAGCTTGGAACATTCATCAGTTTTTTCAACGAGATTGAAATTCATACACTCTTCAATTCTCTTACCTTCTTCAGCTTGAACTTTCAACTTGCCAATTTTCTTCTATTCTTTTTCAAGTTGGAGCTGAAGTTCTTATCTCTTTCTTCATCTAGATCATTCAGAGCATAAATGAGCTCTCCTTCATAATCTGCTAGACAATCTTCTTTGTTGTATTCAAATTAAAATTTATCATCCTCCTTTTTTAGTATGACCCTTTTTTTCCTAAGAGAACTTATTGGACACAAATTTATTCTCCATGTGTTCTAGACACAAGATCTACCTCAGCTGTTAGGCTCATATCAAGGAACCTTGCTCTAATACCAATTGTTGAACACACCAGAATATTGAGAGGGAGGTGAATCAATATGCTTTAAAAATCAATCCCAATTAAATACTACTAATGTTGAGTTAAACCAATAAAGCATTCACCTAATTATCAAAACATGAAAGAAGATAAAAATCCACACAAGAACACAAATGACACCAAATTTCCATGGAAAACCCCACAAGGGAAAAACCATGGTGAGAAATGTTGCTAGGATCTACTATCCTAATCTAGCCTCACAAGTAAATAACAGTTTACAATTTGATTTTGGGATACAACCCAAGGAAGAAACTACTCCCTAACTTTATTTTAGGGGTTGAAACCCAAGGAAGCTACTACTCCCTAATTGAAAGAAAGAACAACTAAAATATGACTGATATTATGGCTTCAACCACTGATAGTCATCAATTTTTCTCATTAGGTTTGTAGCGAATATTTTCATGCTCTACTCATGAACTCATACATCATCACACACTTCCATAATCACCTTCAAATATTTGATCTTCTATATATACCATTTGCATGCTTACAAAATATAAATTCATTCGACCACAAATAAGGAATAATGAAACTTGTAACATGTTGGCTTACATCTTCATTGACGATATACAAAAATGATATAACATTATTTATATCTCTTCCATATGAGTTGACATGACTCATAAAACATCTAAAAACACTTCTTAGACTCTAGAAAAACATAAAATCATGGCACACATCACCAACATACTCAAGTCATCCATAACAAAAGCATATCTTCACAAACTGACTTGAAACAATTGTATGGTATTGGAAACGAGAAAGAGTTGTACGCATTTTAAACTTGAGATACCCTGAGACATGTAGAAGGTCCACACAAACTCATACAATTGATCTATACAATCTTCTGCTGGCACAAGCAAATAAACATATGTTCTAATAAAGAATAGGCATTTGAAACCAACTACAACACACTGTCACTTAAAATTTGAACTTGTGAATCACAAAACCACTTGAATATCCAATACAACATGCACTAGACATCACTTAGCATTTCCAAAAAAAATCATGATCAAATCATCACAACCGAAGGAATGTGAAGCATTCCAAAAATCCTTCATCATTACTTTACTTTTCTAGAGTACAAACCGGAACTCTGTCACTTCTAACTTTAACTACAAAAGGTGTAATGACTTGAAATCTTGAATACAACACATTCACATATCTGTCAACTTATCTTTAGATCTGCAAGACTAAATCTTGCTCTGCAAAGGGATGCAGACCAAAATATTGTAGCTTTGCCTTAAGATATATATCGTGAATGCCTTAAACACATCTTCTTCTAGTTTTCTCTAAGTGTGGTACACCAAACTAGAATTATATCAATGTAGACATACTAGAAACATGTTAGAACATGTGTACCCACCTTCACATCACACTTATACATAAGGCTGATCACCACTCTTCCATATACTACAATGTTAACTTGTACCAACTGATATCTCTACACATTGACTATCTCTGGAGCATATATAATCTTCAACACACTTTTGACATCAATGACAACCAATCTTCTCAAGATGCAACAGTCCCCTGCACCCCTTCCAATTGGAAGTGGCCCTACCCTTCATGAAGAGTATAGATTAAGGAACCCACAAGTATTCCATCTGAGTTTCTAGTGTTATGTCCTACATAACCAATCGATCATACAACTTGGTATGCAATCTAGAAAACCGTGAATCGACTAGTGCAAGAAGAGACTATTGCATTACTTTGGCCAAAGATTTGAAACATATCAAACACTTCCTTAGGAAGTAAATTCGTAAGTTCACACACCTCTAGAAATTGACTTGGAAACCACCTTGACCTAAGTTTTAACACATGATTGACTGTTTGACTTGCTTGATTGACCTTTCTTAAGGATACTTAATCATAAAATAATAATTTACTAAAATTGGTAAATGAATAAGATGGATATTTTTTCCTAACTTTGAAAACCCATGTTACGTTCTCATAACATCTTGGGACTAGGTAACTACCACCTATTCAAGTAATAGCACTCAAACCTTAAGAGTAAACTACTATCCTATTTTCATGTGCATATGGTTTACAATGTTATCAAACAATTTCATCAACTCGAGACACTTTGTCTCACATTTAAGTTCTTGACTACTTGTCAAATAAGTAAAATAAAATAATATTGATCATTAATAAAAGACCACTTCTTTTATAATAGTTCAGATTTTTCAATATTTTTCCTCATATGCATAAGAATACAATAATAGTGTTGGTAAAAGTACAGTATAAGATATCAACTTTTTTTATCTAAAATAATACTATGTTAAGTATTTGAAAATATTTCAACAAATCGGATTATAAGGTTGATTTCATTCAGTTAAATCAACAATGAAAGCATCTTGCTTATCTTTTAATTTTAATTACATAACATAAAATATCCTTTACATAATCTTAATATAAATATCTATACACACACACACACACACATATATATATATATATAACATTATGAATGCATATATATATATAAATATTTATATAACAAGGTGGAATTATACTCTTCCTAAGAAAATGAAATAAATCATTCAATTTAACACAACTGAGAAATAAATTTCTACTAATTAAATTCTTGTTATAAACTAGAAAAATCAAACCAATCTATCTTTGTTTTAATATATAATTTTCTTCACAATAATTAATTATTCTTTCAACTTTTTAAAATTGAAAACTATAGAATGAAACTATGAATTTACATAGGAATAATAAGGTATGTAAACATGCCTGAGTTACTCTCTGTTCTGCACTTTTAAATTCCTAATATCTCAATCACAGTGATGGAAACAATTTTCCCAAGAAAACTCAACTTACTAAAGATGAAACTCGGATTTTTCTTGTAAAACTCCTTCAGCAAATACCACAACTAACAACAAACTAAGATCTCTCTACTCAAAATAGAGAGTAGTTTCTTTATATGTAATGTATATAAGTCTTAAAACTTTGCAAACTAAGCTCTAACACATAAAACTCTGCTTGTATATGATGCCTACGCACTACCACAAACTCTTTAAAACATACAGTTCCATGCAACTCTCTTTCTCTTCTCTCTCATTCCCCAGAAGCATAAGAAAAAAAAAAATCAATGGTACCCAAGAAGAATAATAATAAATGATTTCTCCTCTCCAAAATCCTCGTCATTGCTCTCCACACAAAAAACCTAGAAATGAATAATCATCCAAATGAAATGCTTTTACTCTCCTAATGCTCACAGCCTCCTCCAAAACTATTGGTATTAATTACCAACTACCCTTTTAAATTTGGTTCCACTCACTATAATAATTGTCATGCTAATAATATAAGTCATCTCCCTTAAAAGGCTCGACCAACTGATCAATACACCACCTCCATTACGGCTCAAACAAAGGTTGTTTAAAATGCATCAATTGACAGTTAAAACTGCCACTTAGTGGCTTAAGTTTTCTAGAAGAGTTGGTACACCACTAAGATGGTCATCACCAAGTCTTTATTTCCATTTACTGTGCCTTATAAAAGGCCTTCAATGGTGGCTTTTATGCCCTACAAAGTGTTGGCAATTAGAACAAATTTGAATTACCTTTATATACATACTTTTATAAGCATGGCTAATCTACCATTTATATAACAATTATTATATATATATATATATATATAATATATATTTATATATATCTTTATTCATATATCTATATATGTATGTATACTCAATTATATATCCATTATATAGTGTATATATACTTATATACATATGTATATTTATTTAATTCTTATATATACTTATATATTATATACATATATTTTTATTTAATGCATTTTAATATGTTGATTTGACTTAATATCAACAAAAATGATTCTTATATATCACTTTAATTTTAATAAATAAACTAGGCCAAAGACTTGACAAGGTTTAACCTAATCTTATGACTTGACCCAACTTAGACAAAAAACAATAATTGACTCAATGATGAGATTAGGGTTCTTACCCTGACTAATTACTTAGACCTACGTGAGAGTGCGCTTCAACTAATTTGGCATAAACTTGTTTATTTATGAAGTCTATACTCCTCTCTCTGGTGATACTCTCCCTCTCCCTCTAGAGGGTAAGAAACTGGTCCTACATTTCACTTAAAATCCAATCAAATAGTTAGCCTGATATTAATCACAACATCATCATAATCTTAATTCAATAAAATAACCATCAAAATTAAAACATATTGTATTGCATTAAATCTCATCCAATTTTTGAATAACATATAATCATCATCAAATATCAAAACACATTTTAGCGTAAAAAGTTAAAAGTAATTTGTAAAATAAAATTGGGGTGTAACATATCTCCTGCCATAAGGATCATCATCCCCAATGATTCAATGTATCATAAATAACCATAAACAAGTTTTATTTAGCAATTTAAGAAGAAAATAAATGAGGAAACTTTTGGTGAAATTCATTATAGTCCTCCCATGTAGAATTTTCCTCTACATACTGGTCTCATTGGACCTTGTACTAAGTGACCTCTTTTTTATGCAAGCAAAGCTTGCATATTTTGAGCACCTTAAGAGGCTCGATTGTTACCACTCCTAGATCATGTACCTGTAGTGCATTTTGATCAAGTATATTAATAACACTTGTTATATACTTTTTAAGATATGAAACATGAAACACATTATGCATCCAGGCAAGAGTTGGAGGTAGAGCAATTTTGTAGGCAACTGGGTTAATCACTTTGAGAACTTCGAAGGGACCCACAAATTTAGGAGCTAGATTGGATGACTTCCCAAACTTTATCAAATTCTTCTAAGGTTTGACCCTAAAAAGAATTTTTTCTCCTATTGAGAATTGTCTTAGTGCATGCTTAGCATAAGCATAGCTTTTTTTGTCTATCATTTGCTTCCACCAATATTTTCTTGATCAACTTGATCTGCTCCATTTTAGATAATATTTCTGGTCCAAGGCTCATCCTATCTTCCATCATATCCTATCTTATAGGATTTCAACACTTTCTTCTATATAATGCTTCAAATGGAGTCATCTTTATTACAGAATGATAGGAATTATTGTATGCAAATTCTACAAGTGAAAGATAATCCTCCCACTTGTATTGTTGATCCATACAATACATCCTCAACAAATCTTTCAAAACTTGGTTTACCCTTTTAGTCTAACCATATTTCTTAGGGTGATAAGTTGAGCTTATATTTAGTTGAGTTCCAAGTGAAGAAAATAAGGTTTCCCAAAAATGTGGCAGCATGCAGGCATCCCTATTTGAGATGATTTTCTCATAAACTCCATGCAATCTAAATACTTCCAAAACAAACTTACAAGCTATGACTGGTGCTCTATCCATTAGATTCCCAGGTATAAAATGATCTATCTTGGTGAATCTATCCACCACTACTAGAATAGAATTATGCCTACTTTTAGACATAAGAAAACCTTGTACAAAATTTATACTAATGATTTGTAACTTCCACTCTAAAATCTCATGAGGATACATAAATCTTTCTGGGTGATGATTTTCAGCTTTTACCCTCTAGAATTCTAGACATCTGACTACAAATATTGTAGCATCCCTCTTCATTCATTTCCAGAAATATACTAGTTTTACATCCAATAGGATTTTTGTCACTCCAATATGTCCTAAATATGGTGTAGAATGAACTTCTTTCCATACGATATTTCTTAACTCCCCATAGTTTGGAACATACATTCTTCCTTTGAACCTTAAGAGTCCATTTGGTTCGAAATAGAATCTGTCATACCTCGACGAATCTTGAGGATTATTTGAGAGAGTTTTCTTAACTTGCTCATAATACTCATCTCCCATAGAATTTTGTAATACTTGGTTTTTGAGATCTAAGTGAATAGAGATTATTGAGGATACTTGTCTCCTTTGACTCAAAGCATATGCAACTTGATATTCCTTGCCCTTAATATAACTTATCTCAATATAATAGTTAAATATCAATTCTAACCATCTTCTTTGTCGAGCATTGAGATGCGGTTGGTTGAATAAATATTTAAGACATTGATGCTCTGAACTTAGCTCAAAAGTCTTTCCTAACAAATAATGTTGCCACATTTGCAATACATGAACAACTTTTACCAATTCAAGATCATGAGGAGCATAATTCTACTTATGTCTTTAAATTTCTTGACTCATAGGCTATAACTTGCCCTTCTTGTATAAGTACCCCACCTAATCCTTCTCTTGAAGCATTAGTGACAACTACAAATTTTCCTTTTAGATCAGGGACTTTCAGTATCGATGTTGAAGTTAATTTTTCTTTTAGTTGATCAAATGCTTCCTGGAATTTTTCTAGCCAATCAAATAATTTTCCTTTTCTTTGCAAAGAAATGATAGGATAGGCAATCTTCGAAAATTTAGACACAATTTCTATAGTATCCTGCTAAAACCATAAAACTACACACTTCATGCACATTTTTTGGTGTTGTCCATTATAGAATGGCTTTGATCTTTCATGGATCTACTACAATTCCTTCTATTGAAATTACATGACCCAAATAATATACATCTTTCTAAAAGAATATACATTTTGAGAGTTTTCCATACAATTTGTGTTCTCTCAATCATTGAAGAACAAACTATAGACACATGAAATGTTGTTCCTCATTCTTAGAATATATAAGAATTCCATTCAGAAACACCAAAATAAACTTATCCAAGCAATCTCTAAATACACTTTTCATCAAATTCATGAATCCTATAGGGGTATTCGTTAGTCCAAAAGGTAAGACTATGAATTCATAGTGCCCATACCTTGTTTTGAAGGTTTTTTGTGTATATCTTCATCCTTGAGCCTTAACATTGTAAATCAATCTTAAAATTACTGATGCTCCATGAATTTAATCAAAAATATCATCAATACATGGTAAAGGATATTTTTCTTTATCATTGTATTGTTAAGCATACAATAGTTTATACATAAGTGCAACGTACCATCCTTCTTTTTGATAAAAATTACTGGTACTCCCCAGGGTGAAACATAGGGTCTAGTTAATCCTTTAGTCAATAGTTCCTGCAATTGAGCATTTAATTCCATCAACTCTATAATGGTCATACGGTGTGGTGTTTTGGAGATTGGTTTTGAACTTAAAATTATATCAATGGAGAAAACAAATGCCCTTTTAGGAGGTAATCCAAGAAGTTCGTATGGAAATACATCCTAAAAATCTCAAAGAAATGGGTAGTACTCGATATTAGGTTTTCCTTGATCCTTACAATCCCCATCTTCAATTCCTTGGAGTTTTTGAGACTTCCAATACATTAAGTCATCTTGAAAGATAAAATCCTTAAGTTCTTCTAACTTCTCTATTTTGAGCGTGGAGAGTTGACACATTTTTTCTTGGCCCTCTTTAGTTGCACACCAAATATATACCTTAACTTGACTTCTCTTAGAGTTCCTTGCAAGAAAAATTTATTCCCTAGGTCATCTATGTTAGTGTAGGTTTTGTATTTTCCTTATGTTAGGGAATATTTATTTTTCCTACACACATTATTAAGATTTCTTAGGTTATATATGAATGGTTAGGATGAGGACATGTGGCATATGATGTAGAGCAAGGAGGAAAACTGAAAACAAACAAAATTCAAACCAAATCCAACAATCCTTCAAGTCATAAAACCCTAACTTCACCTTATTTCATCATACCTTCAAGTTTCTCTTGTAGCATTGCAAATAGAGTGAATTGTGCATATCTCTTAGAAAACTCCTCAAACCTACAATAGGTTAGGCATTCCACATACCCATTAAGGTGTTCTTCAACATATCTCAAAAGAGTATACCTTTTTTGTGGAACATCATCACTCAAAACTGACTAGTATGTTGAACAGGGGCTCCAATTAGCCCTCTTTTCTAAAGCATCATCAACCCAAACATGCTTCCAACCTTAAATATCCATTGAAAAACCTTTATCAGACTAAAAAAACTCAGAATCCATAATTCTTGGTCACTGAAACACTCACCAGTGTATCAAAACAAAAACCCTCATCTAGGTCACTTTTATGCTTGAAACTAGGAGGGTTTATTGAAATTCAATACTCTAGGTTATATATCGCCTTGCCAACACTTCCAACACACCAAAATATGTCTTCCTATGCTTAATCCACCATTACCCAACCTTTACCAATGCATTCTAGCCCAAATCCAACCTTTAGCCATCATTCTTGGCTCAAAACTTAACCAAAATCTTGTTGGGGCATCACTCCAATTCCTCTAAACCCTACTCCCTGCTCCTAAATCCTATTCTAAAATCAAGCCCTATCTAATTGTACCCATTCCACCAAGTCTCAACCTAATTGTTAGGATTTAGGTTTCATCAACCTTGTAAATCCTTTAATTTATTATTCTCCTAAAGTGTTTTGTACATTTACCCATAAGAGGTGAAATTGTTTGACCAACAGTGGTGAAAGAGACAATGTAAATGCAGTGTTACTGTTACCATTTATCCTTTTGGAAAAGGACAAAATAGCTAGGCGTCCCACCTTGGAATCTTCTAAAATAAGGTTGTTGGGTCAAAACAGAGTGTTGTAAGAGCATCTATGACATGTATGACAGTTGTCATAAGATGCTATGACAGTATGACAAATTCCCTATGACAGAATATGCTATTTTTAGAACCCAGGCACCCATGCAGGAAAGATGCCTTATGACAGCTGTAAGAGGATATTTTTGGTATTTTTTGACCATTTCAAGGAGGGAGGCATGGGTTTTTCTAGGTGGTATTGCTGCCTATTGTTTGATGAAACCATGGTGGTTTTCATCCTCACAAATCTCTATAAATTGGGGCCTTGAGCTAGAGTTATTCAATTCAGTTTTGTAGGGTAACAGGGTGTTGCCGGATTTTACAGGGAATGATAAGAGAAGTCTATTTCTGCATGTAATATTTGAGAATATTAGTAATATAATTTCCTCTCTTTCGGTGGTGGAGTTTTGTCCCTTCGGGGTTTCTCCACGTAAATCTGTTGTTGCATGTGTTATGATTTTTCTATCTCTCTCTCTCATTCTTTCTTCACACTAAGGCTAAGGTTAATCTACATATTTCAGATTTGCATTCACTCATTTAAGTTCATATTGCAAGCTTTCTTCACCTTGATTTTCAACACTAATATACTAGTGGAATGGATCTTTAGTACATTTTTAAATGTCCACAAAACCTCAAAACAGGGTTACAACCCGCCTACAAGAAAATTGCAACAAAAAGCTTCAAACTCTATAAAAAATATCTAGAACAAATCCAAATGGAGGTTAACACATGTATTCAACCAATTCAAATCACTTTAAATCAAAATTCTTCAGTACGGACCCGTACAGGGGTCTGCTATAGCAAAATTACCAGAAAATGCAAGGAAAACCCAGTTTTATTGATATTTCATTCTTAAAACAAGTCTCCAACCCCTTGCCTCGAATTGTGTGAGGATTTTTAAACTCTTAAACATTAAAAAAAAAACTGATTCAACCAATTCAACTGACATTTAAACTCCCTTTATTGTTGGTATTCCAACTTTGTGTATTTTTGCACTTTCAAACATGACAACATTTACAAAATTTTGCAATATTGCACAGTGAACCCCTAAACTGACCAAATAGACTCAAAACATTAAAAGATGGTCTATTATGACCTCATTGTATTGAAAAAAGACTCTATCACCCCAAAAACCTATCAGATACCTTATTTACATGAATTTTCTTTAGTGCCCCTGCACCATACACCCGGCCAAAAAAAAAGTTCTCAAGTCCCTTTGAGGACTAAGTGGTAGCTTGTCCAACTTTATCACTTCATGCCTCTAACCTCTAAAAGCTCTTTCATTTGGAAATCCTTTCCATAGAGTTAGGTACTAATGGTGTGCATCATTCTTTGTACTATTGACCTTGTTGCCATCTTGATATTGCTCCAACCTTGCAAACTTATATGATGAATTTCCTCTGACCTTTCTCTCATCTGACACTGATGCTAAACTAACCTTCATTTCTACAAACTTACCTTTTCCATTCTTCCCTTGGATTTTCCTCTTCTAAAATCCTATTGCACACTTGAATTCATTCACTTGCCTTTGTCTTTCACCTTGATTCCATCCACCTTCTATCTTCATCTCTATCCTCAAGTTCTCTACCCCAAATACCACTGTGTTATCAGGTTTACTAACCATTGTTATGATAGAATATGACTATCTACTAACCTCTCTTGAAACCAAAGGAAAAAGTACTGTCCCTATCATGACCTCATGATGCTTTTCTAAGCAATATTGCTTTTCCACAATCAATTCATCCTTGACCTTCTCTTGAAATGTTTTTGTCACCATTTCATCTTCTTTTCATTCGAACATTGCATCATTCTTCACATTTGTTGTCTTGATACTTTCAAGCCTTGAAGTGGCTGCAACCTCCATTTTCTTCTCTTTCTCTATTTTCACAAACTCTTTTTTTCCTATCATGAACACCTTTGTTGCCTTACCTTGTTCCTTAACATCCTCAACCAATGGATTCAATGTGAATGTATTTCTATCTTTCTCAATAGTGTAATTATTATGTCTACCATCATAAAGCGAATGCCTATTAAACTGCCATGGTCTTCCAAGCAACAAATGGCAACAATCCATTGGCAAAACATCACAAAGAATATTGTCCTTATATCCACCAATACTAAATTCAACTAAATCTTGTTCACTCACCAAAATAGACTGATCATCATTCAACCAAGATACTCTATAAGGTGTTCCATGAGGAATTTTCTCTAACTTTAGTTTATCTACCATTTCATTTGACACCATATTATCAGTGCTCCCTGAATCTATCACTACTTTGCATACATTTCCTTTGCATTTGCAGGTGGTCTTGAATTATGTTCTTATTTGAATCATTTCCTTCTCCTTGGATTCTTTCAGTAGTTATCTTCTCACCATCAATGACTTCCCAAGTTCTGGAGCAGCAAGTTGATTAGGAGAATGCACACTTTCACAATCATCTTCTTGCACCAATTGCGCTCTTTTGTCTCCACCACTGGATGTAGAACCTTACTTCTCTAGACACTTCCATGCTAGATGACCAAATTGGTAGCAATTGTAACACCTTCTTGAAAAATGTATTTGAACTTCTACTTCCACCAAATCTTCCTTTGAAACCTCTAAAACTAGCTCTTTGATCAGCAACTTGGTCCTTGTTTTTGCTTGCATGCTCTTGTTCTTTATAAGTTCGCCTTGATCCTCTTCCTCTTCCTTGTATTTCTTGTCTTCTTTTTAGTTTCTCCTCTACCCTAGAAGCCAACTAAAAACATCCCTCAACTGATCTAGGTGTAGCCAAACTCAACTCATCTTGGATTTGAAATCTTAAGCCACACATATACCTTACAATTTTTTCATTCTCATCTTCAATATGACCAGAACTAATACTAAATTTGTGAAACTCTTCAGTATATGTCATAACATCCTTATCTTTTTGTTTTAAACTCTACAACTTCTTGAATTTTTCTATGGCATGATCACTTGGCAAAAATTGTGCTTTCACCTTTGCTACCATTCTATCCCATGAACTAATCTTTGTTTTTCCCTTCTTCACTCTTTCCTCTTGAATGTAATTCCACCATGTCAATGCATGAAATTTCAACTTGGTCTTTGCAAACTTCACTTTTTGATCATCAACAACCTCCTTGAACTCAAAGAAATTATCTAGTGCATCTATCCAGTCTAATACCTCTTTAGCATCCAATTTTCCATTATACATTGGAACATCTACTTTCACATCATAAGCATCTCCTTTTATAGCCTTGAGTATCTTTATCATCCTTCTCTCATCAGGATCCCAATCAAAATCTTGGCTTCTTCCACTTGGAGGGTTTTCTTTCTCACCCTCTTACTCTTCCTCTTCCTCTCGGTCACTTTCTTCTTCTTTTCTTTGTCTCCATTGTTGCAAATCTAGCTAAGATTTCTTCTTGTGACTCTTTCAACATCTTTATCTCCCTTGCATTTACTGCAATACCTTTAGAAGGCATCTTGTCCTTCAACCTGCAACTCTTCAATTCTTCAAACTACAACCTTTCACCTTCAAGAGATCTATCACCTATGCTCTGATACCAATTGATGTAGAGAAAGGAGGAAAATTGAAAACAAACACAATTCAAACCAAATCCAACAATCCTTCAAGTCATAAAACCTCAACTTCACCTTATTTCACCATACCTTCAAGTTTCTCTTGTAGTATTGCAAATAGACAGAATTGTGCATATCTCTAAGAAAACTCCTCAAAACCACAATAGGTTAGGCATTCCACATACCCATTAAGGTGTTCTTCAACATATCTCAAAATTACACACCTTTGTTGTGGAACATCATCACTCAAAACTGATTGGTACATTGAACATGGGCTCTAATTAGCCCTCTTTTCCAAAGCATCATCAACCCAAACATGCTGCCAACCTTAAATCTCCATTGAAAGACCTTTATCAAACTACAAAACCTCAGAATCCACAATTCTTGGTCATTGAAACACTCACCAATGTATCAAACCACAAAACCCTCATCTAGGTTACTTCTATGCTTGAAACTAGGAAGGTTTATTGAAATTCAATACTCCAGGTTTTGTCTCACCTTTCCAACACTTCCAAAACACCAAAATATGTCTTCATATGCTTAATCCACCATTACCCAACCTTTACCAATGCATTCTATCCCAACTCCAACCTTTAGCCATCATTCTTGGCTCAAAACTTGACCAAAATCTTGCTAGGGCATCACTCCAATTCCTCCAAACCCTACTCCCTGCTCCTAAATCCTATTCTAAAATCAAGCCCTATCTAATTGTACTCATTCTACCAAGTCTCAACCTAATCTACTGGTGGAATGGGTCTTTAGTACATTTTTAAATGTCCATAAAACCTCAAAACAGGGTTACAACCCGCCTATAGGAAAATTGCAACAAAAAGGTTCAAACTCTATAAAAACTCTCCAAACCAAAAGCCAAATGGAAGTTAACACATGCCTTCAACCAATTCAAAACACTTTTAATCAAAATTATTTAGTACGGACCCGTATAGGGGTCTGTTACAATAAAATTAGCAGAAAATTCAAGGAAAACTTAGTTTTATTGATGTTTCAATCTTCAAACAAGTCTCCAACCCCTTGCCTCAAATTGTGTGAGGATTTTTAAACTATTACACATCAAAAGAAAATTGATTCAACTAAATCAACTAACATTTGAACTCCCTTGACCATTGGTATTCCAACTTTGTGCATTTTTGCACTTTCAAACATGACAACATTTACAAGATTTTGCAATATTGCATAATGAACCCCTAAACCGACCAAATAGACTCACAACATTAAAAGATGGTCTATTATGACCTTATAGTATTGAAAAAAGACTCTATAACCCCAAAAACCTATCACATGCCTTATTTACATGAATTTGCTTTGGTGCCCCTGCACCAGCATAATCCATCACTCACTTGTGTCACTCTTTTGGATTTATTAGCCACATTTCATAACCATTTTTTGTCTTTACCTGAGTAGGCATAACCATGTAATATAGCATTTACCAAGTAGGTAAAACTCTCACCTATTATGGGAACTTGGGAGTGATTACCCCTCTTGGAATTAGCTGCCATTATTTTGCTATATAAGCAGCACTCACCCCTCCACTTGGCTAGTATTATGGACTGCTAGTTCAATGCTAAGGGAGTGCTGAGTTTATTCATCTGTAAGATCTCTTTTCTTTCTTTCCTTTGATCTTGGGTGGTTTCACAACCAAATCTAACATGGTCTCAGAGTTGGTTGTGAGTTGTGGGTTAGCATCTTTTTCAATCCATTCTTGAAAGCAAAGTATGCTCTTCTCTTGGATCCGATGATGACCTAGAGAATCAAAACTATTGATAGAAATCTCAGTTTCTAGGGGGATTCCTTTCTATTTCATTTTATTGTAGGTATTTTGAAGCTTCTCAGAGACATTCTAAGCTCACCATTGAGTTTAGAGCAACCGAAAAAGTTGAATTAGGCTTTTATTTCATCCAAATCGGACATCGGATGCAAGATCTATGAAGGGTTGAAGAATAGAGGTTTTATATGAAGATCTAGTGAGCTCCTAAAAATCCGGGCAGTTTGAGGAAAAACAGACTACACCATCACATCTAGAAGGCCAAAAACCCCTATTTCCATATAAAATGTGTCAAATTTGAAGAAAGTCATTTTTGGGGCAAATTTTTTTTAGCAAGCAAAGCCCGTATGGCCCCACTTGCACAAGGCATGGTGCATTTTTTAAGAAAAAATAATTTAAAATTCCTCTGTTGAAAACAAATTATTATTTCAAAAGTCATATCACATCTTTTATTGTAAGAGATTTTTTTAAATAATTTGAAAAAAAATGGAATTTTTTTGAAAAGTCAAAAAATAATCAAGGTATAGGGTACCTAACAGGTACCTTGCGCAAAGCCTATTAGGCCCCATACCTATAGGGACAACCCATGCTAGGCAGGTCGAGTAGGCCGCGTGGGGATTCAGGGTGGCTTAAGCCCCCACATGATTTTTTTAATATTTTTTTATTTAAAAATTTCAAACCTACAATTTATACGCCAACCATAATTTTGTGCCCAAATGTACCCTATACCGCTAATGACCTCGGCTTTTGTGCTATTAGCGCCACTGCTACATTTGGTGTCTTTTTTGATGGTCCTCTAATTTTGGAAGAAGACTAAATTTAGCTAACGAACTTTTATTTTGGTGGTACTCTATTTTTGGCAGTTCCATTAAAGTTAGCAGTTTTTTTGGAATTTTCTCCAATTTTGGAAGTACCTCCAAATTTAGCAGAGATCAGTTAAAATTAGTGGACATTGACTTTTGTAAAATTGCAACCCCTTCACCATTGAAGTTTTGCAATTTGCACCTCAACTTTGAAGTGCAATATCTTAGTCAAATAAAGATCTTTTTGCAAGAAATTTTTTTATTTGGGGTAGAATTTCACAGGCTTCACAATGGTGAAATCATATTTTTCTCAAGTGATCCCATTTTGTCAGAAAATCATTTTTTTCATCAAATCTAAAGGATATTCATCATTTTTTGAACTTCAAACGGATGTAACTTTCACGTACAATCTCAGATAGAGGTGATTCTTTTTTTGAAAGTGAATATTTTTTTTAGCACTACACATTGGTGCTATTTTGAGGTTCTCATTCTAAGATTTTATTGTACTTTCAATATTTGGGTCCATTTTGGATAATTGTAAAACTTTGGAAAACAACTCCAGCATTGTAAACACACTAATTTATAAAGTGCCAAACCATTTTTTGTTGGGGGGATTATTGATTGAATGAAAAAGGGAGGGTGTCTTTGTGTGTTTCTTCTTGCATTTTCTCACATTGCAACAACAATCTAAAATGGATAAAACAATTCCTCTACTCACACCATACAATTACTTTGAGTGGTAAAATGAAATGGAACTTCACTTAAGAAAGTTAAAATTGTATAGAATAACAATGGGTATTCATAAGGAACCTACAGAGGATTAAGAAAACCCTAAATGGTTCAACAAGTGTGATGAAGATTTTGGCACATTATGCATGGTTGTATCTCTTGATCTACGCTTTCATATTATGTCTGCAAAATCACCAAACGAAGTGTGGAATACTTTGAATACTCTCTTTGGTAAACAGGATGATTTGAGAGCACATTCATTGGAGAACAAGCTCATAGAATTGAACCCATGTAATTTTGACACCATTCAAGATTTCTTTATGAAATTGAATTCCATAAGATTGCAATTGGAGCAATGTGGATTTAAAAAGGATGACACACAATTGATTTTAAGCATTCTTTTAAAACTTAGTCTAGATTATGCAGTGTTTGTTTCTATAGTTCATGCAATGAAAAGAGCCTTAGGAAAAGGATTTACTATTCCTTCTCTAGGTTTCACAACTAATCTCACAAAGGAGCAAGATAAATTGATTCAAATGGGAATTATTAAATCTTTCAAGTCTCATGCCTTGGCTGCAAAACAAGGCACTAACAAGGAAAACAAGAAACAAAAGAACCAAGGCAATAGAAAGAATGATTCAGATCAATCTTCATCTACTTCTAAAGTAGACTCTAAATTCTCTTCAAAAGAGGATTCATCTAAGAAAGAGAATCCCACTTGTACATATTGCAAGAGGAGTAGACATGAAGAAATTTCTTGTTATAATAAGGATATTGATGAACTAAAACATCTTCTTGAGAAGAACAAAATTAGTTTTCCTTCTTGAATGGTTGATTCAGCTTCTTCTAATTCCAAAAATTCAAAACAATCAAAATATGATAAGGAAAAAGGCCATACGATTGGGGCAAGTAAATCAAAAGGTAAAGCTCTTTGTGCTTCTACAGGTCTTGGATCAAGGAGATGGCTCCTAGATTCTGGAGCTTCTCATCATATGGCTTCTACATAGTCTATGTTCTCTTCTTTTGAGTCTTGTGTTATGCCACCTATTCTGATGGGAAACAATGCATACATGGATGTAATTGGGAAAGGTTCTATTGATATTGGGGATGGAACTTTCAATGATGTTTTTTGTGTACCTCATCTTTCAAACAATCTTCTTTCCATCTATCAGATCACCCATGGTGGAGCAGGGAAGACTGTGGAATTCACACCTAATTCATTTATCATCAAAGACTTGGATAGTAGAGAGATAATTGCTACTAGGATGTTTGATCATGCATCTTGGTTATACACCTTTTCAGACTTTGAACCCGATGATGGTTTTGATCCTTTGGTTGTTGATCACACTCCTAGTGTGAATTTTGATTTTGAGAACTTTGGTTACTTGAACTTGGGTATTCTCACATTAGATCCAGTTCTTGAGTTGTGCATTTCTTCTCCTCCATCTACTGTTGCTTTTGAGGATACTATTGTTGCAACGTTCATGGCTACTTGTGATTCAGTGCAATAGGATCTACATTGTCTTCCAAATATAGTTGCTTGGGATGACTACTTAGCATACATTGTAGGCTTGTTTGTATAGTCTCATATTTCAAACTTGTGAGACACTATTAATGACATTCATCTTCTCTTTGATGAAGTTGATTCTTCTTCAGTTGTTGTGGAGGAACCTTTGGATCCTCTTGTTCATTCTCCACATGATCATTCATCACAGTTTGACATGATTGTGGATTATTTTGAGCAACATTTGGGGGAGGAATCTTTGTCTTCAGAGGAGATAGTCAAGTCTTTGAATCTTGTTCTACATACATCTCTACTAGGTTTTAGATTATCATCTTCATCAGTGTGGCCTAGAATGCCTAATTTGATGGTGGCAGCTTTTAGCATTGATAGGGAGACACATGAGCAGTTTCAAATACTTCTTGCATTTTGAGCTTTCTTCCCTCATATTAATTCAGGACTAGGAAGACATTCTTCATACACCTTTGGTTTTGATTCTTCCTAAGGGGAGGAACATTGTTCAATGATCATGGACCATCTTCTACATCCAATTTCAAGCATCAACCATTGGTACAACTGACTACTTAAGGGAAGGATACATAGACTTTCTTATCCTTTCTATTTTGGAGGGGACTTCTTCCTTGCATGTGATTATTTCTTGTGTTGGGAAACTTGTTTTCTTTTCTCTTTTGGGGAGGAGTTTTGTCCCACTAGGTTTTCTCCTTTTCTCCGATTGTGAGAGATTTTTTTGTAGATGGGTACCTAACATGGTTTAGTAGTCAGGACTCATATTTGCATCTTTGTGTCTTTTCACCCACCTAAGTTATGCTTAAGCGGGGGTGTTAGTGTAGGTTTTTTATTTTCCTTATGTTAGGGAATATTTATTTTTCTTACACACATTATTAAGCTTTCTTAGGTTATATATGAATGGTTAGGATGAGGAAATGTGGCATAATCCATCACTCACATGTGTCACTCACACCCACCTTTGGGTAATTGAGTCTCACACCCTCTTTTGGATTTATTAGCCAAATTTCATAACCATTTTTGTCTTTACCTGAGTAGGCATAACCATGTAACCTAGCATTTACCAAGTACATAAAATTCTCACCTATTATGGGCACTTGGGAGTTATTACCCCCCTTGGAATTATGCACCATTATTTTTCTATATAAGTAGCACTCACCCCTCCCCTTGGCTAGTATTATGGACTGCTAGTTCAGTGCTAAGGGAGTGTTGAGTTTATTCATCTGTAAGATCTATTTTCTTGCTTTCCTTCAATCATTTTGATCTTGGGTGGTTTCACAACCAAATCTAACAATCTAGACATTACTATTTTTGCAAAATAGTCTACCTTATCCCTATTCTTCCACAACCAATTTATTCCTAAGATAACATCATAGGATCCTAAAGGTGCTACATGCATGTTCACTTCAATTTAAAAACTTGAAATATCAACCTTGGTTTCAAACTAGCATCACTCTACTTGAGCTTTTGTTTGGTTAGCATATTCTATTGACTAGGTTTTTACCATATATCTAGCTCTTCTAGGAAATTTATATAATACTCTTAGTGGAATAAAACTTTCAATTGCACTAGTATCACTTAAAATTGAAATAGGAAAACCAAATAATGTACCTCTTGTTTCAATAGGATTAATCTATTACTTTTCTTTCTGATTATCTAATGTTTCATGGATCATTTGTTGAAATGTTGCCTACTAGGTAGGTAAGGGATTACCACATTGCTAAACTCCTTGAGACTTATTCGGGCATTTATTTGCATAATGATCTCCTCCATAAGAGAAAAATCCTCCAAGAGGTCCTCGCCTTTCAAAAGGTTTTCTTGAATTGTCTTCATTCTTTATGGAGTTATTATTGTTCTTCTTGTTCTTGGAATCATTTCAATTATTATGGAAACCCTTATCATTTTTCTTCTTAGATTCCTTCTTATCTTTCCTCTTCTTAAGAGATTGGGAAGATTGTGACTAATTGAACTACTTACAATTCTTTTCATGATAAGTAGAAATAGACTTCAGCTTTTGCTCCTACTTTATTGCTTTCTCAAAAACTTGATCCATTGTTGTAGGACCATGAACATCAACTTCTCCTCCAATTTGGGCATTCAGCCCCATGATGAATTTTTTTATCCTAAATATTTCATCCTTTTGGTACTGGGGTACATACTTCCTTGTGGTTTTCCTACTTCTACCATTCTGGCACAAGATCATTTTCAAACATTAGCTAATTATTAATGTTTGATAATTTTTCGCAATGAGCTCATAGGTCCATGTGTTGAACCTAGTAAGGTCCGTGTGTTGAACCTAGTAGCTTTGATACCATATGTAACATACTCATTCATACTACAAAGTAAATACTTAGGTTTTTACCATAGAAGTAAATACAATCATATTCTTTAAAATAGGATAGTATTTTTTCATTTTCATACATCATTTATTGTACAAGCAAAGACTATTGCATTACTTGTTCCAAAGATTTGAAACATATCAAACAATTCCTTAGGAAGTTAATTCATAAGTGCACACACCTCTAACTCAACTTGGAAACCACATTGACCTAAGGTTTAACATGACTGACAGTTTGACTTGCTTGATTGACCTTTCTTAAGGATACTTAATCATAAAATAATAACTTACTAAATTTGATAAATGACTAAGATGGATATGCTTTCCTGACTTTGAACACCCATGTTATGTTCTCATAACTTCTTGGGACTCAGAAACTACCACTTGTTCAAGTACTAGTGCTCAAACCTTAAGAGAAAACTACTCTCATATTTTCATACACATATGCTTTACAATGCTATCAAACAATTTCATCGACTCGAGACACTTTGTCTCACATTTGAGATCTTGACTAGTTAAATAAGTAAAATAAAATAATATTGATCATTAATAAAAGATCACTTCATCTTTCATAATAGTTCAAATTTTTCAATGTTTTTCCTCATGGTTCTATGCACAAGAACACAATAATAGTGCTCATAAAAGTACAATATAAAATATCAACTTTTTATCTAAAAGAATACTATGTTGAAGTATTTGAAAATGTTTCAACAAATCAGATTATAAGGATGATTTCATTCAATTAACTCAATAGTAAAAGCATCTTTCTTATCTTTTAATTTTATAATTACATAACATAAAATATCTTTTACATAATCTTAATATAAATATCTATATATACATATACATTCTTATATATATAACGTTATGAACATATCTATGTATATATATACATATATATATATATATATACATATACATATATATATATACATATATATATATACATATATATATATATACATACATATATATATAAAAACATATATATATATATATACATATATATATATATATATGTATGTATGTATGTATGTATGTATGTATATATATGTAGCAAATTAGAATTATATTCTTCTTGAGAAAATGGAATAAATAATTCAATTTAACACAAATGAGAAATAACTTTCTACTTTGTTGTCTATCTCATAATGAAAGAATGATTAATTAAATTCTTGTTATAAACTAGAAAAATCAAACCAATTTTTTATATGTTTTAACATATAATTTTCTTCAAAATAAACAATTATTCTTTCAAATTTTTAAAATTGAAAACTATAGAATGAAACTACGAATTTACACAAGAATAATACGGTATGTAATCATGTTTGAGTTACTCTCTGTTCTGCACTTTTGAAATCCCAATATCTCAATCACAGTAATGGACACTATTTTCCCAAGAAAACTCAATTTTTTAAAGATGAAACTAAGATTTTACTTGTAAATATCCTTCAACAAATACCACAACTAATAGAAAACTAAGATATCTCTACTAAAAAAAAGAGGTGTCTTTATATGTTACATATATAAGTCTTAACACTCTGTAAACTAAGCTCTAACACATAAAACTATGCATGTACATGATGCCTACACACTACCACAAACTCTTTAGAACATGTAGTTCCATGAAAATCCCTTTTGTTGCAAGTATGAAGGTGTTTTCATTGATGCCAACATGCTTGTGTTGTCATTGGTGACAACTGTGTAGTAGTTGAGTAGTTGTAATGGTGTACTATGTTGCAAAGAGGTGTTTTGGTTTTGCTCTGCATTTCTTCTAGGTTGAATATCTTCTTACATGTGGTTTGGATATGTTGATAAGTGTTGTTCAAAGATTCTATATGCAGAATTTGGGCTTTTGGATCGATGTCTAGAGAGAATTATGTTCACCATTGTATGAATTAGATTTGCAATATTGTTTACAGAGGTGTCTGGGAGAAATTTCTTTGCTCCTCGTTTCTCCGTAGTCATGTTTCAAGACTTGTAATTATGAAAGTGATTTGATGATGTTGGTAGCTTACCTCATTCAAGATGGTTTGAGGTTTTATGCTTCGAAATATGGTTTTTAGAGTTATAGTGTATGGCAGTGTAGTTTGAGTGTACTAGGCTTGTACATTTTGAAGGTGTGAGTTGGTGCAAATAATTTGTTGGATCTCAGGTGGTTTGTGGATTGTTCTAGATTGTCTAGAAGCATGGTGTGTTGTTGTCAAGTCATCCTTGGATATGAGGAAGTGCGTACTTTAAATTTTAATGGTGTTTGCATAGGTAACGATTGACCTAGTGTTTACATTACATTCAAAGATGTTTAAGTATTGATGAAGGTGTATCCCAGAGTGTGAGAGTTGATTTGGGTCCCAATTAATTTTTGTATTGGTCCACTTTCATTCCTATCCACCACGAAGGAATCCTTAGTGGCAACCTATTTTTGAATCTGTAAGTGTGAGGCATGTGTAGCCAACTTGAAGATTTTTTTCAATTTTTGGATGGTAAAATACAAGGTGAGATGATGTGAGATGAATTTTGGAAGTGTTGAGTGTTGTGATGTGAAATCCAGAGTAGTAAAGTGCAAAGATGTGAAATACAATGTGAGCTATAAAGCAAGATTGTTGAAAGAAGTGAGTTGAAGGTGTCTTGATATTTTGAGAGTTGCAAAGGTATTGAAGCTATTATGGTGGATTTTTTGTTGCATTGAGATCATGTTCTTTGTGTAACATTCTATCTTCTTTCTTCTTTCTATTCTGGAAATGAGCCTTTCTGTACATTGTGTCCTATTCTGGTAGTGAGCCTTTTGCACCAGTTTTGCAATTACTTATATTGTGAGCTAATCCTCACCATTTTTTCCCTCCTAGGGTTTTCCATGTAAATCTAGTGTTCTCTTGTGTCTGGTGTTGTTGTTTCAGTTTTTGTTATCTACATTTCATGTTTAAACATTATAACATATTAATGATTTAATGAATGCATGTGGATCTAATTATTGTTGAGGGTTTTGATGTTTTAATTAGATACAATTGATTCACCCCCCTCTCATTTGTATTTTCATTCAATAATTAGTATCAGATCAAGGTTCATTAGAGAAAAGCTTGAATGCTTGAGGTAGATTTGGGATCGTGAACAAGAAGGAGAACCCTATGTTTGATGGCACAAGCTATGCATTCTAGAAGGTTAAGATGGAAGGCTATCTGGTTTACCTTGCATTTGATGTTGCACATGCTGTGAAGACTGCATATATCGTACCTTCAAATGGACTGAGCACAAGTGATGAGATCAAGGCCTATGAAAAAAATGATAAAGCAAGGTTTGTTCTTTTGAGTAGTCTTGTGAATTCTGAATTAGTGAAAGTGATGGATTTGAACACTACTAAAGAAGTTTTGGATAATCTAGAAAGTATTTATGAAGGATATGATAATGTTAAACAAGATAAGACAAAAAATCTAAACACACAATTTAAGAACTTGTGAATTTTTGAAGATAAAATAGTTACAAGTTACATGTAGAGGGTTGATGAACTTGTTAGGGCAATGAGAAGTCTTGGTGCAAAAGTCAAAGAACCAAAAGTGGTAAAGAAAATTCTTAGAACTCTTCCTGATTCTTATGGTCAAAAAGTTTATGCTATTGAGGAAGTTGCAAATTTTAATACTTACTTTAGAGATCAGTTGTATGGAACACTAACTATATTTAAAATGAGAAAATTTGGTCCAAATAATGGTGCAAAAGTGGAGACTGCTTTCAAGGATGGAAAATTAGAAAAATTTGAAGATTCAGATGGAGATGATTTTGATGATGTGGAAACTAAACTTTTAAGAAGAATGAAAAAGGGCACCAATAAGTACAAAGGTAGATTACCTTTCAAATGTTTTAGTTGTGGAAAATAGGTCATTGTGCTTCAAGATGTCCAAACAGGGTTGTAAACAATAAGAAGAAAAAAAGTAAGATGATCAAGAAAAGCTATTATGTTAGAGAAGATGTTAGTATTTTTGATGATGAATATGATTATGGAGATGATAATGATGATGAATTCTTGTTCTTGGCTTTAAAAGATGAATATGTTTCTACTAAATTTAACAGATACGTGAAGGAAAGTGCTTCAGAGAAAAAGGATAGGACTAGAGGTACTTTGGTATCTTCTTTTCATGTTAGACAAGATAAGAAATATTGGGTTATTGACAGTGGCTGCTCTAATCATATGATTGGAGACAAAATTAAGTTTGTTAAACTTGAAAAGTATGATGGAGGACTTGTTAAATTTGGAGATGATTCAAGTGCTAAGATTTGTGGAATAGGTTCAATCATTTTTTTATGGCAACCATAATACTGAAAATGTTTTCTATGTTAAAGGTTTAAGGAATAACCTCTTGAGTATTGGAAAAATGTGTAGCAAAGGGTACAATCTTATGTTTTAGGATGATGGATGTGATATCAAAAAAGGGTTTGAAATTATGATTGTTGTTGGAAAGAGGATAGATGGAAATATCTCTTAGCTCAAGGGTGTTGATGGTCGTTGTTTTATGACTCAGATTAATGATAACTAGTTATGGAACAGGAGGATGTGTCACATCAATTTTGATAACTTGGTTAGAATGAGTTCAATTCAAGTAGTGAGAGATCTGCCAAAGATTACAAAGCCTATCAATGTTGTTTACAGAGATTGTCAATTGGTAAACAAACAAGAAGTAGTTTCAAGGGAAAAGAACAATCTTCTACTAGATTGTTGGAATTGGTGCATATAGACCTTTGTGGTCTTACAAGAGTGAGAATTCTTTTATGACAAGTATTTTATGCTTTTGATTGATGATTATTCTAGAATGACATGGGTTACTTTTCTTAGAGAAAAATATGAATCCCTAGATAGATTCAAAGTATTTAAAGTTATGGTTGAGAATGAAATAGATTTGAAGATAAAATGTTTGATGTTTGATAGAGGTGGAGAGTTCACCTCGAATGAATTTAACATGTTTTGTGAGAATCATGGCATAAAGAGGCACTTGTTTTCCCCTAGGACTCCTTAGCAAAATGGAGTGGTTGAAAAGAAAAACAAAACTATTCAAAAAGCTACAAGGACAATGATGAAATAAGCTAACCTACTAGAAGTCTATTGGAGAGAAGCATTTCATACTGCTATTTACATAATAGAATTAAAGCAAAGAAAAGCAGGACAAAGACTCCTTATGAGTTGTGGTATGGAAATATCCCTGCTATCAAGTACTTTAGAGTGTTTGGAAGAAAATGATATATCAAAAGAGATGATGAAAACTTAGGAAAGTTTGATGTAAGGTCTGATGAAGGTATCTTCCTTGGATATTCTACTAAAATCAAAGCTTACAAATGTTACAACAAAAGGATAAGAAGGATTGTTGACAGTGCAAGTGTTGAGGTTGATGAAGAATTGAGGAATTCAATGGTAATAGATGGATATGAATTAGATGAACCTGCTTATGGAGAAGAATAAGAAAAATCTAAGGAATGAGAAGTGCAAAATGAAGAGGAAGAAGCTCCGAAAAATACCCCTAAGTATGTGTAGAGAAATCATTCTGAAGAACAGATCATTGGAGACAAAAGAAAAGGTATGTTGACAAGAAGAAGAGTTGTTGAAGCACAGGTAAATCTGTGTTTACTTTTTAAATTTGAACCTAAAAAAGTGAGTGAGGCATGCAAAGATGAGCATTAGATGAAGGAAATGGAAGAACTTATGCAAATTGAGAAGAATCAAACTTGGGAACTTATTCCTAGACCTAAAAAAAAGAACATAATTGGTACTAAGTGGGTATTCCAAAACAAGATAAATGAGAATGGAGAAGTGGTAAGAAACAAGGCAAGGATTGTTTGTAAGGGCTACTCACAAGTTGAAGGAATAGACTTTGAGGATACATTTGCTCTGGTGGCTAGAATGGAAGCAATTAGGTTATTCTTGGAATTTTCAGCACATAAGGACTTTAAGGTTTATCAGATGGATGTGAAGTCTGCTTTCTTTAATGAAGAATTAGAAGAAGTTTACATGGAGCAACTGAAAGGATTTCAGTTATCAGACAAACCTAATATCCATGGTGTACATATTGAAGAAGGCATTGTATGGATTAATGGAAGCTCCTAGAGCTTGGCACGTAAGGTTGGACAAATATTTGATACATAAAGGATTCAATAAAGGTACACCACAAATAGTAATCTTAATTTCAAAGCTAAGAAAGATCAAATCTTGATAGTAGTTGTGTGTGTTGATGACATAATTTTTGGAGTAAATGAAGCTATGTGCAATAAATTTGTAGAAGAGATGTAGAAAGAGTTTGAGATGTCTATGTTTGGGGAGATGAAATTCTTCGTTGGGTTATAGATCAATCAAACATATAAAGGCATATTCATTTCAAAATCAAAGCATGTCAAAGATATGTTCAAGAAGTTTGGAATGGAAGACCTTAAACCGGTATGTACTCCTATGGTTACTAGTTGCAAATTGAGTAAGGATGATCTGAGCAAGTACAAATCTATGATTGGTGGACTACTATATCTAACTGCTACTAGACTAGACATCATGCATGTAGTTTGTCTTGTAGCTATATGTCAAGAAGATCCTAAAGAGTCACATGTTGCAGTAGTGAAGAGGATATTCAGATACCTATAGGGCACTTTGGATTATGGCTTATGGTATCCCAAGGATACTGATTTCACATTGAGTGCTTACATAGATGCAAATTGAACTAATTGTGTTCCGGATGATAGGAAAAGTACAAGTGGTGGTGCATTCTTTCTTAGATGTAGATTGGTATCATGGATAAGTAAGAAACAAGATTCAATTTATTTATCTACTGCAGAGGTTGAGTACATTGCAGCAACATCTTGTTGTACATAGGCATTGTGGATGAGAAAAACATTGAAGGATATCAAAGTGGTGTATGATGAGCCTATTTCTATCTCTTGTGATAATACAAGTGCAATAAAAAATTCAAAGAATCTAGTGATGCATTCAAGGAAAAAATATATTTCAATCAAATATAACTTCTTGAGAGAGAAGTTTTTACAGAATGAAGTGAAGCTTGAGTATGTACCTACAAAGGATCAGATTGTTGACATATTCACTAAGGCTCTTCCTAAGGATTCTTTTGAGTATCTTCGGGGGAAGTTGGGGGTTATTTCCCCTCCTTCCTTGAACTAGATGCATATGGAGATGCATAAGTCTAGTGGGTCTATGGATCCATTCTTTTTCTAGACTAATGTTGGTGGCTACCTCTCAAAGGGAGTAGCTAGTGACATTGTTGCAGTATGGAGTGAGTGTTGTCATTTTTCAGAGGTTGCTGATTTCATTGGTGTGTAATCCTAAGGGGGAGTATTCAGAGAAATAAAATTATGTTACAAACCAGTGGTGAGTAGTTTGTCTAAGGGGGGGCAGTAAAAGGTATCTTTGTTCAATGTCAAAGGGGGAGAACAATGCAAAACATTTTATCTTTTTTCATTGATGTCAAAGGGGGAGAGTGAAACCTATGAAAAAGGAAAAAATTGACAGGGGGAGAGAAAGTTAGTTGGAGAAAGAATCATGTAAGGGGGAGATTGTGTAGGAAAGTTGTGTATGTTGTCTAATCATTGCTGCCAAAGGGAATGTTATGTAGGTTGTCTAATCTAAAAAAATGGGAGAGTGTGTATGATGTCTTTGGTGGTTTTTCACATCTTGTGTTGTCATCAATGACAAAGGGGGAGATTGTTGCAAGTATGAAGGTGTTGTCATTGATGTCAAGCTTGTGTTGTCATTGGTGACAACTATGTAGTAGTTGAGCAGTTGTAATGGTGTACTGTGTTGCAGAGAGGTGTTCTGGTTTTGCTCTGAATTTCTTCTTGGTTGAAGATCTGCTTGTGTGGTTTGGATATGTTGTTAAGTGTTGTTCAAAGATTTTATATCCAGAATTTTGGCTTCTAGATTGATGTGCAGATAGAGTTATGTTCACCAGTGTATGAATTGGATTTGCAATACTGTAAAACATAAGTGTCTAGGAGAAATTTCTTTGCTCTGTGTTTCTTTGTAGTTGTGTTTCAGGTCTTTCATTTCTAAAGGTGAGTTGATGATGTTGGTAGCTTACCTCATTCAAGAGGGTTTGAGGTTTTATGCTTCAAAAGATGGATTTTAGAGTTACAGTGTATGGCAATGTAGTTTGAGTGTATTGGGCTTGTACATTCTAAAGGTGTGAGTTGGTGTGAAGAATTTTTTGGATCTTAGGTGGTTTATGGATTGTTCTAGATTTTTTAGAAGTCTGGTGTGTGGTTCTTAAGTAGTACTTAGATTTGAGGAAGCATGTACTTCTGTATAGGAGTGAATTTTTACCCCTTATGTAAATTCTCTTTTTACACACCCTCACCTTATAAAATAACACCCGAAGGAAAAATTCCACATCACCCACTTTCCTTCCATCCACTTCATGCATATTTTGTGTGTTGGTGAGGGAATTTTTATTAGGGATGCGAGTGCAACACGTGGACGTCAAGGAGGTGCACTACCGTCCCTGATAGATTCCTGCCTCTGGAGTTTGCAAGGATGTTACACTCCTCATTGGGGAGGAATTGTAACGACTTTGTGTGACCAACTGACCTGAAAATGACTTCTTCTCTTCTATTTTGATCTTGAAAGGAATTAATTTCATAATCACTTCATCCCCTTTAGTAATTCACTTCATGTTTCACAATTTCTTTAGTATTCTATTTATAATTCTAGCAACTTTCACAACTCCATTGAGCATTGCAGTAAGCAGGCTTGTTACTCCATCAATTCCACCTTTGTACATGTGGTACTACCATAGAATCTACGAGTTTGGATTCTTGCGAGACCTCCCTTCGTTACTATTGTGGTCATGTCGACTTTTCTAGGCTTATTGCTTGCATTCTCCATTCATTAGCCTTGAGAGCCTTTGAGTGGAGGTGGTTTGCATCACTCTATTTTTCCTTTTATGGTTTGATAGAGTAGCATAACATCTTTTGTAGTGTTCAATACTGTTCTTTTCATTTCCTTTATCACACTTTCTACTTCATGGATTTTCTGGCTATATGTGGAAGTGGAAACACCAAAGTGGGGGTTTTATTGAGGCAAACCCCTCATACAACCCAACACTTTTCCCTCTTGCTTGTGTTTAGGTGAACATGTGTGCAAAGCTCACTGGTGAACTCGAGCTTTAGTGAGTTGATCTTCGCCACCCTTGTATTCATATACTTGCTTTATCATTCATGTACTCACCTTTTGTACTTCATAATTCTATTCATTTCATTAAAGCTAGTTTTCTAGGAAATTAGTAGGATTTTCTAGTTTTTCACCCTATAATTTACGTTTTCTGGATGTACGAACGCTAGTGCGCCAGAGATATGCCAACACACCACACTATTGTCCCATACTCGTGCTATCATCCTCAGACAGAGAGTTGTCTGAGGTGCAATTTGAACTCCAAAAATTGGATCTTCTAGCCCCATTTAGACTCTTAGACTTGTAGAGTGACAAAAGCACTTGAGAGTGCTCTTCATTCTTGATTCTTATCCCAAACACTTATTAGCTTGAGGTAAGTTAGGTCAGCCCTCCCCTCTCAGCTCTCTGTGACCTGGAGCCTTGGTGTGGTTGGTCCCCCTCTCTTACATTTTTAGTGAACCTGATGTGAACCATTTTGGTTACGTTTAGCAATGTTGAAGGGTCCTTTCCTCGTACCCTAGGAGCATTGTAGGTGTGAGTGTTGTGAGGAATTTCACCTTACAAACCAACCTATGAACCCTTGTAGGAATAGTTGGAAGGTTCCATAGGCATTGTGAAATGAAGCCTTAGTTGGGTCACTATCCAAATTGTGAACCTTTGGGGGCTCTATGAAGGTGTTCTTTAGTGTACGCGATGACTTCATTTTTTAATTTTCCTATTCCTTCCATGCATCTTGCGAGTAGTTCTCCTAGCATAAATTTCACCTCATAGGACTTGCCGATGGGCTATAATAGAGAGCCATCTCCTCTTTATATCCCTACAAGAATCAATGGAAACATTGTGACAGGTGTTCCTGTTCACTCAACATGTCAGGTGAATATCATAATTGAGGAGATTATGTTGATCAATTTTCTATGTAAGAATGAGTATGATGCACCTGAAAGTACCATTCGTACACATAACGAACTTTCTATACCTCCCCTTGGTAGCATCACTTTGTTGATCCTTGTTGGACCTAAGTCAGTAAACTTGCTTTTTGACATAATCTCGGGATCTGAACTCTTCAGAGTGAGACTGGGTATTCCTTGGTTGGTCACTATGAATTGAATTCCCTCAATCGTGCATAAGTGTTTGAATTTTATCTATGAGGTTTCAGCGCACATAATTCATGACACCAGTTATAAACCATAGGTTGCACATGGCAGCTATTCTCTAGACCACTTTTGGCTTGCACCTATTGGTCTGCTTCCACCTAGGACAGACCTCTTGTACCAGAACTATGTGAAGTACAAGAAAGGGTGCTTAACACCTAAGGTGAGATACCCTCTGTCTCCTTATGTTGTTTCATACAAGGCATGTTTGAAAGTTGACAGTGATGCCACCATGGCCCAAAGAAGGGAAGAAGAGAAGTTTTCTCAAGGTTCCTCTTCCTCTATTGTTTTCCAACCTAATGCTTCCTCTCACCTTGCAATGGAATCATTGGATTCTACTTCGTGTTTGTGAGAGAACCCTTTGGTGCCTGCTTGGCGAAAGCCCAAGTGTCTTGCATTTATACTTCTCATTATTCCCATGGTGCCTAGGCCCATTTGATATGGTAGAAGGAAGGGTCCCCGAGGGGAATCCTCTATGTCTTAGCCTTCGTGGAATCCTACCACTCATGCCCCTAAGGTAGTGAATGGGAAGAGGCCCACTGCCGAGGCATTGGAGCTGACTCCCCCTGCTGACATTCTAACCTCTTCTCAATCTCTTCCTCCTACTCCCATCTATGAGTCTCTCCCTCCACCAGAAATGACTGTAATGGACACTCCTATCGCTAAGTAGGAGCCTTTTGTTTCATCTTAGCTTCTGGTCTCTGGCTCTTGGAGTTGCATTAAACCACCTTGTGCATGAGCGCAAGCATTGGAAAAAGGCTCTAGCGGCCAAGCAAGACACTTTGCAAAGGAAGGAAGGAAGGGGAGATGACCACACTATTTCAGGACCCCCTACTTTTTCCTCCTCTCCCATCCCCTTTGCTTCCATTCAACCAGCCTCAATGTTGCTTCTGGCTCCTACTGCAAGTGTAAACACCCCTAACCCTAAAAGAGTATAGGTGTTTATTGCTCCTTTAGTCGAGTCGCCTCTCTTGATGTACCTCTCAAAAATCCTATCATTCTCAAAGCTCATGGACATGTTGAAAACATCGGTGGTGTTTGTTGTGGTTTTCTCCCCCTCCTCTGCGCCTTTTGCGTCATCTATGGGGTCCCGCACCCTCCAACAAAGTAGAAGGTGGAAAATGGCCCCACTAGTAATAGGAATTGAAAGAGGAGTCCACCCTCTTTGAAGGGTGGTTCTTCATTAGCATTTTTCCTCCTTGTGATAAAAGAAGCTTTGGAATCCCCTGAGTTCATCACTACTCCTGAGTCACTCGAAGAGCCTAACAGTGAATCTCAAGCACTGCCTCCCTTGCCTATTGAGGTAACAAATGGAACTCCTGTGAAGTGCATGTTTAACTCTTTGGATGAGGTCTCAGCCTTGTTAGCCATTTTCATGAAATTGCTGACCTTTGCTCCATAAGAACTAAGTGGAGGAGACCCTAAAGAGTCTCCTTCCTTGGCTCTTGTTGCAGGAGGGTCGGAGGGTTATCCCCTTAATATTCCACCACTGCAGGCTTGTCCACCTTCCCCATATAATGATCTAGATTGGGAAGCAAATGACCTCTTGGTCAATGAGTGTTAGGGGGCACCTCTTCTTTACCTTTAGTTTAGGTGTGTGTTTGTTGTGATGTGTTCCCCCATGCTTGTGTTATGTGTTCTTGGATGACCCTTGTCACCCTTGTAGGTGCTTGGATATAGGAGTGATTATGTGTTGTGAAACTTGCTCTATTTGTGGCATCATTCTTCCTCTATTATGTGTATTGATTTTTGGAAAATTGGGGATGATGCAAAGTGTTGGGGGAATTTAGGCTTCCCTTCCATGTTGACCCAATTTTTTATTTTTATTTTTTTCTTCTCATGCATTCTTCACATGGTCTAATATAGTAGGGGGTTGATGATAGTTCATCTATATACTATTACTATACTTATATATTTATGAAAACTCTACCCCAAAAATATTAGATCACCCTTGTGCCCTTTATTTGTGATGTTATCATCTCTTTTTGTAGTTTTTGTTATCTTTCTCTCTTCTTTGCTTGAGTTGTGATGTTGTGGTGTTCATGTGTTGTCCCTTGTGTGTACGACAAAATCACCATGGTGACATCTCGATATGTCCCACGGGCCACAACATCACTTTTTCATTCTTGATTTTCTTTCCTTAGGATGCCACGTGCCTTGTGTTCGACACGTACCATCCTAAGGGGGGATACCATGCCAATTTTTATTTGTAGAAAACGCATTCGCAGCCAACGAATATTTTCTCAACAAGGACCCCTAGCAGAATGTGTTTCCTTCATCATGGATTCGCAAAGAAAGAACTTGAAAAACTTTCCTTTGAGGGAGGGAGAAACTTTTCCTATGGGAGAAGCCTAAACCTTCCCCTCATGAGGGGGAATTTTCTTCCTTTCAAATTCCTAGATGAAGTGAACATTTTTCGAAAGGATTCCTTGATGATTGAATTGATTTATGAAAAATTCTCTTTCACTTTCAAACAACATGCCCCTTGAGTGGGCCCATCCTCTTTTGAAGGGTTGTTGAGGGACCCCTTTGAAAGCCTTTCAATTTCTTGATTGTCTGCTTGTTTGCTTGTGTGGCTGCTTCTTTTTTTCTAACATGTTTTATCTGTGGATTAACATGTTACTTTGCACGTGTGCTTGTGAAGAAAATTTCCAATCTAACTCTATGGAGTCCCCTTTCATTGGGATTCCTTCATGAGAGAGTACTTGGGGGAATGCCTTCTTTGTAGGTCTAAGGGCCTGTGAAGTGCTTGCATCCTGCGAGACTTTTCCATCATTGGTCTACAGGCCTTCGGTGTACTTTGTTCAACTTCATAGTTCCATGGAGCTACGAAGTCCTTTGTTTGAACTTGTTCATAAGAGAGTACCTATGGAGTCCTTTTCCTACCCTACACTTTCAAGTTTTCCAGATTACGGTCTACTTCCTCGATGGTTTAGGTATACATTTCTAACTCTTCGATCTACTTTATCGAACACTCATCGATATTCATGCTCACTAAAGTGGGAGAAAAATATATAGGAGTGAATTTACACCCCTTATGTAAATTCGCCTTTTACATACCCTCACCTTATAAAATTAAACCCGAAGGAAAAATTCCACATCACCCACCTACCTTTCATCCACTTGGCACATATTTTGTGTGTCGATGGGGGAATTTTTGTTAAGGATGTGAGCACGACACATGAAATTTTGTGCAGTGCACTATCATCCCTGATAGATTCCTGCCTCTAGAGTCTGCAGGGATGTTACACTCCCCATTCGGGATGAATTGTAATTCCTCTATGCGACCAACTGACTTGAAAATAGCTTCTTCTCTTTCATTTTGGTCTTGAAAGGCATTCATTTCATAATCACTTCATCCCCTTTAGCAATTCACTCTATCTTTCACAATTTCTTTAGCATTCTACTCACAATTCTAGCAACTTTCACAACTCCATTGAGAATTACAACAAGCAAGCTTGTTACTCCATCAATTCCACCTTTATACGTGTGGTGCTACCATAGAAGCTATGAGTTTGGAGTCTTGTGAGACCTCCCTCCATCATTGTTGCGGCCATGTCAACTTTTCCAGGCTC
Source organism: Sequoia sempervirens (assembly GCA_007258455.2). Taxonomy (NCBI): domain Eukaryota; kingdom Viridiplantae; phylum Streptophyta; class Pinopsida; order Cupressales; family Cupressaceae; genus Sequoia; species Sequoia sempervirens. The sequence continues at coordinate 21,600,648 of VDFB02373365.1, read as the reverse complement.
ATTGCTTGCATTCTCCCTTCATTGGACTTGAGAGCCTTTAGGTGGAGGTGGTATTGCATCACTCTCTTTTTCCTTTTGTGGTTTGATAGGGTAGTGTAGCATCTTTTGTAGTGTTCAATATTGTTCTTTTGATTTCCTTTATTGCACTTTCTACTTCATGGATTTTCTGGTTGTCCATGGAGGTGGAAACACCAAAGTGGGGGTTTGACTGAGGCAAACCCCTAACATCCCAACATTTTCCCCTCTTGCTTGTGTGTAGGTGAATGTGCACGTGAATTTCACTGGAAAACTAGAGATTTAGTGAGTTGATCTTCGCCACCCTTGTCTTCATATACTTTCTTTATCATTGACATACTCACTTTTTGTACTTCATAATTCTGTTCATTTCATTAAAGCTAGTTTGTTAGGAAGCTAGTAGGATTGTTTGGTGTTTCACCCTGCATTTTATGTTTTATGGCCGTATGAACACCAACGCGCCAGAGAGACACCAATGCATCACGATGTCGTCCCATACCCTTGTTGATTTCCTTGGACAAAGAGCTATTTGAGGTGCAGTTTGAACTCCGAAAATTGGCTTTTTTAGCCCCATTTAGACTCTTGAGTTTGTAGAGTGACAAAAGCACTTGAGAGTGCTCTTCATTCTCAATTCTTATCCCAAACACCTGTTATCTTGAGGTAAGTTAGGGTATCCATCCACTCTTGGATCTCCATGACCTGGAGCCTTGGTGTGGTTGGTTCCCCTCTCTTACAACTTCAAATTTTAATGGTGTTTACACGGGTAACAGTCAACCTGGTGTTTACACTACATTTGAAGATGTTTAAGTATTGATGAAGATGTATCATGGCATGTGAGAGTTAATTTGGGTCCCAATTAAGTTTTGTATTAGTTTGATTTCATTCCTATCCACCACGGGAATGCTTAGTGGCAACCTATTTGTATTGAGATCATGTTCTCTATGTAACATTCTATCTTCTTTTTCCTTTCTATTCTAGAAGTGAGCCTTGGTTGTGATCCTTTCTAGACAGTGTGTCCTATTCTGGAAATGAGCCTTTTGTATTGATTTTAAAATTACTTATATTGTGAGCTAATCCTCACCATGGTTTTTACCTCTTAGGGTTTTCCATGTAAATATGGTGTTCTCTTTTGTATGGTGTTGTTGTTGTAGTTTTTGTTATCTGCATTTCATGTTTAAAAATTATTATAGATTAATGGTTTAATGAATGCATGTGGATCTGATTACTGTTAGGGGTTTTGATATTTTAATTAGATACAATTGATTCACCCCCCTCTCAATTGTCTCGTTCATTCAACACCTTTCTCTTCTTTACCACTCCCCAAAAGAATATGAATAAGGAATAAACAATAGCAACCAAGAAGAATAATAAAAAATGATTTCTCCTCTCCAAAAGCCCCATCGCTGCTCTCCACACAAAAACCCAAAAATTTATAATCATCCAAATAAAATAATTTTACTCTCTTAGTGCTCATAGCCTCCTCCAAAACTATTGGTATTAATTATCAACTTCCCTTTTAAATTTGGTACCAATGACCATAATAATTAGCATACTAATAATAGAAGTCATCGCCCTTAAAAGGATTGACTAGCCAATCAATACGCCACCTCCATTATAGCTCAAAAAAAGGTTGTTTAAAATGCATTCATTGACAGTTAAAACTGCCACTTAGTGGCTTAATTTTTCTAGAAGAGTTGATGTGTCACTAAGATGGCCATCATCATTGCTTTATTTCCCTTTAATTTTCCTTATAAAAGGCCTTCGATGGTGGCTTTTATACCCTATTCTATAAGTGTTGGCAATTAAAACATATTTGAATTACCTTTATGATGCTTTTATAAGCATGGATAATCTACCATTAAAATAACAATTATTTTATATTATATATCGTTATTTATATATCTATATATATACTTGATTATATATCCATTATATATTGTACATATATACTTATATACATATACATTTATTTATTCAGTTCTTATATATATACTTATATATTATATATTTTTTTATTTAATACATTTTAATTTATTAATCGATTTGACCTAATATCAACAAAATTGATAAATCAAAGAAATGAAAATGATTCTTGTATAGTATTTTATTTTTTATTAAATAGACTAGGCCAAAGACTCAACAAGTTTTAACCTAACCTTACGACTCAACCCAACTTAGACAAAACACAATAATTGACTCAACAATAGGATCTTAGGGTTCTTACCTAAATTGATTACTTATACCTACATGAGTGTGTGATTCAACTCATTTGGCATAAAATTGTTTATTTTTGAAGTCTATACTCCTCTCTTTGGTGATACTCTCTCTCTCTCCCTTTTGAGGGTAAGAAATTGCCCCTACATTTCACTTAGAAATCCAATCAAATAGTTAGCATGTTATTAATCAAAAAATCATCATAATCTTAATTCAATAATAATAACCATCAAAATTAAAACATATTGAATTGCATTTGATTTCATCCAAATGTTGAATAACATATAATTGTCATCAGACATCAAAACACATTTTAACATAAAAAGTTAAAAGTAATTTATAAAATAAAATCGGGGTGTAATAACTTGGCCTTAGAATGAATAATGGCAAGGATGGACAATGCACTAATTGATAAAATATTTCTAGGATATGACCTAATATAGAGATGGTCCATAAGTGGGTGTTGGATAAATGGGCCATTGAAGGTAATATCTTTTTTTCCACTCTCCCCAAAGGTCCTTTCTGTTTCTCTTTCGCACTTTCTAAGGACTATCTCAATATCCTCACCCAAGGTCCTCATTTTTTTTATAATAAAAAATTATCCCTCTATAAATGGCAACCTATTTTTAATCATTTTAATGGCCTCTCTTCTATTGTTCCTAATTGGGTGAGAATCTTGAGTCTCCCCCTTGAGTTTTTGGATGAGGAAATCATAACTGGTATAACCAACTCCTTTAGCCACTTCCTATCCATTGACAATATCAAGAAAGCTAGAACTAGATTTATCTTTTGATGAAGAGTAGGTAGGCTTTGATCCAAAACCACACAACTCAGGTTAACTCAATCGACACTTTGATTCTCAAAACCCTAACTATGGTACCTCTTCACATAAACCTTCCTTTCATCTAGTAGGTCTGCAGACCTAAATTATGAAACTTATCTCACCAAAAACCCACTCAACCAACAAACCCCTTACACTTTCATGCACCCTTTAAAGCATACTAAAACATGCCTCAAAAACTCCTTGGGTTGTTTTGAACCAACACCTACAAAACTTGACAGGTATGCTAACCTACAAGGCCAATTAGGCCTGTTATCCAAAGCAAGTGCCTCAAAACCTTTCTCCCAAATTCAAAAAACCACTCAAACCTTCTCTACATGTGCCAAATGGCTCTATTCAACAACTTTGAGAATGGACAACCCTCACTAAGTCATCAAATTTGAAAACCCTCATTTTAACTAGTTTTGAGTAGGGTTTATTGAAACATGATGTTCTCGACCTCCAACAACTCTGCCACTACCTCCAACACACCTAAATATGTTTTATCATGCTCAAAATACCATCCCAGAATCTTTACCAATAGTATTTCATCAGACCCTTACTTAAACCCATCATTTTCATGCCTAAATCATCAAAATACCCCAGGGGTAGCCCTCAAAACTTCATCAAACCCTTCTTCTTGCTTAAAAATCCTACCCTACCTTCTAACCCTATCATCTTGGAACCATCCCACTCAGTAACAAGAAAAACTTTAGGTGGAATGGGTCTTATTCCATTATTGAAGCCTCAAACCCTTAAAACAAGGTATGTCTAATCTGCTACAGTAAAATGAATCAAACTTTCACCAAATTTAATATGAAATTCCCAAACCAAATGAAATTTGAAGTTAATCCACACCTCCAATAATTTCTCAAGTTTTTAGAAGAATAACTTGCTGTACAGACTCGTACAGAACTAAGAAACAACAGTATTTCTGTAAAAACACAAAATTATATTGAAACAAGGTACTTTTTATTGAGTTTCTTCACAAATTCCACAACAAAAACCTTTCTTCAAAGGTTTTCTAATGATTATTATGCACTTTCCCACCAAAAAATACCTCTCAAACTAACCAACCACCCTTCAAATCCCAACTGACTATTGGGCTTCTCTAAAATTGCAATTTTACATTTTTTTTGTTTTACAACATTTTACATCATTTTGCAATTTTTTGAAATATTAACTCAAATGACCCCAAACCACACAAATATGACCTATTACATTATAAATTCGTCTAACATGACCTTATTTAATATAACAAGACTCAAAAACTCCCAAAACTATTTAATCAATTACCCTAATCATAAGAATTTTCAAAATGGGCTTGGTGCCCCTGCACCATCTTTGCAAGGTTTTGTGGTTGTATCAAACCCCAAAAAATTGTCCTTAAATCCATCTCCTTAGAGTAAATACTAGGTAAGTGGTATTAGACTATTGAGTATGAAAATCTTGACCTATTCTGCTAGAACTGCTCCCATATCGGTCAACTTCTCAACGTCTTCATGAAATTTAGTATAAAAAAGAAGTCCAACTTGGAACTAGCTTAGAAGAACAAAGCACCTATTTTGGAATTATAGTATATTGGGTAATCTCAATATAATGTAAAAATACTATTGGGTCAACTAACTTGATCAAGAAAAAATATCCTTTATCTTCTTTAGAGCAACCTATTAATCTAAGGATAATGTTGGTGGTGATAGAGGAATTTTTTTTTTGTTTCTCAAAATATATATTTTTCCTATTTAAAGGACTCCTTGGTTGTTCATAAACTATTCTAGATAATGAGGATGTTGAGCTTGCATTGGGGATTGATCCTTGTTTATTAAATATTCCTATGGAGATGAAGGACAAGTTTTCTCTCTGGTATTCAAGATACCCTTAGATAATTTCTTCAAAAGAAAAAAGAAAAATAATTTCTCAAGTTGTAGATGATTAGACCAACCCAATTTTGATCCCCTTTTCCAATCAAACCAATCTATTTGGAAGAAAGAATCATAAATGGTATGAGGACAAGAAATTTTATGATTACACTTATTCCTTGAAGATAGAAAGTTTAATGCCTTTGGTTACAAGTTATAATCCTACAACAATGGGTTATTAGTTAGGGGAGATGAGTTCCCCTAGAAATCCAAATACCTCAATTAAAGATATCAGTTATCCTACTTCTTCTCAGAAGGAGAAAAGTATATGAAAGGAAATAGACATGGGAAAGTAATCCAAACCTAGAAAAAATATGTGAGAGAAAAGAGGCAAAGAACTATAGCCATAAAAGTGGGAAATGGTAGATAGAGTACTTTGGAGCATCTTGGATCCAAAAGAAATACAAAATTATCCTCTTATCATGGAATATTAGGGGAATAAATATTCCCCATAAATATAATATCCTTAAGCATATTATCAAAGAAATTAATCTGAATATTTGTTTCTTAAGAAACTAAGATGATCTCTAACTCTTTTGGGAGAGTTTTTAAGTATGTGTGGCCATATGCTCAGTCCATGTCTTTGTATACTAATGAGGCCTTTGATGGTCTATCCAACTTATAGATATCCCATGATTTAGAAGTTACTCTCCAATTTCATTTAAAAAATAAATATTTTATTCAAAATCAAACTTCTTCTAATAGAATGTATTCTCTCAAATATCTACACCCCCAATAACTATGTTCAACATAATAATATCTGGAATGATATTTTGGGTTGTAGATAATCCTTTGTAGATTATGATTAGATGTTGGTGGGTTACTTTAATTCTCCTCTATACTCTTCAGAAAAATGGGAGGTTCTTTGGATTTCATTGATAGTATGATAGACATGGAAAAGTTCATTCATAAGGGAGGTGATGACCTCGAAATATGCTCATAATTTGAATATTATGATGTATTTTTAATACCCTTACTCTTATTGCTGATGGTTGTTTTAACTCTTTGATTAAAGGCCTTTTATCTAAAATTGGGTAGTATACTGTAGCAACACATTCCTATATTCCTGCAGCTTAACATCTCTATGTGTCTATATTAATTGCCCTGTTTGACCTACCGAATGACTGATATAATGCATGTGGTTTTTGGATAATGAAATGGATTTAATATGTGATTAATGAATGTGTATCGTGTTATTTTCCACGCATTCTTTCTTTCGCTTATGTTGCCATGTGCATCACAGGTTGCTGAAGGAAGCATGAACGAGTCAAAGCGCAACAGATCTCGGCCTTGCAGTAAAGTCCATTTCCAGCATGACATCGAGGAAGTTGTTCCAACAAAGACTCTCTAACCAGGTCATTGGGAGGAAATCTAAATGATCATTAATCTAGGAAGAGTGGAATACTAAATTCTCTCTGAATTGTGTTGTATAGATATGCCTTCATTTATGAGAAGTATGTTCCTCAGTTTCGTGATGCATTTATGTCCACGTCTTTCTCTGTTAGAGTTAGGTAGTTAGTTGCTTTTCTAATATAAATAATTGTTCCTCCTACGTGAGTGAGCAACAGAGTGTGTTAAAGTTAGTATTATAATGAGAAACGGTGTTTTGTGTTAGTTTTCTTACAAGTAGAACAATCAATGCATATGATTCCAAGTTTATGAATAAAAGCTGATGAAGTTTTGAGTTCAATTCTTGCATAAACTGGTTGATGCTTGCTAAGGGGGCCCACTAAGTAAGTATCTGTAGTTAGTTATTTATCTTCTATTGATTATAATTTAGATTTAATTCTTGAAGGTTTCAACGAAAACTCACTCTTATATTGTTCCTACAGCATCGAGAATCCATCCCTATGTTTGTTCCTGCAACATAAGGCCAGTTCATAGTTTGTTTCTTAGTAATAGTTGTCATGATTTCTGCTTTGATTAAGTTATGCTTAAGTTAAGAAGACTTTACATTACATTCCTGCAACATAAGTAGAATTCCTTCCAAGCATTTATTTCTGGTAAATTGTGACTAAAACTGGTTCTTAGTGCACATACAATGCCACTCCATTTCAAGTATATGTTCCCTGGTTTGACAATGTAAATGAATGACCATAAGAAGATGTCAGTCACCTCTTGGAATGTCCAATTCCTAGGTTAGGATTTTCCATGACTTTTATATCCTTTTGTGGAATCGACCATTTTTTGGCACCATTGTCGGGGATAGTGTCAAGCTAAGAACCTGTCATAGTCATTGTTAGCATAGAAGAAGAGACACTCTGGGAAGATTCCTCCCTAACCTTCCATTCATTGATAACAATTCTGAACTAGCTTATAATCTATTTGAGGAAGGAGGAGACCAAGATATCAATCCATTTGTTGAAAACCTACTTGCTAAATTTCCATTTGCCCCAGTTGACGAAGAACCTCAAGAAAATCCATTTGCTTTGATACTCTATCAAGCAAATATTTCACTTAATCCACCTAATCAACCTCCTGCTTTTGAATTCCCCATCATTGCTCAGCAAGATAATGATAACCTTAAAAATATTCCTTCTTCATTACTTCCCAAGTTCTATGGAATAGTTACAGAGGACCTAGACACTTTCTTGTTTGAGTTTGACATCCTTTGTCGCAGCTATGATTACACTTCAAATGCTCATAGAATGAAGTTGTTTTCTACTACTTTGAAGGAGGGAGCTCTTAGATGGTTTATGGGTTTGGGAAGGGATGTTGTTGATAGTTGGGTAGCTATGCAAACAAAATTTCTTGAGAAATACAAAGAATATTGTAAGAGTGGTAGTAACGGTGATGATATATTCAGAATTCAACAAAAGGAGGATGAAAGCCTAGAAGACTATATCTCAAAATTCTTGTTTTCCCTAAAAAAATTTAGACCATACTCTCAATGAAGAATCTCAGAAACTACTTTTTCTAAGGGGAATCAGTGACACCTGTATAGATGCCCTAGATCTGATGAGAGGAGGAGATATAACGCAAGTGCCTTGGGATGATCTCAAGAACATATGTCGCAACTACTCTCGAGCAATTGTTAAGAAGGGCAGAGGTCATCAAGCCATAGTGGGAAAGTCTTCTACTAATACATCATAATACATCATAATATCATAAACAACATGGCTACACAGTTGGATACTATGCAAGCTAAAAAGAAACATGAGGAAGCTGAAGCAATCTTGGCTAAGTTTTGTCCACATTGCAAATAGAAGAAACATGACTGCAGATGTAAGATGGTGACTAACCTAAAGGCTAAGCAATTACCTACTGATTTTAAGATAGTGGAGGGTGATGATGACCAAGTATTCTTCATTGCACAAAGGCGACCATGGGCTCAAAGACAAGGTATGCCTCAAGGCCCTTTGACTTTTGGTAATCCTTATTTTAATTACAATAACCAATGGCAACCTACATATGGCCCATCACCACCTTAGAATACTTCTCAACCACACTGGCCTAACTATCAGAGTCTTCAATGGCAATCTCCTCAAGGAGGTTAGCATCAGCCACAAGGACAATGGAATCCACCCCAAGGTAATTGGCAACAAAATCCTTAATGGAGAGGTGCTTAGCAATGGCAGAACCAATCCCCTGGATCCCTGCAGCTTCAGCAGCCACAACCTCCGGCCCTCATGCCACCTCCTGCAACACCTGTAGCAAATACTGGCCCTCAAAAACAAATGCCTATGCCTGCTCAAACATTTCCAAATCCTAATAATAAGCAGCAACAACAACAATAGCCTATGTATTTTGCAGAAGCCAATCAGTATCCATCTTTTGCCCTGAATATTAATGATATCCATCTCAAGTCTGGAACCACTCTCCCTACTCCACAGCCGCCTATAATTACAGAAATTCTAGACTCTTCATTTGAACAACCTACTGATCCTGCAGAACATATACCTGTTTCAAATACTGTCTCTAAGGAGCCTGTCCTGCAACATTAGGTCAAACCGCCTTTTCCTTAGAGATTGCAAATTACTACATCCAAGTCTATGGAAAAGCCTACCTTTGATATTTTGGATCAGTTGAAGAATGTACACATTCAAATTCCCCTTTTTCAAGCTATTAAAGATGTCCCAATTTATGGAAAAGCCATTAAGGAGGCATGTTTAAAGAAACCAGGAAGAAAGAAAAAGGATCCTAAAACTATCCATGTTTTAGGACAGTTGGCAGATATTATGTTAGGGAAGGTAGTCATTCCAAAATATACTAACCCTGGGAGTCTTGTGGTAAAAATAAATATTAATGGCCAGATAGTAAAGAATGTTTTGATTGACCTTGGTGCAGCCATTAATGTAATGACCAAGCATACTATGGAGTATTTGAATATCCTAACCATTTGGTCTACACCTACCATCCTGCAGCTTGTTGATAGTTCCACAGTAACACCTGATGAAGTGGTAGAAGATGTCATTGTCATCCTTGAGTCTTGGGAATACCCAGCATATTTCACCATTTTGTCCACTAAGGCAACTTTGGGAGGATATCCTATCATCCTAGGTAGACCATGGTTAGCCATAGCTGATGCTTTTATAGGATGTCGTTTAGGAGACATGACAATTTCTGATGGCCAGTGAAGAAAGAAATTGGATTTATACCCACCTACCCAGCCTTAGCCAGACTTGTCTCAACCAATTTGGCCAAATTTAGGAGAGGAAACTAAAGAATTCAATTCATTCGCTCAGCTAATGATGCTGCAAACTAATCCATTTTCCTAGCTTTAGAGTGAGAATGGCATGCTTTTACACATTTTGTAGTCTAACTCTGATATGAGTAGCCCATCTATTTTAGATAGCTGTCTTCAGCAGTGTTTCCTGCAGCAACTGAATCCTGAGAGCCTACCACATAATTTTTTTGTAGTTTATCACAATTTGCTTCCACATGAAATACATACACCACCTTTATCATCAGCCTCCATGAATGATCTTACCAAACAAGTAGAAGTGTCTCTAGGACGCTTTCTGAACATCAATAATAAGCTGCCTCAATCTCAACAAACTGCCCTAGTCACAATGCTGCAAGATCAACACAGAGGTTTTGCATGGGACTATGGGGATATGAAGGGAATAGATCCTCAACTCTGTACTCATAGGATCTACATTAAGGAAGACTGTTCACCTGTTAGGCAACCTCAAAGAAGGATAAACCTAGCACTCAGGGAAATAGTTTAAAAAGAGCTACAAAAATTGTTTGATGTTGGTTTTATCTACCCTATTTCAGACAGTCAATGGGTATCTCCATTGGTGATTGTTCCTAAAAATGGTGGAAAATGGAGAGTTTGTGTAGACTACAGGGAGTTGAACACAATAACTAAAAAGAATCACTTTCCACTGTCATTTGTTGACCAAGTGCTAGAATCAGTCTGGTAAAAAGTATTTATCCTTTTTGGATGGATATAGTGGGTATAATCAAATTAGAATTGCCCCTAAGGATCAAGACAAAACAACTTTTACCTATCCATGGGGCACTTTTTCCTACTCTGTCTTACCTTTTGGCCTGTGTAATGCACCTACAACATTTCAAAGGGCAGTGATCAGTATTTTTGCTGACATTTCTCATTATTCTATGGAGATCTACATGGATGAATTCACCACTTATGGACTTACTTATGAAGAAGCATTAGCAAATTTGGAGAAAGTGTTGAAAAGATGTAAGGAGCAAAATTTGTCTCTGAATAGTGAGAAGTGCTTTATGATGATGCAAGAGGGAATTGTTTAGGCCATCATATCTCTCAAGCAGGAATTCAAGTTGATCCTGCAAAAATAGAAGTCATTCTAACTTTGCAAACACCTATGAAAAAAGGATGTTAGAAGCTTCCTAGGACATGCTGGATATTATAGAAGATTTATCAAACATTTCAACAAAATATCCTGTCCATTATATGTCTTATTGACTAAGGATTCTAAATTTAACTGGACTGAGGCCTGTGACAAATCTTTCCTGTAGCTTAAGAACTTACTTACTCAGGCACCTATTCTTAAAGGACCGAAGTGGATTCTGCCCTTTCATATACACACAGATGCTTTTGATTATGCCATAGGGGCAGTTTTAGGACAAAAAAGAATTCTATAGAGCATGCCATATATTTCATTAGCAAAAACCTTCAAGGCCCTGAATTAAACTATACTGTCACAGAGAAAAAATTGCTAGCAGTTGTGTATGCCTTGAACAAGTTTCGACATTATGTCACTGGTTACCAAATATTTGTCCATACAAATCATGCAGCAATAAGGTAACTCATGAATAAGCCTACCATATCTGGCAGATTAGTAAGATGGATCCTATTGTTGTAGGAATTTGATATCACAATTATTGATAAGCTAGGCCGGGCTAATGTGGTGGTTGATTTCTTGTCAAGACTTCAAACAACTACACTTGCCACCCTTGAGGTAATTGATGATAGCTTTCCCGATGAACATCTATTTTCTATTGCTGCTCAAACTCTATGGTATGCAAATATTACAAATTATTTAGTAGCCAACAAGATCCCAGCCCACTTCTCACCAAAGGAAAGACAATTGTTGGTAGAGAAAAGTTTTAACTTTTCATGGATTGCAGACTGTTTATTTTACACAGGACCTGGCCAAGTCATGAGAAGGTGTGTTAGGGAAAATGAGACCTATGACATTTTGTATGCATGTCATAATGAGCCATGTGGTGGGAACTTTGCAGCCAAGAGAACATCTATAAAAGTGATTGCTACATGATACTATTGGTCCACACTACACAAAGATGTTGCAGCCTACACCAGAAAATATGACAGATATCAACGCATAGGGAGACCAACAAGGTCAGATGAAATGCCCTTGTATCCTCAAGTGGTAGTTAGTCCAATTGACAAGTGGGGCATGGATTTTGTTGGGTCTATTGATCCTCCATCCAATGAGAAATCATACATTTTGGTTTGCACTGATTATGTAACCAAGTGAGTGGAAGTGAAAGAAATGACACATGCCTGTAACAATAAGGTTTCTGAGTTCCTGTATGAGCAGATTTTTACTCGGTTTGGAGTCCCAAGGGAACTTGTTACTCATCAAGGAGCTCAGTTTACATCAAATTTAATCACTGCATTGATGAATGATTACAAGATCAGGCACATAAAGTCTAGCCCCTATCACCCTCAAGCCAATGGTCAGGCAGAGGTTACCAACAGATAAATTGAGGCAATCCTTACTAAGATAGTACAATTACACAAGAAGGATTGGAGTAGTCACCTTCCTGAAGCAGTCTGGGCCTATAGGAAAACATGGAAAACAACTACAAGGTTCACTCCTTTTGAGTTACTCTATGGAAAAACTACCATGTTGTAAATAAAGTTTGAGCATAAGACCTTAAGGACTGCTCTCCAGCTTAACATTGATATTTCAAAAGCCCAAAAGGAACGCCTTCTGCAGCTGAATGCATTGGATGAGATAAGGAAAGCTGACCTGCAGCATACTGAAGCTATCCAACAGCAAAGAAAAAAATGGCATGACCACCATATCAGAACTAAACAATTCTCTACCGGTGATTGGGTGCTGCTCTATGACTCTAGGTACAAGGAAAATCAAGGTAAACTCACCACAAGATGGCTTGGTCCTTATGAAATAGAAAATGTGTTTGACAATGGTTCAGTTCAGTTAGATACAATAGATCCTATTTGATTCAAGCTACTAGCTAATGGACACTGTCTTAGGTTGTATCATAAGCCAGTGTCCAAAGAAGAATTTATGAAGCAGTTTGTTTCAGATGCAGCCACTGATCTTCCTGCAGCAAAAGGCTTCTACCTTTCTCCTGCAGCATCTAGATTTAAAATTCTATGTTGCATGCCCATAATAAAGGTTTCCTTTTTAAGGAAGCCACTTTCTCCATTTTTCATCCATCACCACCATTCATTTCCTCTTCTTCCACGTCACCCATCCATGTCATCCATCCTACCGTACCGCCCTCATTTATGGTTTCAATTTCAGCTGTCATTTCATGTTGAGTTGTGATCTTTTTCAGCATGTACGAGCACTTATTATAAGGTACATGATATCTTTTATTGTCACATTGTTTATTTATTTCATTTATTCATTAATTGCTATGTACATATCAATCATCATTGCATGTTCTTCACCTATCCTTTCACACATGTGTGGACACATGCCAAATTTTTAGTAGGGGGTGGGGATAATCCATTTCAACTTTTTCTTATGCCACTGTCACAACTATTAAGACATTTTTATTTTCTTGTACTTACCAAGTACGATTGCGTGCTTTCATCCTAAACAACAATTAACTGCTTGATTTGAGTAGTTTTTAACAATCATTTCATGCAATTATCCTTTGTGTCATTCTTGGAAAAGTAAAGAAAAGTGACAACAGGGCAGAAAGAAGCAGGGTAGAAAGAAGTAGGGCAGAAGAAGTTTTTTGAATTTTTAGAAGAATTTTGAGTTTCAGGAATCTCAGCAGGGATAATTTGTGAATATGGGTGGCTAGTTAGTAAGACATGAGCCTATAGCTCATGAACCCTTGACACAAAATCCTTAAGTGGTTCAGGCATTCAGCAATTGTGGTTGGCTGAATTATTTTCTAAGGATAGATTCCTATAATGAGGAAACTGCAGGTGAGTTTTTGAGAACTCTTTCAGAGGGAGAAGCTACAGTGTGGGGTTTGACAGTAGCTGTTACATAAGAGCAGATTGCAGAAGTAAATGGACTTCTGGCGATAGGAGAAAAATTTTCTTCAGGGAGAGATGCTGTCTCTACTAGGGAAGAATTCACAATACCAAAAATGGACCCTTGGAGGTTTCCAAACAAGTATGCAAACGGGTGTCACTACCTCCTCCATACTCGAAATATGCCACCTTCATAATTAGGTACTTGACTTGTGAGGGACGTTTTTCCTATTTGCATTCCTATCATTTTAAACTATTGAGTCATATGAGGCATGGTTTAGCTGTCAATGTTCTAATTTTTTTGTTAAACCTTTTGAAACATTGTGCCCATGAAACCTAGAGGGGTAGGGACAACTCTATTTCCCATCATGCCCTCATTAAATTCTTGATCGAGCATTCCCTGAGGGATGTATCACCCCTTTCTTGGCAAGAATTTGTTGCCCAGAAGTGTCTGCAGCCTCCAGAGCCTCCTAGAGCACTCCCTACACAACACAAGAAAAAGAAAAAGAGAGTAGAATCTACAAGTAGGGAAGTAGAGCAGGAATCATCTACTCCTGTAGCACTTAGTCCTGTAGCCTCCACACTAGAGCCCTCTACCCAAGTACAAACCAGGTCTTCTGGTAGAAAAGAAAAAGGGAAAACGAAGGTAGGAGAGTCATCTAGGGTAGAACAAACCCCAAAATTTGACCCTCATGTTCAAAAGTGAAAACATTCTACTCCACTCTTTCCTACATGATCTTCCCCTGTAGCAGTTTCTCTTGCAACAATGCCTGTTGCCACTGCAGTTTCACTATCATCTTCTCCTGTTGAGTCTGAATCCTCTAGGCATGTTAGAAAGAGGAAAGCCACGAAAGTGTCTCCTGCAACTGTTACTTTAGAAACATTTCTAAAAAGAGTTTCATCAAGGAAACAACATAAAGTTACCTCAACCTTCGTTCAACCTGAAATTATAGTAATTCCTAAGGAATCTAAAGAATTCATTCATGATGTTTCTCATAATGTATCTAAGAATGTTCCACAAAGTCCATCTGTTATTCCTGGGGAAGTGCAAACTGAGATAGTGGAAGTTGAGGAAGCACAACATGGTAGTGGTAATGAAAGGGGGATGCCAAGTCTTGATGACTTGGCTGAAGCAGTTAGGCAAGTTTCAGAAGAAACACAATCTCCTCCTGAGCAGCAACAGGAGTCCATCCTGCAGCAAGAGGAAGAACAACTTGAACAATATGAAGTGTCCAATAAAACCCCATTACCCCCTGAAACTTGTCGAGCATTGGTTGTTTATAAAAGGACATTGTTGATTGAATATTTTGAATATCTTAGGACGTACATGGAGACCTGTTACATTTCAAACTTTGAGTTTCTGCCATTTAGCTAGAACTAAAATTCAACAAAGTCTTTGGGAAGAAGAAAAGAAGAAATTGAAAGACAAAAACAAGAAATGAAAGAAATGAAAGAGAAACTGGATGAAATGGTGAATATAACTGGTAAAATTATGGAATGTAGACCACCACCTAGGGTATATGCTATGTTCCTTAAAGAGAATTTTTTTTGGTTCCAATTGATGAGAATTTCAAGAAATTTAGACCTTGTTATTCACACAGCTAAGGAATTTTATGATGCATATCAAGTAGCACCCAGTTGGCTGAAAAATTCTTTATGTGAGTTTTATTTGCATGGTTTGCTAATTCCCTCTTAAATAGAGTGGAATCCACTTCTCTACATTGGTGACATTCATCTGAGGTCACTCATGTCTTGGGCGGCCAATGAAACTAACTATGGAAGATAATTAGAGGCTTATGAAGAGGCTGAAAGGAATGAACCTATTCCACTATGACCTGAAAGCTCAGCTCCCCACACAATTTTGAGAACTTGGCTTACTGTTGTGTATGGATTCAATGATCAGACAGAAAGAATGAAAATATTTGATATTAGGAAGCAGGTGTATGATGAGTTCAAAGACCAAACATATCTGTTTTGGAAGCTTTCATCTTCTAGAATTGAAACAAGATGGGAAAAACTGACTGTTGGTCTGAGGAAATCTGAGCCTCATAGCCCTTTGAACTTAAAGGCAGCCATCAGAAGGATAGAGAAGTATATGCAGCTTGGTCTCTAGAGAAGGTTTGAGTTATGGTTACCATTAACATTTCGACCTCCAGTTTTGATGTGGCCACTTTACCCTTATTGGGCTATAGATGTTAATGAGGATGCAAAAACCTGCAAGTATGAGAGATGGAAAAGTTTCAGAGGTTTCTAATATAAATTTAGAACTTCATTACAGGGCCATACTACTCTTACTGATTTCAGAGAAAAACTAGAAAGCTTAATGCTGGAGGACCATCATTAGGATAAGTAGGGGGCAAATGATGAGCTTGAAATATGCTCATAATTTGAATATTATGATGTATTTTTAATACCCTTACTCTGATTGCTGATGGTTGTTTTAACTCTTTGATTAAAGGTTTTTTATCTAAAATCGGGTAGTATCATGTAGCAACACATTCCTATATTCCTGCAGCTTAACATCTCTATGTGTCTATATTAATTGCCCTGTTTGACCTCCCGAATGACTGATATAATGCATGTGATTTTTGGATAATGAAATGGATTTAATATGTGATTAATGAATGTGTATTTTGTTATTTTCCACACGTGCTTTCTTTTGCTTATGTCGCCATGTGCATCGCAGGTTGCTAAAGGAAGCATGAACGAGTGAAAGCGCAGTAGATCTCAACCCTGCAGTAAAGTCCATTTCCAGCACGACATCAAGGAAGTTGTTCCAGCAAAGACTCTTTGACCAGGTCGTTGGGAGGAAATCTAAATGATGATTAATCTAGGAAGAGTGGAATACTAAATTCTCTCTGAATTGTGTTGAACAGATATGCCTTCATTTATGAGAAGTATGTTCCTCGGTTTCATGATGCATTTATGTCCACGTCTTTCTCTATTAGAGCTAGGTAGTTAGTTGCTTTTCTAATATAAATAAGTGTTCCTCCTGCGTGAGTGAGCAACAGAGTGTGTTAAAGTTAGTATTATAATGAGAAACAGTGTTTTGTGTTAGTTTTCTTACAAGTAGAACAATCAATGTATATGATTCCAAGTTTATGAATAAAAGCTGATGAAGTTTTGAGTTCAATTCTTGCATAAACTGGTTGATGCTTGCTAAGGGGGCCCACTTAGTGAGTATCTGTAGTTAGTTATTTATCTTCTGTTGATTATTATTTATATTTCATTCTTGAAGGTTTCAGCGCAAACTCAGTCTTATATTGTTCATGCAGCATTGAGAATCCATCCTTGTGTTTGTTCTTGCAGCATAAGGCCAGTTCATAGTTTGTTTCTTAGTAATAGTTGTCATGATTTATTCTTTGATTAAGTTATGCTTAAGCTAAGAATACTTTACATTACATTCCTACAACATAAGTAGAATTCCTTCCAAGCATTTATTTCTGGTAAATTGTGACTGAAACTGGTTCTTAGTGCACATAGAGTGCCGCTCCATTTCAATTATACGTTCCCTAGTTTGACAATGTAAATGAACAACCATAAGAAGATGTTAGTCACCTACTGGAATATCCAATTCCCAGGTTAGGATTTTCCATCAATTTTATATCCTTTTGTGGAATCGACTAGGAGGATTGGTCAACATAGATCTAGAAGGCCTGCAATTCACTTGGTCCAATAAAGAGTTGGTAATAACCTCATTTAGGTCTAGCTAGACAAATTTCTAGCCTTGACTAACTAGGGCATTAGTCATAAATTCACTCTTTAGAATAGCATTGGATCACACCCCTCTACTTCTAAAATGTAAGTTTTCAACTACCAATAAATACTTTCCTTTCATATTATAAATGATGTGGACTCACCACCTAGACTTAAAATATATCATCCAAAATTAGTAGAAAGTGGATGTCCTTTGGTCAACTATGTTAAAATTTGTCAATAAATTAAAACATATCAAGTGTAATATTAATTAATGAAATAGAAACTCCTTTGACAATATCTTAATCCAAAATAAGAAGGCTAAGGAATAGTTAAAGTTGATAAGAGATGAAATTGATATGCATGGGGTGTTGGAGGAGATTTGTACAAGAGACAAAAACTTCCTTAGTATCCTTCATAACCTCAATGATTTAGAAACGAAGATCTAGGAATCAATGGCTTAAACAAGGGGACAAGATAACCAAATTCTTTCATCAAACCGCCCTCAAGCATGGGAAAAGGAACACAATTTTAGAGTTGATTTAGGATAATGGTATTTTTGTTTCTGATGAGGAGAAAATTCAATAGGAAGGAGTAAGATTCTATAAGGATCTACTTAATCTAGTCTCCAATATTTTTGAGGGGAATGCCAATATTATTGATCATTTGCTTCAATTCATCATTAACTCTTTTACTCCTCAAGAATTATCAATGATGTAAAGATACATTTCAATGCAAGAATTCAAAGTGGTGGTCTTCTCCTTTAATCCATGTAAAGCCCTAGGACTAGATGGTTTTCTCCCTACATTCATCCAAATCTACTAGGAAATAGTGAGTAAAGACATTCTTCAAGATGTTCAATAATTCTTCTACTCTGAAAAAATGTTGAGGAAAATGATCAATACTTTCATTTTCCTTATCCCTAAATTGGTTGGTGATATTTTTTGAACTCAAAACCATTAGCCTATCTAATACAATCTATAAGATCATATGTAAAATTTTGGTCCTTCATAATCAACCTTTCTTAGAGAAAGTTATTTGTCAAAATAAAAAAAGTTTTGTTCTTGGAAGACAAATCACTGATGCTATCATTTTTGTCATGAAACTCTCCACTTTATGGATAAAATAAAAAAGGGAAGCATGATATTAAAGCTTGATACATCTAAATCCCATGACAAAGTATCTTGGTTGTTCCTCTCCAGAGTCCTATCTATTTTTTGGTTTTAGAAACAAAATTCTCAGGATGTTAGAGGAATGCTTTTCTACCCTTGCCTATTTTATTATAATCAATGGAAGCCCACAAGGTCACTTTAAATCCTCAAGGGGAATCAGACAAGGAGACCCTCTTTCTCCCTACATTTTTACATCTCTTGTTGAGGTTCTAGGTATAAATATATAGGAACGTGTCACAAGACGTAGTCTTAAAGGTTTCAAACCTGCTTCCCGCCTTCCTCATGTATCCCACCAACAATTTATAGATGACATACTATTATTGGGAGAAGCATCTATAGTTGAAGCCCTTGAATGAAAATAATTATAACTGAGTATTCCCAAGTCTTTCACCAAAAAATCAACTTGGAAAAGAGTGGTATATATTTTCTCAATACCTCTATCAAGCTACAAAATAAAATTCTTAGGTTCTTAATTTTAACGTTCAAAAGCTCCCTACATCTTACCTGGGAATGCTACTAACTCAAGGAAAAATACCAAACTCAACTTGGGTTTTTCTAATTAAAATAATGCAAAAAAGTTTAACTACATGTAAAGGCTCCCTTAAAAGCACTTATGTCTATATTCTCTCTCTCCCCCCCCTCTCTCTCTCTTCAATATCCTACGAGCTATGACTAAGAAGATCAAGAGAATCTAGAGAATATTTCAATGATTGGGCACTAAACAAAAAATTCTTTTCTCTAGTAGCTTTAGATACTGTGTATGCACCTGTCATGTCCCCAAAACATGACCATAAGATAACGAAGGCATGTTTTAAAATATTAACCATTTCTTACCATTATAATTATAATTGTCGAAAGACAATATTATAATTATAAATATTGATATAAATAAATATTATAGTCATTGTGATATAATAAATATTATATATATATATAAAATTAATATAAAAACACAAAAATAAAATAATATTATAATTATCATATATAAGATTATAAATATTAGAAATTATGATTATGATCTTTATAATGTAGGATTATAAGGAACATTACATATTCACTTTCGAGTGCAATCATATCCAATGGTCTATAATGTAGGAAACAAATTGAGGACCAATGTTAAAGTGAAGAAATGCAATCTAAATACCATTACAATTATAATTATAATTATAATTTGATTATTATAATAGTCAAATATAAAGTATAGACATTAACAATATAACATCATTTCAATTGTAATAATATAAATATTAATACAAGAAATAAAAATGAGAGAACATTAGTATAAAACATAAAACATAAAATAATATCAACGTTTGTTGGGCTCTTAGAAAGGTAAACGAATTCAGGAGAATTCAAACTTATGGCCACAACAAGAAATATACGACCGAACCAATTAATTGAGATCATCAATAAAGACAAGATTCTTTCACTGATAAAAAAAAGATTCTCTCCAAGTGGCTGACAGATGATAAAATTGAGAAATGATTTAAATATGTCGTCGGAATTGCTGGCCTATTATTCCATATTCATTGACACTGGGTTAAAATACATCGTCGAGGCCATACGAAACCATTATTTCCCCCAAATGAATGAAATATATATGAAAATCACCGTGCTAGTAAGCCTCGATATCGCTGGCCTTGGGACGATACTTACACGGTGTGAAGGAATCCTCCAGGTTGATGTGTGACGATGCTCACACAGGATCACCGATGCTCTCAGCACCATAGTATGAAAAAAGGTACAAGCCATATGGCTAAATCATCGTCACAACATCCAGGCTAAGGCTACCGAAGATAAAGACAAGGAGATGTAAATAGGGAAAACATAGGTCATGATTGAGAGGAGGAATAGTGAACAACGATGATATTTAGGTGATATTACAGGAAGCAATTAGTCTAAAAGTAGTCACTAACTAGGGTGATGTCTCTTGAAAATCGACATCTCTCTTCAAGAGACATATCACTTTGTTTCTATATAGAGATACAAAAATAATAGGAAGAGAGGGAACAAGAACAAAGAATAAGGAATCAGAACATATGGGAGACCTCAGCAAAACAGGTCATATGTATCAAGAAATAGTTGGTTCTGAACCTATTGGAGTAACGTGGAGATTAGAAGCGCACTTAAAGATAAAATCTCAAGGGGACATTACTACAATTTCAGGTGAAGTAATTCACTTAGCCATTAATATTTAGCAATCCCAGGTTTTTGAATTAGAATAGCAGCTCCTTGGATTGGTCATAGGGGAAGCTTTGTGATATTTTGTTTCCTCAAACACTTAGGAAAGACAAGTAAAAGTTAACAGATTGGATTGGGCCTCATTGCATCACTATTATGGGAATAGAACCTGGTTTTTTTAAGTATTAAAAATGACTGCATTAGATTTGATTATTGTTCGATATTTCATGTAATAGAATTTATTTAGATTTGACTAATGCTAGATCTTTAGAGAATACATTAGCATTGACCTCATACATCATGGATAGCATAGAATGTGATAAAGATTGGCCTAGATATATTAATATTGCATCATTTACTTCTGCATTTTGATACATTCCCATGGTATAGCTCATTTGGTTATATTCTCATGTTAAATTCTCTCAAAGCATAAAGGATGAATATAGATGAATCAATAATAACTGCATATTTTGCGATTGCATAAAGATTGTTTGCTATGTGTTTGTGAACCTATTAGGAAGGGCGAATTATGAGTAAGTTGGTTTTCCTAAAAACCCCACCTAGGTTCCGCCCCACAAGCCTGAGACAAGGGTTGGGTCATGGAGGGGTGGGGGTCCCACCTAAGATTCTACCCCACAAGCCCAAAGCAAGGGTTGAAGAATAGGAGGTGGTAGGCCTTAGGCCACTTGGACTCTATGGTTCCTCTCCCCTGATAGGATGAGTGTCTTCTGAGGTGTTTCTATGAGTGGAGTATGTAGGTACTAAGTCGCTAGGAAAGGAGGATTGTGTGAAAAACCTCTTAAGCTTGGCATGAAGGCTTCAAGGCGGATCCACCCATGGCACTCCTCTTCTGTCTACTTAACTGCATTTATGATTGTGTCTAATTCGGATATCTAGATATTAATGCTAACATATATGTTGTTAATATGGTGAATACAAGATTCAAATATAGGGTTATTGAATTAGGAGAACGTTCATTTGGAAAGAAGAAACCCTAAAAACTAATCAACAAGTAAATTCTAGGGCAAGACAGGTAATAAAAATGGAGGTCTAGGCATAATGAAGATCAAACTGTTGAATAAGGCCCTCCACACCAAAGTGAGTTGAAAACTATTGAAATATAATTCTGAATGGTCCACTATAATGAAAGAAAAATATCTTAATAACATAGAAGTTCTTTCTTTAATTCATTCTCAATAGCTATGAAGGGGATCAAATATATGAAAAATATGGTTAATTCTAAGGACACATTTTATTTGGGCCTAAAATGGTAGGTAGGTAATAGTTAGAAGGTTAAGTTTTGGGAAGACCTATGGACATGTACTGTCTCTCTAGAATTTTACCCTATTTGTTCAGCTGTTAAAATGAATATAAAAAGAAGATTTAGAAACTTGGTTAAGCACTACTAGAACCATGGATCTTAGCCCCCTTCATGGAGGATTGATCTAGTCTAGTATTACCCCCCTCTTAACCTTGCTACCTCTAAACTTCTCCACATCATTTCTAAGAAAATTTTATACATATATTCTTTGCAATATAATTTTGTTTTGGTGGCTACTCAAACTTGAGATTACTTTGCTAAATTGGGTTGTATTTTGATTGATCCAATTCAACCCAACCCATTGAATTAGATGAGTATATAGAAGCATAAAAATATCCCCAAATTAATTTTTTTGGTGGACTATTTGTCATAGAAAAGTTTTGACTATAAATAATATTAAAAAAAGGGGCCTCCAAATATGAATAGATATTTTTTAGTATAAAAATAGTGCTAAAAACATAGATCATCTCTTAATCAATTGCAATTATGCTTGGAAAATCCTCCAAATGATCCTTAGTAAATTATTTCTCAATTAGATCCAATGGGACACTGTTGGTAGAATTACGAATAGCTGGACTCACCCCTTTTCCCATCCACCAATTAATTAGCTATGGTGATAGGATTTCTTACATATTGGATGGGGGATATAGAAATAAAAAAATAACACAATATTCTGTAATCAACATAAACCACGGGAGGTTTTGGTTGACTCTATTTTTCAAAAAATTATTAAAAACATCATGACAACATATATCAAAAATCCTAAATACAATCCCTCGGAATTTGAAATTAACATAGATAAAATATGGATAATTTCTAACAAATTGATCAATGGTGATCTCTCCAAAATTATCTTACATAAGTCTAACATCTAGTCCCCCCTGATCTTGGTTGGTTCAAACTCAATTTCAATGGCTATGCTAAGGGGAACCTAATGTAGACTGGAGGGGGTGTTCGTATGAGGGATAATAGAGGTCAATTTGTATTGATTTTGCTATGATCTTGAGAGTTTAATCTTCCAATTTTGTGGAGGATGTGGAAACATATCATGGTATTCTCCTAGCTAGCACTAAATAAATTAGAAAGATTATTATCAAAGGGGGACTCTAAGAATGTCATTAGTATGCTCAAGTCCAAGACTAAACCAAGCTAGAATTATGAAGGTGTCATTACATAGGCCATATCCACCATCAAAAACTTTGAAGAATGTACAATCTATCATGCGTTTAGGGAAGGGAAATCATTTGCTGATATCATTACCAAATTTTTCCACCAAGTTGATACTATTATGATTTGGCATGATATTTCCTCCCTACTAGACCATCTTACTAATCAAATAAAAAATTAGGTACAAACTAAGAATCCTCCCATTGTCAGATGAGATACCTAGCCATATTATTGGAACAAAGGCATTTATTCCTCACAGAATGCCTCATAATGGAAAATTAAAGCACGAGAATATGTCTCCCTTTGAGATAATTCATGGCAAGAAGAAGAAGACTCTCTAGGTATTTCCTATGTGCAAGAAGAGTGGCTATTAGGTTAGTATTTATTTAACCCCTATCAATCTTCATACTAATAGTTTTCTCTACTTGATCACCATGGGAGGTGACCTCTTAGAAATTGAACCAAAACATTATAAAAGTATAAAGCGAGGAAACCTCTTTGTATTATAAATAGGTTTGGGCTATTGTTGAGAGAGGAAACCTCTTTGTACATTAAAGCGATTACTGGGTATGAAACTATCTACAAGGTAGTTAAGGTGGTATAACAACTTCCTACATGTAGTTCCCTCGGTTTTCTTTTGTTATTGGTAGTTAATTGTTTGTATTTGGACATTATGATACATTGCTCGATGTTGGATTCAGTGTTATGATGATAGTTGATGCTACTTTTATCACTGATGTTTATGTTTATGTCATGAATAGTTTATGGTTTAATTGACTGTGTGTATTATTATTTCTATGAGTATTATGTGATTATTGGATGTATGTTCTTATCATGATTTTAGTATCTGATTGTTGTACGTCGATGTATTTTGGTGAAAGGGGACAATGTCGCATCACTCACTTGTGAGTGCCCTGTGACACTATGATTTTCCCTTCATAGTGTGTTTGACTGTTTGATTATGTACATGCTTGACTGTGTGGTTTGTTATAGGTTGTAGGTACCAGACATCGAATCCAGCTGAACTGCCAGGTTTGAGTGTGCCTTAAACCCAATGGAGATTGTTGAAATGGAGATAACATTGGTCCCCTATGTTGAGCCATCATCCTTGACGAGGATGAGCATTCATTTGTCAAACCTTGTCTTTGAGGTCAGTTTGAGTTGGTTGTCTGTGTTGTTGTATTGTCTTCTATTTCGCGGTGTGGTCAACTACTGTTTGATATATTGTTCATTCGAGTTATTTGTTTAATTAGTGCCTTAACTAATTATTATATTAAATAATGGTGTCGTGATTGTTAAATAAATGTTTTAATACATTTGTGGTGCTGATTAAATAAAATATTATTAATTTTTTATTTGATTTAAATAAATTAAAATGTATGATTTAATAAATAAATATATTAATTAAAACATGGTGCAATTAGAATTAAAGAGGTAATGTTAAAATTAATAAATTAAATATTTTAATGGTTGATTTATTATGTGCAAATATTGAAGTATGATTAAATTATAAAAAATAATTAGGTAGTTCTCGGTAGTGGGAAATTAAATAAAATAATTAAAATTAAAGAAGTGAATTTTGTAATGGAGATTGGGGAAAGTGGAAAATAAATTGGTTCTTTTGCAAAAGGAAAGGAGATTTTTGAGGTTATCTTAAAACTAATTTTGTTTCTCTACCGTGAATATCTTCTTGTTCTTGAAATCTTTTCTTGGGGGTTTTGGGAAGCTTTGGAATTGGGGGTTTTGCAGTGTTGTGGAAATTCTGAAGGTGTTGAAGTTGGGTTGCAGTAGCAAGTTGGGAGGGTAAGCTCTGCATCAAATCATCACTTTGGCAAGTGGGAGAAACTAGGTTCCATTGTTTATTGACCTTTACCTCTACATTTAATCTTGAATTGAAATTGTTAGTAAATGAAATTTCTAGAAAAATATTTGGTCCTCTCTGCAAATTAATTGTACGTATACTGTAAATCTTTTATTCAATTGCTTCTTGGATATTCAATTGTTCTTGGAGTTATTATTGGTTATTAACCCAATCTGAGTAAAACTTGCAATTGTAGTACTCAATGTAAGCTTGTATTCCTACTAAATATATTGTATCCCCTACGTGATATGCTTGGCTCATGGCGTCGATTGTTCTCCCCATCCATTCATTCTGTTTCTACAAATTGTTTTGAAGACTCTTCCAATCTGTATTTAGGGGCGTTTAGTTTATTCCCCTGTTTGTAGCAAACAATAGACCAATCCTATTAAAGTCGATATTTGTTCCTCTCTATGCTCATATTTCATTATGTAAAGTTTGATGCTTACAGGATGTATTAAATTTGTAATCGAAGTTAGATTGAAAGTTCCATTATTCTTTATATGTTGAAAGTATTTAACTGGCATCGATATCAACAATTCTTTATTCCCTGCGTATGGCATTTAATTCGTTCTCCATTGTCTCTTACCTTTGGTGGTTCGCTGTTAATAATAATGTTTCCAGCTTGATAGTGGTCACTGTTTATTCCTTCTAAAACAATCTTGTAAGTTCCCTTCTTGCCCAAACCAGTGTGTACATTCAATAACTTGAATTCTTTGGAAAAGTAGAGATATGGCATTCGATGCCTCTGGAATAGAATAAACTCTTTGTATAGCAGCTTGATATCATCTAACATTTAGTAATTAGTAATTATGTTTGTATTGGCAATGAAATGGCCACCAAACTTTATGTGTGAGTCTTAAATTTTGATGGAGATAAGTTTTAGTAGTAATTCATTATCTACAAAGCAATACATTCGATATATTAGATTTGTAGTAAATTGTATATATCATTGTATTTAGCTCACTATGAGTTTGATGCCATACATGTTAATTGCATGAATATCACCAAGTTCACTGTACTACGGTTTGTAAATTGGAATATATATATATATATATATATATATATATGGGCATGCAGATGTAAAAGTTTATGAATACATTGTGGTATTTTGATTTATTACTTTGACAACAACATTCTATTTAATTAATACATATAAATATATATGTATATATATGTATATGTATATAGGTATATATATATGTGTGTGTGTGTATGTACATATGTATATATATATGTTGATGTCAAGGTTTATAAATATATTGTGGTATATTAATTTATCACTTAGGTAATAACATTATGTTCAATATATATATATATATATATGTATATATATATATGTATATATGTATATGTATACATTGATTTCAAGGTTTATAAATATATTGCGGTATATTAATTTATCACTTAGGTAATAACATTCTGTTTAATATGAGATATTGGAAATAGAGAACAAGGCTTTGGGTCAGGGTGTAGAGGTTAAGTCTCCCCTTGCTAGTGATTCGATAGTATCTATGGAAGCAGTTAGGTCGGAGGCTGCTCAGGTTGATAAGGTCTTTGTTTGTGATGAGGTTAGATCTCTTCCCTTAGGGGTGGTACATGAAGATGGTTTGAAGCCTGAGGGATTGGAGGTAATGCTTGAATCTAAGGATTTTTGGGAACAAGATGATCTGGATAATCCTCCATACATTCAAGTTCGTGGGTGCAACAAGAAAATACATTATCCATTCCGAGAGTAGTGACAAGGAACTGAGAAAGGTTAGATTGTGGATCTGAGCCACATGGAAGAGGTAGGCCTCCTGCTAACATTACTAGGGAAAAGGAGAGTTGAATTGAAATTGATGATGGGACACAAAGAACCCTATTGGATATGTTCTCAAAGAGCACGTCCAATAAGTTATTGCGAAGATAATCTCTTGGAATATGAGGGGATTAAATCACCCTCACAAGCATGATCTTCTTGCTAATTTGGTAAGAGATCATCGCCCTGATATTGTGTTAATTCAAGAAACTAAAATGGGATTGGATAAATTGTCTAGGGTGAAGAATAAGCTCTTTAAGGATTGAGGTATGCATTGTTTTGATGCAGTTGGGGCATCGGGAGGGATTGTTACTTTTTAGAATCTTAGAGTGATCCAGGAAGCTAAGTTTTTTAAAGATTATAATCTTGTGGCTACATCCTTTACTCACCTGTGTGATAGATTCTCTTGGACTCTGTCCAATATCTATGCTCCAAATTGTAAGAGTGCTAGAAAAAGACTATGGGAGAATTTGTCCTCTTTCAAAGTTGTGAACCATATTGAGAATTGGCTGGTTATGGGAGACTTTAACACTCCTTTGCATGATGTTGAAAATTTGGGTGGTTCGCAGATGGTGGATGAGAGTATATATGATCTTATGAATCTCGTTAATGATTATGCACTCCTTGATTTGGACCTAAAAGGAACGTCTTTTACTTGGTCGAACAAGAGAGTGGGGAATGCCCTAATCCAGGTTAAGCTTGATCATGCTCTCATCTCCCATGAGTGGTTGGTTCATTATTC
The DNA here is from genome assembly GCA_007258455.2 of Sequoia sempervirens. Lineage (NCBI taxonomy): Eukaryota > Viridiplantae > Streptophyta > Pinopsida > Cupressales > Cupressaceae > Sequoia > Sequoia sempervirens. Next base: position 21,573,104 of record VDFB02373365.1, on the reverse strand, counting down.
TTGCTCGCTTTCTGCTCTTACTAGACTAGGATCTGATCACTTCCCTCTGGCTATGTCGGTGGATTTTTTGCGGGTAAGAAAAAATTTCCATTTAGATTTGAAAAAATGTGGACGTGTCACCCTAACTTGGGGAATTTGATTAATGAGTGGTGGAACATCCACGTTGATGTCTAGGCTATGTTTAGAGTTGCTAAAAAGCTTGCCAATGTTAAGGATAATGTTAGAAAGTGGAACCACACCTCCTTTGGTCATATTTTTATGGAAAAAGAGGGGTTGACTAAGGAACTTTAGGATGTGCAACACTTGATCCAAGTGTCCAGGTATGATTAGGGTTTGATGCAAAAGGAAAATATCTTACTTTCTAGATTGCACAACATTGTGGCTAAGGAGGTAGAATTCTGGAAACAACGGTCGAGGATAATGTGGCTTAAAAGTGGGGATAGGAATACCAAGTTTTTTCACCTTTCTACTCTAAAACACATGCCCAATAACCAAATTAACTTGATTAACTTCAATAATAATGTGTTAGAAAAGGATGTTGATTTACAACTTGTTGCTTCCTCTTATTTCTCTTAGCTATTATCGATGGAGGGTGAGCTTGATTTGTGTTTCCAAGAGGATCTCTTAAGGAATATCCATCAGATTGTGGATGATGATATGAATAGATAGTTGGTTTGCATTCCCTTGGTGGATGAAGTTCGGAGTGCAATTTTTTCCTTTGAAGGTAAAAAGGAACCAAGCCAAGATGGTTTCTCGATGTTCTTCTTTCAAGCCTTTTGGGAAATTATTGCTAAAGATGTTATTGTGGCTACTAATTTTTTTAGGTATGGATCCCTTCTCAAGGAATTGAACTCCTCTTTTATTGTCTTGGTCCCTAAGAAGCTTGGTGCTTCTTCTTTTGATGAGTTATGTCCTATCAACTTATGTAACTTGGTTTATAATATTTTTTCCAAGGTTTTGACGGTCCATTTGCAAAGAATTTTGCTTCTTATCATCTAGCCTTAGCAAAATGGGTTTGTGGCTGGGAGGAAAATCTTGGATTCGATTCTTTCTATTCATGAGAATATCCACTCTCTGTTTGTTAATAAGAAAGCTGGTTTTATTCTGAAACTTGACTTAAAGCTTATGATAGAGTTGACTAGGGGTTTCTGTCAAAGATTTTAACTGCTTTTGGCATTGGGGAGAAAGGGGTGGCCCTTGTGTTTTAGCTTATTTCTACTATGAGATTCTCTATTCTCATTAAGGGGTCCCCTTCTCTTTTTGACTGTTCAAGAGGTTTGCGGCAAGGGGATCCTATCTCTCTATTTCTGTTTATTATAATGGTGGAATCCTTAGGTCATCTCATTCAGAGATTTATCAATTCTAGGGTTATTTCTAGACTTTCTCCTTCTTCTAGTAACCTTATTTGCTCACATCAACAGTTTGTGGATGATTCTCTTGTGCTTGGGAAATTGTCTATTAAGGAGGCTAAGACTATCAAGTCGATCTTACAAAGGTATGAAGTTGCTTCAGGGCAGACAGTTAGCTTGCCAAAGAGTGTTTTCTTCTTTTTTAACACTCTGATCCATAGAAAGACTAAAATTGCTAGAATTTTGCAGTGTTAGATTGGGGAACTTCCTACTTCTTACTTAGGTTTTCCCTTGTGCTCCAAAGTTCCTGATTCTTTTTTGAGGGGTATGATTGATAGATTCAACTCTAAATTGGCTGGTTGGAAGGGTGTTATGTTGAGCCAGGATGGGAAAGTTTAGTTGATTAAATCTACATTTCATAATCTTCTTGTTTATGCTCTTAGTCTTATTCATATGCCTAGGAAGTTTGTGGATACTTTGGAAAATATTCAGAAAATTTTCCTTTGGTCTAGGGTGGAGGACAAGAGAAGGATTTATTTGGTTGCTTGGGATGATGTTTGCATACCTAAGAAGGCTACTAGGATGGGGATCCATAAAATCAGAGCTTTTAATATTGCCCTCCTTGGAAAGAAAATGTGGAACTTGTTGTTGGCTAAGAGCGAATGGGAAAAAATTGCTTGGAGTAAATAATTACATGAGGCTGATGGTATAAGGGGGTTTTTTTATCAAGATTTTAATCCCCCATCTGGTTCTGCTCTGTGGGATTTCATTGTTAAGGCTCGTAGACTTGTGGCCAAGGGTCTCTTTTGGAAACTAGGGGATGGTAGAGATATCTTGTTTTGGGATGATAATTGGTTTGGAAATAGGCCCCTAAAAGATGAGCCATGGGCTCAACCTTTCATGGATCTTTGTGTGTGACAGTTTGGCAGATGGGTTGCTGACTATATTGAAGGAGGTTGTTGGAAGAAGTTGCATGAGCTTCACCCTGTTTTGTAGATTGTGTATAAGGCAATATCTCTGGTACATATTCCCTCTTCCCCCTCTCCTGATAAGTTTCTTTGGAAGCCTTCTTCTAATGGAATCTATTATGTGGCTTTGGATTTTCATTCTAATGACTCCTTTGTTGGCCTTGCCCCATTTTGGGCTTTTGTGTGGTCCTCTAAATTGATTCCTAAGGTCAATATTTTATTTTGGCTCTTCTACTAGAATAAAATATTAACTACTGACAACTTGGTCAAAATAGGTTTTGTGATGCTTAACAAGTGTTTTCTATGTGAAGAAGAGGTTGAAAATGCTTGGCATTTGCTGATTGGGTGTAGTTTTATTAGAATGGTTTGGGCCCATGTGCTATCTCTATGGAACTTAAGTTGGGTGTTCCTTGGTTCTATTAAAGAGCTATAGTCTCAATGGATTGGCCCTTCATCCAATCTTGCTCTTCATTTTTTATGGTCTCTCTCTCTTCCTCATATTTCTTGGGGATTCTGGCTTGAATGAAACAACAAAATCTTCAAAAATTCGTCCCTCCCTGCTATCTTTATGGCTTACAAAAAATTTGCTGCCATTAAAGAAAACTTGCAGGTGGGGGTAACTTTTCACAATGGTCTGAAAATAAGTCTAAGCCCCTATGATATCTATATTTCTTAAAAATGGAAGCTATCTTGTGATATTTCACTCCTGGTTACTAAAGGAAAAACTTCTAGAGAAGATATTTTCTAGAAAGCTCCTCTAGAAGGTTGGGTGAAGATTAACTTTGATGGGGCTACTACCGAGACCTATTGGTTGTGGGGGAATGATTGGAAATTCTAATGGTAGGCTCGTTTCTACTGTGGTGCTCCCTTTGGGAACCCAGAAAAACCACTATGTGGAAGTAGCTGCATCCTATCATGGTCTCAAATTGGCTCAAACCAAAGGATATAGAAAAGTTTGGCTGGGGGGGATTCTTTGAATATCATAAACAATTTGAAAAAATGCACTTCTCCCTCTTGGACTATTGAGCCCTTGATAAGGGATTCGATAGATATTTTGAATTATTTTGATGAGTTTTATATCTCACATATCTTACGATAAGGTAATGGACTAGCAGATATTTTTGCTAACATTGGTGTCAAAGATTTTAGGGAGTGGGGTCTGAATGACCCTCTTCCTATAGAGGCTATTGCTACAATGAATAATGAGTGTTTATTTCAATTGGATTAATGTCTCATTATGGTTGTCAATGTGCATGCTCTTCATCACGTGGAAGATTGTTATGAGTAAATATGGTGTGCAATATTTGAATCAAGCGATTTGTATGGAAGCAGGGTGGCATAGGAAATGGAAAACTTTGGTCTTTATCATATTTTGTCCCAACTCTGGCCTCACATGGATTCTGGGTTGTTTTGGAATTTTTTTCCAGAGCCTTCTCTATTATGTGTTTGGTGTTTGTAAGATGGATTGTGGGGAGATGGGTGGTGATAGAAATCATGTCGAACCCAAATCTTGTGATGCTGCAAGGGAAAGGAAGGAGGTCTGGCAGGTACTAGTGAAGGGAGGGTTAACACCCTATTTGGATAAACTTCATGGCAATGATCCCTAGGTTACACACCTTTTTGTGAAAGGATAGAGTGATAGAGTGCCTAAGCTTTATGGGACCAAGTTTGAGGTTAATGAAGAATTCATTGCTGGTATTACTAGCCTGGCTATGAACGGAATGAAAGTCTTTAGGGACAAAAAGGAGGTGCAAACTACAATGAAAATATTTTTCAAAGATAATGAAGAGAAAGATTTAAAGACTACTAAGAGTGGTGGATATTATCAAAGTTCCCTTAAGGCTTTATGGGGGGATGTAGCGAAGGAATTAATGTGCTATATTTCACTAGAAGGTCGTTTTCTAGCAGTGAATGCATATAATTTCATTTTGCTCAACCACTTTCGACATAAGAGGAGGGTTTCTTTCCAATTTTATCTTCTTATGTCTCTTCACTCTAGTATCAAGGATCACAAGAACTTGAAAAATATTGTATTGCATGTTGGGTTGATTCTCCTTATCTTTGATTATGCGAAGACTTTTGAGGTTCTCAAACCTATGGTCACCCTGAAGGGTAAGCAACCCAAACTTGTTGAAGGGTATAATACAGCCTCCGAAGATGAACCAATTAGCAAAAAGCTCAAGAAAAGGAAATTGATTTTGTAAAAAGAGGATGAGTTAGACGAGGATGTGGAATTCATTCCTGACTCTCTTGCCTCTTTGGAAGGGGGTCCACATTTCCCGACCATGAGAAAGAAGAAAAAAGGAGAAGCTTGTGCTAGTGGAGGTTATTTAAGTTGTAGTGAAGAAGTTGATGTTGTTGTTTGAGTAGGGGTCCAAAGGTGAAGAATGACCTATATGGGGAGGATTCCTTATTGCCCCCAGCTGCCAAGAAGAAGGATTTGGGGGAAGTGAGTAGGAAGAAAAGGGTTTTGTAGTCTGTGAGCCAAATTCTGGAGCAAGGCCATCCTCTTACAATTGTGGGAAACCTCTTTGCTGATGATTCCCCAAGTGTCAAGCTGATTATGCAGGTGAAAGATAAGGATGGGGAAGATGTTGTTGTGTTGGAGACCTAGGATACAAACTTGGAGAGGATTAAGAAGAGAAAGGCAGTGGTAGAGGAAATTGTGAGCTCCATCTGCAAGCTTAAGTCTCTGGGTGTTGTGGAAAAAGGTAAGGACTCCCCTACTGATAAGGATAGGATTAGTTCCTCTGAGGAGGAGGGTTCCTTGGGAAAATGGGTTTTTAAGATTGATAGAGATGATTTGTCTGATGTGCTTGGAACTGTGCATGAAGGGTCCATTGTTCTATTTAAGCTTTTTAAATGGTTTTTCCATGAACTCAATAAAACGAATGTTAGAGTTAGGGGTATGGTTAAAAAGGCTGAGGGGTCCTCTATTCAGAATTAGATAGATGAGTTGTTTTAATCCTTAAATACTATGGTGGAAACTGTTATGGAGGAAACCCTCAAAATGAAGTAGAATATGGAAGGAAGAATCCTCATTCTTGAGGATCAAATGGGGAAAATTTTGGATTTTATGATGAGAGGAGGGGAGGGTCATAAAATTTCTGGTAAATATGAGTCTACTATTGTTACTTCTCCTATGGTCAGTGCTAAGAAGTGTAAAGAGAGTTCCCATGATGTTGAGGTTGTTGCTACTAGTAAGCAAGTGGGGGAGGATGTTGCTACTGGGAAGGGTGGTGAGAAAGGTATTTTTTTGATTTCAGAGGTAAATACGAATGGCCCTTGAACTCGGACTAGGAACAAAACCAAAGCTCAGGGTGGGGTTTATGGGAAGGATAGTTCTAATGTTTTGGAAGATGCTAGTGTAGCCATGGTAGGAGGGTCCTCAAAGAGAACAATCTGGACCATGTAGCAAGAATAACACAACAAAAGAAACCCAAAAGATGGAGGAAAATGTAGATTAAAACATTCTCATTAATATAAATTTTAATTGCAATCGGTTGGCAACATTTAGGCTTATAGATTCGGCTCATAGGCCTGATATAACATGTTCAAAAATAGAACATTCCAATATGCTCCTTAATTCGAGCTAAAATCTTACGTCTCAAATCTAATATTCTCCTAACTACCTTCCTAATGATCTATTACAATGATTTATATCACATCCAAGGATCTAGAATCATTTGCATTGGCCAGAGATTATTATAATCTCCAATAAAAGAAAATGTAACGTTTGTGCGCATGAATAGGTCAGCCTCAAATTTGAATTACTCCTTAGTAAATGCATAGGATGAAGTGTGGAACTATAATTAAGGTCAGGGACACTCCATGGAACAATTAAAATCACACCTTCAAGATCCGCAAGTTACAAGAAAGATCCATGAGCGATCAAACTAGCCGTTAGTTTAGAAAATTATTCTGGTGCCAGTTCAAGAAACTGTCACAAAATCCGGCTTGCCGGAAAAAGATCCAATCACACTCAAATCTTGGAATAAGGAAAATGAACATGTCCAAATTACAAACATAGATCCATAGGGTTTGGTGAGAAAATATGATGAATCCACCAACATGAACTAAACAAGAACAAAACAAGAAAAAAAACTAAAAGAAAAAATATTTGTTGGTTGATGCAAGATTGCCAAAAACCAAGGATGCTCCTGCATCATACATCCGGGGTTATTTGAAAAAGTGAGTCCCCCACTTTGTAGGGGCTAAAGGAAAACCAAAATGGTCTACCGTAGCCTGAGAAGTCCAAGAAGAATCCTCCATTGGTCTGCCTTTCCATTTCACAAGATATTCTTTGTACTGTCTTCCACGAGTTTTCCTTCCATCCCTGACATCCAAAATCTCTATTATCTCATTTGATTGCCATTTAGGAAATTGATCCTTCAATTTTTCTTTATTGTCTTCACTGAATTCTACTTCATGGTACTGATGTAGGTCTACAATGTTGAATATAGGTGATATACCCATGTCATATGGTAACTCCAATTCATATGCATTTCCTAAATCAAACTTCTTCAAAATCCTACAAGGTCCAAACTTCCTCATATTCAGCTTATTGTACGTTCCAACTGGAAATCTTTTCCTCCTCAAATATACCATCATTTCATCTCTAACTTTGAACCACTTATGTCTCCTCTTCTCATCTGCTTTCTCCTTATACTTCTGGTTCATATCTTCCAATTGCTCCTTCACTTGAGTATGCACTTCATATCTTCTGCAAATTCCTCTGCTTCTGCACTCCTTTTATCTTTGCGTACTGATGTCTCTCAACTCTAATATACCTCTAGGGTAAACTACAGTAACAATCTCAAAAGGTGTCTTTCTAGTACTCCTATTCACTAAATTATTGTAAGCAAACTCTGCTTGTGCAAGAACTAAATCCCAACTTCCAGTCCTCTCTCCAACCAAGCATCTCAACAAATTCCCCAAACTCTCGTTTACTACCTCTTTCTATCCATCAATCTATGGGTGAAAAGTAGAAATGAACTTCAAATCCGTCTTCAACTTCTTCCAAAGTGTCCTCCAAAAGTAACCAAAACTTTTTGTGTCTCTGTCTGAAACAATACTCCTAGGTAATCCATGCAATCTGACCACTTCCTTGAAAAACAAATCTGCAACATGTACTGTGTCTGTTGTCTTCTTACAAGGTATGAAATATACCATTTTAGAAAATATATCTACCACCATAAATATAAAATCATTACCTTTTTGTGTCTTTAACAAACCAAGTATGAAATCCATGCTGATATCCTCCCAAGGTCTCTCTAGAACTGTCAAAGGTTTATACAATCCTTCATTTTGATTGCTCCCTTTTGCAACTTGACAAAATTTTCAACTTTGCACAAATTTCCTAACATCCTTATAAATTTGTGGCCAAAAGTAATTCTCACTTACCAATGCTACCGTCTTATCAATTCCAAAATGTCCTGACAATCCTCCACAATACTTTTCTTTCACCAAGTTATCCCTCATTGAACTCTAGGGTATACACAACCAATTTCTTCTGAACAACATATCCTCCTAGATAAAATAATCCAACCACTAACTCCTATCCTCCAAAATTGGTTCTTTACAAGCTCTCCAAGGTTTTGCAAAATCTGGGTCTTCCTCATACAATTTCTTCAATTCATCAAATCCTAATACCTCCACTCTCATCTCTGTCAGTAAATTCATTCTCCTACTCAAAGCTTTAGCAACTCTATTTGAATTTCCACTCCTATGCTTAAAAAAGAAAGTATAACTCTGTAAGAATTCTACCCATCTCATGTGTCTCTGATTCAACTTACTCTGACTGTTCAAATATTGTAATGCCTGATGATATGTATACAACACAAATTCCTTAGGAAACAAGTAATGTCTCCACTTCTTCAAGGCTTGAGCTATGGAATAGAACTCTTGATCATACACTGAATATCTTCTTCTAGCATCATTCAATTTCTCACTGAAATAAGCTACAATTCTCCCTTCTTGACTCAATATTGCTCCAATTGTGTTTCCACTTGCATCATAGTCTACTTGGAATACCTTACTAAAATCTGGTAAATCCAACACAGGCTGCTCAGTCACCTTCTATTTCAATAATTCAAAACTTTGGTTTGCTCCAAATGTCCATTTAAAATCCTTCCTATCTCTTCTCATTGTTTCTATCATAGAACTGCAAATAGAACTAAAATTCCTAATGAACTTTTAGTAGAAACTATCCTATCCATGAAATGAGCTTACCTCTCCAATGCTATCTGGTGTAGGCCATTCAACAATTGCTCTTACCTTCTTAGAATCCATCTTCAATCCATCCAAAAATATCACAAATCCCAAATATACCAATTCTTCCTTCATGAAACTACACTTCTTAATGTTTATTAGCAACTACTCTTCTCTCAACCTTTGCAAAACTTGTCTTATATGCAACAAATGTTCTTCTCTAGTCTTACTGAAAATCAAGATGTCATCCAAATAAACAATTACAAACTTACCAAAGAATTTCTTCAATACCTCATTCATCATCCTCATGAAAGTACTTGGTGCATTTGTTAGTCCAAAAGGCATCACCAACCACTCATACAATCCTTAATTTGTCTTGAATGTTTTTTTCCACTCATCCCCTTCTCTAATTCTGATCTGATGATATCCACTCTTCAAATCTATCTTTGTAAAGTATCTAACTCCACTCAAACAATCCATAATTTCATCCATTTGGGGAAAAGGAAATCTATACTTCACTGTGATCTTGTTTATGGCTCTAGAATTTGTACACATCCTCCATTCTCCATCCTTCTTAGGTGCTAACACAACAGGTACTACACATGGACTTAAGCTTTCTCTGCTCAAACCCTTTCTCAACAATTCTTGCACTTTTCTATTCAACTCTTCATTCTCTACAGGTGTCATCCGAGGTGATGCTTTATTAAGAAAAATAGCTCTAGGAATCAAATCCATGCAATGACTAATACTCCTCAGAGGTGGTAATCCATTAGGTACATTATCTAAAATGATCTCTTCATATTTTGTCAACATCTCCTTTATATCCTCTTGTTATTATTCTACATGCTTCAAGTCTTTAGCCTTCTTATGAACCAAGGCATAGCACATGTTCTCATGTCTCAATCCATCTAGAAATCTCTTTTCATCAACCAAACAAATTCTAGCACTCGTACAAACCTCAACTTTAGGAATATCTTCCAAGGGAAACAAATTCTGCTTCATCCCATTAGCACAATGGTATATGTGTTCTTCTTTCGATCATGAATAGCCTGTCTATCATACTGCCAAGGTCTTCCCAGCAAAACATGGCATACATCTATAGGCATGATATCACACAAAGCTTCATCATGGTAATTTCCTATCTTCAGTTTCACCAAACATTGTTTACTTACCAGTATCTTATGCTCATCTTTAATTCATGCTATCTAATAGGGCTTCAGGTGTTTTAGTCTTTCCAACTTCAACTTGGTCACCATTTCTTCAGAAACTAGGTTCTCTGAGCTTCCACAGTCAACAATCACTTTGCAACATTTACCAGCTACCTTGCATCTGGTCTAAAACAAATTCTTTCTCTACAATGGTTCTTGCTCCATATCACTTTGACATAATACTCTTCTATTCACCAACACTTCTCCATCTTCCGGTTTATTAGATGATCCAACATGATCTTCCTCAACAAATTTTTTCCTTCTATTGTTCTCTATCTTTTTTCTTTTCTCTCCTTAATTACATTCAAATGCTCTATTTCCTTCTCCACCACATTTAAAACAAGTTCCCCTAAATACTCTCTTCTCCTTATCATCTCTTCTATAACCCTCATTGTGGTAACCACCATATCCTCCTCTTCTGTAAGAGTTTCCATCATCCCTACGGTATGAATTATCGTTCTTACTAACTTATATTTATTATGATCTGTAAAAGTTCCTCTTCCTCCTCCAGTAAAAAAATATTCCTCTCTGAAATCTTCCACCTCTTCCTCTTTGTCTCTGCTCATGTCTTGTATTCAATTTTTCTTTTTCTTTTAGGGCACATTCGTATGCCTCTTCCACACTCTGCAACTTGATCAAACTAATCTCATCCTATATAGACGACCTCAAACCATTCACATATCTGGATAATTTCTCAATATCATCCTCCGAATGTCTACATTTGATGTTCTACTTGTAGAACTCCTCAGTATACTCTATCACACTTGACTCCTTCTACTTCAAATTTTGCAACTTTCAGGAGAGATTGATCTAATAATCTATAGGCATAAACTTGATCTTCAACTTATTCACCATCTGATCCCATGATCTTATCTTTTCCTTACCTCTTCTTTGCCTATATGTCTGCAAATGTTCCCACCAAAGGGATGCATGCCATTTCAACTTTGTACAAGAAAATTTCACCTTCTTATCTTCATTGGTACCTTCAAAATCAAAATACTTTTTCATCTCTATGATCCAATCTAGCAATTTATTTGAATCCAACTTACCATTATAATCTGGTGGATTGAAATGTGATTTTGTATTTTCTCTAGTTAGGGCTCTTATGAACCTCTCTTCTCCTTGATCTAGGCTAGGATTTTCTTCTCTTCCCCTTTCTTCCTGTACTTCTACCTCTTCATCACTCACATCATCAACTGGTCGACCTCTCCGATGGGCCACTTCAACTACATCTAATCTAGTATTAATTCCTCTCAACATCTCCATTAAAGTTGGGTTTGTATTTCCATGCACTCCATTTCCTCTGAAATTTCTTCTTCCTGTCATCTTTACACAAGTCCTCTGTAGTTGCAATTCAGATCCTTAGTCTGCCACCCCACAACATATCTTCAACAAGACTCCCTGAATTCTGGTGATCTCCCACGGATCGAATCTTGCTCTAATACCAATCTGGTGCACCCGCGGTAGGAGGTTCATCAAAGAGAACAATCCAGACCGTGCAACAAGAGTAACACAAAAAAATCAACCCAAAATATGGAGGCAAATCCAGAGTAAAACATGCCCATTAATAGAAATTTCAATTACAATCGGTCGGCAACATTCAGGCTTACAGATTCAGCTCACATGCATCATATAACATGTTAAAAAATACAACATTCCAATATGCTCCTTAATTCGAGCTGAAATCTTACATCTCAAATATAATATTCTCCTAACTTCCTTCCTAATGATCTATTACAATGATTTATATCACATCCAGGGATCTAGAATCATCCGCATCAACCAAAGATTACTACAATCTTCCATAAAAGAAAATGTAACATTCATGTGCATGAATAGGTCAGCCTCAAATTTAAATTACTCTTCAGTGAACACATAGGATGAAGTGTGGACCTATAATTAAGGTCGGGGATACTCCATGGAACAATTAAAATCACACTGTCGAGATCTGCAAGTTATGAGAAAGATCCACAAGCGATTGAACCAGCCATTAGTTTAGAAAATTATTCTGATGCCAGTTCAAGAAATTGTCACAAAATTTGAAAGCGATAACCTGCCGAAAAAAGATCCAATCATGCTCAAATCTTGGAATAAGGAAAATGAACATGTCCAAATTGCAAACATAGATCCACAGGGTCTGGTGAGAAAATATGATGAATCCACCAACATGAATTGAGCAAGAACTGAACAAGAACAAAAACTGAAAGAAAAAATATTTTTTTGGTTGATGCAAGATTGCCAAGAACCAAGGATGCTCCTGCATCAGATGCACAAAAAGCTATAGAATGCGACGTGGAGGCGGTAGATATTTTGAATAGCATGTAGTGTTGTTGGTTGGTCCTCATTTTTGGCTATTTTTTGTTGATGGATCATTGTTGTTGGGTTGTTTTTTGGATTAATGTTATCTTTTATTTGAGTTGCTTTCTGATGTAAAGGGTTTTGGGCCCCTTCAAAATCCATTTTTTACCTCTAATCAAAAACATTTTGCTTAATATATATTGTATGTATGTATGTATGTATGTATGCATGTATTGTGGTATATTAATTTATCACTTAGGTAATAACATTCTGTTTAATATATATATATATATATGTATATATATGTATATATATATATATATAAATATATATATATGTACATTTGTATATATGTATATGTATATGTATACATTGATGTCAAGGTTTATAAATATATTGCAGTATATTAATTTATCACTTAGGTAATAACATTCTGTTTAATATATGTATGTATGTATGTATGCACGTATGTGTATGGTGTTTCTAGCTAAATTATATTGTTTCCCTTAATTCTAATTGAATATGTCAGTTGAATAAATGAAAATAGGGGGAAAACAAGATAAGGTAGAATTGATTCCTTTGTAATTAAATACATGAAAATTTTGATTATATGGAATAACAGATTATTTGTGAGGTAAGATGGACTCTTAGTAAACATGAAATGGTCGCTTTATAATCCCATTCTTGATTCCATGTTCTATTATTGCTTTAGTTGTTGTATAAAGTAAAATGAATTATTATGGATTTGGAAATAATTGTGGGTTATTGTGCAAATATTAAGTCATTGTGGGAAGCAGATGTTTGAAGTCTTCCAAAGGCTTAGGAAATGTGTTGTGGGTGAATTGTTGTGTTGGAACCTAGTGTTGATTGACATTATATTGTTATGCATTGTTGCGGGTTTTAGCTATGCATTACTTTCTTGTTATTACAGTTGTGTTTGAGAGCAAGATGGTTCATGCCTTGCTCAGGATGTATATATATATATATATATATATACACTTTTGTGGTTTTTTGTTCGATGTACATAATGTCTTTACCCTGTTGATTTTATTGGGTCTCTTATATGCTAGTAGGGGGAGTAGCTCTCAATGGGGGTCAATGCACAAAGTGACATCAAGGTAACCCATATGGGGGTTTCTTAACTCAATGATAACCTAAAATGAACTAGGGGGTTGGATAGTCTACACACTAATCAAGATAAGTGAATGCCTCACCCATGATTGTAGTGCTCATTTAGGCTAAGGATGGGTTGAGAAGGCCTAGTTGGAAAAACTAACTTCCTTGTCCTCATGAAATGAAGATTGGTTTTACATGTGTCACCCTATGGGGTTGGTGCCTAGTGAGAGGTTGTCAAGGTAACCCATGTTAGGACCATGTGATGACACTCTTCCCTCTACAAACTAGTATTTCCTTGTTTGTTCTCTCCCCTTGGTATGTGATGTCCTCTGGAAGCAATGTATGATTTTATGTGTTGTATGTCATTTTGTGGTTTCCTTATTGTTATAGTTGTTGTGGGACCAGGTGTTATTTCCTAGCATGGGGGGTGGACCTTAGGGTTCCATATGGTCAGGCAGAATGTGCCTTGTACTCCATTGGGTTCCCTCACTTTTTTCATGTTCATGGTGACTACTCTTGAATACGAAGACTCCTACACTTGACCCAATTGATGATATTCCATATACTTGTATTGTACCATAAATCAATTGTATCATGTATTATACTTCTAATGTACTCTCCTCACATGTATACGAGGAGACAATGTTGTTCAAGATGTAAAGATGTAATGATGTAATTAATTGTTGAACTCTCCTATGTAATGAATAATGTAAATGATGTTATTGCATATGATGTTAATTGGATTGATTTGGATGTTGTTATATTATTGATATGAGATGGATAATTCATATTGGTTGATCTTTTAAATGTGATGTATGAAATGAAACTCATATTGTTAAATGAATCTTGTTTAATGTGATAGTAGCAATGATTTACAGTTCTTGCTAGTTTTGTTAATGGGAATCTAGTAGCGTAGTCACGAACCTTAGAGGACTTAGGTTAGAATTTAAGTTATTATCTCTTTTGCAATCTTGTGTATATTGCACTTAAAAAAAAAGTATTCTATTTTTAGGTGTTATAGTGTGTTGTCCTCTAGGATTTCATGGCGGGGCATTACACTATAGTAATCTTGAGATGAGGGTAATGCAAAAAAAATTGTATCTTTACAATAGTTACAATTTTTTTAAATAAACATATATACCATGTATATCATAAGATGTTGATTTACATGGGGAAAACCCCCACTCTCCAAAAGTTGCCCAATATATCACTTGGAAATCACAATGATAAAAATATACTTGCAGAGTAAGCTTCTCACATGATTATAACACACTAGAGATCTAGAGGCAACACAAAAAATATCAAATCATAATGCACAACTATAATACAATACCCTTATAAAATAGGTTTTCCTTCTAGGGAAAGGCAAGCCAACCAAATATCTACTATTAGATTTGAGACCTAATGATGAACAATCTAAAAAATATAAAAATATACATAAAATATGGCTTTCAAGTGTGTTTCCCCTAAATACCTATTGATCATGTGGCCCTCAAATCCCCACTAGGGGGAATATCCCCCTTGGATCCCACAAGGGAGGCACCCCACTTGAAACCCCCTACACTCAATATATTAGTCTATTATAATTTCAAGGTTGAGACACCATTTTTTTTTATATTATACCACTTTTTAACACCTTGCAAGAGCAATGGGAGCATCAATACCAAGATTTAGTTGTTAGGGGCCAAGAGGTCCATAGTCTTTGAACACCATCTAAACTTCTCTACTCTTACAAACTTAGTTAAATAATTTGTAACATTCATCAATGTCTCTACCTTAACTAGCTTCACCCTACCATACTTGACCATATCTCTAATAAAATAATATTGCACATCAATGTTCTTGGTCCTGGCATGTAAATATTCGGTTCTTAGCTAGGAAAATCACACTCTAACTATCACAATAAATTGTCATTGCACCTTGTTATATTCCAACATCTAAACATAGTCTCTTAATCCCAACAACTTCTTTACAAGCATAACTAGCTACCATATACTCAACTTTAGTAGTGGAAAAAGCAACCACAACCCGTTGCTTACTCATTCAACTAATTGCACCACCAAATAAAGTAAACACATAACCACTAGTGGATCATGTTCTATCAACATCACCTACCTAGTTTGAATCCACATAACCATGAATATCAAGGGAAATTTTGTCTCCTATAAAATTACCATGGTAAAAAACCTAATACTCTAAGGTACCCTACAAATATTTAAAGACTCTTTTAATTGCATACCAATGAATTCAACTAGGATTAGACATATATCTGGAAAGAAATTCCATTGCTTGGGCAATGTATGGTCTAGTGAATACTATAGCATACAAAAAACTTCTAGCTTTACTCTTGTAAGGAACTATGCTCATGTCTTCCATCACTAATGGGGATGTTAGACAATTTGGAACAGATAAATTTGTGCCATGTATAAAAGGAATACACAATGGACTAAAATCATGCATGTTAAAACTCTATAAAATTAAATTTATGTACTTAATCTATCCAAGCCATAACTTTATGTTTACTCTATCTCTTTTGATTTCCATCACAAGAATGTGTTTAGTTGCACCAAGGTTTTTTATGCAAGAGCATCTCAGGTGTAAGAGCAATCTTGCATCACCCAAAAAAAATGATGTTTCTCTTCAATTAAGGGCTAAATTTGGCAGGGTTACTATTTTTGTAAGTTTTCATTTATGCACAGTTGGACATGAAATCTTACACAGACCTCCAGAATGGTAAATTGAAGCCAATGCTGAAGAAATCACTTAATACCATTTGTGATTTGAGAGATTAAAATTTTAAGTTTTAAAAATCCTAGTAAAATCTTTGGGGTCAATTTTGAGGCACTTAGAGGCTTTGGATGGGCCTAAAAATTGGTGGAAAACAAAATTAGTTGGCCTTTAGGCCCTACTTCAGCACAAGATTTTATTGAGACCTTTTTGAAAAGGTATTATAATTGAAAATTCGATATTCAGATCAAAAGTTATGACCCCGCGAAGTTGTAATACCAAAATTAATAAAATTTAAAAATATCTTCTTGAAAAAGTTACACTTTCCAAAAGATTCTAGAGCGGTTACACTTTCCAGAAGATTCTAGGGTGGTTACACCTTCCAAATAAAGGATATAAAGGGGGACTATAGAGGGGAGGCAAGAGCAGAGAACATGGTGGCTCCAATTTGTAGATTTGAAAATTTATGTAATTAGAAAGCCCATGTGATGGAAAATATAATGTTGTAATTTCATTTTCATTTCAGTGATAATAGAAAATATTTGCTTTCCTTCTTGCATTTTGTTTGTGCCATTATTTTTTTTTGTGAGTTTTAGATTGTAAGGGGAGTACCCTTCATCAAGTGGTATTAGAGTGGGTTTTCTTGAGTGTGTAAACAGATCGTCGAACATGAGGTAGTTTGCACCAGGACTTGTGGTTGTGGGTCTATGAGAAAAGATTCCTCCATGAAGAAATCGTGGTGGGAGAAATGTTGGGGTAACAAAAGAGGGTTTTAGAGCCCTCAAGCGACAAGTTCAAGTACTGCAAGAGGAGCTGCATAGGGGAGCTAATGTCAGAAGAAGAGATGAAAGTGAGGATGAGGATGAAGATGAGGAGCCATTTGAAGATGAAGCACGAGATGTAATGGATCCTAGAGAAGTCAGACTGATTAGGGCCATTTCCAAGATTGGAAAGAGGCCAAAGATAGTTCAGTTTCTAATTTTTCAGGAAACCTAAATCCATAGGAGTTGATTGATTGGATTAATGACATGGAAGAGTATTTTGATTATGAGGAAATATAAGACCCAGATAGAATCAAATTTTCAAAGGAAAAATTGAAAGTCCATTCTAGCATATGGTGGAAAGAAGTCTAGTTGGAAAGAAATAGAAGAGGAGAAGATAAAATAACAAGATGGGATCGAATGGTGGAAAATTTGAAAAGACAGTTCATTCCTGGGAACTATGAGTTGGATTTGTGGAAGAAGATGCAAGGGTTGAAACAAGCAGGAAAATCTATTAAGGAGTACATAGAAGAATTTTACCGAGTCCTGATCAGAATAGGTCATTCTAAGGCCAACAAGGAGAAAGTTGCCCATTACATAAATGGGTTGAAGCCAAGTATTCAAGAAGAGTTGATTCTGGTAAGAATGTCTACCATTGAAGATCCATATCAATTTACTTTGAAGGTAGAAGAGAAGTTGAATAGGAGGTTTGAAAGTAAGCAAAGAGGTGGAGGTCGTGGTGGAAGGACTAGTGGACGGTCATATGGAGGTGAAAATGAAGACCAAAAGAAGGGTAAAGGATCTAGTAGCAACCAGAACCAAAAAGGAGATAACACCTATTGTCCTCATAATGGAGACCAAAGAGGAAGAGGAAGATCTAGTCGAGGAACAGGGAGAGAAGGATTTCATGGAACATGTTAACAATGTGGAGAAGAAGGGCATAGGGCATATGAGTGTCCTCAACATCAGGGAATGAAAAATAGAAGACCTGGGGGTAATGCACGAGTTGCACATGTAGATGAAGACACTGAGTCTTCACATTCTGAGGATGCAGAAAGAGGAGAGGTTCTTGTTACTAGAAGAGCCTTATTGAATGAGGAGAAAGAGCCAACTCAAAGGAAGAATTTGTTTCGCACTAGATGTAAGTGTGAAGGTAAAGTTTTCAATGTTATTATTGATGGAGGTAGTACTGATAACCTTGTTTCGAAAGAGATGGTTAGTAAGTTGTAGTTGGAGAGAAGAGAGCATCCAAATCCATACCGGATTGCTTGGTTGTAGAAGGACCAAAAAGCTTTGGTAAATGAACAATGTCTGGTAAAGTTCAAGATTGGAAATTACCATGATGAGGTATTGTGTGATATAATGCCTACGGATTTTTGCCATATGTTGTTAGCTAGACCATGATAGCTTGATCGGCGAGCAGTACATGATGGACATGCCAACACCTATTCTTTGACAAAGGATGGAGTTCGTCATAAGTTGAAGCCCTTGAAAGAGGCGGAGGAAAAGGTATGTAGTAATGCAAGAATTTGTTTGGTTGATGGAAGAAAGTTCCTAGAAGGTATGAAGCATGAGCATATGATTTTTGTATTGATCCCTAGAGTTGATAAAGAAGATACTATTGAGGTACCTATAGAGGTTTCAGATTTTTTGAATGAGTTTCAAGCTATTATTTCTGATAACGTACCTGAAGATTTTCCTCCAATAAGAAAGATTAGTCATCAGATGGACTTGATTCCTGGAGCCAATTTTTTGAATAAGGTAGCTCATCATATGACTCCAGTAGAGAGTGAAGAGTTGTTGTGGAAGGGATTGATTCAAGAGAGTTTGAGTCTTTGTGCAGTACCTACAGTACTAGCACCAAAGAAGGATAGGGAATGGCAGACGTGTACAAATTCTAGAGCCATCAACAAGATCACCATAAATTACAAATTTCCCTTGCCAAGGATGGATGACATTATGGATTGTTTGAGTGGAGATGATTACTTCACAAAGATAGATTTGAAGAGTGGATATCACCAGATCCATATTAGAGAAGGAGATGAATGAAAGACATCCTTTAAAACCAAGGAGGTCTTGTATGAGTGGTTAGTCATGCCTTTTGGGCTAACCAATGCACCGAGCACATTTATGCGGCTTATGAATGAGGTATTAAAAGAATTTTTAGAAAAAAATTCTATTTTTTATTTGGATGATATTCTAATTTTTAGTAAGACATTGGAGGAGCACCTGATGCATATCCAAAAAGGTTTTGAAAAGCTAAAGGAGGAGAAGTTGATCAATTTGAAGAAATGTAGTTTTGTGAAAAGGGAGTTGGTGTATCTGGGATTTGTTGTCTCAGCAGAGGGTCTTATAATGGATCCAAAGAAGGTGAGAACTATCATTGAATGACCTACCCCAAGGAGTGTTATAGAGGTAAGATCATTTCATGGTCTAGCAAGCTTTTACCGAAAGTTTATTAAGAGTTTCAGTAGTATTTGTGCACCTCTAACTGAAGCAATGAGAGGGGATAGAAAAGAGTTTAAGTGGACTATAGGAGCAGCAAATTTTTTTGATATGTTGAAGAAGAAAGTTACAGAGAAACCTATTTTAGCACTTCCAGATTTCAATAAGGTCTTTCAAGAAGATTGTGATGCTAGTGGCATTGCCATAGGAGCTATTTTGAGTCAAGAAGGTAAGCATGTTGCCTATTTTAGTGAAAAGTTAAATGATGCTAAGAAGAAATACTCTGTCTATGATCAATAGTTCTATGCTATAGTTCAGGCTTTGAAGAAATGGAGACACTATTTGTTGCCAAAATAATTTTTTTTATATACTGATCACCAGGCTTTGTAGTGTCTCAATAGTCAAGGAAAGTTGTATCAAAGGCACTTAAAATGTGTTGAACTTTTGCAGAGTTATACTTTTGTTTTGAAGCACAAGAGTGGAAGATCAAACAAAGTTGCAGATTCCTTAAGTAGAAGGAAAAATTTATTGATAGAGACTAATATAGAGGTTGTTGGGTTCAATGAACTCAAAAGTTTGTATCTAGAACATCCATACTTTGCAGAAGCTTCGAAGGATTGTTTTAAACTTATTACACTGGATAGGACAAGATGGTTGGATTTCTTAATCCAAGATGGAATGTTATTTAGAGGAAGCCAATTGTGCATTCAAAGGAGTTCTATGAGAGAGAATCTAATCAAGGAGAAGCATAGTGGAGGATTGGCTGGGCATTTCAATTGAGATAAGACCATTGCTCTTGTTAGTGAAAATTATTATTGGCCACACTTACAATAGGATGTGAAGAAGTCTATACAAAGTTGTAGAGTATGTCATATGGTGAAAGGAACAAGTTAGAATACTGGATTGTATCAACCATTACCTATACCTGAGAGGCCATGGGACAACATTAGTATGGATTTTGTTTTTTGATTACTAAGGACACAGAGAGGGCATGATTCCATATTTGTGGTGGTGGATAGATTTTTTAAGATGGCACATTTCATAAGATCAGTGATGTTGTTCATATTGCAGAGTTGTTTTTTAGAGAGGTGGTGAGACTACATGGTCTACCAAAGAGTATAGTTTTAGATAGAGATACCAAATTTGTTGGTTATTTCTGGAAAACAATATGGAAGAATTTGAAGATAGATTTTAGGTTCAGTTCTGCTCACCATCCATAGACCGATGGAAAAATGGAGGTGGTCAATAGGAGTTTGGGTAACCTACTAAGATGCTTAGTAGTAGATAAACCTAAGGGATGGGATTTGATTTTACCACAGGCAGAATTTGCTAATAACAATTTTGTCAACAGGAGCACTGGTAAATCAACATTCTAGATTGTATATGGCAGTAGTCTAAGGAATGCTTCTAAACTAAGAAAGAAGGATAAAGGAGAGAAGAGTAATGCTAAAGTTGAAGGTTTTACTGAGCACCTGAAGAATTTTCATGATGAGGTGACGAAGCATATCAATAAGATGGATTCTCAGTAAAAGGCTAAGGCAGATCAAAAAAGGAGGTATAAGGAGTTCTAGGTAGGAGATGAAGTCATGGTTCATTTGTGAAAGGAAAGGTTTCCAATTGGTACATACAACAAGTTGAAGATGAAGAAGTTTGGACCATGCAAGATCCTAAAGAAGCATGATTTAGGAAATGCATATGAGGTAGATTTTCCTGATGGAATTCTTACTTCACCCGTGTTTAACATCTCAGATTTAAAAAAATATCATGAGGGAGGAATTGATGAAGAAATAATAGAGGCACAATAGAACATTCCAACATATACTTCAGAAAAGGACGAGATATAAGACATTTTGGATAGCAGTGTGGGAAGAAGCACAAGAAACAAGCAATATGCAGAGTACTTAGTGAAATGGAGAGGAAGGCCTATTGAAGATTCGTCATGGTTATCTGAGTTTGAGGCTAACCATCTCGGTTTCCCTCTAACTCTTGAGAAGTGATATGGTCACTTTTCAAATTACCCTGGGTGTCTGATGCAGGAGCATTTGGGTGTAAGAGAAATCTTGCATTGCCCAAAAAAAATGATGTTTCTTTTCAATAAGGGCTAAATTTGGTAGGGTTACCATTTTTGTAAGTTTACATTTATGCATAGTTGGACACAAAATCTTACATAGACCTCTAGAATGGTAAATTGAAGCCAATGGTAAAGAAATCACTTCAATACCATTTGTGATTTGAGAGATATTAAAATTTTAATTTTCAAAAATCCTAGTAAAATCTTCGGGGTCAATTTTGAGGCACTTAGAGGCTTTGGATGGGCTTGAAAATTGGTAGAAACAAAAAGTAGTTGGCCTTTAGGCCCTTCTTTTTGACACAATATTTTCTCGAGGCCTTTCTGAAAAAGGTATTATAATTGAAAATTCGACAGTCGGATCAAAAGTTATGACCCCGCGAAGTTGTAATACCAAAATTAATAAAATTTCAAAATATCTTCCTGAAAAAGTTTCACTTTCCAGAAGATTCTAGGGTGGTTACACCTTCCAAATAAAGGATGTAAAGGGTGACTACAGAGGGGAGGCGAGAGCAAAGTAGATGGTTGCTCTGATTTGTAGATTTGTAGATTTATGTAATCAGAAAGCCCATGTGATGAAAAATATAATGTTGTAATTTCATTTTCATTTAAGTGATAATAGAAAATATTTGCTTTCCTTCTTGCATTTTGTTTGTGCCATTATCTATTGTTTTTTTGTGAATTTTATATTGTAAGGGGGGTACCCTTCATCAATTTTTCATTTCAAATCTAGCTACAAGTTGAGACTTTAGTTTCAAAATCACTTATTTCCCTTTATCAATAAATAACATATCATCAATATATATTGTAATAAATAGGAAAGGATCACCATCAAATTTATAAATTATAGTGATCTAATTTAGGACACTGAAATCCTAAACTCAACACATATTTATCAAATCTTTGGTACCACATCTTAGGACTTTGTTTGGAGCCATACAAATATTTATTCAATTTACAAACTAAATTACTTTTACCTTTCACCATGTAGTGCTTTGGTTTTGTCATATAAATATCCTCCTCCAAATCACCATGAGGGAAATCCATTTTCACATCTATCTGCTAAACCTCTAGATCATAAGAAACAAAATAGAAAGCACATATCTAATGAATATCATTTTTATAGTAGGATAAAATATCTCATCATAATCAACACCCTTAACCTAAGAGTATCCTTTCACAATAAACCATGATTTGTACTTATTAGTACCTCCATATGGACCCATATTTTTCTTAAACACCCATTTACAACCAACAAGTTTTCATCCTTTGAGCAATGGTATAAGATCCCATGTATCATTCTTTTTCGAAGAGCTACCATTTCTTCATCAATAGTAATCATTTTAGGATTTTGCATCTTTCATATCTAATGCTTCTTCTATAGATTTGGGTTCATCCATGTTAGTATGAATCTTCAATCATCAGGTGATGACATTTCAAGTGGTTTTCTATGCCTTATAGATCCATGAAAAAGTTGATTTGGAAGTTCTTCCTCCTCTTCTAAAGATTCAGAGTTAGATGATCTCTCCTCAACTTCTTGTCTATCTAGGGGCCTCAATTCAACTTTTTTAGGCATAGGAGGAAGTTGAGTCATGTTTTTCTCTTTAGTTTTCTTTGGTTCTAACATAACAAAAGAAGGCTTAGTTTCTCTTAAAAACCCTTATGCTATATATTACCTATTGTGCAATATGATTCCAAAGCTTATATCATTTCACACCATAAATGTATTTCATGAAGATACATTTCATAGCCTTGTTATCCAAATTTGTTCACTTCTCCTTTGGCACGTATTCATATGTCTTGCAACCAAAAACTCTAAGATGTCCTCGTGAAGGCTTGTGACCTGACCATGCCTCTATATGTATCTTATCAATAAGATTTGATGTAGGAGAATTGTCAATAAGGTAGCAAGTAGTGCCAATAGTTTCAACCCAAAATATTTTTTCTAAACCAACACCACTTATCATACTTCTAGCCTTCTCCATCAATGTCCTGTTAATTCTTTATGTAATTCCATTATGTTGTGGAGAATATAGAGTTGTCTTTTTTCTATGAATGCCACAATTTTATAGAATCTATCAAAACCATTAGTTAAAAATTCATCAACATTATCAATCCTCAAAAAAATTATTTTCTTTCTAGTATGCAACTTAGACATTGCTTTAAATTCTTTAAATTGACCAAAAACTTCAAATTTACTCTATAAAAAATATACCCATTTCCTTTTACTATAATCATCATTAAATGAAAAATAATATGTATATTTTCCAATCGAAGGAACATCTACAAGACCAAACACATCATAATGAATAAGATCCAATACATCACAAGATTTATGAGAACTTGAATAAAACTAAACACAGTTTTGTTTTTCATAAATTGAATGCTCACAATCATACAAGTGGGATTACAATCATACAACTCTTCAATAATATTTTTATTTTTCAAGGTCCTTACACCTTTTTCTCCAATTTGGTCAAGCCTCTAGTTTCATAACATATTTTTATTTGCAAGTAACTTTTAGAAGAAAGAGCACCCTTGCATACTTAGAAGCCATGACCATCCACTAAAGATGAAACCCTCATCTCTTCCAACAAAGTAGCCACACACTGAATTTTTATAGAACTATTATTGCAATCAATAGTGCATGCATTAAGAATATACAATTTTCCATATCTAACACCTCTAGCAATCACCATGTAGCACCTCTAACCATCTTGCATCCTATATAAAAAAGACTACTTGCACACTTTCATCTATTAGTTTTCTCACAGATAACATATTTCATGCCAATCCAAAAATATGAAACACATCATTAATCCTATGTGTTCTACCATCAAGAGACTGTATTCTAACTTTAGTACAACTAAAAATATTTAAACAAGAATCATCACCCAAGTACACCTTACCTCCATCAAATTCTTCATATTGAAAAAAACAATCTCTATTAGAGGTTATATGGAAAGATGCATTCAATTCAATTAACCATGCATCATTAATTGTATTTGTTGCCAAAACTATAATTAATGCATCACCATCTTCTTTCTTGGACTCTAAATTAGAATAAAATTTCTTTTTTCTTCTTCTTTTTTTCTTTGAACTCCTTACAAAAGTGTCCAGGCTTACTATAGTTCCAAAAAATAACTTTGGATATTTTAAGAGATTTGGATCTCTCCTTCGACTTGGATTTATCACACTTCTCCTTTTTCTTGTCTCCTTCCTTAGGTCTTACATGAAAATTTAGGGATCCTTGGCACTGATGGATACCTTCCTCCTCATGTCTTCATAAAGAAAAGAAACCACCACATCTTTAGTCTTCAAGATAACAAAAGTACTCCCAATAGCAATAACAAGAGAAGCCCATAAATTAGACAAAGAACAAAGCAAGATTGAAATTTCTCTTCCTCATCCATTTTGAAACCAAATGATACCAATTGATCTACCAACATAATAAATTATTCAAAGTGGTATATAAATTATCCACCCTCTTGGAAATTCTCAAGGAATATAATTTCTTCAAGAAAATCTTATTCACTAAATATTCTGCTTGATACATCTCACCAAGGTTCTTCCATAATTTTTGTGCGGAGGTCTCTTCATGGACATTGATTAAAATATTCTACAAAGCATAATATGATTAGACCCTTGGATTTATTGTTTATAACATCATATTGAGTAGGAAAAGTAGGATGTGTGGGTCTAAAAAAAATTCATCAACAACATCCCATAGATCTCGATCTATCAATAGATCATCCATCTTTAACTTTCACGTCTCAAAATTATTTCCAAACAAAATCTCCACCTCTATTCTCCATTATGAACATTCCATTTGAAAATTCTTGTAACAAGTTCATAAAGTATCTTATACACAAGCTCCCACTCAAATCTGGATTAGTTCAAAAAATCCAACAACCTGCAACTAAAACCAAAGGTTATTATGATCTCATACCACTTGTAAGGTAGTTAAGGTAGTTGAACAAATTCCTACACTAACCTTGAGAGAAGGGTAATGCAATTTTTTTAGATATTTACATCAGTTGAAAAAACTAAATGTAAATATCATGTATACGACAACACTATGATTTATTAGGGAAAAACCATTTCGAGAGAAAAAAAAAACCCACACTCCAAAAGTTTCCTAATATATTATTTAGAAATCACAAAGATTACAATATACTTGCAAAGTAAGCTTTTCATAGGAGTATTACCAACTAGAGATCTAGGGGCAATATAATGGCTATCAAAATATTGGAATGCATCACAATGCATAGTCATAATACAATTCCCTCATAAAATATGGTTTCCTTATAGGGAAAGTGATGCAGGAGCATCCAAGGTGTAAGAACAATCTTGCATCACCCAAAAAAAAATGTTGTTTCTTTTCAATAAGAGCTAAATTTGGTAGGGTTACCATTTTTCTAAGTTTGCATTTATGCATAGTTGGACACGGAATCTTACACAAACCTCTAGAATGGTAAATTGAAGCCAATGGCGAAGAAATCACTTAATTACCTTTTGTCATTTGAGAGATATTAAAATTTTAATTTTCAAAAATCCTAGTAAAATCTTCGGGGTCAATTTTGAGGCACTTAGAGGCTTCAGATGGGCCTAAAAATTGGTGGAAAATGAAAGTAGTTGGCCTTTGGGCTCTACTATCATCACAAGATTTTATCAAGACATTTCCGAAAAGGTATTATAATTGAAAATCTGATAGTTGGATCAAAAGTTATGACCTCGTGAAGTTGTAATACCAAAATTAATAAAACTTCAAAATATCTTCTTGAGGAAGTTACACTTTCTAAAAGATTCTAGGGCGGTTACACTTTCCAGAAGATTCTAGGGCAGTTACACCTTCCAAATAAATGATGTAAAGGGGGACTACAGAAGGGAGGAAAGAGCAGAGTAGATGGTGGTTCTGATTTGCAGATTTACAGATTTATGCAATCAGAAAGCCCATGTGATGGCACATATAATGTTGTAATTTCATTTTAATTTCAATGATAATAGAAACTATTTGCTTTCCTTCTTGCATTTTGTTTGTGCCATTATCTATTGTTTTTGTGAGTTTTAGATTGTAAGGGGAGTACCCTTCATCAAGTAGTATCAGAGCGGGTTTTCCTAAGTGTGTAAACAAATCGCTGAATGTGAGGTAGTTTGCACTAGGATTGTGGTTGTGGGTCTATGAGAAAAGATGCCTCCACGAAGAAACCGTGGTGGGAGAAATGTTGGGGTAACATAAGAGGGTTTTAGAGCCCTCCAGAGACAAGTTCAAGCACTGCAAGAGGAGTTGCGTAGGAAAACTAATGTTAGAAGAAGAGATGAAAGCGAGGATGAGGCTGAAGATGAGGAGACATTCAAAGAGGAAGCACAAGATGTAATGGATCCTGGAGAATTTAGACTAATTAGGGCCATTTCCAAGATTGGAAAGAGGCCAAAGATAGAAGTTTCTAATTTTTCAAGAAACCTAAATCCAGAGGAGTTAATCAATTAGATCAATGACATGGAAGAGTATTTTGAGTATAATAAAATAGAAGACCTAGATAGGGTCAAATTTGCAAAGGAAAAATTGAAAGGCCATGCTAGCATGTGGTGGAAAGAAGTCTAGTTGGAAAGAAATAGAAGAGGAAAAGAGAGAATAACAAGATGGGATCGAATGGTGGAAAATTTGAAAAGACAGTTCATTCCTGGTGACTATGAGTTGGATTTGTTGAAGAAGATGCAAGGGTTGAAACAAGTAGGAAAATCTATTAAGGAGTACATAGAACAATTCTATCGAGTCCTGATCAGAACGAGTCATTCTAAGGCCAACAAGGAGAAAGTTGCCTATTACATAAATGGGTTGAAGCTGAGCATTCAAGAAGAGTTGAGTCTGGTAAGAATGTCTACCATTGAAGATGCATATCGGTTTTCTTTGAAGGTAGAAGAAAAGTTGAATAGGAGGTTTGAAAGTAAGCAAAGAGTTGGAGGTCATGGTGGAAGGACTAGTGGACAGTCATATGGAGGTCGAAATGAAGACCAAAAGAAGGGTGAAGGATCTAGTAGCAACAAAAACCAGAAAGGAGATAACACCTATTGTCCTCATAATGGAGACCAAAGAGGAAGAGGAAGATATAGGTGAGGAACAAGGAGAGGAGACTTTCATGGAACATGTTTCCAATGTGGAGAAGAAGGGCATAGGGCATATGAGTGTCCTCAACATCAAGGAAGGAAAAAATAGAAGACCTGAGGGTAATGCATGAGTTGCACATGTAGACGAAGATGTTGAGTCTTCACATTCTAAAGATGCATAAAGAGGAGAGGTTCTTGTTACTAGAAGAGCCTTGTTGAATGAGGAGAAAGAGCCAACTCAAAGGAAGAATTTGTTTCACACTAGATGTAAGTGTGAAGGTAAATTTTTCAATGTTATTATTGATGGAGGTAGTATTGATAACCTTGTTTTGGAAGAGATGGTTAGTAAGTTGTAGTTGGAGAGAAGAAGGCTTCCAAATCCATACTGGATTGCTTGGTTGCAGAAGGACCATAAAGCTTTGGTAAATGAACAATGTCTAGTAAAGTTCAAGATTGGAAACTACCATGATGAGGTATTGTGTGATATTATGCCTATGGATTTTTTCCATATGTTGTTAGGTGGAGCATGGCAGTTTGATCGACGAGTAGTACATGATGGACATGCCAACACCTATTATTTGAAAAAAGATGGAGTTCATCATAAGTTGAACCCCTTGATAGAGGCAGAGGAAAAGGTATGCAATAATGCAAGAATTTGTTTGGTTGATGAAAGAAAGTTCCTAGAAGATATGAAGCATGAGCATATGTGTTTTGCATTGATCCCTAGAGTTGATAAAGAAGATACTATTGAGGTACCTATAGAGGTTTCAAATTTGTTGAATGAGTTTCAAGAAATTATTTCTAATAACGTACCAAAAGGTTTACCTCTGGTAAGAAAGATTTATCATCAGATTGACATGATTCCTGGAGCCAGTTTTCCGAATAAGGCAGCTCATCGTATGACTCCAACAAAGAGCAAAGAGTTGAATAGACAGGTGTAAGAGTTGTTGCGGAAGGGATTGATTCAAGAGAGTTTGAGTCCATTAGCAGTACCTGCAGTACTAGCACCAAAGAATAATGGGGAATGGCGGATGTGTACAAATTCTAGAGCCATCAATAAGATCACCATCAAGTACAAATTTCCCTTGCCAAGGATGGACAACATTATGGATTGTTTGAGTGGAGTTGAGTACTTCACGAAGATAGATTTGAAGAGCGGATATCACCATATCCATATTAGAGAAGGAGATGAATGGAAGACAACCTTTAAAACTAAGTAGGGATTGTACGAGTGGTTAGTCATGCCTTTTGGGCTAACCAATGCACCGAGCACATTTATGCAACTTATGAATGAGGTATTAAAACAATTTTTAGGAACAATTTTTATTGTTTATTTGGATGATATTTTGATTTTTAGTAAGACATTGGAGGAACACCTAATGCATATTTAGAAAGTTTTTGAAAAGCTAAGGGAGGAGAAGTTGTTGATTAATTTTAAGAAATGTAGTTTTGTAAGAAGGGAGTTGGTGTATCTGGGATTTTTTGTCTCAGCAGAGGGTCTTAAAATGGATCTAGAGAAGGTGAGAGCTATCATTGAATGGCCTACTCCGAGAAGTGTTATAGAGGTAAGATCATTTCATGGTCTAGCAAGTTTTTACAGAAAGTTTATTAAGAGTTTCAATAGTATTTGTGCATCTGTAACTAAAGCATTGAGAGGGGATATAAAAGAGTTTAAGTGGACTAAAGGAGCAGCAAAATTTTTTGATATGTTGAAGAAAGTTATAGAGTAACCTGTTTTGGCACTTCTAGATTTCAATAAGGTCTTTCAAGTAGATTGTAATGCTAGTGGCACTGCCATAGGAGTTGTTTTGAGTCAAGAAGGTAAGCCTATTGCCCATTTTAGTGAGAAGTTAAATAATGCTAAGAAGAAATATTTTGTCTATGATCAAGAGTTATATGCTATAGTTTAGGCTTTGAAGAAATGGAGACACTATTTTTTTCCAAAAGAATTTGTTTTATATACTGATCACCAAGTTTTGCAGTATCTCAATAGTTAAGGAAAGTTGAATCAAAGGCACTTAAAATGGGTTGAGTTTTTGCAGAGTTATACTTTTGTTTTGAAGCATAGGAGTGGAAGATCAAACAGAGTTGCAGATGCCTTAAGTAGAAGGAAAAAATTGTTGATAGAGATGAATATAGAGGTTTTTGGGTTCAATGAACTCAAGAGTTTGTATCTAGAAGATCCATACTTTGCAAAATCCTAGAAGGCTTGTTTGGAACCTGTTACATTGGATAGGACAAGATGGTTGGATTTATTAATCCAAGATGGAATGTTGTTTGGAGGAAGCCAATTGTGCATTCCAAGGATTTCTATGAGAGAGAATCTAATCAAGGAGAAGCATAGTGGAGGATTGGTAGGGCATTTTAGTCGAGATAAGACCATTGCTCTTGTTAGTGAGAATTATTATTGGCCACACTTACAATAGGATGTGAAGAAGTTTGTACAAAGTTGTAGAGTATGTCAGGTGGCGAAAGGAACAAGTCAGAATATTGGATTGTATCAGCCATTACCTGTACCTAAGAGGCCATTGGAGGACATTAGTATGGATTTTGTCCTTGGATTGTTGAGGACACAAAGAGGGAATGATTCCATATTTGTGGCGGTGGATAGATTTTTGAAGATGGAACATTTCATTTTGTGTCATAAGATCAGTGATGTTGTTCATATTGCAAAGTTGTTTTTTAGAGAGGTGGTGAGACTACATGCTCTACCAAAGAGTATAGTTTCAGACAGAGATACCAATTTTTTTGGTTATTTTAGAGAACATCATGGAAGAAGTTGAAGAAAGATTTGAAGTTTAGTTCTGCTAACCATGCACAAACTGATGGACAAATAGAGGTGGTCAATAGGAGTTTGGGTAACCTGCTAAGATGCTTAGTAGGTGATAAACCAAAGGGATGGGATTTGATTTTACCACAGGAATTTTCTTATAACAATTCTATTTGCAGGAGCATTGGTAAATCACCCTTCTAGATTGTATATGGGAGTAGTCTGAGGAATGCTTCTAAACTGAGAAAGATGGATAAAGGAGAGAAGAGTAGTGCTAAGGCTGAAGATTTTGCTAAGCACCTAAAGAATTTGCATGATGAGGTGAAGAATCATATTAATAAGATGAATTCTCATTATAAGGATAAGGAAGATAAAAAAAGGAGGTATAAGGAGTTCTAGGTAGGAGATGAAGTCATGGTTCATTTGCCAAAGGAAAGGTTTCTAGTTGGTACATACAACAAGTTGAAGATGAAGAAGTTTGGACCATGCAAGATCCTAAAGAAGCATGATTCAGGAAATGCATGAGGTAGAGTTTCCTGATGGAATTCATATTTCATCTGTGTTTAACATCTCATATTTAATAGAATATCATGAGGGAGGAATTGATGAAGAAATAATAGAGGCATAGTGGAACATTCCAACACCTACTTTAGAAAACGAGGAGATAGAAGAAATTTTGGATAGCTGTGTGGGAAGAGGCACAAGAAACAGACAATATGCAGAGTACTTAGTGAAATGGAGAGGAAGGCTTGTTGAAGATTCATCATGGTTATCTGAGTCTGAGGTTAACCGTCTTGGTTTCCCTCCAACTCCTGTGAAGTGACAAGTTCACTTTTCAAATTACACCAGGTGTCTAATGCAGGAGCATCCAGGGTAAGAGCAATCTTGCATCACCCAAAAAAAATGATGTTTCTTTTCAATAAGGGCTAAATTTGGTAGATTTACTATTTTTGTAAGTTTGCATTTATGTACAGTTGGACACAAAATATTACACATACCTCCAGAATGGTAAATTAAAGCCAATGGCGAAGAAATCACTTAATTACCTTTTGTCATTTGAGAGATTAAAATTTTAATTTTCAAAAATCCTAGTAAAGTCTTCGGGGTCAATTTTGATGCACTTAGAGGCTTCGGATGGGCCTGAAAGTTGGTGGAAAATGAATGTAGTTGGCCTTTAGGCCCTATTTTTAGCACAATATTTTCTCGAAACCTTTCCGAAAAGGTATTATAATATAAAATCCAACGATCAGATCAAAATTTATGACCTCGTGAAGTTGTAATACCAAAATTAATAAAATTTCAAAATATCTTCTTGAGGAAGTTACACTTTCTAGAAGATTCTAGTGTGGTTACACTTTCTAGAAGATTCTAGGGTGGTTACACCTTCCAAATAAAGGATGTAAAGGGGGACTACAAAGGGGAGGAAAGAGAAGAGTAGATGGTGGCTCTGATTTGCAGATTTGTAGATTTATGTAATCAGAAAGTCCATGTGATGGCACATATAATGTTTTAATTTCATTTTAATTTCAATGATAATAGAAAATATTTTCTTTCCTTCTTGCATTTTGTTTGTGTCATTATCTGTCGTTTTTGTGAATTTTAGATTGTAAGGGGAGTACCCTTCATCAAAAAGACAAGCCAAAAAAATATTTACTATTAGATTTAAGATCTAATGATGAATAATCCAAATAATGATAAAATATACATAAAATGTGGCTTTTAGGGGCATTGCTCCCAAACCCTTGTTGAGTTGTGTGGCTCCTAAACCCCTTCCAAGGGGGTCATCCCACTCAAACCTTGCAAATATTTACCCTCCCTTGCATCCCCTCACACTCAATCTATTAACCTGTTATAATTGCAAGGTTGATACACCATATTTCCTAACACTATCATCTCTATAAAATCTACCAACTCATGGAAAGCATGAACTATTTAGTCTAATGAATTTCCTTCCAAATCTCAATGGAAATGATCCCCTAGAGAGGGCACAAATTCCAAATTAGGTGAAAGGAAACTACCAAGAGGTCATGAATAGATTCCTTAAAAGAGATGAAAAGATTAACAAATTGTAGAATAGTTTGAACAAAAAGATCTACCAAGAATATAGAAGAGGGTTGTAGAGGTCATTATGAGGTGCATTACTCTCAAAGGCAGGTGCAAGAGGTTCCATGATTATCTACTTCTTAGGTTAAATCACTTCATACATAATATAAGAATTATTTTTTTTCTTTTGGTTGCATTCATTTCTTTTTGAGGTTGTCTAAAATGTCCTCATAACTAGAAAAACCCTTCCCCTACACTAGGGGTTCATTTAATTCATCTACCTTTATAATGTGGCCCTCACTTTGGTCCCTACTCCTTGGACAAAGGTTTATAACCTCTCTTTAGTTTGTTTGGAGGAGGGACCAACCCATAAAAAGCTAAAGTATGGTATTTCTAACCCATCCAATGAGTTAAATTAGGTCCCCCTCACTGGACTAGACCATTCCTCTCCCTATGGATCCTTCTCCATTTTTTGTTGGGCCCAAAAAGGTCTCATTTAAAAAATCCTAGATCAGTATTTGCATCTCCTCATTTGAGGAAGAATCTTTTCAACCTAACTCTCCCAGTACTAATTCTAGACATAGATCCCCCATGTTAATTACAACTATCCTCGTTCCTACAACCCTTAGTTGAGGACTACCCCATGGTGGAAGAGACCCTTATTTGCTATCCCTCCTCTCATGGCTTTGGGCACTCTAAATTCCTTAATATTTCCATCTTAGAGATTTCCCTAAGCCACAACCCTTAGAGGGCCACTTCTCAGGACATTATGGATGATAATCCTAACTACAACTCTTATGTGATAGTAGGAGAAAAGTTCAAAAACCCAAGTAAGTTTATCAATATTCAAAATGACATCCTAAAATGGAAACTTTCTCGATGGTATGTAGCAAACAAAAATATTCATAAATTAGAATCCCTTGATTTGGATAAATATCTAGAATGGAAAGATGGGGAGATTGAGGACAATGTATGGGAATATGTGAAGAGTAAGATGGATAAATTTGACAAATGGGAGTAACTAGAAAATTTCATCAAGGATATGAAGAGTGAGGCTGGGAACTTGGATAAGTGGAGAGGCTTGAGGAAAGATGTGAAGTCTCTTAAGAAGACTTAGATCAACATTCTAAAAAACATGAAAGATTTTTGTGTACTACAAAGAATTTGTGAAAAACATTGCAACAACCCTCTAGGTGTTCCAATATAAGCTTGATAAAAGAGAAAATAAAAACAAGATTGAAGAGACTACTATGCAAAATAAATCAACTATGCCTGAGACCACTAAAAAAATTGCAACAAAAAGAAGGAAACCAAAGGTAAAGCTATCATTCAACCTAATAGTCCTCTCGTAAATGATGGTATTGAGAGGACTATTCCCAAGGTGGTCATTTTTGAGGAAAAAATAGAATTCCTCAATAGAGAATGGTAGGCCATGAAAGGCCTCAAGATTCTTGTTGACCCATAGCTAGTCTATATTGTTCATGTGTTGTATTTGGTGTTGTTATTTTTCTTCTTTCTACTTTAGTTGTTTTTTAATTTAGTCTCATTACTAGTGAGACTCATTCTATTTTCCCTCTTGGTTGTTATGTAATGGTTTTTCTCTCTTTCTTGAGTTTATCTTATTCAAAAAAGTCATAGTTTATGCATAAGAACAAAACACACTTAAAAATTGTAAATAAAACTAGATTTATACATACACACACTTCAAAGATAACATATCATATAAATAAGAATACTCAATAATCCATAACAAATAATAAAGAAGTCCACACAAAACAAAGTTATGAAATTTGTAAAATCTTTGTAATGATTTAGAATACTATCACATTTATCAAACCCTTGTTATATTCATTCCAAAAAACCATAATAGGAAACCCACAACTAGGCTTGTTAAATCATCCATGAAATTTGGGAAAATAAAACCAATAGTGAAAGAGAATTATAGAAAATATAAGATTAATGTATTAGAATATTTGAGATTACTTACATTAGAAATGGAGGTGAATATAAATAAGAAAGCCCTATGGGTAAAAACTCCCCCTAAATGAGGGTAAAATATTCTCTTTAAAAGATGAGAAGTACAAAACCCCATATGAGGAAAAAATATTTCCAATAAGGGGGAAGAAGAAATGAGACCATGTGATGAGAGCCATTCAAATTCCATTTCATCCCTTATTTTAGCCATTTTCATACACCATAATCCATCATTGTGCACCATTTCTATATCATATCTTAATAATTTTATTATTTTTGTTATATATGATTAAATCCAAATAAGTAATATTCAATTAAGTTTTTAGATAAAATAGGATAAAATAATTAGATTATATTTACCAATAACACTGATCATTTTAGATTTGATTAAATAGCTTTTGTTGCATGTTGAAAAATTATATGGTAAGGAAAACTTTATGGACAAACAAAATCATTTTATGTTTGTGACACAAATAGTTGTTGTTACAACTAATAATGTTGCTCTCCATAATTGGTCAAAAAAGAAGGAGAATAAATAACTTCCAACTCGAAGGATGGATCTCCATGTTAATCAATGTTAATGGTTATCCATTAATACTATGATTTTATTACTATAAACTGATTTGGCCACATGCTAAGATATTCTTTCAAAATTTTATGGGTCATAGGCCACATAACCATATAGTATATATTTATCTATGATTTTGGACCATATAATTTAATGGTTATCTCAAAAAAAATGTCTATTATATAAATATATGTAATGTCGCCTTAGATTTTTGTCAAGGAAATACAAAAAGAAACCTTTTTACAAAAAAAATAGTGTGAATAAAATAATGTAGCTATAGTGTTGCAATCGCCTTGCCAACCAAGAGGAAGGGCCCACTCTTCAGAAGGCTAGTGACATTTTATTTATTTCATGTTTATATTGCATCTATATTTAAGTTTTATGTTTGTCATGCTGTAGTAATTAATTCCTATAAGATTTTGGTAGAAGTGTTTCTATTCATATGTATACCCTACATATTTTTATTTTGAGGAAATCTTATGAATATCTTTATTTTTATTTTTGATGTGTGGAATTTGAGTTAATATTATATATTTTATATGTAAATTTTGGTAATAGTTAATTTGTAGTAATCTATGATAGTTGTTAGTTTGTTCTTATAGTAGATTGTTTTGATTAAAGTGATGGGAAGGGCCCGTACCCTTGCATAATGGCCATAAAGGCCAAGTAGTAGAGCTCACGAGACCTGAGGCACCTAAAAAGAAAAGGAAAATTAGCTAAAATAGAGACTAGTAAAAAGTATACAAACAAAACACAAGAAGAGACTGACTAGAAACTAAAATAGCTTTTGATTGCCTAGCAGCTTGAGGCTATTGATTACTTGCCATTCTATTGCCATCAATTACAATTTTTCTTTAAATGATAGTAGTTTATTTTGCATGGGATCACCCTCTTCAGTATTGAGAATAGTTGAATAATCAATTTTTTTTCCCTTCTTCTTTGACATAGTAGCTTCTTGACAATCCTCCCCAACCCTCTTACCATGGCAATTGTGCAACTCCTATTGGAACACCTGAATGCTAACTTTATAGTAATCAACTATCTCTTGTAAGCACTTCAAAGATTTTTCCTAATTGTTATGCATAGTAGCCACCTCTTCCTATAAATTTTATGTCTCCTCTGAAGTCTCGACCATAGACTTAAGCTCCTCAACATCAAATTCCAAATTGCTCCACTTCTCAAAAGACTTAGCCAGAGAAGACAAGAGGTTCCAACAACTTTCATAATCGATTTCTCTTGGCCAAGCCTCCTTATGGTTGAAAATCTTCATTTCTAGATTCAAAATCTTATATTTTGTCATAATTTATTGAGCAAGAAACCATTTTAGAATATCATTTTGTACATTTATTGCTTCACTCAAATCATTCATTTTTGGAGGGGTGAAAAATAGTACAAACAGTTGCTTCCATATGAGAGTCTTTAGGGACATTAAATAGGTTAACACAACGGGTAGGGGAATTCAAAGGGTTGGTAGGGGTGGTAGCTAAGGGAGATTTGGAGGCCTTAGAATAGTCTTCTCAAGTAGAACCAATTGGGGAATCCACAAGGGAGGGGTACCAAGAATCATCAGAATTATTTCAATAGAGATCTAGGTGGTGTCATAAAATGACACATTTTTCTTGGAAGTTGAGGTGGGGACCTCAAAATTAAGGGGTTTTCCTTTAGAGGCCTGAGGGTTGGATCTAGTGACTCTTTGAGAGCTTGTGGAAGGAAACAACTCAAGGACCGAGGTTTATGGAATACTGTCCAAAGGCTTAACATAATTTCTAGCAATCATGATACTTTTCCAAGGAACAAAGGCCAAAGAAGAGAAAGGGCCACCTTGAAATGGTACAACCTGAAAAATCAAACCTTGGTGAAGGGGTAAAAGTTTCTCCTTCTCTTGAACAACCCTAATAGATTGCACAAGAGATGACATAATCCAAAATGAAAAATTCATTTTCACATTATAATAGAAGTGATTAAGCATAGGAAAAAGGTGAGCATGGAAGAATTTGAACCTACCTTCCAGTGTGACATATCTCATTAGCACTTTTTCCATACTTCTCTAGACATTAGGGAGATCATCTCTGTTGAATCCATTTTGAAAATGATTTATCTTCTCCCCTTTTTTGAGAAATATATTTATTTCTTTTTGATAGTGGCCTTTAGGCTTTCTAGGGAGGCATGCCCTCTCTAGAGGAAGCCTAATGACCTCAATGATAAGTTCCATGTTGATAGAGAAAGAGTAGCCCTAGACAACCACATTATCATCCTTCCATGAGTTATCAAATTACATGGAGATGTTGGGTTCATGACCCATCATACCCTGAATATAATTAGTAAAATCACCCTCTAAAGTATTTTCCATAAATTCTTATCCTTCTTCCAAATCTCATAGGAGGTGGGCTCTTCTTGAACCAGGTCACCACCCTATTATCCTCGAATTCAGTTGTGCTCAATTCATGGGATAACCCCTACAAGACTTGTCTATTTCATAGCCTATGTTCTCTAAGCATGCAAAATGAGGAAAATATTACTTACCCTTTTGCATGGTCCCAAGCCTCAAAAAATCATTTCGAGTGATCACCTCTTTTCGCCTTTCAAAATTTACAAAAAGGAAAAAGTTGCAAAGTTCAGTTTTTGGGAGTTAGCTGTTTTTCATGCATATGGAAGAGGACTGAAATTCAGTGCCCTTGCATACTTGGTGCAAAAATAAAACATGTAGGAGCACTAAATTTTAATTCCCTTGCATTTATTTTCACAACACACTTAATCTTGTGTGAAGTCATTAAAAATCATTGTCAATGCATCTACAGTCTCACACGAGTGTATTTATGACGAGTTTTTTAATGTGCTTTAATTTAGTTTCAAATTAGTTCTAAACCTTTGTATTTTCATTTTTAGTTGTTTCTTTTTCTCATTTGAAGTCATTTTTGCTCGATTGCCTCTTTCAAACCTCTATACTTGGATCTTTTTATGAGGATTGGGCGGATTTCTAGGGTTTCACCGTCATTAGTCTTTGGGTATGTTTTTATCACATTCTCCATTTTTAGTTCACTGTTTTGTTTGAGTGCTTAGGGTTTTGGATGTTAAGATTTTGTCACGTCTCCCTTTCATCTTCCTTTCTGTGTATATTCATTACCATTTAGGGTTTTCCTTTTGGATTAGTTTTTCACATTCTTTTTAGTTGAGGTGAACCCTTGTTTATTTTACCATCCAACATATTAAGGTGTGTCGTAGGTTTTGAAACCCCGACCTCCTATTTTTCACAAATTTGTGTTATCTTGTGGGTTTTAAACCCCACGTAGCATCTTCCCATAAAATATTCCTGAACTACCATTTTCATGGGGTCCATGGGTTTCGGGTTGTCTCTGAACACCTACTTAATTCTTTGTGCATTGTGGGTTTTTAAACCCCGCATTGCATAGAGAAACCAATGTACCACAAAGTGTATCATCAAGATTTTCTCTCTACCTGGCATGGCCTGTATGCATCAATAGACAATGAAACCCTTGTGTTGATTGGGGTTTAAATTATGATCAACACCTTTTCATATAACCAAAGTTTGAATGCACAAGTGGCAAAATTTACCATCGGTGCATTTCAAATGAAAAACCATGTGTAGGTTGAGGTTTAAACCCTAACAAACACCTTTTAATTTTACCAAGTGTTGGAATGGTAAAATTTTGTACCTATACACACCCTGCATTTTACCAAGTGTAAGGGTGAAGAAATTTCACGCCTATGCACTTAATATGTTTTATCTCATGCAGGGTCGATAAAATTTTCCAACCTTGCATCAAAAAAGTTTTACCTTGTGTAGGGGCGGAGAATTTTTTCACCCTTGCAATTTTTTTCTCTACCAACATGCAGTAGCGCTAAAATTTAGTGTGCCTACACTTAGAAATGAAAACACATGTAAAAGTGCATAATTTTAGCACCATTACACCCAAATGCAAATTTTCAAGCTAATGCTCAAAATTTCTCCGCCATTGCATCTGAACCATCATTTTTCCCATGCTAGGTCAGTTTTTCAACACCCCTACATCCAATTGCCAAAGCTCAGTTTTTCCCACTACTACACTTTCAACCTTTCAAATTTTTTTAACACTAGAAAACATTGAACTTCTTATTGTAGCTATTTTTGCATGACATTTTAGACTTTGTCTACATTCCTATAAGGATATAGTATTTTCCTAGCTACTCCTCAGATGTCAAATCCTTCTCTGAGTAAGAAAGCTATGAAGTACAAGTATCAAAGGAATTCTTTTGAAAACCTTG
Organism: Sequoia sempervirens; assembly: GCA_007258455.2. Classification (NCBI taxonomy): domain Eukaryota; kingdom Viridiplantae; phylum Streptophyta; class Pinopsida; order Cupressales; family Cupressaceae; genus Sequoia; species Sequoia sempervirens. The sequence continues at coordinate 21,534,228 of VDFB02373365.1, read as the reverse complement.
GCTTCTTCCAACGTTTATGACATAAGGAACATGGAGATAGGACATGTTGACATGTCTGAATTTCTGGAGAGAATCAAGAATCAACTATTGGATGAAGAAATGACATATATTGTTGAGAGAAACATTCAATTGGTGTCCTCCTTTCCAATTGCAGCTCACAATTTGGAGTTTGTACTTATAGTAGCGACACACTATAACAATGACGACAAGAGTGTTAGAGATCTTGATGGGAATAGAGTCATTTTTCTAGATGCAAATTCTTTTTTTATTTTTCAATGTCCTAGCATTGATTCATATGTGAATCTAATAATTGAAAAAACACAAGAGAATTATGATAAGGATCCAGATACTTGTAGGAGAGGAATTAATGCAAGATGGTTGAAAAATCCAAAGCCCATCATTCCAAGATGGCCCAAAAAATTTCCTCAGAGTGACTTTGTTGAGGAAATTAATGATTTGATTACTCTCCTTAGAAGAGTTAAAGGTTTTCCCAACTTTTATAACTTCCAAGAATGGATGTATTTATATATTAATGTTATCAAGAAGAGGAAACAACTCATTTTATGGGGATGAGAAATTATTGAAGGTTCCCACTTCTTTGAAGTTCTACATGACCTCACATCTGGTTTACGTTGTGGCATCAATGAGGAGCTTTCCAAGACATACATTTGAAGAAAATAGAAGATGCATTCTAGCATATCACTATTATCCACAACTAACTTTGAATAAGAGCATCATCACTTCAGAAGGGTTAATGATTCATTATTTTCCCCATAGATTTTCAAAATTGTTTTAGATGAGGTGTGGTTAGTAGTCAATAGATTTGGTTTCTTGTACTTGCAATTTATTACTTTCACTTACCTTAGAGTTGGTTGTTTTGTGGGATATCCTCTCATGCTCCCAAGATACCCAAGTGACAAGATCATCCTCATGGTGCTATGCATACAAATAATGGTTGTCCATAGTAAACAAATGGAATCCCATAAGACAGGTTTCAAATTTCCTCTTACTATAGGCAGATATTCAATTATAGCATCTCCCAAAGAAAAGGTCATGTAACCTAAAATGCAATGGGTCATAATAAAGACCTACAAAAAGAGGTCTGAATTTTATTATAAGGGGATGAAAGATAGAATTAAGGTCTGTCAAGTCATAGGTTGGATCTTGGATATCCTCATCATCCTCCATAATAGTCCTAGGAATGAGTTTGGGGATGTTTTTGGTTCTCCTTTGTTGGTGTGAATATATGTCTTGTACCTAGCTAATTCACTCACTAGGTAATTAGGGAACATATTTACATGGTTTACTTAGGATATAAGATTCTTTCTAGAAGTCTTAGTTGGATTTTCTAGAATTTATCTTATCTAGCTAGTAATGCTTGATTCCTAGGTAGTTAGTTTCTTAGTTATCTCCTGTAATAGGATTAAGACACCTGTTATGATCTTGTCTAATCCTATCTCTCTACCTTGCCTTTATAATCAAGGCATCTCATGTATTCAATCATATTAAACCATTATTCAATCTTGCTTTGTTGAAGCAAGCTTTCTTGCCATTCTCTCTCTTGTGGAAGTTGTTTTGGTCTCGCAACTATTTCTAGGGGTGTTGGGGAGTCACCATTTACTCCCACATGGTATCAAAGCTCTAGGTGTTGTAGATTCCTTCTCAAATATGAGGGTTTCATGTTGGATTGAATTTTTTTGTTGGGTACAGATTAGGGTTTCAAGGACCTCACGGTTGAGATCAAGTGGTCGTACAAGATGAATTTTGACTATAAATTCATCCATTTTGGGTAAAGTTGTTTTTGAGGAAAAAAAAAATTCCCAAGTAGGTCGTATGGCCCACCTAGGCAGTATGATTTTTCTATTTTTACAAAAAAATGAAAATTTCTACAAAAAAAAATTCTACAATTTAATTCTATAAATTTGGGGCAAATTTATTTTGTATTTCGGGCTTTTATTTGTAAAAATTATGGGCCAAATATTTTATTTGGGTTGGCGGAATCTTCTGAGAAATTGGCATTGTACTTGGCATCTTTGGCTCATATTCTCCATGTTAGTCGGTTGGCCTATAGATCGTATCTGGATGGGTTACATCATCCTTCATCAACAACTATATGTGTTGGTATTTATTCTTTTTCTGGGCTAGTGAGTGTTTTTTTTTCACCGCCATCTGAAACTTATGGTCCATTTTTTTATTGCTTGGTCTGCATCATCCACCAACTGCTCATTGTCATTGTCATTGTCAAAGACTTCAATCAAAATCCATGGGTACAAAGTATGCATCATTCAAATCACAGTCTTCCAGGCCTTCTCATCAGTTGACCTTCCTGTCAATACACTAGTCTTTATACCATCAACGGTCAACCAACTGACTCTATTCGTAGGTTTTGTCACATTGTGGTTGCCACTTCTTATTGACTGCTCAACATATTTGTAGGATCTACCACCATCATACTAGAGGCACGGTCATCGGCTCTTAGATCACCAATGGTTCACCAGTCAATGCTCATCAGCATGATATGAATGGATTTTTAAATCGCAGAGTTTTATTTATAAGAGTTTTTATTAAAAACCTTATTCAAAGGTTTTTTATGGTGACTATTTCTTGATACCAGTTGCTTAAAATTTTATGTTAAAATCTTTATTGAAATGTTTATGCCGACCATGTGTATGTAAAGTCGATGGTCTGTGTGGATATGGCGGGGTTTTTATTTTTGCTCCAGTGGTGCCCTCAATCATAGGAGTGACCCTAAATTAAGCCCAGTGCTGAAAATTTGCACCTAATTAGTGTTCACATAACCTGTATTTGCCCCCCAAGTGCCTTTTTATAGGCCTTTTTTTCATTTTTTCATAACTTTGGCTAAAGGAGGTAGATTTTTTCAAATGAAATATCTTCAGAAAGAGGATTCTCTCAGCTTTTTAGTGGTACAAGTATTTTGTAGATATTTTGCAATTTTGTACCATTTTTTCCAAGTTGAAGATAAATCTTCATTTTTTGCCTCTGATCTCATATTTTTTTTGCTCCAAACTCCATTTTTCCCCAAATTTGTGGCATCAGGAAGGTATTCAAGAGCACTTTAGTTCTACTCATGCATTTTTTGCAAATTTTTTTCCAAAATTTTAGAATTTTCGTTTGAAGCTGATTTGGTAGTTTGGGATACATTGTTGTAAATTTGAAAAAAAAAGTGCCAATTTGTTTGGGAAAAAGGGGTAAATTGCTTGTATTGTGAGGGAAATTTGTTGTTTCTCTATTGCAATATCTGATAGTATCATGGATTTACCAAAAGTTGTACTTCTAACCCCATATAACTATCATGAATGGAAATCACAAATGGGGATGTTATTGGTAAAATTGAAGTTGCAAAGAATCACATCTGGCCAAGATCCAAAACCCAATGGAGCTGTAGAAAGAAGGAAATGGCTTGATAGAATGGTTGAAGCAATTCATACCCTTCTTTTGTCCATTTCTCCAAATCTTAGATATCATGTTTCATCTCTCACACATCCTAATCAAGTTTGGACTACTTTAGAGAGTCTCTTTGGTAAGCCAGATAAGATGAGGAAATTTTATTTAGAGAATGAACTAATGAGTCTAAATCCTTTAGATTTTGACAATATTCAAGACTTCTTCTCTAAGCTCAATTCTCTAAGATTGTAGTTATCTAATTGTGGGATCACTAAAGAGGATTAACAGTTGATACTTTCTATTCTTGCTAAGCTTGGTCCTAATTATTTAGTATTTGTTTCCACATTCTATGCTACAATGGATGCCCTTGGCACTACACACAAAATGACTTATCTTGATGAATTTGTAGATCAACTCACAAGAGAACAAGCAAAGTTGGTTCACATGGGCACATTGAAGTCTTCTACATCTCATGCTCTTTTGCAAAGGATACAAAGGATTCAAGTGGCAAAGGTAAGAAGAAGAATAAGGATCCCAAGTAAAATGAGCAAGGTAAATATTCTCCTTCACAAAGAACTCCTGAGTCTACACCCTCTTCAAAAAAAGAATCATCTAAAAAGAAGTTCAAATGTGCATATTGTAAAAGGCTAGGACATGATGAGCATAGATGTTATAATAAGAATATTGATGAACTCACACACATTCTTCAAAAGAATAACATTCAGTTGCCCTCATTAGTGTATTTTGCTTATTCTTTGGCATCTCCATTGGTAGCACCCTCATCATCTCAGTCAAAGAATACAGGATCCACATTTGGGCTACACAAAATGAAAGGACAAGCACTCTTGGCCTCTACAAGTCCTGAATCTAATAGATGGATTCTTGATTCAGGGGAATCTCATCATATGGCATCTTCTATGGATATGTTCTCTTCTTTTGAGCCTCATAGTTCATCTCATATATTGATGGGTAACAATACATATATGAAGGTAAGTGGGAAGGGTTTTATTGACATGGGGGAAGGGACTTTTAATGATGTACTTTTTGTTCCTTCCTTGACATCTAATCTCCTTTTTATTTATCAAATTACTCATGGGGGTCAAGGTAAAATAGTCGAGTTCACTCCTAATAGAGTGTACATAAGGGACTTGGAGACTAGGGATATTGTTGCTATCAGGATGGTTGATCATTCATCTCATGTATTCCTTTTCAAATTTTACTTCAAAAGGTGATAATGTTCCTTTAACTGCGTCACACACTCCATTGAGTGTGAACCCTGTTAGTGAGGAGAAGTTTTGTCATCTACACCTTGGTATTCTAGAGACCAATGTTGAGCTTCCTACTTCTCCATCTCCTTCTTCTTCGGCCATTGATGCTTCTTTTCAGCAAGATGATCATAGTTTTTCATATCTTGCTTTGTGGGATGAGTATTTGAAAGGTATCTCTAGCTTGTTCATGGAGTCTCATACTACATATTTGGAGGACACACTTGAGGGTTTATCTCTCCTATTTGATGACAGTTTTATTACAATTGCTATACCATCTACTTTTTTTTTGGAGATTGGAATTCATGAGTCTCCTCCTTCACTTTATTTGTCATGTTTCTTGGTTGAGTTTGACCATGATTATGTTGTGACTCATTCAAGCTTGGAGACTCCTACTCGGTTTTCAGAGGCATACATGTTGAGAATTCATTCTTCCTCCTTTCAGTTGGACATGGAGTGACTTCTTCATTAGCTTATGGATTTGTTTCTTCCTAAGGGGAGATGTGTTTCTTGCAAACATTGGATCATCTTTTGTTTTCAGGCATTCTTCATCAGCATTGGAGCTTCTTCATTATGGGCGGGATATCTAATCTCTCTTTTTCCCTCTTATGGGGGGGTCATTGATTGTCTATACATGATGGATGTAGTCCTTGGGGGGTATCATTGAGTCCTCCATACATCATGTTTTTTTTCTTTGTTTTTGTTTCTCTCTTTTGGAGAGGTGTTTTTTCCCACTGGGTTTTCTCCTTTTCTCTGGTTGTCAGAGATTGATTGCATTGATTTCATTTGCATTGTAAATGGGTACCTAACATGGCCTCGTAGCTAGGACCCATAGTCATCTTCATCTTTTCATAGTTTGCATAATAATCTTCTCCCTAAGTAGCACTTAAGGGGGGTGTTGGTGTGATTATATTTCCTGTACCTAGCTAATTCACTCACTAGGTAATTAGGGGACATATTCACATGGTTAAGTTTACTTAGGATATAAGATTCTTTCTATAAGTCTTAGCTATCTTTTCTAGAACTTATCTTATCTAGCTAGTAATGCTCAATTCCTAGGTAGTTAGTTTCTTAGTTGTCTCATGTAATAGGATTAAGACACTTGTCATGATATTTTCTAATCCTATCTCTCTACCTTTCCTTTATAAGCAAGGCGTCTCATGTATTCAAGCATATTCAACCATTATTCAATCTTGCATTGTTGAAGCAAGCTTTCTTTCCATTCTCTCTCTTGTGGAAGTTGTTTTGGTCTAGCAATTATTCCTGGGGATGTTGGGGAGTCACCATTTTCTCCCGCATCCTTCTAGTATTCCAAGTTTATTTTCTCCTTCCTTTGATGTAACTTTGCATTCATATTTGGATAAGTTTATGTGAGAGTCTATACAAAATGTGACAAGCATGGGAATTCCTAAAGCAATTTTGACTAGCATCCTACCACTTGTTACCACTACATTTGTGACTATAGAGCTTACAACTTCCCAAACCATGATTGCAAGACCTAAAGGAATTTTTTCTCCTCTTCCACCTTGGTTACAAAGTCAAAAACCTACGAGAAAGAAGAAAGCTATCTCTCTAGATTAATTTGACTTTGGAAAGTTGGCACCTATAAAGAAAAAATTAAAAAAAAATCTAAAGACTCTCTCTAGGCTATTGGTGGATAAAGCAGGGTGCAAGTATGCAGAGGTGGCACAACCCCCTCCTAATAAGTCTATTGAGGAAGTTGATATTTATAAATATTCAATTACAAGGGTTGAGTTGGGAAAAATAACTCATGAAAGTGCCAAGGCAGATGCACAATCAATATTGAATTCTCTTATTGAAAAGTTTGATAAGGTAAAGAAGGTCAAAGATCAGTACAAGGCCAAAGTTGAGCAGTTAACTTTAGTACTCCAAAAGATTACCCAATATTTAGAGTCAATAGAGCTTGTAGCCATGAGTTTTTAAGATCCTATTATTCAATATGCTAAAAAGGTATATTCAAGGGGTGGGGAAATCGACAAATTTCTTGATAGGATGATAGCACAAAGGATGCAACTTTTGAGATATTTTGTGGAAAGAATGGGGAAAATGAAAAATGTAAGATTAGAGATGGATAAAACTATTGATACATTTTCCAAAGAGAAATAAGAGATGGAGGGTAGTCTAGAAGCTTAGATTTTAATGAAGGAACTAAAGCTCGGTGTGTTAGTGGATATTGGGATAGTTCCCAATAGAGATATGTTTGTTGAGGTGAAGGAAATAATTATACATAAGATAAATGTCATCCAAGATTTAATCAAAGACTTGCAGGATGCTCGGGAAGTCAATCAAGACAATGATTTACATCTTGTCAAAAAAATTGAGGAGTTGCCTTGCAAATTATTAGATGACAATCAAAAAATCCTTCCCTCTGATGAAGTTATCTAAGAGTTCACATCTATGATCCAGAAGGAATTTGAAGATCAATCCTTCTTAGTGGCTTCAATGGAAAAATTGTTGGACACTCAACTCACCCTGGATAATCTCAAGGTATTTTTGGAAAGAACCATCAAGAACTCAATAACAAAAGTTCTTGCTATTTCAAGCATACCTCAAGTCCTCATAGTAAAAAATTCCAAGCAATCCTAAAGAAATATGAGTACTTTTTGGGGAAAGATAGTGGAGAATGATGGATGTGTCTTTTCTATACTTAGTTTATTTTTCAACATTTTTTCTTATGTAATTAGTTTTGACATTTTACATGTCTTTTATCAATATGTAATTATGTGTAAAACAACACGAGTCCTAAATCAAATCAGACTATGTTGTCGAATAAGTCAAATTAGTTATTGCTTTCCTAGATTAGCTCTCAACTCTCCTCTATATATATGAGGGAGTTTCTTTATAAATATACATTTTGATATTTTGAAGTGAAGTGTTGCCCATTTGAAGAGAATACTCAAATCTTTGAGTTTAATGTGCATATCAAAAATTAATCAATAAAAGAGGCAAATTTGCATCCAACCTTTGTTTTGGATCATATCGGTTATGTGTGATATTGTGCTTATGTATTTCTTATCACATTTTCTTGAAATTGGTTGATAAACTGGTGTTATATCAAATTGTTGAAATGGAATTCAAATCTAATATTGATAGTCTTTGTGCTACTTTATTGTATTTTGAGTTTATGTGTATTTGTGAGAACTTGGGTGATAAAAAAAAGACTTTAAGTTGCGTTATTTGCTAAAACAAAGACTTTAAGTTGTGTTGTTTATGGATCTCTTGGTGGTGTATGTTGGAGTCTTTAAGATGCAACATGGCTCACTTGTTATCTTTTGGAATCATCATTGGAAACAACAAAAATTCTTTGAGCTCTTCTTGGTTTTCAAGGTATGAAAATCGTTGGTATATTTCTTGATTACTCTTATGTTTAATCAAGTTGGGTATTGGTTATTACTACTCTAGATAATAATTTGAATTAGATTACTTGTCATAATAAGTATTATTGTAAGAAAGAAACATCTTTTCTAAAAAAAGAGAAAAAGGATGACTGTAACACCCAATGGATAGTTTTAGTGTATATAATCTTGGTTATTTAATACTTAGTTTAGAGAGTAGTAAGAAGGAAGCCTCCCATTTCTAAGAGGATAAATTAAATTCTCATCATAGTTGTGGCTGAAATTTCCATTTTGTAATTAATTAGGTGATTACAAAATATTTACCCAACACACCCATCACAACAAGCACTTTAGACAGAGGAAATTAGTGAATTATGTGGAGACACTAGTTACTATGCACTAATGAAGACAAAGCTAACATGTGAATAGGTGGGATGAGGTGAAAATACTGCTTAACGCACAAATAATTCTAATTGACAATATGAACCCATGATAAGTTTAGCTTAATCACAAAATTAGAGTACTTTTTCATCATTAATTATAAGCTCTCACACATTACCTAGGATCATTAAATGATCATCACAAATTGTGATCTTCTCTACAAAAGCACCCAGATTTACCACCATATCCACCACTTTGTTCCCAACATGGAACACGTGAGAGAACTTGTAATTCCCAAGGTTCATTATGTCATGATGAGCCTTTAAGATGGGATCTCGCAAGGTCTAGCAAGAGATCACCATCCCACTAAACATCATGATTTTGTTTCTCAAATCACCTTCAATCACCAGGTTGGAAACTCCAATTTTCTTAGCAATTTGAATCTCATGGTAAGCAACTACCACTTCTGCATAACTAGAAGTTTGCAAATCGAGATTAACTACATAAGAAATAAATTACTTCCCTCTATGGTCTTGAATTATGTACCCCCACCCACCTAACCCAAGTTCCCTTTGGTCGAGCCATCATAGTTAAGCTTTAGCCATCTGATCTCAGTGGGGCCAAGGGGTATTGTTTCTATCCAAAGGAACTCTCAAGTGTAGGAATTAAGAACATCAAATAAATCTTAGGATGAGGCAACAAAAAACTCCAAATTGGTAGGATTTCTTTTAGGATTGCAAGAGACCGTTTTGAGATTATCTTTAATTTGATTAATAGTTTGATTTGCTACAACCTTCCAAGGGTATTTTTATCCCAAATTTTTTTATTGTTGTGCTCTTTCCAGAGCACCCAACCTGTGAAGAGAAGGGCTTTCCATCATCACTCAATAATCAAAGGGTGATGCACTAGAGGGGACCACCCCTACATCAAATTTTTCATATCTTTATACTAGACCCAACTAACCTTGAACAAGGATTGAATTTTTTGATGAACCTGCCAACAACAAGAGCAATGAAATAAAAGATGAGAAATTTCTTATTCTTATTTCTCACAAAGAAAGAAAATGTTGCCAAGATGCCCCGTCCTCTTTTGTAGATTATTCAACATGATAATTCTCTCATGGAAGGTTGTCCATCGGAAGAATTACACCTTAGGTAAAGAGTTGTTCCTCCAAATATTCATCCTGTTGAAATGGGGAATCAAAAGAGTGGATAGAATATTAAAGCCAAACTTAACAAAATAGTTACCATCCTTTAAGTCTACACAAACCAAGGAATCTAGAAAGTTTGAATTGAATATTCTCATATTACTAATTGTTTTGAGAATTTCTTCAAAAGACAAATGAAGTGGGGGTTCATACCAATTAGGATCAATCTTCCAAAGAGGTAGATCTAAGGAGTGGTCCAAATAATTTGAAACCTTAAGACCCAATCTAGAGCAAAGATCTAATTTGATTGTAGATTAAATTAGATGGATACCAGGAGCATGCTTCAAGATCCACAAATCATCCCAAAAACTTTCCAAGCTACCAACCTGAATCTACCAAAAGACAATTTGAGAAATTAAATCCTTAGTTTTGAGGAGGTTGTTCCAAATAATGGAGCCAGAGGGGATTTGAAACTTATGAAGGAAAGAAATTCCCTCCCCACCATTCAAACACTTAACTTTGAGAATAGAGATCCATTCAATGTATTGATTTAGTAGTCTCTAACTAAATTTAGTAAGAAGTTCCATGTTCATTGGTTTGTTCTTTCTTAAATCAAGAACAACATACATTTTATTAGAGCAGACAGTGTCCTAATTGACCTAAGAAAAGTAGTTATTTTCTTCAGTACTTGACCTTAGGAACCTTCTTTGAATTTTCTCCAATTTATCAGACCATGAACAAGGCATAATAAAAAGGGACAAGAGATAGATAGTCATGCTTTGAAGAGTGGACTTCAGGAGAAGTTTTCCAACATTACTAAGAAGGGCACCCTTCCAAGTTGCAATTTTTCTTTAAACTCTTTCTAATAAGTTGGACCACAAAAAATTATCAAACTTACCAACCATGAGAGGAATTACTAGGTAATTGGATGATGGAGAAAGGATATGGCAATTAAGAATCATATAAATTTTGATTTGGAGTGGGGAGGGAACATTAAGGAAGAAAACCACACTTTTAGCCAAGTTAATACATTAAATACAAGAAGAAGAAAACTTTTTAAGTATATTTACCCAACCCTTAGCCTTAGCAACCATGGCTTCCCCAAGGAGGATTATATCATCAAAAAAATTTATTGATGATAAATTAGATAGAAGATAGAAAATGGAGGAAGACTAGTTAGATTTCCATACATTATACATTTGGTAATGTTGCAACCAAGGACCTCTACCAACATAATGAAGGATAGGGAGACAGGGGTCCCCTTACCTGATTCCTCAAGTCACTGAGAAGTGACCCTAAGGAGTGTTATTTATGATCCTTAAGACTTAAGAGAAGTAACACAACCTTTTATCAATTTTAAAATTTTTCTTGTGAACTTGAACCTAAGCAAGACTTCAAAAGGAAAATTCCAAGAAACTTTATCATATGCTTTGGAAATGTCCAACTTGAGGGACATACTCATTACTTTTTCTCATAGAATGAAGGGTTTTGTGGACTAGCATAACAACATCAATGATTCTTTTCCCTAGCACAAAATATTTCTGGGTCGAATGGATCATTTTATCAAGGGAAGGTTTAATTCAGTTAACCAATAGTTTGGAACAAATTTTGTAGAATGCAATACATAGGCTAATAGGATGAAATTTACATAGCCTATTGGCTCCAATTTTTTTAGAATGAGGATGATACGGGTATTATTGAACTCCTTCATAATACTACCAGAATAGAGGAACTCTCTAACAACAAGGATCACATCCAAACCCACAAGATCTAAAAAAAATTGAAAGAAGGGGACAACCATCAAACCCAAGAGCCCTGAAAGGGTTGATAGAGTAAATAGCCTCTTTAATTTCCTCATTTGTGGATCTACGTTCCATAAATAAAATCTTAGGTGAGTGATTCACATCAGCAGGTGGTCCACCAAGAGGGGGAGGCTAGTAGTGGACAAACTGATGAGGTTTTAGAAGAAAAAGACACCTTCCTGAGAAATATCCTCTTCAAAGGTTAGAAAAAAACCATCCTTAGTAATCAAATCTACAATCATGTTCCTCTTCCTATTCCTAGAGGCGAAGAGGTGGAAAAACTTGGTGTTCTTTGCCCCTTCTCTTAACCATTGGTTTCTTACCTGTTGTTTGCAATAGATTTCCTCTTTCTCAATTATGGTATGAAAATCACTTAGCAGAGATTTTCCTTTATGATCAAATCCTCAGAAGCTCCCTTAGCATCCATTTCATTTTAAATTTTTTTGAGCTAAAACTTTAAGGATTTTTTTTTGAGAAAAGATGTTACTAAAACAATTTATGTTCCAATCTTTTAGATTTATTTTTAAACTTTTAAGTTTGAAAGCAAGCCTAAAAATTGTTGAACCTCTGACCTTGATATTCCACCAATCCTGTAGGAGCCTCCTAGGGTGAGGATGATGTGTCCACATTAATTCAAACTATAAAAGGTGCTTATATTGAAGAGAAGGAGTGTTACACTTGAGGAGCAGTAGAGTATGATCTGATCCAACCCTTGGAAGAGAGGATAAGGAAAAGCAAGATGAGAAATCCCAATTAGAGAAAACTAGGAAATGATTAAGTTTGACTTGAATTAGATTTTTCGTCGATATTTTATTGGACCAAGTGAAAAGGCTACCTTCAAGATCAAGGTATGAAAGGCCTTCCGTTAAAAGGAATTTGTTGAGATCCAACATAATATCAAACAAATCAAGATTTCCTCCCAGCTTCTCTAAGGGGAAGAGGGGATGTTAAAATTTCCCAACAACATCCAGTGATTCTAAAGGAAAGAGCTTCTACAACTCAATAGATTGGTCTAGGTGTTTCTTCTAAGGACAAAATTGTTTGGAGTATAGAAATTTGACATAACCCAATTTTGAAGTCTAGTACATTAAGAAAAGCAAGAATTGAGGTATTTTTTATCCTTTGAAATAAGAGAGCAATGAAATAAAAGTTTTCACATGGTGAAAATTCCACTAGAATCCCCATCTGCATCAACTTCCAAATAAACAACATTAGGCTAGATATACTTACTTTGATTTATCAAAGTCAATAGCACTCATTTTGGTTTCTTGAAAAAGAAAAATGTCAGGCTTGAATTATTTGATGAGATCCATGACAATATGCTTCTTATGAAGGTTGTTAAGCCCCCTTATGTTCCATGAAATAATCAACATTTTTTGGATCTTTTGGAATCTAGATGCTCCAAATTCACCTAGTTTCCATTATAAATATCTTTAATTTCATTTTTTTGCCTCCCCATGTTAGCTGACTTGTGCAACCCCGCCAGCTTTAAGGATTTTGGAAAACCAACCAAAAGTAGAGTGGTCTCAAACTTACCAAGAGTTTGCACCAACAAAGTAGTGACTAAAGCAAGGGGGCCACACTAGGAATGACTTGGTCCTAGGAACTAAACCATAGGGGGCACGAGGAAACCCTCCATCAGAGGTTCCTCCACTACTAGAAAATCATTAGCCAAAGGAAAAGAAAAAATGATAGGAAAGTCTATGAACAAAGACTAAGAGGAATGCAAGAAGAGGGGGTCCCATTGGTAAGGGACAACTCCAAGGGATCAAGCACTTGAGGGGCAGATGAATAAGCATACAATGAGGCTCATTTTAAAAAAAACCTCACAAACCAAAGCAAGAATAGAAGAAGAAACCTTTGATCCTTTAGGTGAGGCTAACTCAGTAATCAACAAGGGAGGGAAAACTAATGAGCTTTGTCTACCCTAAATTGGAGAGGGGAAATCCACATTTTTATCCTTTCTTACAGGATTTGACTCCTTAACCACCCTTTTGGGACAAGCATTGTATAGATGGCCAATGGAAGAAAAAAATTGGTAGAAGAGAGCCAAATTTTCATAGTCAGTGGCTTGATACCATTGGTTGAGCTTGGATTCTAAAGTAACCAAGGAAGGAAAAATATTATTGGGTTCAATGTCGATGCAAAAGTGGGTGAATACCAATTTGGACTGGTCCTTGGTGATGTTATCCAAAGAGAGGAAATTTCCAAAGGAGTTGGCTACACCAACAATGATCTCCTCATCCAAAAACTCCAAGGGGAGACTTAAGAGCCTAACCTAGGTGGGGAGAGCTACAACCAAATGAGGAGAGGGATCGAAACTAGGACACCATTTGCATAGAGATAGAATTTATTTACCAAAGAACCAAGGGTCATTGGTTAATTCCTTCAAATAATCCTCCTAAAGGGAGAATTAAAAGTAGAAAATCCCCTTGGGGAGTGCAAAAATGGAAAAGGAGCCTTTAATCAGCCATCTAGAGGCCACCCATCTATGAAAAAATTCAATGCTAGGGTGTCTACCCACATACCTTCCAATGAGAGAGTTCTTCATTTTTTCCATAGTTTGATCAATGGAAGGATCTTTGATTTTTATGTTATTCCTTTCATGAGAATGCAGAATTTGAATCCCATTAGATCTTACCCTTTTTTAGCTTCAAAAAGAGCTTTCTAGTTAGGCGATGATGGTACCCCCAAGAAAATTTGTCACCAAGGGAAGGGATAGGTGGTGACCCACCAAGCCCTTGAAGACCATTGGGTCACACCTTGTCCAACTATAGTTAGACTTCCTCCAGAATCCATTCGAACCAAAGGACAAGAACTAGGAGATTCCCACCCAACACCCACATCCTGCTCACTACTCATTTCAAAGATAATTGAACTGTAATAAATTTTTGCAACAATTTTTATTGCAGAGTTCCTGTAGCAATTTTTATAATAGTGTAGAAATTTTGTATTAATTTAAATGAGTTTTTATATATATATATATTTTTTATCAATACTCACCTCAATACCTATAGCCCTTGTGCATATAGCCACAACACCTTTCACAAGTTTACAACCTCAAATTGGCACTGAGAATCAACTAAATTTAGTTATTAATATTAAATATTTCTCATTATCTACCCTCATTTTTGGCTTATCATTTTGGTGTTGTTTCTAAGTAAAAGTATTTTCATAGTGCCACTAAGTGCTAAGTGATTGAAAATGCACTTGCCAATGATCACTTGTCATTATCAAAATTGAAAAAATGAAAAGAAGAAAAAAAACAATTATTTGTGGATTAATCATTTTTTTAGGTACACTCAATTGCTTTCATTGTTGTTTCACTCTGTCTGAGTGTCTAATGTACCTTGTCTAGCTCACTTGTGTATCTATGCTCTAGTTGTGGATAAAATCACTTTGATCACCTATAGAAAATGACATTACTCTACATTTAGTTGAGGTGTTACAAGAAATGGAATTAGCTACCACCAATATAGTCCATGATGCTTCAGTGGGTCAAAGATATTTCTTGTGTTGCACTTCTTATCATAATTCATGTTGCATTTTCTGGTTCCTTCCTTATTGGGCATTCATAGTTGTAGAGTTACCTTGGCTACTAGACCTTGGCATTAATGGACATGCAAGTTGGTAAAATAATAAATTTTATTTTTTATTATTTTATATTTTAACTTTTTTAATATGTACAGTGAAATTTGTGCCTAGATCAAATGGAAATTGCAAAAAAAACCCAAACAACACAAAACATAACAACACTTGAATAAGGCTAAGAAAGCTCAAACCGATATAATGAGCCTCTTGTTGAGTAGATTTTCCCATGATAGTTGATTGGATGTATGCTCACTAGAAATTTCAATAGCATAACGACTCTCCAATGTAAATGAGTGAGTTTTTAATAAATTGGTTAAGTGATGGATATATAGGATTGGAGGAAAATGGATGGACTATGATTACTTGATGGAGATCAATGGTTGATAGTGATTGGGATCTCTCAAGACACAAGATTGTGCTAAGTGGCACAAGGAGAGGGCTTGAGAGGGAGATTATACCTTGAAGGGACAAGACCTATGTGCTTGATGTGATGGGGAGGGTTGACCCACTTAATCATAGATTAAGTGTGTGCAAATTATTAGTGGGTAGGTTAGGTGGGGATTAGTATTAGGATTAGTGCAAGTGGGAGAGCTGGAGGATGTGACATGTGTGAGGGATTAAATAAATAAATAAGATTTGTTTAATTAATTTATGGGATAAAAGGTGTAAGGTAGGATAAATGTAGATAAATAATTAAATTAAATCATTTATATTACATTAGGACTTAGGAAAATAGATAGTATTAATTAAATAATAGAACATTGTTTAATTAATGTAAATTATGGGGAATTAGATGAAATAAGGATAAATTGATCAAATGTGGTCAATTTTAGGTGTCTGCAATTAATATTTTTATTATAGTAATCATATACTGTAAATTTCCCTCCAATCCTCTCGTTTCTTGAAGATGATCAACCCTTTAAGTTGGGGGGAGTGTTGCAAGTATGAGCTAGTCTAGTGGTGTTGTCATTGATGTCAACACAGTTCAGTATCATGTAGATGGTACATGTATAGCTGAGATGTTGTTGAGATGTTGTGAGTACATGGAGCTATCTTTATGTCATTGTAGATGTGTTGTGTTGATGAGTTTCCAAGTTATTTTAAGAAAATTAATAAAGAAGAGAAGTCAGAGTGATGAATGTGTTCAAACTGTGCTCTAGTATGTGCTCTGTATTTCTCTTGTGTTGATCCTATGCTTGTCTGGATTTGAATATTTGATAATGGTGATCTTGTGGTGATATATCCTAAGTTTTAGCTTCTGGTGTGATAGTACATGAAAGTTACATTCACTGGTGTGTGAATTATTCTGGTAGAGTTGATCTTCTGTGGACAGGGAGAAATGTTTCTACTCTTCATTCCTCCACTATTTTATTTCAGATCTTGTGGATCTGAGATATGTCTTGAGATGGTGTTCTCTGGGTTTTGGCAAAGAACATTAAAGTTTGGTCATCTGGAAGTCATGTTTCAATGTTTCAGTATGATTTTGCATAGTATGGATGAACTAGTGAAAGGTGTTCATAGTTTGAAGTGTATTGCATTTGTTGTGGATGTATCTGAAGAAATCTGAGATGTATTCTCATGCATAATGAAGTGTTTTGTGGAGTTCGCATGTCATCTTCTTGTTGGGAAGTGTGTACATCAATGTTCATTTGTGTGTACATCAATGTTCATTTGTGTGTTCATTATGTTTGGCCGACTTGGTGTTTGCACTTCATTCAAAGAATAAAATTTAATTAAGGAAGTGTGTGGTTGATTCGAGATATTATTTTTTATCTTAAAAAATGTCTTTATTGGTCCACTGTCATTCCTTTCCACCGTGGGAATGTTGAGTTGCCAACCTAATTTGAATTTATGAAATGTGGTATTTATGGTTGACCTTGGAGAAAGCTTCTAAGGTTGAGGATGGTATAAAAGAAAGTCGAGTTGTGAAGAGTTTTATAACAGTGTGATGCAAAGTGACGAAAGTGAGCCACAAATTATAAGAGCAGAAGTGTGTGTGAGTGAGTTGAGACAACAATTCTTTATTGTGTTGGATTCCTGAAGGCAGTGAGCTAAAGGTTTCTGCAATCCTTATTCAAAGCTACAGATGTGTGTTAATTGTTGTGGTGGATCTTTCATTCTCTCTTGTATTTATAGGTAGTGAGCCTACCTATTGGATATTGAGTCCTTTCTATAGGCAATGAGCCTTTGTACTTGGACAGTGAGTCCTCTTCTGGGTAGTGAGCCCTTGGTAGTGAACCTCTCTATTTAGTTGTATAATCCTTTTATATTGTTAGTTAACCCTCACTGTGGTTTTTCCCTTATTGGGTTTTCCACATAAAAATATGGTGTTCATTGTGTTGATTTACTTTCTATTATTTGTGTTTCATGCTCTTACTTAATAACATAATAGTGTGGTTGTGGAATTGATAAGTGTTGAAGTCTTAAGTTTGAATTTTGTGACAACTGATTCACCCCCCCTCTCAGTTGTCCTACGCTTGTTTAACAATTGGTATTAGATCTTTAGTTCCTTGATGTAGAGCTTAACTTCTTAAGGAAGATCCGATGGTGCATAAATTGGTGATCCCTATGTTTGATGGAACTGACTACAATGATTGGAATGGATAGATGAAAGGATATATTATCTCTCTTGGTTTCAAGACCTAGAAGGCTGTTGAGACAAAGTATACACCCCCGTCTAGTGGTCTTACTATTGCAAGTGAGATTTCTACTTATGAAGAAAATGAGAAGGACAAGTATGCTATTTGCAGTGGCTTATCTAAAAATGAGCGAGCTAAGGTTCTTTCTTTGAATATTGCACATGAAGTCTAGAAGAAGTTGGAAGACATGTATGAAGGAAATGAAAGAGTGAAATTTACAAAGAAGCTGGTAGCAAAGCGTAGATTTGTAAATCTGAAAATGGAAGAAGGTGAGGAATTTACAAGCTTCTTTTATAGAGTTGAACTGACTACAAATGAAGTTAGAAATCAAGGAGGAAAACTATTAGATGAAGATATAATTGAGAAGATCCTGATCACCCTACCGGATTGCTACAATGATAAGATCTCAATTATTGAAGAAATGTATGATTCTAAGAAGTACACTTTAGAACAGTTGTCCATCACCTTGCAAGCATTCGAGATGATAAAGTTTTGGAAAGAAGACATGATAGAAGAAAAGACAGAAATGGATTTTAAGGAAATGAAAATTAAAGATGGACCAAATAGTGATGGTGATGATGAGTTGGAAGAAAACTTCACCAGGAAGTTGAAGAAAGGTACCAAAAAGTATAAAGATATGTTACCCTTTAAATGTTTTAGTTGTGGTAATATTGGTCATTATGCTTTAAGATGTTTGAATATAGCTATACATAAGAAGAACAAGGATTATAAGGATAAGGATAGAAAGGATAAGAAATATAAGAAGTTGTACTATGTTAAAGAAGAAGAAGGAATTTTTTATGATGAATCTGAGAATGAGGTTGATGACAGTGAACGCTTATTCTTAGCTTTGGAAAGTAAATTTGTATCCACTAACCCTGGAAAATGTGTAAGCAAGAAGGCTCCTGAGAATAAGAGAAATAGGATGGAAGGTACTTTGGTTACCACTTTTCATGCAAGACAAGATGAAGACTACTGGGTAATTGATAGTGGATGTTCTAATCACATGACCAGAGATAAGAGTAAGTTCACTAAACATGAGAAATATGATGGTGGTTTAGTTATGGTTGGTGATGATTTAGGAGCTAAGGTTTGTGGGAAAGGTTCAATTAGTTTTGATGGAGTGCATAGTACTGATGATGTATATTATGTGAAGGTTTTGAGGCATATCCTTCTGAGTGTTGGTCAGATGTGTAGCAATGGTTTTAAACTTGTGTTTTAGAATAATACTTGTGAAATAAAAAAAGGATCCGAAAATGGAGATATGGTTGCTGCTGGAAGAACTCATGGAAACATCTATCAGCTGAAGAGAGTTGATGGTCATTTCCTTGTATCTCAAATTAGTGAAAGTTGGTTATGGCACTGGAGAATGGGACATGTAAATTTTGATAACCTGGTCAAAATCAGTGCAAAGGACATTTTTTGAGTGCTACCTAGAATCACAAGCCCTGCTAACGCTATTTGTAGAGGTTGTCAATTGGGGAAACAAATAAGATGTAGCTTTAAGGGAAAGAGCACTCTACTACAGGAATGTTGGAGTTAGTTCATACTAATCTTTGTGGTCCGACTAGAAACTAGAATCCTAAATGGTGACAGGTATTTCATGTTGCTTATTGATGATTATACTCAAATGGCATGGGTTACTTTTCTTAGAGAAAAGACTCAGGCTCTGGATAGGTTTAAATTATTCAAAGCAAGAGTGGAAAATGAAGTAAATTTGAAAATCAAGTGTTTGAGATCTGATAGAGGTGGAGAATTCACTTCTGGTGAATTTAATGTATTTTGTGAACATGACATAAGAAGACAATTTTTTGCTCCGAGAACCCCTCAGTAGAATGGAGTAGTTGAAAGGAAAAATAGGATAGTACAGGAAGCTGCTAGAACCATGATAAAAGAATCAAATGTATTGGATGTGTACTAGAGAGAGGTGATACACATTGTTTTTTATGTTCTTAATAGAGTTCAGATCAAACACAACAACACAAAGACTCCTTTTGAGTTATGGACTGGTAAGACTCTTACTATGAAGTATTTCAAGGTATTTGGAAGCAGATGTTATATTAAAAGAGATGATGAAAATATTGGAAAGTTTGAAGCTAGATGTGATGAAGGAATATTTCATGGATACTCTACTAATAGCAAAGCATACAAATGCTTTAATAAAACATTGAAAAATATTATTGAAAGTGCTAATGTGAAATTTGATGAAGACATACGCAGACCTATTGAGATAAGTGAAGTTGAACCTAATGATCCTATCTGTGGAAATGTACCTGAGGAAAATAAGGAGAAGGAAGAAGAAGAAGAGAATGAGTCAGAACATGCTGTTAAGACTCCTAAGTACGTACAGAAGAATCATCTGGAGGAACAGATGATTGGAGATAAAAGTGAAGGTGTGAAGACAATAAGCAGAGTTGCATCTGAGGTAAATTAGTGTCTACTTTCTAAAATTAAACCCAAATCTATAAGTGAAGCATGTGAAGATAAGAGTTGGATGAAAGTTATGAAAGAAGAGTTGCAGCAGATAGAAAAGAATCAAACATAGGAACTAGTCCCTAGGCCTATGAATAAAAATGTGATTGGATTGAAATGGGTGTTTTAGAATAAGCTAAATGAAAGTGGAGAAGTTGTAAGGAATAAGGCAATAGTTGTATGCAAGGGATATTGACAAGTTGAAGGTATATATTTTGAAGAGACATTTGCCCCTATGGCTAGAATGGAAGCTATTAGGATGTTTTTGGAATTTTCTGCCCACAAGGACTTCAAATTGTATCAGATAGATGTTAAGTCAACATTTCTAAATGGTGAATTGGAGGAAGAAATGTACATGGAACAACCTGAAGGGTTTCAATTATCTGACAAACCAAACATGGTTTGTAAGTTGAAGAAGGCATTGTATGGACTGAAGCAATCTCCCAGAGCTTCGTATGCAGGATTGGATAGATACCTGACAAAGCAAGGATTCAATAAAGGCTCTCTTGACAACAATCTTTACTTTAAAGTTCAAGGTAACAAAATGTTGATAGTAGTTGTATATGTTGATGATATCATTTTTGGTGGAAATGAAGGCATGTGTAAGAAGTTTGCTGAAGAGATGCAGAAAGAATTTGATATGTCTATGATTGGTGAATTGAATTTCTTCCTTAGTCTACAAGTGAATCAAACTGATAAAAGGATATTCATTTTACAATCTAAGTATGTAAAAGAGCTGTTGAAGAAGTTTGGGATGGATGATTCCAAACCGGTTTGTACTCCTATGGTAACCAGATGTAAACTAAGCAAAGGTGATGAATCTACTAAGATTGATTAGAGAAAATACAAATCTATGATTGGAGGACTGTTGTACCTTACTGCTACTAGACTGGATATTATGCATGTAGTATGTTTAGTTGCTAGATTCCAAGAAGATCCCAAAGAAGCACATGTTATAGTTGTAAAGAGGATATTTAGATATCTTAAAGGTACACCAGATTATGGATTATGGTATTGTAAGAGTGATGACTTCACCTTGAGTGCTTATACCGATGTTGATTGGGTCAGATGTGTAGATGACTGGAAGAGTACCAGTGGTGGTTCTTTCTTTCTTGGTGGAATATTAGTTTCATGGTTGAGTGAAAAGAAAGACTCGATTTCTTTATCCACTGCAAAGGCGGAATATATTGTTGCAACATCCTGTTGCTCACAAGTTTTGTGGATGAAGCAAATTCTGAAAGACATTGGAGTAATATGTGATGAGCCTATTTCTATTTTCTATGACAACAAAAGTGCAATAAACATTTCCAAGAACCCGGTTATGCATTCAAGAAAAAAAAACATATCTATCAAATATCATTCCCTGAGAGAAAAAGTGATCAAGAATGAAGTCAAATTGGAGTATGTGACAACAAAGGAAGAAATTTTAGACATATTTACTAAGGCTCTTCTGAAGGATACTTTTGAGAATCTTAGGGAGAGGTTGGGGGTCATTGGCCCTCTGAACTAAGTGCACATGAAGGTACATCAGTCTAGTGAATTCATATATTCTTTATTTATCTGGACTAATAAATGGGTCTACTCCGTAGGGGGAGTAGAATTTTTTTTCATTGTTGCAATATGAGTGTGCTCCTAAGGGGGAGTGATTAGAGTTGTTGGTCTTTTCCATTGATGTCAAAGGGGGAGAGAAATTCATGTGAAAAATAGTTGTAGAGGAAGAGAAGGTTTTCTCCTAGGATATTGTGAAGGATGTTGTCTTTGATGGTTTTTCACATCATGTGTTGCCATCAATGACAAAGGGGGAGATTGTTGCAAGTATGAGCTAGTCTGGTGGTGTTGTCATTAATGTTTTCATTGATGTCAACACAGTTCAATATGTTGCAAATGTTACATGTATAGTTGAGATGTTGCTGAGATGTTGTGAGTACATGGAGCTATCTTTATGTCATTGCAGATGTGTTGTGTTGATGAGATTACAAGTGCTTTTGAGAAAATTAATAAATAAGAGAAGTCAAAGTGATGAATATGTTTAGAATGTGCTCCGGTATGTGCTCTGCATTTCTCCTGTTTTGATCCTATGCTTGTACGGATCTAAATATTTGATAATGGTGATCTTGTGGTGATATATCCTAAGTTTTAGCTTCTGGTGTGATAGTACATGAAAGTTACATTCACCAGTGTGTGAGTTGTTCTAGCAGAGTTGATCTTCTGTGGACTGGGAGAAATGTCTTAGCTCTGTAGTCCTCTATTGTTTTGTTTCAGATCTTGTGGATCTGGAATATGTCTTGAGATGGTGTTCTCTGGGCTTTGGCAAAGAACATTGAAGTTTGGTAATCCAAAATATATGTTTTAGTGTTTTAGTATGAGTTTGCATAGTTTGGATGAACTGGTGAAAGGTGTTCAGAGTTTGAAGCATATTGCATTTATTGTGGATGTATCTAAAGAAATCTAAGATGTATTCTCATGCATAATGAAGTGTGTTGTGAATTTTGTGTGTCATATTCTTGTTGGGAAGTATGTACATTAATGTTCATTTGTGTTTTCATTAGGTTTGGCCGACTTGGTGTTTGCACTTCATTCGAAGAATAAAATTTAATTAAGGAAGCATGTGGTTGATTCAAGATATTATTTTTGATCTTGAAAAATGTCTTTATTGGTCCACCATGGGAATGTTGAGTTGCCGACCTAATTTGAATTTATGAAATGTGGTATTTGTGGTTGACCTTGGAGAAAGCTTCTAAGGTTGAGGATGGTATAAAAGCAAGTTGAGTCGTGAAGAGTTGTATGACAGTGTGATGCAAAGTGAAAAAAGTGAAGCACAAATCATAAGAACAAAAGTGTGTGTGAGTGAGTTGAGACAACAGTTCTTTATTATGTTGGATTCTTGAAGGTAGTGAGCTAAAGGTTTCTACAATCCTTATTCAAAGTTTCGGATGTGTGTTAATTGCTATGGTGGATCTTTTGTTCTCTCTTGTATCTATAGGCAATGAGCCTCCCTGTTGGAAAGTGAGTCCTTTCTATAGGCAGTGATCCTTTGTACTTGGATAGTGAGTCCTCTTCTGGGCAGTGAGCCTCTATATTCAGTTTTATAATCCTTTTATATTGCAAGTTAACCCTCATCATGGTTTTCCCTTATTGGGTTTTCCACGTAAAAATTTGGTGTTCATTGTGTTGATTTACTTTCTGTTATTTGTATTTCATGCTCTTACTTAATAACAAAATAGTGTGGTTGTGGAATTGATAAGTGTTGAAGTCTTAAGTTTTAATATTGTGACAATTGATTCACCCCCCCTCTCAATTGTCCTGCGCTTGTTTAACAGGGAGGTACACCATCCTTATTACCTATCATTTCACCGATTATCCTTAATTATCCCATCATAGTATCTATCATTTTCACCCTACATAATCATTCATATTTCCTATCATTTCACCCATTTCAAATAGCTCATGAGTGTTGAGATAAACTTCTATGATATAATAATAAAAAAAGGAAGAGAAAAAACTTGCAAATATGAGAAAATAAAAAATGATGGAACACAAAGAAACATTTGGAGGTATGAATATTGAAAAAAAAAACCGAGTTGGAAAATAAGAAAATCCATGAATCTTGAAAAGGAGATAAAAATTTGAAGGAGAAATGTAATTAAGAATGAGCTATAATAGTTGAGGGTGAAGAAGGAAAAAGTCATAAGTCCCCAGTTTACCAATTCAAAATAAACCTGTCAGTAATAAAGATTGCATGAGGACATGCAATATACTAAGTTGGTGGGAATTATGAAAGCCATTTGTGTTCTATTTCATCCCCTATTTAAGCCATTTTCCTACATTGTAATCCATCATCATGTCCCATTGCCATATCACATGTTAATTGTTTTATTATTTCTACTATATATGATTAACAGTGATAACTTTAAGAAACCCCTCTCAAAAAAATATATGAAATCCTAGTGAATCTTTCATTTTTTTAGGAAAAAATATTAATTTCTATTGGTGAATCTTTCCTTTTTTTCAAAAAAATATTAATTTTATTAGCGATTTTTTTACATCACTAAAATTTTGTAGAAAATATTGACGAATCTTGAAAAATAATAGGAAAATGCATTAATTATGATGGTAAATCCATCCAATCTAAAAAATAATTCTCATGGAAAAGTAAGAGCTTGAGGGTGGAAATTATCAATTAGTTTAAGGGGTAGACTATATAGCGTCATAAATTGCCACCCCTGAAAATTTTACACTATGTTTTTTCCCCCTTAAATTATTTGACCTAATTAAGCTCCTATTTTCTTAAATTATGCATTTTGAGGCCTATTTTTATCATTTTCTAAAAAATTGTAAGCATAAAACAAATGTATTTATTTAATGCTTTGCCCTCAACACCTAAATCCCTAGAAAATAGGGCAAGGATAGGGATTCCCTCGGGCGACTCTATCCCCCTATTTTTTCAAGCTCAACATTCAAATATGTCAATGTCAGTATTTTAATATTTGAAATTCAAGTTGCAAATGTCAGCTATTGGGATCTAATTTTTGGGAAATTAGCATAATTGCATATAAATACCTAGTTATTGCATCATTTGAAATCTAACAAGAAATTATTGGAGAAATTATTGTCAAGATCAAGTCAAGAATAATCAAAAGCATCATTTTATTGATTCAATTCAAGATCTAAGTAGATCATGTCAAATCTTATGTGAGTTCATGTAAGTTCATGTTATCATTGTTTGTGAAGGCTAACCCTTGTTGTAGGTCTCCATGAAATTCAAACATTCAAGAAAGAAAGATCCAAGACCTTTAAGTGATGTACATGACTTCAGTCCTTCAAGGAAGGCATTGAAGGGCGGTAAGTTGCAACACTTTGTTGATTCGTCATTCCTTCCTATCAATTATCATTTTATCATTGACATTGCCATTATGAAAGTGGAAACACTAATACAGGGTTTGACTAAGGAAATACCCTAAATGGCACAACCCTTTCCATCTCTTTGAATGTGTAGGTTTGGAGAGGATTGATGGAATTTTGAAGATCATTTGTCCATTGTTACATTCAAAACCCTACACCTTGTCAACTCATAGAAAATCGCCTACCAAATTATTTGACAGTGATCTGACAAGTTTATAAGTGAAAACGGGAGTCTCCGATCTGACATTAGAGGACTACAAAAATAGAATAGAAGTACTCCTACAAGGACATAGATTCCCTTGGTTGCCTCTATCCTCATATTCAGGCTAACACCAAAATTTTATGATATATACACAATGCTCCTACCCTTCTCAAATCTACATGTAAATCTCTGTTATAGTGTATCAATTATCAGAATCTTGCACTTTTCATAATAGGGCACATAGTCTAATTAGGTTAATCAAGGAAAATTAATTCAATCCATTCCAAATTTTCCTGATAACCTACTTTTAGTAAAAACAAAAAAAAAATATAAATAATTATTAAACTATATATATATATGAAAACTACATTTATGGATCTATAAAAAGGGTATTTTTATATTTTAAAAAAATGTTATTTACATGAGTAAAATTTGTTGAAACATCAAGTTTTTCAGATTATTTTATTTTTTTGGTAAATTGGCCTCAAAGTGGTGCTACATATGTTTTTAGCCAAAAAAATAGTTGGAAAAGTTGTGGACATATATAACTTATCTAGAATGAATCTTACTAGATCATATGTTTGACCAAAAATTTATTTCTAGTAAAAAATACTTAAATTCAATTATGTTGATAAGTTGGTCGAAAGTGTGACACAACTTTATACTTTTACCCCTCAATCAACTAGTATCAACACCAATAAACATCCCCTTGATGTTTGACCCTTTATATTACATTTTTGTATGATAAAAATCTATTAGAAATGTAAATATAGTGTCATATGTCATTACCTCACATAGTTTGAAGACACATTTCCTATTTCTAAAACTAACTAACATGAACATGTTGAAATTCATCATCTAACAACATACTTTTGACCATCTATACCACATGAAGTATGAGAAAGTTTATTCATTACCCAACTACAATGACCATTGTCCTAATGATTCCTTCTACCCATCATTCACTTTACAAACCCCTTCATCAATCTTGTCATCCATATCACCAACCTTAAACATAAATCAATTCAATTAATCACCATAGACCAACAAAATCACACATTCCTTGACCTATTTCACAATGATGAAGATATCATAACCTACATGAGACTTCAAGGTAGTATTTCCCTAAGGGATCACAAAATGATATTTGAAATAGACTTGGATTCATTAGTGAATCCTAAAGACCCCATCCAAATTCCCAAAATCCACACTCCTGAATGGTTTAAATCCTAAGTAATCCAAATGCCAAAGGACCAAAAATCTATCTAAATTCCAAGTGACTAAAAATATATCTAAATCCCAAAGTATCAATTTTTTTTAAATGAGTTATTGAAGAAAATATGGTTCTAAACACTTCACAGTGGTACAGGTATTTTCCAAGTTCTACTACAAGTGACCTTTATTGCAGATTGAACACTAGTACAAAAATAGCAATATATGACTGAAAAAACTACTAAAAACTGCTTATAAACGATTGAACATGGTTGTGTGACCAATAGTAGTTTATTTCTAGTTATTTATATCCAGACCAAATTGATGACTAAACCATTTTTTAGTCATTTGATTAATCGATTTGGTCGTTAATTTAGTCATTTGATTAATTGATTTGGTCATTAATTTAGTCGTTTGATTGATCAAGTTAGTTATTAATTTAGTCGTTAATTTGATCGATTTGGTTGTGTGTTTAGTCGTTAATTTAGTCATTGATTTTTTTAAACTGGTCACTTAGTCATTTTTTATTCACTGATATATTTAGTCATTGATTGCTATTAACTGGTCACTTATTTAGTCATTTTTATTCACTGATTTATGTCCATTGGTAGTGTATGTAGTCATTAATTTAAATCATCATTTTGATCAATTTGGTAGTTTATTTAAATTTTTTTGTTCAATGATTTCTGTCAACTGGTAGGTATATTGATACATTATTTATTAATTACATAATCATTATATTTAGTCATATTTATTCACTGGTTTCTGTCAGTTGGTAGTATATTTAGTCAATTGGTAGTTTATTTAATTATTTTTGTTCACTGATATATGCTTATAAGTGCTAGAAATGAGACAATGCTTTAATTGAGGTTTAAACATATAAAAACATAGAAAAACATAATCAATCATTTATTTGCACATAATGAAATGACTATTAAGAAGGAAAAATACTAAAATTTTAGAAAACGTGTTCTTACAACAGATACAAGACATAAATTTGTCTTTGCTTTGAAAAATGTATTGTTACAAAGTGTGTTTCTTAGTGTTGTGACTGAGAAAACTGAGTTATAATGCCTTTTTTTTGCTTATGCAAGATATTACAATTTTGATGAAAATTCTATGTTGCAACTTATTTGCAACTGCACATACATGTATGTTGCACTCTCTGCAACTTTTCCTCTTCTCTACACCTCTTTATTTTCTCTATATTTACTTGTTTTTCTTGACCCCTATTCTCTGCATCTATTGCTTACACAACAACATAGCCCCTCTTTTATAATGCATCATTTTGAATGAGTGGAACCCAAATAAAAAGAGAAAAACATAATCAAGGGGTTTTACATTACAGGTGCAGTAAGATAGAACATTCTCTGTTCTACTCACAAAATGTACACCCAAAACAAATTCTCTAGTTTTTGTTTGGGTTCAACTTATTTAGGCTACGTACATTCTCTATCTGCAACTTCACTCTCCACACTCTACTGCCGCTAACCCTTCTTTTTCTCTTCTGCACTTACGACTAACACTCTGTCATTTTTTTCAAATATTTTAGTGGTCACCGTGTGAAGGTCCCTTCTTTCTCTTTCAGACGGACAACTCCATCTATTTTGTTTGGATAAGCAAGGGGTATGTTACTCGTGACCTTTAAAATACTTACATTTGCATCTCCTATTCCTTTCAATTTGACTCCATGTACAATAGATAGTGAGTGAATCTATCCATTGCCCACAACAACACCATCAAATAGATCCAACACCTCAAATTTATCCCCTTCTTGGAGTTTATCAATAAATGTCTGCAAAAAAAAAAAATACACATTATATTGAGATATAAAACACACATTCTATTGTTTTTGATAGTTGTATGTAATATCTTATGTATTGAAACAAATCAGTTTATGTATGTGCTTTTATAAAACACTCTATTACAACTAAGCTCTAAGCTTCCATATGTAAGTTATATGTTCTCCCTTATTTCCATAATCTACGTATACTAGCTAATTACACTTCACTACTATTCTAACTAGTTTCTATCAAATAGGTAATGATTACCCTTATTTACATAATAAAACAACCATTACTTACTTGAATAGTACTTGAATAGTACTTACTTGCATGTGGTTTCTGTGGATGCTTTTCTACACTTGCTCAAAAAAACAACCATTAGCATTGTTAGTAAATTAAACAAACCAAAATAAGCATCCCTCTGAGATATTCAAACACACTTGATAATGCAAACAAAACCATAAAAGATCAAAGAAACTAATTGAAAGCATATAAAAAGCATGTGCAAACCTATCTCATAGTGGGAGTGATACTCCTTTGATGTGAAAAGGATGCCCTTTCCCACCCCCTTGATAAGCTTCCAAAATGATGAACAAGCAAAGATGAGTGATCAAATGCAAGACAAAATGTGCCTATAGTGTAAATGCATAAGACTGTGGATAGATTTCAAGTAGAGAAGGCCTCTATTAATAGGTTAGAGGTTTGAAGAATTGAAGAATAGGAAGAATGTGGGATTAAAAAAGGACCAATGACATTGAGACATTTGTCTCAATGCTAATCGGTAAGGATTGATCATACTTTGTATGTGTTTGTAAGAGGCACCAAATGCATGTTTGAGAGGCATGAAATGCATGCACTTGAATTGTTTTGGGGGGAGAAATTGTTTGAATGAGAAATTCAAATGAATGAATATTCCCTTTTGAGAGGGAAAATGAGATAATTAGTTAATTAGAAAAAAATATTTTCATGTGCAAGTGGGTGGGTTAGTCAAGGGTTGAGTTTGACCGAGGTTGAGTCAAAAGCTAGAGAATGGGTAATTAGGATTAGGAGTTAATTAATCCAGAATTAATTAACTTGGAGGAATTTAGAGGATTTGAAATTTGATTTAAATGGTTTGATTTATTAAACCAAATAAGAAGACTTTGAGGATTTAATTAATTAAATTTATTTATTTAATTAAACAAGAGGACTTTGGGGATTTAATTAAATAAATTGATTTATTTAATTAAACAAGACAACTTTGGGGATATAATTAAATAAATTGATTTATTTAATCAAACAAGACGACTTTGGGGATTTAATTAAATAAATTGATTTATTTAATTAAACAAGACGACTTTGGTGATTTAATTAAATAAATTGATTTATTTAATTAAACAAGAGGACTTTAGTGATTGAATTAAATAAATTGATTTATTTAATTAAACAAGAGGACTTTAGAGAATTAATTTAATAAATTACTTTATTTGATTAATAGAGGAAATGATGTTAATTGATTGGAATTAGAAGCATGATGTCGATTAAATTATTTGCATGTCTACATTTTCCCCTCTTTGAAGCAATGTACCTACTGCATTGGTTCAAAGAATAACCTTGCTGAAATAAAAATTCAAAAAAAATCTGATTTGCCCCAGCGAAAAGAAGTATGCTAGTACACTACCCCCTTGAGAGATTAGGTGAAAATTCCAATTTTTTAGTTTGAGCTCACGATAAAGATTCAGGATTAGCTCAACTCATAGAGGACTAGAAAGCTCAAATGTTTGATGTAGACAAATTTGATGATGTATAGATAGTCATCAGCCATGGGTAGCCTCATGTATATTATGATATGTCACACATATTTGATACTTAGATAGAAATGTTAGTAAAGATAGAAGAATAAGAAGAATAAGAGGGATCAACCCTTGATTTCGAGAAGATGCAGAAGTCCAACAAGATGATGAATTGTCGAGACTTTATTAGATATGATGATGAATGATGATGGTTTTCTTATCCAGGGATTGGGGATGTAAAGAGCATAACTTTCCTTATGTTTGATAACACACATAGATATGATGCATCAAGGTACAAACAACTAGGATGGTGTGGTATCTAGTGTGATGGACTTTGACTAAAAAAAAAAAGGACTATTCTTGTTCACACTTGACATACATAAACCTCACTAGGATGCATTTTAGAAGTTTCAAACATCTTGGACCAAAACACAGAAAGGCATAACCTATCAATGAAATAGTCAACAAGTTGTCTAAAAATTCTTCCATACACACCTACCAAAGCAAGTATTCACCAAATTATGTTACAAGAACATCCAACAAACACAACAAACAAAAGATAATGATCAATGCCCCATTCCTTTCTCTCTAAACCTTTTTAGATAGACATCCTTGAGAGGTCATTGGAATAGGTGCAATAAAATAAATCACAAGGAAAGATCAAGTAAACAAACAATTCAATGTTCTCAATACCGCTAGCCAAGATTAAACTATGGTGAAGTCTGATGTTGATGTCCATTGTAGGAAGGATGCATCCTAGGAAATGATGTTATCAGATGATTTTGGGACTAATGGGATGATGTGCTATTGATACCAAGAATTGACCAACTTGTTTACCTACTAATCTAGACTTGAGACCTTGACATTTGGGTTTACACTTTTAAATTTGCTATACTTGTTTCTAATTGTTTTGCCAAAGGTTGAAGGTGATGATTGATTTATTATGGATGATTCATTATTGTGGGTCAAAAAAAATGAGACAGATGGATTTTTTCAAATATTTGGATATTTTTGATGTTTTTGTAATGTTTTGAGGTTGTTTTTGGGTTTTCATGTTATTTAAATGTTTTTTGTGTTTTTTGTGTCTCGGAGGCTAATCAAAGATTAGCCTTGCCTACATTTAAGCTCATAGATGACATAGTTTGGATTAACAACTCATTGATTTGTTTTGGAAATGTTGAATAACCGTGTCCTTTCAAACAATAAGCTTGGTGGCACCATTCCAAGTGAAATTTGTGGTGGATTCAAGAAAATAGCTTTGCTTGATTTTGTGTATTTACAACATTATGGGGTGTTAGATCCTTCATAAAATGCTTTGGTTGGTAGTATTCCTGAGCAGATTGGAGATTGCATTTGCAATGGTTGAGTTATCTTTATAGGGAAACTTGCATACCAGTCACGTTTCTCAGTAACTTTTTCTTCTTGGAAATATTACTCCACTGGATATGTCTTTCAATCTTCTTAGTGGACCCATTTTACCCAAGTTTGCAAGACTTCAAAACCTCCAAAGCCTCAGTTTGTCTAATAACCAGTTCACTGGTAGGATTCCAATAGAGTTGGGAAATATTTTAGGTCTTGTGAGTGAATGTTTATTTGCAAGTGAAAGTGAAATGTGATGGATGTTTTTGGTATTTTGAAAGATTTTGAGGCTGCTTTGGGATTTTCAGCATGTTTTACAAATGTTTTGATTTTCAATTTTTCCAATGTTTTGGTGTTTTCTAAGAGTTTGGACCAATAACCTAACCTAAGGACCTATCCTAGGGGCCTCGGGGGCTAATCAAAGATTAGCCTTGCCTACGTTATACACGCAGAAACCACATAGTTCAATTGACATAAAATCATTTATTAATGAGATATGAAAAAATTGATTGCCAGTTTATTATGATGGACTCCTAAAGGACTGACCTAAGTGTCTCGAGGGATGATCAAAGATCAACCTTGCCTACGTTCAGAGCTCAGAGACCCATAGTTCTACAAGACGACTCTATTTTTGAATTTTTCTTACTTTTTGACCCGTTTTTTTATTTTGATATGTTTTGAATGTTTTTGGGTTTTGTGATTTCTAATGCTTTTGGATTTTTGGATTTTTTGAATTTTTTTGGATTTTTTGATTTTAAAGAAGACTTCAAGAATATACACAAATCTGATCCAATGTAGGTATAAGAACATGCCCCCAGCGTGGTATGATAGACTACTCCAATATAGGCAAGACAAACTATCCTTAGGAATGGGCCAAGTAGTACTTGGAGGGATCCTGATACAAACACAAGATCAAGCTATGATGTAGATGTGGATGGGTAATGTATGGAGATAAGGAAGTGTGATGGATGAATGATGCAGAACAAGCTATAGAGATCATGGTGGATGTAAAGTTTTTATGTACACGAGGCGTTTGTTTTCCAGGTTTTCACTAAGATACTTGGCCAAAGCACCACCGAAGTGGTTTTCACTAAAGGATGATTTTTTTCTTTACTGTTTCCAATCCTTTTTTTTATTTTTGTTTTGGATTTTTATATTTTTTGATTTTTTTGTATTTTTGGATTTATACCTTACAAGTTTAGGAATAATTTTTTTTTGAGATGGGATCTATTGATAGGCTCTTGCAGAGGCTCTCCCTTGGGTGTAGATAGTTGATATGCTCCTAATTTGTAGCTCCCTATGATGATGAAGGTTCACAACCAATTGGGTTCAAACTTTCCCTTGCTATCTAGATTTGGAACATTCTTCGGATTCTCCTTTAATACAAGCTCTCCAACTTGAAAGGTCTGACTCCTGATCTTCTTGTTGTAGCTCCTCTTGAGTTGGTTCTGATAGACCTGTAGGTGGTGTAGAGCATCCATGCACTGCTCATCCAGTAGTTCTAGCTTGTTCAACTATGACACCTGATATTCTTCATCTGTAATGAGATTCTGCAATGATATTCTTAAGGATGAAAGCTCGTTCTCAATGGGAAGGATGGCTTCTGATCCATAGACCAAGGAGAAAGGGGTTGCACCTGTAGGCATGTGGATACTCGTTCGGTAGGCCTATAAGGCAAGATTAAGTAATAAGTGTCAGTCACGACCAACATCATTAACTATTTTCTTTAGGATTTTCAAGATAGTTTTGTTGGTAGCTTCAGCTTGGTTGTTTCCTTGGGGGTAGTATGGAGTGGAAAAGCGATGTTGGATATTGAAATTTTGGCAAAGGTCTTGAACATCTTAGTTTTTAAAAGGTGTCCTATTATTTGACATAATGGCTTGAGGGACACCGTAGCAGCAAATTAGGTAGTTTAGGATGAACTTGGAAATATGCTTTCCTATGATATAGGTCATGGGAATGGCCTCTACCCACTTCGTGAAGTACTCCATGGTAGTGATGATGAACTTATGTCCACTGGATGAGGTAGGGGTGATTTTACCAATGAGATTGAGCCCCCATTGTGAAAAGGGCCAAGGTGTAATGATTGGGTGGAGCTCCTGAGCTGGTGCATGGATGAGACCCCATGCTACTGACACTGTAGGAATTTCTTAACATATTCATGAGCTTCTCTTTCCATTGTAGGCCAGTAGTACCTAGTCCTTAGTAGTTTCTTGGCTAAGGTCATACCACTTGAATGTGATCCACAAATTCCATTATGTACCTTGGTTAAAGCAGTCAAAGCTTCCTCATCGTCTAGGCATCGTAAAAGGGTTCCTTCAATACTCCTACGGTATAGGGTGTCTCCTAAGAAAACAAAGCAGGATAACTTCTTGACAAATATTCTTTTAAGGTTCAGGGTTATATCAGCAGGGAGGACTCCTATTCTCAAGTAGGTGTATATGTCATGATACCAGGGATCACTGAGACCAACAATTTCACACATGAATTCAAACTCTGGTACCTTGAATGCTGGTATGAGAAGCTACTCTACAAGGAATTATTGCTTAGGGATGTTGTGTGGGATATCCAGTAGCTATCTAATTGATGCCATAGCATTCACTACTCTATTATTTTCTCTTGGTATTTGCTCAAATGTGATGTCAATGAAGAATTCTTTGAGAATTTCCACCAGTTTCTTGTATGGGATCAATTTTTCAACCTTCATTTGGTAGTCATCATTGACCTAGTTGATGATTAGTTGTGAGTCTCCATAGACCTTAAGTGCCATGATCTGCCACTGTACTACAATTCTGAGTCCTATGACAAGAGCCTCATACTCTGCAATGTTGTTCATGAAGGAAATGACAACTTATATGATCTTGGTATGTAGTCTCCTTGTGGTGTGTTGAAAAAGACTCCAGCTCCTGACCCATGTTGTGTGTAGGACCTATCAAAATACACTTTCCATTGATCCTCTATGCTTATGTTAAAGATGGATTCATCAGGGAACTCTAATATCAGTGGGTTTTTTGAATACATTGACACCTCTGCCAGCTGATCTGCAATTACTTGTCCTTTAATGGATTTCTATTCTACATACTCGATGTTGTGTTTTGTCAGGATCATAACCCATTTAGCTGTTCTCTCAGTGAGTGTTTCTTTAGAAAGTAGATACTTGAGAGGATCTATCTTGGCAATGAGTTTTATCTGATGTGCTATCATATAGTGTCTAAATTTTTGTGTGGAAAACGCGATTGCTAAGCAAGCCTTCTCAATGGATGTGAAATTTAGCTTGTGTCCCACCATGGTTCTACTGATGTAGTAAATATCTCTCTCCTTCCCATTTTCATCATGTTGAGCTAAGAGAGCACCAAGGGTTGTTGTTGTTGTCGATATATACAAGATCAATGGCTTGTTTGGAATTGGTGGCATAAGGACTCGTGGTGTAAGCAAGTACTCCTTGATTTTGTTAAATTCCTGGTCACATTTCTCATCCCATCTGTATGCTACCCCCTTGTGGAGTAGATGAGAATATGGGACAGCCTTATTTGCTAATTGTGCTATAAACTGACGAATGGATTGGAATCTTCCCTACAAACCCCTTAACTGCTTCAAGGTTCTTGGTGCCTCCATCTTGAGAATTACTTTGAATTTGGTAGGATCTACCTCAATTCCTCTCATAGATACAATGTACCCTAGGATTTTTCCTGATTGTACATCGAAGACACACTTTTTGGATTGAGCCTGACCTTGTATTCTTCTAGCCTGTCAAAGATAGAGCTTAGTGCCGCTATGTATTATTCTACAGTTTCATAGCACTCACCTCGATTTCAACACAACTACCACTATGAATATCTTGTGCATGATTATTGAGTTCGTCATCATAATCGCTATCAACGTCATTGCAGACATCAAGTTGTATAGCTTTTCAAAGAGTTTTATTGATAGGGCCTTTTTCTTTTTATCCTACTTTCATATAATTGTTCTACATCATGTGGTTTAATCATCTTGAAAAAATTAATATAAGTCAAGTAAAGAATGCAAAAGCTATAAAAAAAATTTCCAAAAGAAGATTTTAAGCATGAAGAATGACAAAACATTGGGACAGATTAACCTACAACTTAAAGAATGCAAAAGCTATAAATTTTTGTCCAAAAGAAGAAAGAGAAAATATTGGGACGGATTAATCTACAACTTAAAGAATTCAAAAGCTATATTTTTTGTCCAAAAGAAGAATGAAAAAACATTGGGACAAATTAACTTACAACTTAAAGAATGAAAAATCTATAATTTTTTGTCCAAAAGAGCATTTTAAGCTTGAAGAATGAGAAAAAAATTGGGACAAATAACTGATAACTATTATATTAATTACCTCAACTTCAGGACAACTAAGATGACTGTGCTATGCATTCTTGTCCATTTCATCACTATCAATATTGACATCTTTGTTGAAATCATGAAGGAATTTTTGTTTAAAATTGCTCTACATGTGGTTTAACCATCATGCAAAAAAATATACAAAGCATTCAATAGTCAAGTAAAAAATGCAAGCTATAAATTTGTGCAAAAGAACATCTTTTGGATCACTTGGAAGCAATAAAGAAATTGGGTTGGATTCTCCTACGCTCATATTTCAATAATATACATATTAAGAGGCATTTGCAAATAGAATTGCCAAAAAAGAAGAAATGAGATCAATAGAGCCTCTTACCTCATCTGAATCCATGGATTTATGCTCATTCCATGTAGAAACTATAGGGTTAATGAAGGAAACCAACTGTAAAACTTGTTGAGTGAGGCTGAATATGCAACTCATTACATTTTGGTACCCTAGTTCATTTGAGTTGATATGATCTATAGAGACTCCTATTGGGAATTGAACAAATGGTTGTGAAATATTTGTTGACAAACTAGATTTCCACTTCATCCTACTCTTAGATTTACTAGGATCTAGTGCTGCCATATAATTGACAATATCTTCTGCACCTACTTCTCTATTACTATTTTCCACCTAAAATACAATGTCAATTTCAACATATAGTCAATTCAATAAAAAATCAAAATAAATAACACAATGTAAATTGAACCAAAAATCCATACACTTACTACAATTTTTTCCATTTTGGCATGCAACCCACCTCGCCAAATGTATATCCAACCCTCACATTATCTCTTGCTCTCTTTCCTCTATTACTCTTTGCCAAATATTATTCAAAATGCATACTTTCTCTCAATGCCTCCCACTCTTTGGGAGATAGAGAGGAGTCTAACCTCTCTTTTCCCTCCATGATTTTTTTTTTGCAATTGTATCTAAAATTATTCATCAAAATTCTCATCCTTTGCTTGTAATATTTTCTAGAGATTTTTCCACCAGTAGTCTCAAAAGCATTTTCCATTTTTTGTATAACATTTTCCATAGCTCATGGATCTTGCTCTACAAAACTTGATTTAAAAATATCCAAATGGGCCCTACATCTTACACCCAACTCGGTGGCCCACTTTGCAGCATTTGGACTAATGGGCTCACCATCTCTCGATACCTCAAGCAAGAATGGCTTCTTACCTTCTAATTTTCTTTCTTTTGCATTCCTCTTTGTAGATCTGTACAAATATTGACTCAATATTTATCTTTTGAGAAAAGCATCCACATATTCTATTAAATTACCACTACTAGTATTTATGGTTGATCCACTAATTCCATCAAAAGTTCTAGATGCAAGGTGCACTCTAAGGAACATCAGATGCAAATAGTCTCTCTTCATGACTTTCATTAATCAGAACTTCATGCTCCTTGGCCACATCAGGTGTGGCATGAGTAGGTAGATCAGTACTGGTTTTCACATATTTCACTTCAAACACATCCTTTAATGTCGAATAAATCATTTGCAAACCTGTTGTTCCTTTGCTATGATGTTTTTCAATAATCTCTCTTAGACTTAATTCTAACAGATTATCACAATGTTGCACATCACCATGTGCTATATCAGGTTGCACATCACCACGTGCTATATCAGGCTACACATCACCATGTGCTATATTAGGTTGCACATCACCATGTGCTATACCAAACTACACATCATCACAACTATTGTTTTCACCAACTGCATTTGTTGAATCATAAAAGCATCGACTTCTACAAGATGGTGGCACTGTATCTTTTCTTTCCTTTTGTTTTTTCTCTACATTTTCTTTGCACTCTTTTTGTTTCCTATAAAACAAAAAAATATCATATTATGTCTTATATACATAAAGCTCTTGCTTATAAAATTTCATTAAACAATATTAAACAAATAATATACTACTTAGTGGATTTACAACTTGCCCACTTGTCAAACCAAGACTCAATAAATATTCATTATTCTTGGCCACTTTTTTCACTATGCACATGCTCATATTTTTTCATGGGAATTTTAGCATTATGATCACTATCATCTAATTTGCACCTTATAGTCCTCTTCATTTCCTGAAGTACACAAATAAACAATAATGTATAAATCAACAACTTGAATCAGTAAAACTTTATTGAGTTCATAAGTTGATAACTGTTGACTTTCCAATCTACTAATAACTGCAAATGGAAACTTAAAATAGAATTCAATTTATAGATTAAAAAGAATTTGTAGTAAAAAACAAAGAAGATGTTTACAACTATAAGTATAAAAAAAAAATCTTAGGGATATATTCAAAAGAAAAGAACTTATAAAAACATAACACAAATAGGATGAAGGAAAAACATAGTCTAGTTCATCATGAGGTATGTTAGAACCTTAAAATTTTGTGTATTTCCATCATCACAATTAACCTTGAGCTCCATGGCCTAAGCCTTGACCCTTGTATTCCTTTTTATTTTTTACTGAGCCTCCCTATTGTAAACAAACATATAATTTTCTTAGGTTTGACTGACACTAAAAGACCTATACAAAGCCCAAAATTCATCATATATACTTAAGCAAAAACATGTCTAGCTAAAAACATTCCAAATCTCTTAATAGTTCCTTACTACAATCCCTCAACAGTAATTTGAACCCTTGGCGGGTAGGAGATGTGTAACAGACAACATGAAGATATTTACTACCATACCACATAAGTATTATAATGAGGACACAGTTGGGTGGTATGAGAGAATTTAAATACATCATAAACCACCACACCGCGAGAAGGAAAAATGAAGGGTACTATATAGTGGGGAATAACCCGCCATCCCATAAGGAAGATCATAAAGGCATGTGGTAGGGTAGTATGAATCGCTATATCGTGAAAGGATGTGATGAAGCATGCAGTATGGCAGTTAGCCATATGTGATTGTTAATGTAAACCACAGTACCACTAGTTGAAAAAGTCAAGCTTGTTATATAGAGGTAAGGATCCTACTACCCTGTGGTGAAATGAAAAAAGCATGTGGTATAGTGGTGTATACCCCTCTATCTCGCGACAATTATAGAAAGCGGCAACGATAAAGTAGTATTAAATGCATGAATCACATCAACCCTCCAATCTTGTAAAATCAATGGTGCATGTTCAAACTTGAACTATGAGAAAAATATTTTGCATAAGGTTGATATTAATGTTGACATGACAACTGATCTTAAAATCCATTAAACCAAGAATTTGACATTCTCTTTCCACTCATTTGCAAAAATTATCATGCGGGGAGCTGGGAGTTCGAGGAGGTTAAGCTTTACAACTATATTAACCTGGGTAAGTGCACAATACTCGTTGTGAAATAATTTTACGAGTACAATATTGTTTGGAATTTTACATTTCAGAAGTATAGGAGAAGTAAGATAGTTAAACATCATGTTTCCCAAGAAGAAAGAACCTAAAACTAAAAAGGAAGAATCTAAGGTTAAAAAGAGGTCCTTACAACAGTCTATCCTAGATATACTCCTTAAAAAAAATGATAGAGGATTTAAGAAAGTTTTTAAAGATGTGGCTCATGGTTGTAGAGATTCCCTAATCCCTATCTCCAGGTGGGAATTGTTCTAGTATTTTTATGAAAAAAGGGAGGACAAGATTCCGATGTCAAATCCATGGGAATTAGATTTGGCCAAATTAATTGTCCCAAATGTTTTTATAAATGTAGAGTTCATCAAAGTATTGACTCAGAGTTATCATCCTGCTACTAGGTCTGTGAGATTATCAGATGGTTCACCATTAGTTGTGTTGACTAAAGCAGACATCATTGAATGTTTTCACCTAAACAAACAAGCCCTGACAAAAATTGATTTGCAAAGAAGTGAAGAAGAATATACTAGATTGACGAGAACCTATAGAAGTGATAAAATCCCCATTTACATGAAAAGGGGTGTGAACAACAGGGTGATTCTTATATTCCCTTCTGCTATTGAACCATTTGTTGTCATAGATTTCCAATTCTATTTCAAGAAAACCTACTTTTCTCTTTGTTAAGTACTTGGGATAGATGCATAAGAGTGAATTCCAGTTAGTGTAATGATGATGGCTATGAGGATCCAAAACCCTAAGACAAATATTGAATATGATTTTTCCTCATACCTTGAGAAAGCATTGCATGAAGGATTTCTACAAGTCAAGAAATAGAGCCCCCATAACATTTAGGCAATATTCTTTGTTGGGCCACCTGATATTATACCAGAATAAAGATAGATGGACCAAAACGATGTATTTGGGTAAGATTGACTAGTAGGGGAATTTGATGCCAATGCAATGATGGTGTTATACATATGGGACAACAAATGTAAGAATTCAAATTATGTGATATTCCATGATGACTTTGTGTAAAAAATTATGAGAGTTCTTGGCCACCCACCACCAAGACTACACACACTTGTGCTACAACTATTAAGACTTTGGTTTTGAAACTTGAGCAACGCCATACTCATAACTTCGGTGATTGGTTTTTTCTACCACATATCATAATAATCAATATTTATGGATGCCCATAGGCCCCACATATACTTCCAACGTTTGTCCCACTTTTCTTATCCTTTTTAGAATTCTTGTGGCAGATTTTATGGATGGAAAAGGATGTCATGCATAAACAAATGAAGGGTACATTTCTACCCAATTTGACAACATATGAGGAACTATCAGTGGGACCTGATACACTTGAAGAGTTGCAAAATTATCTAAAAACAAGGTACTCTTTAGATTCTAGAAAGGAAAGATCTTTTGACCCTAAGGGTCACATGAATTTTGTAAGACACACCATCCTTACCAAGGCTATGGTTACTCACCAGATTGATTATGAAAAATATGTAAAAAGAAATTGTTTCACTCCCCAAGAGGTATATGAAAGGTGGAGAAAATGGGAAATTATGAAAAGGATTGAGGAAGAAAGAAAGAAGAAGCATAGTGATTTCTTGGGGTATTTCATAGAGGAAGCAGATCCTCTCAAGAGGATTAACAGATCCTCTCAAGAGGATTAATATGATGATTGATAAGTTTCATGAATTATATAATAAGCTTGTAGCGAATATTTGGAGACATGCCAAATTGTCTCCCAAAAGGCTAAGTGGTATTGTAATTATAGAACCAACTTTGGATACTATTTAAGTATATCATACTTCTCCAGGATCACCTCCTGAACAACCACCTTCTAAAAAATAAAAGACACAAGAGATAGACCCACTTGTTTCCTATGAAATAAGTGAGGAGGTTGGAGATACAAAAGAAGCAGTTAATGTTTTAAGATATTTCAAGGATGATGTTGAAGTGGGCCAACCTATTCCTAAAACTAAAGACCACAGGCCTGAAGGTAGAGCCAATATTTAGGTACAAGGAGAAAGAGAAATGCATGAGGATGAGAGGGTAATTGCAGCGCTCAGGTTCTTGGAAGATGATGAATATATCAAAACCCCTAAATTTAAATACTTTTGGATTAAGATGAAAATGAGAGAGTTTTAATTGAGGCTTGAAATAAATAAGATGGGAGCTAAGGAATCCCAACATGACTAGATAGTAGCCCAAATTTTAATGAATTAAGGATTGATAATATTGATGTCAACCCACAAGAGGCTAAAGAGATGATTTTGAAAAGTAATCTACTTATTGTCTCTAGTATGGAATTAAAGAAAATGTTTTTACTTGATCAAGTGAGAACATAGGAAAACCCAATGTTGATTGCTAAGTTTGACTCAGATGAAGGGTTAAGTGGCATAGGGTATAACCTTAAGATTGAAACCCTGGAATTTTGGGCCAAACAAAAGAGTACACAAAAACCAAGGTTACTAGATGTAGTGTAGGAAATCAAAGGGAAAACTATGGTGAAAACTTTAAAGGATACATCTCCTCTAGAAGCTACAACCATGAAAATGCATTCATTTATGCTCACCTAAGCTATAGTTAAGGAGATGGAAGCTAGATTAAGAGAGTACAAAAAGGAACAAAAGTTTTTAAATGATGAAGTCAATAAATTGTTCATGGAAAATGTGAAGTTGAAGGAACAATTGAAAGGAGCAAGCCCCTCACATAACAACTAAATAATGTTATACTAGCCTTGTCATACTCCACCAAATGATATAGAAAGTTCTTCCACTGAACAAGTGAGCATTCTTAGATAGGAGATTGAAGAGTTAAAGAAATCCAACAATGAGGGTAAGGAAGGAGTGAAAAAGAAAATCTCTAATGTTTTAGAAAAGGTCCTCAAGCGTAGGATAAAGCTAATTGTGGATAAGTTGGAAAGTGTGTATGATTGCTACAGCTCACTAACACACAAAATTTATCAAATGAAAACACATGTACCCATACTAGATCCTCTTTTTAAGAACTAACAACCCATACACCACACATTGATAACCTAGTGCAAAATCTTATAGAGGAGTATTGAGGCTCCTGCAGCATTAAAACCTATAGAGTAGATGGCCAAAATAGTTATAGATGAATTTCAATATATACAAGGAGAGGAACAAAAGATCATAACAAGAATAGATTCATTTCATACTCTTAAGTAGTGGTTTGTGCCAAAATATTGAAAGATTATGACCAATTGAAGGACCTCAATGAATGGAAGAGTGAATTTGTTCAGATTGTTCCACATTGCACCACTCACATACAAAAGGATGGTGAGTTGATTCTTGACAAGTTCAACTTAATCATGGATGGAGTAATAGCCTTTGATGATGGATATTTTAAGTTTATCATGGATAGCAGGGCATTACTAGATAATCAATGGAGGATTCACCTTGAAAATATATTGAAAATTCAAGAATACAAATGGCCACATGATTATATAGTGTATGAGTGGGAGAAGAAGTATTTGGGTCCTCCTGAATAGTAGGCCTTGGGGCTGTCATAGTGGAAGAACTGGACATTTAGATACACTAATATGGTGAAAGGACCTTGAACAAATATTTTATGATCATGGGTGCCTTACAGAGATTAGCAGACTATGGTGTCACGAGTGCTACAAACTTCATTAGTTATCTACTTTCTCTATTTTCTCTTAATTATGTTTTAATAAAAACTAATGTTTAGTTTATACGAAGAGGCATAAATTTTGAAAAGATGCCATATTTTGTAACAGACTGAAGCTTGTTGCTTCTCTTATAAAAGAGAAACCAAGACCAAATTTTTATATTATCATCATAGGCATTTATAGAAACATATATGAGGAGAATTTTGTTATATTGTAATATCTATTTGAAGAAATCAATGGAGAAGAAGATTTAATTTGGTGCTCGAATTCTAGTCCAAATTATTTGTTGATAATACTGTGTATGATTGGATTTTTTATGTATTTTAGGTGGTAATATACGGGTATATGATTGGTATCAATTATTTGTTCATAATACTATGTATGATATAATAAGTTGTGGTCTCGAATTGTGGTATTGGATTTTTTATGTATTTTACATGGGAATATAAGGGTATATTATGAATGCAATATTTTAGATATCATTTTATTGAAAAGATTGAACAATTTTCTAATTTTGCAGTCTCTTAGTTTTAGTTTTCAGTGTCAGTCAAACCTAAGAGATCATTTCTTTTTTTGTAATGAGGAGGCTTAGTTCACCTAATGTTAAGATATCTAT
This sequence comes from Sequoia sempervirens, assembly GCA_007258455.2. Classification (NCBI taxonomy): domain Eukaryota; kingdom Viridiplantae; phylum Streptophyta; class Pinopsida; order Cupressales; family Cupressaceae; genus Sequoia; species Sequoia sempervirens. The sequence continues at coordinate 21,490,946 of VDFB02373365.1, read as the reverse complement.
ATGTATTATTAAATGAAAAATGTTCATTGTTGTTTCCTTCTCACAAACATATTCAATACATGTGGAAGGTAGAAGTTGTATTACAAACTAAAGCTATCATCTAGGACATACAAGAAAATTCTAGCATCTAGAAAACATATAGGACATACAAGGAATTATATTCTAACTAAACAAAATTAATTTCAACCAAAGCAAGAAAACTAAGAAGAATGAATTACATTCAATAATAAATTACACCATACATATAACAAAAGTTTAGGCGACAAGCTAACCTCTTAATGTGACAGGCTAGTTAAGGTGGCAAAACATCATCATAATCATCTACATTGCTGATTACATTGCATTGCACATCTTTCAAACTCAAAGCATTACTTCACATTGCATATGTAACTAATAACTAGATGTTGATAGATGAAAAATTTTCAATTACAATATAGTTTTTACAAAGTCAACCTAAGCAGTTATGCAATTACTTCACATTATATAACTAATAACTAGGAGCAGCTATTAATTGTATTTGCTTGTCATGGCATTCCATGAGACTGCATTTCTTTGAGGATTTTTTCAAATAGTTCACTGCCTTGTCTATGCTACCACATTTTTCATACATATTGTCTACCAAAGCACTTTATCAAATAGTTCACTACCTTGTTGCTAAATTCCCAAAACAGGTGCTTTCAAACAAGCTATGGAAAAATATATCTAATTTCAAGTTTTCATCATGTTTGGACAAATGGATTAAGAGATATGAGTAATAGAGTTTGACTTGGCATATTACAGTTATTCTCTGTATAGTGTGTTTGTGTGGGCTCGAATCTGCACTTCTCCACGAATGAATTTTTGGCCTTGCGGTGATGAAGATAAGTTTCCAGATGTTAGTAGAGCATGGAATCCAAATGGTATCAAGTTTTGAGTTCCACGTGTCAAGATGTAGATACATAGATGAAGGATTTTGTCTTTAGGTCTTATACAAAGCTGACCTAAAATGTTTGATGGTATGTGAAGGTTAAATATGTATTGCTATCTTATGTGGGAACAATTATAGGTCCATGCCGACCTATTTCAAGATGTTTTGAGTTTTTAATTATGGTGTGTTGTGTGATTGAAGATTTTTGGAGTCGACAAGGTATATTTTGGGTGTTACATCTAATTAGGCCAACCTAATTGATGTTACACTTGATTCAGATATATATGTTGGATTATTTTCGATATTTTTGATGTATGGTATGTAGTATGTGACGAGATGATGCAAATTTGATTAGAGAAGTGTGAAGCCAAGTTGTGAATGTTAAGTTGAAGATCAAAATTGTGCAAATGAAGAGCGAGGTAGAGTGTTGAACCAAAATCAAATAAAGATTGTTATTGTGCTTCAATGGAACTTTAATTCATGCATATAGAAGATGCAATTGTAACAATTCAAATTAGGTTGTGGGCCACCATCTCTCTTCTATATTTTTCTCTATGGACAGCGAGTCCACCTGCAATGAGTATTTCTATAAATATACTATAACTGGTTATAATATATTGTGAGCTAATCCTCACTATGGTTTTTTCCATTTTGGGTTTTTCGAGTAAAAATCTTGGTGTTCATGTGTTATGTGATGTTGTGAATGCTTCATGCTTTCTTTCATTATTGTAGTTGAATATGCATTAGCGATTGGATGTTTAATGTTTGAATGGTTTAAGAGAATACTGATTAACCCCCCCCCTTAGTATTTTGGGTGTTCAACATATTCTTGGTCTCATTCAATTTCATTCAATTTTCTTTGTAATTCCAACATTATATCTTTGATGCTCAAATTACCATCATTTTGAGGTTGTTTGTGAGGATAACTATGTTGGATAGAAATCAAAATGCCTTCTTGGGGTTAAGTTTAAACATATGTAGGCTGTCATGAGGCTTGAGCAAGGGTGGGTGGGTGGCAAGATGATAAGAATGTTGATAACCTATTGTTAATGGGTCATTTGGGATAAAACCAACAGCATATTCTATTTGGTATGGCTAGTAAGAAGTGATATAATCAAGATTTTCATGAAAAAGAGGGTGATGAAAGACATCTCCATGAAATGAAGATATTATGTAGCATTTAAACAAGCTAGAAACTCATTAAAATATGCTTAAAAATCAAAATAATGAAGACTAATTTTTGTGAAATGTGAGCACATACCAACACTTGGTCTTCTTCAAAGCAGTAGAATAACTTGGAGTCACTAGGTGTGTAAATATTTTTCCTCCAAAGGCATAAGTTACTAATGTACACACCAAATATTAGCTATGAGTGGACAAATTTTAAACTATGATAGTTCAAACGGACCCACTGGGCGTGCCAAAAACTATTGTCATAGAAGTGTGCACCCTTTGCTAAGCTGATAAAATCACTTAGCCACCTCATGAAACATGGGATGATCTCCCTGAGTGTGGGATCATATTTAATGGTTTCTTTAGTTCAATATCTTATCCTAAACAACATATGTGACCAATCTGAAGATAGATAGCCACATATTTTAGCAGTGAAATCCCTTCAAAGACAAAGAGCAGAGTAAGGTGGTAAGTCAACCACATAAACATCTTGTATAATGGAAAATTTGGGATATGCATGGAAGGTAAGATTCAAATTATTAATAATTCCTACAGTATTGATGGTTATCCCATCAAGTTGAACTACTCCTTTTGCAAGAAATTGATATCCCAAACCCAACCTATCTGCAATTTTCTTAGGCATGAAAAAACTACTAGCCCCTAAATCAATCATGCAATTATGAACAAGTATATCTCCTATGATCAATGACACATAGAAAGGTGGTGGATTGACTTCTTTTCTTGGCTATCCACTTTGTGTTTTGGGTTGTATTGGTAAGTACAAACTTGTCTTGGTTAGTGGGATGTTCAATTGACACACTCAAATTTGATAAGGAAACTTGCAACAAATCCCTTTATCCTGGGATAGACAAAGAGTCCCACATAGACATACTAACATTTAATTCCTTCATATGCTCAAGTATGTTAAAATGAATAATGTTTTCCTTTTGATGAGCCTTCATAATGATAGTATCTCCTTGTAAGTGTGTTGGTTGGGATTGATTCCCAAGCTATTCTTTGGTGGTTCCAAGAAGTCAAGAAGTCAAGCCACCACCTTTCTATGTGTTAGTGATAATAGGAGATAGCCTTGTTCATAATTGCATGATTGATTCAGGGGCTAGTAGTTATTTCATGCCTAAGAAAATTGTAAATGTCAGGTTTGGGATATCAGTCTCTTGCTAAAGGGGTAGTTCAACTTGATGGGATAACCACCAATATTGTAGGAGTTTTTGAGAATTTGAATCTTACCTTGCATGCATGTCCCAACTTTTCCATTCCATAGGATGTTTATGTGATTGACTTGCCACCTTACTTTTCTCTTTGTCTTTCAAGGGATTTCATTGCTAAAATAGGTGGCTATCTATCTTTAGATTGGTCACATATGTTGTTTAAGATAATATATGGAACTAAAGTTACCATTAAATCTAAGCCCACACTCAGGGGGATAATCCCATGTTTCACAAGGTGGTTGAGTGATTTTATCAGCTCAGAAAGGGTGTACATTTTTGTGACAATAGTTACATATAAATTTCTTCCTCAAGATCCTCATGTAAGAAAGAAGTTTTAAAATCCATTTGCTTAATCTCAAAATCACAAGCAACAACAATAAGTAGTAGGAATCTAATAGAAGTTAAATTAGCAACAAGAGAGAAAATTTCACCAAAATCAACTCCCTCTCTTTGGGAGTATCCCTTGGCCACCAATATGGCCTTGTACTAATCTAATTGACTATATGCACCAAAATTTTGTTTAAATTCCCACTTGCAACCAATGGGTTTTCTACCTATGGGAAAACTAACAAGATCCCAAGTATCGCAACTATCCAATGCATCTTATAATCCTGCATGTCTTGCATCCATTACTTACTATCCTCCAAAGAGAGATCCTCCTTGAAAAATCTAGGTTTATTTTCAATACTTAAGAAAGCAAATACACAACATAAATATGGTGGGTGATACTTTTCCACTAGATTTTTTTGTCTTGTGGACCTTCTTAAGGTAGGAGTAATGGGCTTTACATATTATTTTGTATGTTCATCTCGCACATCATCTGAACTCTCTAAACACTCTTCTTTTTCTCTATCCTTTGATCCATTTGATTGCTCTTCCACATGTGCATCTTCCTACTTTTCTATTTTTATATTAAGTTCACTTTTTTAGTCATCTCTTTCTCTTTTGGTTGTTCTTCACCTGGATAAGCTTTAAACTCCCTAAAAATCACATCTCTAAAATAAATAATTTCTTAGGTTAGAGGATTCCAAATCTTATAACCTTTTATATTCTCATTGTAACCTACGAAGATGCATTTATGAGCTTTTGGATCCAATTTAGATTGATTTTCTTGAGGCACATGAACATAATCCTCACAACCAAAGACCCTTAAATGTGAAACATAAGTATTTCTACCTATCCACAATTCATAAAAAGTTTTAAGAACAAAATTTAAACAAGGAGATCTATTAATCAAATAACAATCAATACTTACAACTGCTTCCCCAAAACACCAATCTAGCTTAGCACCACTCAAGATACTCATGTTTCTTTCCATCAAGGTGTGTTTCATTATTTATGCTACCCTATTTTGTTGGGGAATAATACCGAACAATACCTACATGCTTACAAAATATCAAATTTCCTTGAAAAATATTCACCATCATTGTCATATCTCAACACCCTTATAATTTGTTTGTTTCTCAACTAAGACTTTTAAATTCCTTAAACTTAGTGAAAACCTTAGATTTTGTATGCATACAAAAGTCCAGGTGTATTTTGGGACAACATCAATAAATGTAACATAGTAATGAGGTTTTCAAAAGAGTCAACATCCACTGGTCCAAAAACATATGAATGAATGATCTCTAATAACCTCTTATCTCTATTAAATGATGATCTATTATATTTATCAAACACATAATACTCATATAAATTAATTTTACCAATAGAATAATTAGAAATATTGTCAACCAAATTTGTATTAAGAATGGTCCTAAGAAATTTTTCACTTATGTGACCCAATCTATGGTGTCACTATTAGAGTAATAGGTTGTTTACTTAATTAATTTAATCATATTGATTAATTAATTAAGTCACCTTTACTTTATTTCACTTAAGCTAAACTTAGGAATCTTTATTTTTGCATTATTAAATTAGTCATGTCATCTCGTTCATTATGATCTTGACACTTGTCACATGCTAATTTAATCCTCATCCTAAGGTTCTCACCTTAGTGTTTTGATATCCTTTCTTAAGGATTGATCTCTTTGTAATTATTAACTTCTAGGGTAATGCATTTTTTATTCATGTTTGCAGAGCACCATTCTTGTGTCTCTTGATCTCCTTTGGTTACATGTTATTTGCTTGCATGTGTTCATTGTGATCTGTGAGGTTGGATTATCAACTTCTACATGGTATCAAAGCTCCAGATCTGCAAGCTTCTTGTTCTTTTTTTGTGAGATATTTCCTTGAAGCAATTTTTTAGTGCATCTAGGGTCAAATCAGACCTCTCCATTGAATCTAGAGCTGCTGGAATAGTCAAGATTGGCCTTTGTTTTGTCAAGTTCGGCTTCCATTTGTCAGGTCTATGGGGGTTTCAAGAAAGGGCTTTTTTGCTGGATCCAAGAGGTGCTTAATTTTTTAGGATGTTTTGAGCCCAAACAGACCTCACCATTGCATCCATAGCGGCCAAAAACCCTTAGATCAACTATGAAATCATCAAAATCTGAGCAATTGACCTCTTAGGAAAAAAATGTTGTACGCCTCTGTACAACCGCCTGCATACATTATGAGGTAAAATTAATAAAAAAAAAAATTCTAAAAAAAAAATCTGGCAGATTTTTAATTGTAAAAAAAAAATGTTTTTAAAAGCTTTAAAAAAAATTAAAAGCTTTTACAAAGTTTTTTTTGGTTTTTAAAAATCCATGGGGTAGGTACCCCTGCACAGGTTTGTACTGTGCAGTGTACCGCACCATGGGGAGTGGTGGAGGTGGGCCCACATGCCCCCCACCCAAATATACATTTTTTATTTTTAAAAAATTTAAAAAATTTATTCTAATTTTTTATTGTTTTTTTTTTAAAACATTTTTTTTTCAATAAAGCAAATTGTAAAAAAGTGCTAACGACCATTTGGCCATCAATTTTAGGCTCATAGTTTTGCTGCAACGGTCGTTTGGCCATCAAATTTAATGCAACAAACTATGTTTTTTTCACTTTGGGAGCTATTTTCTTCCGGAGGCCATAACTTTTTCCCACGATGTCGAAATTGGGAAAACGAGCTATCGTCGGAAAGAGGATTCAGAGTAATTTCCAATGGTATAGGTATTTTTTGGATATTTATTCTCAGTTTCCTATTATTTCTAGTCAAATCTTCTTTTCTAGTGTTTCCTTTAGTGTTTTCAACATAACTATTGCATACGATGTCAAAAATGGGCAAATGAGATATCATTAGAAAGCTTGTTCCTAGATCTTTGCAATGTTGCATATGGTTTTCAAATTTGATTTTTGTTTTTTTCCAAAAATATTTCTTCTCAACTGTAGTCCTTTTTGGACCTTATGGGCTCGCATTGCATGTGTCTATCATCTGTAAACGTACTAAAATAAAGTGCCTCAAATTTGTATGTGTAGTATTGGGATTCTTGCACATCACTTAGTTCCTTATTGTACTCACACTATGATATATAGTGTCATGGGGGTTGATGTTTTTCTTTGTTTTTCCTTCATACCTTTCTCATGTGTGACTTTTTTTTTCACATCCTTTATATCTGCTTGTACTTTCATGTCTGCACATTCATATGTTCTTGGTTCTTTCTCATTCACTACATTTTGGCATTTTGTTTCAGTGTACCTGTCACACCTCTCCCTTTTTAGCATTATTGGGGGTTTCTATTATTGGTGCTAATGCTTCCTTGGTTTTGTGTTGGAGTGAGCTATGTATACAGTATTTGTTCCTATGTACTAGGTGGATGCAGCGGCTGGTTACCCATGAATTTCGGTGAGATGGAGCACTTACCATATGGAAACTCTTGCATTCCTATTTCTGGAGGTGACCTTCCATTTTAACTTGATCAGTTCTTCAGACTATTGGTACTTGTGTCATCTGTATCTTCAAGTTCCAGATGTTTTTCCTTGGTTTTCCATCAATTTCAAGTAGTGTCATTGAGGGCGCTCATGCAAATTTTTGTCTTCTTGATCTTGATCATCATTTGTTTCAGAGAGGATTTTTCTTTCAACATTTCAGCAATCATTCTACAACGGTGTTTGCAGCTTCATGCTTCAGTGGTGTTTTCCATGTTCATCCTTTGTTCCTATCTTTTGGGACAATTTCTTCTTGATTGGAGGCTTCTTCGACCTTCACTCTTGTTTGGAGGCTTCTTCGACCTTCACTCTTGTTTGGAGGCTTCTTAGTCCTTCACTTGTATTTCTCTCTTTTGGAGAGGAGTTTTTCCCATGAGGTTTTCTCCTTTTCTCTTGTTGTGAGAGATCTTTTACATTTGTACATGGGTACCTCATCTAGCCTAGTTGTCGGGACCCATCTTTTCTTTCATGCATTTTTTCTTAGTTTTTTAGCTTCTCCCTAAGTTCATCTTAAGGGGGGGTGTTAGAGTAATAGGTTATTTACTTAATTAATTTAATCATATTGATTAATTAATTAAGTCACCTTTACTTTATTTCACTTAAGCTAAACTAAGGAGTCTTTATTTTTACATTATTAAATTAGTCATGTCGTCTCATTCATTATGATCTTAACACTTGTCACATTCTAATTTAATCCTCATCTTAGGGTTCTCATTTTAGGATTTTGATCTCCTTTCTTAAGGATTGATCTCTTTGTAATTATTAACTTCTAGGGTAATGCATTTTTGCTTCATGTTTGCAGAGCACCATTCTTGTGTCTCTTGATCTCCTTTGGTGACAGGTTATTTACTTCTCCAACCTGCTAAACATGATTTGAAACTACTAACCAAAGGCACCAATTTATAGAAGAGCTAAATATGAGAATGCCACTATAGTATCTAAAAAAAAGTGATAAAACCACATGCAAAACCCATACACCCCCCTTAGAAGCCAAATTGTAAACACAGAAAAAAATAATTAGCCTAACCCACAACCAATCAAATTTGGTCAACACTGAGTGCTCCATCTAATTATGACTTCAACAACTACCATACACAACATGTAAACCTTGGTGAATTACTTAGGATAACATGCAAGATACATGCATCATGTATAGAAATACAATTCCAAGTGGTCTCCACCTCCGAAGTGGATGCTTGGAAGGAATATTCTGCCAATATGCTTTGTAATTGCCACCGATGATTGGATCCACCTCTATGAATGCAATTTGTCATAGGAAAATAAATATTAAATATTTTTATCCCTCATGAATATAGGCATCCAAATACACATTCTAAGGATCAAGGAGACACATGGAAATGACTTAATATTGTAAGGTTAATGTCACCTTATCCTAACACATTTTATATAAAAAATCTACATGAACAAGCCATATACTAGTTGTAGAAAAAAATACAAAGTAAACCCAATTATAGAATATATACATTAAATTAACCCAAAATATAAAATAGGTAGCTTGAATATCCAAAAAAATTTAAAATATATTCCACATAAACAATATGATAATCAAGAGAACACCTTATCACTCTATAAAAACTCTTTGAGGAATTTTCTTCTAGTGGTAAAAGGAATAGTTATAGACTCCATTGCTAGATAGAAACTAGCTCTAACATAGGTGATACTGCACATGTAGCATTATCAAATCTATTCTTAATCCTACATGCTTGACTACTCTTATTATCTACTCATCCTCTAAGTTTAGCATTGTGTACCCATTAAAGACCTCTACATCACCTTTGTGATACATACAACAACCAAATATTTCATTACCAAAATGATGTCCTTATAATTTTCATCCAACACATGAACACACTCAATTAACATTCTGAATCTTCCTCTAATAAACCCTATGTCTACCTCTTATAGACTAACTTTATCTTTTCAATTCTATAGGCTTCTTGAAAAGGAAACAACTTTTCCTCTTGATCCCTCTATGCCCTTAATCCTTAGTGTGCATAGGGATATGGATAGTTGGTGTATGACTAACTTAACTCTTCATTAATTTATATGATCACTAATATAATTTTACATAGGTAGTTAAGTTCGTCTAGATGACATCTAAAACATAAGTGTGGTATATATAAGAGGTAGTGAGTGGAAATTTATCACCATATTATGAGTTGGATTCACATTGGAGGTATTTGGAGGTTTTTACCTTCAAAGTGACTTATTGTTCTCAATTATTTATATCATATTTTTATTATATTCTTCTCTTGTGCAAGTTATTACATTACAAGTGGTATTAGCAAATGGTCTTAGCACTCAGAGGGAAAGAATAAAGGTAATGTATTTTTACTCAAGAGGACAAATTGTGAAGCACGTATCTCTCTCAGACTAGAAATTTTTTACCTAAATTTAAAAGGGATTTTCAAGTCCATATTGAAGTTGCTATAGTCTATATTTGAGCTCATTTGGAACATATTTGGAGGAACTATTGTAAAATTATGGTTTCCAATAAATTATCTTCCAAAGATACAAATTAGATTTTATATCTAAATTTTTGGAAGGTTGATCAAGGAAATATTGAGGCTAATATAGTCTAGATTTGAGGAAGTTGATAGATCAAGGTTTGTACCAAATTTTCTGTCAAGGCTATAAATCAATTTTTTGTGATATTTTTTTATCAAAGGTGAGATTTAGGCCCCAGTAAGCTATACTAATTTTTTTTATCATTTGAATTTTTTTGTGTGATTTACCATAAAATAAATTTTCCCCATCATGATAGGGCTTGTCATAAGAGGCAAAAATAATCTCATCACACTTGGAAAATCTCGAAACAAGGATGATATACTAATCATACAAATGAATCCCCTAGATACTAAATCTATAAAGGAAGGACAAGCTAAGGCTAAGAAATATATTTTATCATTGAAGGAAAATATTACAACCACAAAAGGAGAAATCAGTTCATTATCAAAAAGAATTGAGTCCCTAGTTAATTATATGAAATATGAGGGAGCAATTTCACATTGAAATATTTGGGAACAAAATGTGTCTTCCAAGGAACATGATTCTTTGGGGATTTAATTTATTTAAAAATGGATCATCACCAAAATAATTTGATGGCTAACATTCATATGGGATCTTAGAACTTATCACTAATGAAGGAAGTGTAAGAAGGAGGTGGAGGAGAAGGAGGAGGTGGAGGATAAGGAGGAGAAGAATACAAATGGGGAGGATAAGGAAAACAATAAGGAGGAGGTGGAGTAGAAGGAGTTGGAGGAAGAAGAAGAGGAAGAAGGAGAAGTAGAATAAGGGGGGGGAGAAGAAGAAAGTGGGGAAGAAGGGGGAGGAGTGGGAGAAGGTGGAGGAGTAGGAGTAGGAAGAGTGGGAGAAGTAATAGGAGGACAAGAAGGCAGAGAAAAAAAGGAGGAGGAGAAATAGAATGAGGAGTAGGAGAAGAATTAAAAGGAGAGGAAGTAGTAGTAGTAGGAGAATGAGAAGGAGGAGGAGGAGAAGGAGAAGGAGGAGGAGGAGTAGGGACAAATGAGGAAGATGACAATGAGGAGGTGGAGGAGAAGGAGGTGGAGGAGAAGAAAGGGGAGGAGAAGGAGAGGGAAAATGAGAAGGAGGAGGAGGAGGAGAAGAAGAAGGAGAAGAGGAAGAAGGAGAAGAGAAATGATAAGAATAAGATGGATGAGGTGGAGGAGGATGAGGAGGAGGAGACAAATTAGGAACATAAGGGGGGAAGTAAAAGGGGGAGGGGGAGGTTGAGGGGGTTTGATAGAATGAGGGTTGATTGAGAAAATACTATCTCACTGCTTTGAGTTCTTGATCTGAGAACTCCTAAGGTGTTAATTCTTTCACCCTACAACCTATAGGTCCTCTACCTTTGAGGCACCCCCGGTTCACTTTATCAACCCTGCTATCATTGCAATCTATTGCTACAAAACATTATTTGGTACTCTTTCTTCCACTTGCACTATCTAGCCTTTTATTCCTCAAAAGACCAGTCACTCCTCCATTCTGCCAACGTTGTTACAGGGGTGTGTGGAACTTTCCAAATTATCCAAAGTCATCTTTTCCAATGCTTAAACAATCACCAAGCTTCTGTTCTCCATTGGTTTCCTGAAAAATAGAGTTCTTGGTTCTTGGGCAGGCTACAAGCCTCAAACCCTTTTAGCCCTCTCAACTCAAAGGACAAGGCTAGAACTCTTCTATTCCCTCTAATTGTGCCAATCTTTTTATTGTTTCTCTGGTTCTTTTCCCAAGCTCTGACAGCTTCTTTGGAGATGGATGCCTTTCTCTGCCCGTACAGGGGAAAAATCCAACCTAGGGTAACCTAGGGTTTCTTAAGGCTCTTCATTGGCCTATTCTGCCTTTTCTGACCACAAAAGCATCAAAGAAACTTTTGGTTACTATTCCACACCTCCTTAGCACTGTCTACAATCACAATACAAATCAGATTTTTAAAATACCACCCCTGCCACGTTGGGATTTTGCTCTCTTGACTGTATTTTCTAACCGGGTTCCGAACTCGCCTAGAAACAGTCCTCCAACTTGCAAAAGGAAACTCTAATGACTACTTTATGTACACTATTTACATTTTTGGAGCCTATCATTGCTTCCCCTACGTCCATACTGCCTGGTGCAAGCATAAACAACACTAACACTCCATGTTTCTGGTTTATTTCACCAGTCAAAAACAGAAATAAAGAAAAACAGATTTAACAAAATACAAAAAGTGATGGAAAAACTGTTTAAAGATCCAAAAATAGAACTTTAAAAAGATGATTTACATGCCATATAAACTAAGAAAAGAATTATTCCATTTCAAATATTACTGCCACGCCAACAAAAACAGAAAAACCAGATCTGTTCACAAAAAATGTTTGTTCCTCCTTATTTTTCACAACTGCCATCATCAAAATACCACACATCTGCTCAAAATGTCGGGCTCCTTCTCCCCAAACCGAAAAAAAACAGTTAGGTTTAAAACTCGAGCTCAAAAGTGGCCAAAAATCACGCGTTTGAAAACACACTGTGTTTTCGAATTTCAGCCAAAACTTCAAGAAACGCCTACAAACTGATTCCTAATTTATTCAAAAGTAAACCTAAGCTTCAAGAAGGTACCCTTACACCTTATCAATGGTGTATGAGACCATTACAAAACAAAACAAAAATATTAAGAGCAAAACATTAAAAATACGCTTGTATTCAAGTAGGTGCTCCTGCACCATTCTCCCCCTCTCAACACAAAGACGAAGAACTGGAAGGTGGTATCAGTTTCAGGTCAATTCCAAGCTTCTTGAATTGATCCTCTTGTACCCATGTAGCCTCTGAGTCAGGTTTGTTCTTCACCCTGGACTCCAAGACCTTCTCTGCCTGAGCTTTCTCTTGACTTGAAAGGGGTATATTACTGATATCCTGAAAGATTTCCTGACTATTCTGAAAGTCATCATTGACTGTACCCTTGTACTTGATCAAATCAGCAATGTTGAAGACTGGAGATATACCCAAATCTGATGGAAGTTCCACCTTGTATGCATTCTTTCCATACTTAGCTATCACCTTGCATGGTCCTACCTGTTTCATTTGCAACTTGGTGGACATCCCCTTCTGCAATCTGGATTTGTTGAGGTGAACCATCACATAATCACCTAGCTGGAATTGCACATCTCTCCTTGACTCATCAACTTTATCCTTCAACTTTTGTGTTGTTGCTGTGATTATTTTCTTAACTTGCTCATGAATCTCCTTCATGGTTTGAGTGAAGTCTTCTGCATGTCCACTCCTATTCTCCATTGTTCCAAGGTCTCTGAGCTCACAAATTCCTCGTGGATGCATCCCATACACAACTTCAAATGGGCTTTTTCCTGTAGTTCTGTTCACACTATCATTGTATGCATATTCAGCTTGGGAAATCACCATATCCTAGGTCTGTCCATATTCCTTTGTCAAACACCTCAATAGGTTACCTAACACTCTGTTAACCACATCGGTTTGACCATCGGTCTGAGGATGGTAAGCTGATCCAAACGATAAATTAGTTCCCAATCTGCTCCATAGTGTTTTCCAGAAATGACTCATGAATTTTACATCCCTATCTGAGACAATGCTCAATGGCAATCCATGGATTCTCACAACTTCCCTGAAAAAGAGATGGGCAATATAGCTTGCATCATGTGTAGTTTTGCAAGGAATAAAGTGACTCATCTTGCTAAATCTGTCCACAACTACAAAAACACTGTCAAAACCAGATTTAGTCTTGGGAAGACCCACCACAAAATCCATACTCACACACTCCCATGGTCTGTTCGGAATAGGCAAAGGCTGATATAACCCAGCATTGCTAGCTCCCCCTTTGGCTCTCATGCAAACGACACACTGTTCAACATACTTTCTGACATCTCGTGCTAACTTAGGCCAATAGTAAAACCTTTGTACCAGCTCTAAAGTTTTGTTAATACCAAAATGCCCACTAAGACTGCCATTGTGTTTTTCTTAGATCAAATTTTCTCTCATTGATCCTCTTGGGACACACAACAGATTGCCCTTGAATAACAACCCATTTTGCAATGTATACTCAGCATATTGACTATGAAAATGATTTGCAAAGTCTGAACATACCTTGTAGGCTTCGGAAAAGTCTTCGTCATCACCATAGAGATCCTTAAAACTTTCCAATCCTATGCTTTTCAGCTGTATCTCTTGGACTGTCAACATCCTCCTACTTAATGCATCTACCACTTTGTTTTGCTGTCCCTTCTTATGCTTAATGGTAAATGTGAAATATTGAATGCACTCCATCCATTTCAAGTGCCTATTGCTTAACTTCTCCTGGGTATTGATATAACTAAGTACTTGGTTATCTGTGAAGACCACAAACTCTTTGGGCAGCAAATAATGTCTCCATTTCCTAAGGGACTGCACTAAAGCATAAAGTTCCAGGTCATAGGTGGAGTATTTTTTCTTAGCTTCATTAAGTTTTTCACTAAAGAAGGCTACAGGCCTACCTTCTTGGCTAAGGACTCCTCCTACTGCTACTCCACTTGCATCACACTCAACTGTAAACAATTTATCAAAACTAGGCAATAACAAGATAGGTTGTGTTGCCACTTCTTTTTTCAACTTTTCAAACCCTTTATCAGCCTCTAAAGTCCACTTAAACTTTGTTTTCTGACCACCCTTGATTGTATCTAACACTGGTGCACATATACCACTAAAATTCCTTATAAACTTCCTATAGAACTGAGCCAAACCATGGAAACTCCTTACCTCAGTTGCTGTGGTTGGTGTAGGCCAGTTTAGGATAGCTTCCACCTTACTTGGATCCATCTTCAGCATTCCTTGAGATACCACAAAGCCTAGATACACAAGCTCTTGTTTGAAGAACTCACACTTCTCAAGGTTGATTGCCAACTATTCTTCTTGCAACCTTTTGAGTACCATCTCTACATGCTTCAAATGCTCTTCTGTTGTCTTACTGAAAATCAGTATGTCATCCAAGTAAACTACCACAAAAATCCCTGTGAAATCTTTAAGCACCTCATTCATTAGTCTCATGAACGTGCTAGGGGCATTCGAGAGGCCAAATGGCATCACTTTCCACTCATACAAACCATCATTTGTCTTAAAATCTATCTTCCATTCATCACCTTCCTTAATTCTGATTTGGTGATACCCGCTCTTAAGATCTAGCTTAGTGTAGAATTTTGCACCTCCAAGGCAATCCAATAAATCTTCAATCCTAGGTATTGGAAATATATACCTAATTGTGATTCTATTAATTGCTCTAGAATCAATACAAAGTCTCCATTTACCTCCTTTTTTTGTTGCCAAAACAACTGGGACTGCACATGGACTAATACTCTTTTGAATCAGACCTTGACTCAGCAACTCTTCCACTTGTCTTGCCACCTCTTTGTTCTACTCAGGGGCCAGTTTGTAAGCTGCTTTGTTAGGCAATGAGGCTCCAGGTATGAAGTCAATTTGATGACTTATTGCTCTCTTGGGTGGTAGAGTTGATGGTGTTCCATCACTCACTATGCTATTGTATTTGTCAAGCAAGTTTTGGACTGCTACTGGTAACACTGTCCTTTCAGCCTTTTCCTCTTCTTTGGGCTGCATCATAATCACATACCCTTCATTCCCTTGGTGTAGGTCCTTGATGAACTCTTTACCACTACTCAACATAATGTTTGGAACCTTGGATTGCCCTTCATCTTCCTCAACCAATGATTGTAGCTTGAAAGTTTTTCCATCCTTCGTGAACTTAATGGTATTTTCCTTTCCATGATAAACAACACCTCTATCATATTTCCATGGCCTGCCAAGAAGAAGATGGCATGCATCCATGGGTAGTATATCACAAATCAGCTTGTCTTTGTAGCCTCCAATCGAAAATTCCACTGTAACCTGCTCATTCACTAAGACACTTTGCCCTTTGTTCAACCATGTGACTTTGTAGGGATTGGCATGAGGTACCTTCTGCAATTTTAACTTATTTACTGCCTCCTCAGATATTATATTGTCCGTAGAACCAGAATCTACAATAACCTTGCATACCTTTCCCAATATCTTGCACCTTGCTCTAAACAAAGCTCTCCTTTGCTTGGGTTCTTCCTTGACCGGTTGTCTGATCAGCACTCTATTAAACATCAGACTTTCACCTACTTCTGATTCAATATGACTGATCTTAGGTGTTTTTACACTCACGGTGTCCTCTTGTGCATAAGCTACTCTTTTCTCGTTGCTAGATGAAGCTTTCTCTGGGCACCTATAAGTTGGATGGCCTAGCTGATTGCAGTTGTAACACTTCATGGTGGCAAAGTAGGAGTTACTTCTGCCTGCTCCTCTTCCTCTGTTTGAACCTCCTTGAGGTCCTCTTCCTCTATTAAATCCTCCTCTTGATGAGGTTTCACCTCCATGCTCGGTAAGCTTTGATTCACCTTGGTTTCTTTGGTCACCACCTCTTCCTTGGTAACCTCCACGCTGTCCTTTTTGATCTCTGCCTCTTCCTCTGCCCTTAGAGGACTGATCATGCTTCCTTTTATTCCTCTCTTCAATCTTGATAGCTAGCTGATAACATTGGTGGACTGTCTTGGGGCTGAGCAAAGCCATCTCTTCCTGTATATTCCACTTCAATCCATTTAGGTATCTAGCCACTTTTAGGCTCTCATCTTCTACCACATTCGATCTCAAACAAAGCTTCTAAAACTCTTCCATGTAGGTGTTTACATCTAGGTCTTTTTGTCTTAAACTCTGCCTCTTCTTGTGGAGTTGAATTTCATAATCCTCTGGCATATAGGCTTCTTTCATTTTAGCAACCATTCCTTTCCAGGTTGATATAGGTTGCTTACCTTGTTTCTCCCTTTCAGTCTGGACAAACTTCCACCAAGTTAATGCTGATCCTCTCAACCTTGACTTTGCAACCTTCACCTTCTGTGCTTCTGTAACTCCATCACATTTGAAGTGGTTCTCCATTCCTTCTATCCAATCCATGACTAAGTCAGGTTCCATCTTTCCACTAAATAGTGGCACTCCTTCAAGTGATTTTCCACTCAAAGCTTTTAATGCCTTCAAGAAAGGCTCCTCCTTCAAGACGGGGTCAGGTTCAGGGGTCTTATCTTCCTCTGCAACCTCTTCTTCTTTCGGAATTCTTCCTTCAAACTGTGCACTCCTCACTACTGCCTCAAGTTGAGCTATTCTTTCCCTCAACTGCTTATTGTCTTCTTCCTGCTCTTCAACCATCTTTGCCAGTTCTGCATTGGTCACCATGGTGGAAGTATCACTTGATTCTATGTCTGACATGCAAGATTCCTTTCTAAAATCTTTAGCTGCGCTCTAATACCAATCTGATAGAACGAGGGTTGATTGAGAAAATACTATCTCACTGCTTTGAGTTCTTGATCTGAGAACTCCTAAGGTGTTAAGTCTTTCACCCTACAACCTATAGGTCCTCTACCTTTGAGGCACCCCCGGTTCACTTTATCAACCCTGCTATCATTGCAATCTACTGCTACAAAACATTATTTGGTACTCTTTCTTCCACTTGCACTATCTAGCCTTTTATTCCTCAAAAGACCAGTCACTCCTCCATTCTACCAACGTTGTTACAGGGGTGTGTGGCACTTTCCAAATTCTCCAAAGTCATCTTTTCCAATGCTTAAACAATCACCAAGCTTCTATTCTCCATTGGTTTCCTGAAAAATAGAGTTCTTGGTTCTTGGGCAGGCTACAAGCCTCAAACCCTTTTAGCCCTCTCAACTCAAAGGACAAGGCTAGAACTCTTCTATTCCCTCTAATTGTGCCAATCTTTTTATTGTTTCTCTGGTTCTTTTCCCAAGCTCTGACAGCTTCTTTGGAGATGGATGCCTTTCTCTGTCCGTACAGGGGAAAAATCCAACCTAGGGTAACCTAGGGTTTCTTAAGGCTCTTCATTGGCCTATTCTGCCTTTTCTGACCACAAAAGCATCAAAGAAACTTTTGGTTACTGTTCCACACCTCCTTAGCACTGTCTGCAATCACAATACAAATCAGATTTTAAAAATACCACCCCTGCCACGTTGGGATTTTGCTCTCTTGACTGTATTTTCTAGCCGGGTTCCCAACTCGCCTAGAAACAGTCCTCCAACTTGCAAAAGGAAACTCTAATGACTACTTTATGTACACTATTTACATGTTTGGAGCCTAGCATTGCTTCCCCTACGTCCATACTGCCTGGTGCGAGCATAAACAACACTAACACTCCATGTTTCTGGTTTATTTCACCAGTCAAAAACAGAAATAAAGAAAAACAGATTTAACAAAATACAAAAAGCGATGGAAAAACTGTTTAAAGATCCAAAAACAAAACTTTACAAAGATGATTTACATGCCATATAAACTAAGAAAAGACTTATTCCATTTCAAATATTACTGCCACACCAACAAAAACAGAAAAACCAGATCTGTTCACAAAAAAAATGTTTGTTCCTCCTTATTTTTCACAACTGCCATCATCAACATACCACACATCTGCTCAAAATGTCGGGCTCCTTCTCCCCAAACTGAAAAAAAACAGTTAGGTTTAAAACTCGAGCTCAAAAGTGGCCAAAAATCACGCGTTTGAAAACACACTGTGTTTTCGAATTTCAGCCAAAACTTCAGGAAACGCCTACAAACTGATTCCTAATTTATTCAAAAGTAAAACTAAGCTTCAAGAAGGTCCCCTTACACCTTATCAATGGTGTATGAGACCATTACAAAACAAAACAAAAATATTAAGAGCAAAACATTAAAAATACGCTTGTATTCAAGTAGGTGCTCCTGCACCAGGGTTCCTACACTAGCAAATATATAAGTAATTATAAATATGTGCCTATTAGTTTTTAGGTATGTGTCACAAGGATTTCCTTCCAAAGTAGATCATGATAAATTTCATTAAAATAATAAAGGAGGGGGAGGGGGAGGTTCCTACACCAATAAAAGTACATGCAATTATAGATATGTATTTAATAGTTTTTGGAGATCTACCATAAGGATTTCCTCCCAAAGTAGATCATGATGATTACATTCAAATAATAACAAGGTATTAACCACCATCCATTACCTCTTCCTTGAGGATGCACCTAAAGGTTAGAGAAAAATTAAGAGTAGCAAGAGGCACCCTTTAGTCTCAAGGAGAACAAGGCAATGATACATAATAAAATGAAGAGTATTGAGTGGATTAATACAATTTTTTGATATATTTAGTGCTACTTGAGCTAGATGTAGAGGGAATACCCATATTAGAGCTTGAGTTTATTTTATAAACACACTTGAAGAAGCTTAGGACTGGAACAATAATAAAGTACCACATTAAATGAAGGTATATTCTTGTCAAAGTTGCCACATAGAAATATGAAGATTTTATGTAGAAGTATCCACAATTGATTAGCACTAAGGACAAAACTTATGTGAAGATGGATGCACACTATGCCCTTATTTCTATAGTGTGCATAGAGTTATGAATAGTTGACTTGTGGCTACCTTAACTCTTAATTAAGTTAAATGATCTTTAATTTAATTTTATATAGATATTTAAGCTATATTGGGTGGTATCCAAGACATAACTGTGGTATATATAGGAGGTACCGAGTAGTAGTTTATCATTATATTGTGTATGTTTTTCTTATTGAAAATATTTAAAGGTTTCTCCCTTGAAGTGGCTTATTATTCTCAAGTATTATCAAGTATTTACAAAATATTTCCTATTATATTTCTCTCTCTTGTAATTTATTTCATTATTGATCCTCTATACACTCCTCTTTTATTGAGCTAACAAACATTTTTTCAAGACTGTCCTTTAATATATAATCTTACACTTCCATCTTTAGTTTTCATTTAAAATCCTCCAAAATGGAACCTCTCAATCTAAGACTACCATGATCACTTATACCATTTGGAGCTAATATCACCTTTATTATATTCAAACAACTATGAGACAAATAATTGAATAATATCCTTAGGCATTGGTAAAAAAACCCTACAATGGTAAACCTTGTCCTTAGATAAACTTCTACCTACCATCAACCCTTGATATCTATAACACCTAATGAAAAAGCTAAAGTTTAAAAAGAAAAAAATAACAACCAAATGAAAAAACAAATAACTACAATGACCATATACAACACAATGCTTCCCTTCCATACACATACCCTTACTAGATAATAATGAAGAAATCATTAATGATATTTATTATATACAAGCCACATGTGCCTTCAACACAACATCTAATCCCATGAAAAAGCCTCCTTAACTCATCATAATGACTTATTCACAACATCTTAAAAACAATTACCTCATGGAGGATGATTATTTAATAAGAGATTATGTACCATTTCACAATCCTTGACTTCCTTACTTTTAAATATATATAAATCTATTAGTTGAGTACCTTCATTTGTTAGATAATTTACTAAAGGTATTTTATTCTCTATAGTAGTTATTTATAAACATTTTATCAAATTCATCTTTTCATTTTATGGTTTCTTCTAAAATGGCCCTAAGCTTCTAATTGGGGCAATATTGCTTACTCATTGCTTCACCAATATTTTAAATTCTTCTTCTATCTTTGAGATTTGACGACCAAATATGTTGCTTGTATACCTACAAAGAGGGTCTTATGTTCCTTTTCATTATTCATCTGCTTACCTAACTAATTTAACCTCCCAACATATTCCAATAGATGTATCCATACATTGCTTTCTCAGGCCCCGTCAAAATCTAATTTAACACCTATTGAGAGCACCTTCAACTTTTTATTTGTACTAATCTTGGGAGCTATTACCCCATGAATGAGAACACTAGGATGTGAATTAATGTTCAAGTGAATGTATTCAAATACAAATACATATGAATAGTTGCACAAATATGTACTAACTTGTATTTTAATAATTAGTAGGAAAGGGTAAACATCAACAATTTGAATTTTGGGTTAGATCCACACCATGTAGGATTGACCTAAGATGGGGAATGTGAGAACGTGAGGCCATGAATGCATATGTGAAAATATGGGCTAATGATAAGGAAAATGTATGGAACTAGGTGCATATAGGGCTAGGATAAGGTCAAATGTAAGGAAGCGTATGTAGGTGCAAACAAATGAGGAGGAACATGGATTGAAGAAAGAGCCAAACTTAACATAGGATTGTGCCACTTGTCACTATATAATTGCATTAAAAAATTCATCCAAAATGAACTCAAAAATAGATGAAAAATATAATGAATATACAAATTTCACAATTACAAATTATCAAATAAATCAATGTAAAATATTGTGTGGCTAATTTTTTAAGTCTAAAAGATCACAACATTATTAAATTTATTTGAAATATGATCTCAACTTTATAGTCCACAAAACTTAATCCCTAATAGAACATTCAACTTCGTAAATAAACTAAGGACCACTTAGATTTCACTTTTGAAATAGGGGAGAGGGGCCCAAAGTAGGGTGGGTCAACTTTGTAGGTCCACGTGGACCAAAAAAGTTAAAAATTAGCCCGCCACGTCACCTTGCCACTTGTGCATCGACCCATATTATTATTTTTTTAAATCAATCACCCTACCACTTGTCAAGCACCATTTACACTAATGTGTCCAAAATGGACCGATTTTGCCCTCCACCTGAAAGTGGAGCCCACTCACATCCTTAATCGGTGAGCACATCTACATACACTAGATCAGACGGTTGCATGTAGATGATAGCCTCACCACCCTAAACCAACAGTTTAGAGCATTAAACGCTCGCCACCTCCTTCATTTCCTCCATTGACCAAATTTCCTTATGCGTCGCTTCACATTTACTCAATCTATTGGGAATGTTAATCGGAGATCAAGGTTCATTCAATACTCTGCATTCTTGCATATTCTGCTCACTCTCATTCCTTTTGTTTGTAAACATTCTCGACTATTTGTTTTGTTTGGCACCAAAACTGGTTCGGCTCTCCACACTTCATTGTTTGGCTCTTCACGCTTCTTTTTTCAGCTTTGCATGGTCGAGAGCTCCCTTTCTCTTTCAAGTGAGGTTTCTAACCTCACTCAACCCATACCATTATCTTCGAATACGACGATATTCTGCCATGCACTTTTTTTTGCAGAAATTTTCACTACGAAATTTTATCTTTGAGAAATATTTCCTTAAATGAAATGTGGGGAGGGTTTAAATAGTTTTCTTTTCATCTACACTTGACCATGAACTCGTAATCTTCTGACATTAATTGCACCTTTGCATTATTCTTTTCATATTTGCTTACTTATACGAAATATGAAATGATTTTGACTGGTTTAAAATGGGTTTTCATTACTATTAGGCTTGTTTGAAAAAATATGAAAAGGGTTTGAATGGTTTTCAGCCATGCACTTGTTTTTGTGTGTTCGTCATTGCACAACCTTTAAATCTGCAATTTTCTTTTTACAATTGTTTGTTATTCCAAAATATGGAAATGAATACAATATGTTTTCTTGTTACTAGGAAATATTCATACAGTTTTAATGTTTATCATTTCGAGGGTTTCTACCATGCACTTGCAATCGTGTCTTCCTCACCGCATAGACTTTAACTCTGCAATTTGCTTATAATATTCTCATGTTATTCCGAAATATGAAAATGGTATGACTGGTTTTCATTTCGAAGATATTCAGGCATGTTTATGTATTATTCTATTCTTCCATGCACAATAGTTATGTATGCAAATGTTTTTTTCATTTCATTGTTACTACCAAACATGGAAAGGGCTTCACTAGTTCAAAATTACAGGGTTTTCTCTTTGATAATTTGCACAAACTTTAACTCTGCAATATGCCTTTAATATTTGTTTGTTTTCCAAAATATGAAAATGGATACAATATATTTGTTTGTTACTAGGAAATATTCATACGGTTTTAATGTTTATCATTTCGAGGGTCACTTGCATTCGTGTCTTCCTCACTGCATAGACTTTAACTCTGCAATTTGCTTATAATATTCTCATGTTATTCTGAGATATAAAAATGGTATGACTGGTTTTCATTTAGAAGATATTTTGGCATGTTTATGTATTATTTTGTTCTTCCATGCACAATAGTTATGTCTGCGAAATGAATTTTTCATTTCATTGTTACTACCAAACATTGGAAAGGGTTTCACTGGTTCAAAATTATAGGGTTTTTTGCCATGCACTTGTATTCCTCTCTTTGACAATGCACAAACTTGAACTCTGCAATTTTCCTTTAATATTTGTTTGTTATTCCCAAATATGAAAATGGATTCACTTGTTTTCATTCTGAAGTTAATTTTCCATGCAAATATATTATTTTGTTCTTATATATGTATTTGTCTTTCCATATATATATATATTGTGCATGGACGAACAGAATAATACATAGACATATTTCCATACATATACTCGTTTTAATTTTGAAGATATTCTGCAATGCAATTATATTATTTTGTTCTTATATATATGTATCTCTCTTTCTCCCCCCCTTCTCTCTCTCTCTCTATATATATATATATATTTGTACTGTGCATGGAAGAACAAAATAATAAATAGACATATTTCCCTACATATACAAATATATGTATATATATATTTGAATATGTGTATATATATAAATATATATATAGTATATAAATATATATATAGTATATAAATATATATATATATATATATTTACATATATTTATATATATATATTTACATATATTTATATATATATATATACATATGAACGAATATGTGTATATTTGTAATTATTTATGTGATTGTTACTACAATTTTTTTTTTTTTATATTAATGTTCAGTTCTCCATGATTCATTGTTCGGCTCTACACTGAAGAAAGCTCCCTTTCTCTTTCAATAGAGGTTTGCTACCTCACTATGCCTATACCATTGTCTTTCGTTTTGACAATTTTTAACCAATGTTTGTTCATATCTCACTAAATGATCTACTCCAAGCCATTTCAATTCAAATAACAAAATTGAAGAAACTATCATCATGCATATATTGAATAAAAACAAACTATTCATGCACATTAAAGACAATTGCATTACAAAGTGTCATCAATTGTATTACAAATTGTTCATAAAAACCAATCATTGAATTGCAAACTTTGAAGATGCATACTAAAGAAAAGAAAATTGTATATTTATATATACGTATACATGTATATATAGATATGCATGTATATATATACATGTATGCGTATATATATGTACAAGTACAAGGCTGAAAACCCTATAATTGTGAACCAGTGAATCCCATTCCATGTTTAACCATTGCATGGCAAAAAACCCTATAATAACAAAATATAATAAGGTTGTTGTTTCAGGAAAGTGTTGCCTACAAGAATTGGAGACAAGTGTGGAAAAAGAGTGGTTTGATGTAGCAAAGTGCATAGAACATTGTTGGAGAAACTAATGCTTGAATGAGTTGAACCTAACAAAAAACATGAATTTAGATCGAGTTTTACCTCCAAGGTTAAACATATGATACTATTCATGTTTTTTGTTTGGAGTCGACTCATTCAATATGGTGTATTGCACAAGAGAGAATGTATTGTTGAGCAAGCAATAGATGTATATGATTATTGCCTTTCGCCACCCTAAATGATTAGTTTAGAGTAGTAATCGGTTGTCGCCTCCTTCATTACCTCCACTAGGAAACTTGCCTTATGCATCCCTCTACACTTACTTGGACTGTCAAGTGTATAAATTGGAGATCAAGGTTCATTCAATGCTCCAAATTCTCTCATATCCCACTCATTGTCATTCCTTTTGTTTACAAACATTCTGCAGTGTTCGTTTGGTTACACACCCATACATGTTTGGCTCTCCACAACTCATTGTTCAGCTCTACACTCTCAAAAGCTCCCTTTCTCTTTGAGGTGAGCTTTCTTACCTCACTAGGCCTCTACCAGTTCCTATATATATTAAAATTAACATATATATATATATATATATATATATATATATATATTGTAACGCCCCACCACACAAACCCCAAAGGACAACTAATTAACTAACAACAATAGCACAATTTTGTTTTTTTAAAGTAAACTAATATGAGTTATCAGTTAACATGCATTACTAGAAAAGAAACCAAACATATGTATCAACTAACCAAGTCCCTTGGGGTTACATGTGATATTTTGTGTTGAATAATGAATGAAGTGGAATGCCTTGTATTCATACATTTCAGTTGGATTGTTCCATGTTATTGTACTCTTCATGTTCATGTTGGGAAGCACTGTTGTACTGATATAAATCTTGAACAATGTATCTTCATATTATAAATGTAATGACTATAATCTTTGGTATTATTTTATGATCATTGATGGATGCTTATCATAACTATAATGTATATTGATCCTTGTATTATTATGTGTTATTGGTTCATAATATATGATATTTTTTGGCATTGTATCTATGGAAATATTTATAATTAAATTCATAAGTGTGAAGAATATATTGTAATGCAATCATGTAACCCCAAGGGACTTGGTTAGTTGATACATATGCTTGGTTTCTTTTCTAGTAATGCATGTTAACTGATAATTCATATTAGTTTACTTTAAAAAAAAAATTGTGCTATTGTTGTTAGTTAATTAGTTGTCCTTTGGGGTTTGCATGGCGGGGCATTACACACACACACACACACACACACACACACACACACACACACACACACACACACACACACACACACACACACACACACACACACACACACACACATACGCATACATACATGTACATAGATACATACACAATACGTATGTATGTATGTATGTGTATGTATTCATATATATATGTGTGTGTGTGTGTGTGTATTTATGTGTATATATATATATATATATCTAATGTGTGTATGTATGTATGTATCTATGTATTCATATATGTATACGTTTTCATATATATATATATAAATATACATACATATATATTGATATACATTGTTGTGTATATATACATTCATACATACATACATACATGCATACATACGTACATACATACATATATATAAATGTCAATCTCTTGTCTGATATGCATATGTTTTCCATGAATCTATAAATATATGGGGTTTCACAATGATGTTCACATTGGGTTTTTCATTTAAACTATGTAAGCCATGGAATGCAAATATGTTGTATGTGGTGTCAACGTTTCTCACAATAAATTGTAACTCAATATCTGGGGTTTCAACTTACACTATTTATGAATTTCAAGACATTTCAGTTCAATTTCATGGTTTTTTTTTAATTCTATATGCCAGGGAATATATATCAGTTTTATGCACTGTCAATGTTTGTCACCCACCACCCTGTAACTCGGTATTTAGGGTTTCAACTTGCATTGTATATGGATGTTAATGCATTTCAGTTCCATACATTGTGATTGTTACACCATATCATGTTGGTATATATGTATAACTCATGTACAAATGTTCAATTTGATTGTTCAATTGGATTGTTCAATTGCTTTCTTCAATTTGATGGTTCAATCTGACTGTTCAATTGCATTGTTCAATTGGATTGTTCGATTTGATTGATCAATTGAATTGTTCAATTTGATTGCTCAATTGCATTATTCAATTGGATTGTTCAATTTGATTGATCAATTGGATTTTTTAATTGCATTGTTAAAAGTTATTGTTTTATTGGATTGTTCTATTTGATTGATCAATTGGAATGTTCAATTTCATTGTTCAGTTGTAATGCTCAATTCGATTGTTCATTTTTATTGTTCAATTTGAATGTCATATATGTCATGTATACTCGTTAGTAGTTATTCATTTCATTCTTGTAGACATGTTGGTATATTAGGCTGACACTTGTTGTAAATTTCTATCTTGTTCAATCTTCTTCGATGGTGTGCAATTTCAATTCATTATTAGCTTCGTGATGGTGAATTGCATGTCAAAGGTAAACACAAAAGGATACCATACATTCTTATTGTAAGTTAAACACTTTCCATACTACACTTTTCTTATTAATGACTATTTTCATATATGTTTGCAGGATTTAGTTGGAGAAATTCACCATACCATTGGCCATCTCCAATTCATAGAGGTGAGGTTTTTAACCTCACTAAATTTGCACCATTGTCTCCTATCATTCCCTTTTCTTTCTTCTTTTCACTTGTTTGTTTTGTTATGGGTGTGTTGTGTTACTTAAGGTGAATGTTATTATTTATTTTGTTGCTGATTTTGAACAAAATATTTATAGTATTTATTTGATTGTCCATAGATCGAAGGTTCTCTTCCATTCTACGTGCATCAACAATGTGCTCCATAATGTTTATGGTGTGTAGGGTGTTTATGAACACTTCCAATACTTGTGTTCATAAACACACTCAATTTGTCAAGGAAATATATGGTTCTCTTCATGCATCACTATGACTTTAATGGGTTTAATCTTTTCATTTAATTTCTATCTATACATACACTATAGCTTTCAATCTATATATCAATGTATGTATGTATATATCTATATATTTGTGTACATATATATGTACATGCCATATATATATATATATATATATATATATATATATATATATATATATATATATATATATATATCTATGTACATATATATGTACATGCCATATATGTACATAGATATATATATATATGTATATATGTATATATATATGTACACAGATATATAGATATATACATACATACATACACATACACATATATATACATATATGTATATAGCTATATATATATGTAGATACATATATGTATATATGTGTAGGTACATATATATACATGTAGATACACATTTATATATACATAGATACGCATTGACATATATGTAGATACATATATATGTGTAGATACACATTGATATATATGTACATACATATTGACATAGACATACATCTAAATACATATGCACATAGATACATATGTACATCCTTATGCACATACATATATATGTACATATGTATGCACATATAGGCACTACATATATCCTCAAAATGAAAACCAGTAAAACCATTTTCATATTTGGGGATAAAAAACAAATGTTATAACCAAATTGCAGATTTAAAGTTTGTGCAATGATGAACATATTAATAGGGGATAGATAGAATCATATAGGTCAAATAGGTCACATCCATCTCTGCCATTCACAAAACAAGACTGAACTGTAATGTACTGAAACAAACAAACTTGAGATAAGACATACATACATGTTATCTTTTGTAGAGGTATAGCCTAAAAGTAAAATTCAATTAAGCTACCGATATACAAAAGGATAGATTACATCAAGTATTTCGTTGTGAAGTGTTGTGGATTTTAGACATGTCTAGTAGACCTTTTTAATGACTATATGAAATGTATTCACATGCAATTTTAAATGTTAAATTATCAGTGTAGATTGTATTGTATGAAATGTTGTATAAGATTATCAGCATTGAATATTTTTTTCATAAACGTAGAATATATATTATAAACATAGTAATTGTTGTAAACAAAATTGAAAAAATTTATCTGCATAGAATATATTTTCACAAATGTAGAATAGATATTATAAACATAGCAATTGTGGTAAACAAAATTGAAACAAAATATCTGCATACAATATATTTTCTGAAATGTAGATTATAAGACAACCATAAAAAAAGGTATTGAGATAGTTGTCAATGGGCCCAACACTCTAGAGCACCTTAATATTTAATTGTAAAATAGTTTTCACCCACAATGTCAACCAAGGTACTCATATCGCATTAATAAACAGATCTAGTTCAAACTAATAAATAAATTTACTTCACATTTATAAAGAGATGCAACACAATGAAAATGGCATTCCCAGCTACAACCCAAAAAAAAAACCAAGATACAAGGTACTATTTTAGTTGGTCCCTCCCAAACTCAGTCAAATGCTCCAAGGAATGAATCTGGAGATGTGTTCTTGTCTCCTATTGTTGCATTTAGAATTTCCATAAATTGATTTGCATTTACATTTGTCAGTTGTGTGCAACTTACATTTGAAGGCGTTAGTGGTGAAGAAGTCTAGCCAGCTGGAATTTGAGTGCAACTAACTTGAGATAAGCTGGGATTGAAACACACATTGCTTGCAGAAAATAGAGGGATGTTATTATTGGTTATATCTTGAAAGTATGGTTATCAAATAAGGGAGTTGTAGGACTGCTTAAGCATCTATCTCGCATCAATGCTCTATGGGCAGCCTCAATATACCTTTCCTTCTTCTCTTTTTCTTTTTGTATCCTCTCTTATTCCTTCCTCTGCTCTTTTTCCTTTCTTTGCAATTGTTTTAGCTCCTCTCTTTCATTTTGCTCAATTTTATTTTGTTCCTTCTACTCCAAGGCCAAAATCTATGCTACCTTTTTGTCCTCATTTTGTTGCCTCTTTCTAATTTTTAATTCTTCCTGTTCTTTTTTTCTTCATTCCTGCTCCATTATGAGAGTCATGTAACTGTCAATTTTCAACAACTAAGACTGTCGGCTCACTCGAAGAGCACCACCAACAGACTTTATCAGTCTTCCATTCACTCTGTGACTTGGAAGCTTAAGGAAGTTAATGATTTGAGAACCACTTTTGATTTGAATTGTTTCATTGACTTGGGAGTTAGTAAACTCCACCTAGTCTAGTGTACCTTGACTTTCGTTGCTACAATCTACATAATAGTGCATTGTTTCTTCTAGAGGTGTGGGTGTTGGAGATGGGAATGTGAAATCCCCCATGTCTTCTTGTGCGGGATGGTTTTCCATGTCCTCAAGTTGTTGCTCTGCACCTTCATGCACTTGACTATCTATTGGAGTCTACAATGTTTGTGAAAGTTCATCTCTTGAAACATCAAGTCTCGAAAGACTAAGGATGTTCTGCACTGTAGAAGCATCATTGGTGTCAACAATGCCATACCTCTTGTTGGGAGGCATGCTGCCCACGAGTGCATCAGAATTGAGAGACCATATCCTCATCCTTTTAAAGCCAACTTTTATGTTGGTTGGAGTCAAATCTCTTCTCAGTACCTTGCTACATAACTCCGCCAATTCTTCCCTTCTGATATCAATATTGGGGAATCTAGTGAGAAAATTTGCTCGTTCTGATTTTAAATATTGCTTGAATGGTGCAAACACGCTAACATCCAAAGGCTATAGTGTGTGAGAAGTATGAGAAAGCAATGTAAGGAGGTCAATTCCTAACCTCCTTGCCCTTTGGATAGTTGAAAATGCAACATGAATTCCATGGCCATCAAAAATCAATAGGTGCCTATTAGTAGGTGAGACACCCCCAGGAACTGACACACAAAAATGTTCTAGCCACTCATAGAAAAGCTCCTTTGTCATCCAAGCATGTGCTTGGGTTTCCATAGTTTTATGTGGTTCATAGTTCACATTGTAATTCTCTATCTCTATATTTCCCCTGAACAGATAGAAACCAAGTATGGTTTGGCCAGATGCATTAACACAACATATAATTGTTATCCATTCTCTACTTTTTGGAATGATGTAGGAGACATTCCTATTGCCTCATCGTTCCAAGACCCTCATAGATCCATTTCTACCAGCTTGAATGCCTATTTCATCACAATCCCAAATTATATTAGGACCATATGGGGTACTTTTATATGTTGTTGTTAGTGTTCTATAAAATTTAACTACTATTTTGGGTCTAAGGTTTACCTCCCTATCTTTGTCAAGACCTTCAGTTGTGAGCAAGGTCAATTCTGAATGGTGCCTCTTGAATCCTATCCACCATGATTTTACAAGAAGCCCCTCCGTGAAAAAGGTTGGGTCTAGTCTGGCATATTTGAGAAACCTCTTGCTTGAGATTCATAATCTCAAGCCCATGGCCAATATCTGCCATATCTATGCACCACTTCACAATCAGACCCTCCTCTTCTACCAGGACTGTTGGCAGACCATTCTTTGAAGTAGTGCTCAAGTTTCCTAACCAATTGCTAAGTGTTGTAGCTGGGATTTTCCACTTCTTCACATCAGCTCTCGTCGACATCCCATTTGTTTCAACATCCTCCAGTGCCCTGTCCATGTCCTCTGATGACCATTCCCTTTCCTCTGTTGCTCTTGCCCACTGGATTGGTGGTGCAACAACCTCTTGGACAAACTCAACAGGTTCTAGATTCTTGTTTACTTTTGCAACCGGTTGTTGCAAATTGGGGACTATTACAATGTCTTTCCTTGTATGAGATGACGTCTTTGCAGTCTTGGTTTTAGTTTTTGACCTCAATTTACCTTTATATTTCACCTGTAGATGTTAAAAAAGATGTTTAGAGTAGTTCAATAAAACAAAAAATTGAACACCGTTGAAGTCATAGTGATGCATGAACAATTTGCATTTATTTAATATGCATCTTGACATTTTTAAATTCAATGCTCTAGTTTTTATGAACAGTTTGTAATAAAATTGTCTTTATTGTGCATGAATAGTTTCTTTTTTATTGTCTTTATTTTACTTGGTTTTTATGAACAGTTTGTAATGCAATTGGATTTATTGTGCATGTTGACATTTTGTTCAATTTTATTATTTGAATTTAAATTACTTAGAGCAGATATATTCAGCAAGACATGAAAAAACATTGGTTAAACATTGTCAAAATGAAATACAATGGTACAAGCATAATGAGGTAGAAAACCTCAACTGAAAGAGAAAGGGAGCTTTCTTGAGTACAAATCTAAACAATGAAACGTGAAAAGCCGAACGTAAATATGTAAAAAAAAAATTGTAGTAACAATCACATAAACAATTACATATATATACATATACAAATATATGTGTGTGTATACATATATTTGTATATGTATGTAAATATGTCTGTATTATTCTGTTCTTCCATGCAATATATATATATATATATATATATATATTGCATGGAAGAACAGAGTAATACATAGACATATACAAATATATATATATATATATATATATATATATATATATGTATTATTTTGTTCTTCCATGCTATATATATATATGCATTATTCTGTTCTTCCATGCCATGTATATATGTTCTTCCATGCATTATATATGCATTATTATATATAATGCATGGAAGAACAAAATAATGCATTATTCTATTATTCCATACACTATATATATATATATAGTGCATGGAAGAACAAAATAATCCATTATTATGTTCTTCCATGCAATATATATATATTGTGCATGGAAGAACATAATAATGGATTATTTTGTTCTTCCATGCACTATATATATATGAAGTGAATAATATAATTGCATGGCAGAATATCTTCAAAAAGAAATCAAGTGAATCCATTTTCATATTTGGGAATAACAAATAAATATTAAAGACAAATTGCAGAGATAGTTTGTGTATTATCAAAGAGAGGATTACAAGTGCATGGCAGAAAACCCTATAATTGTGAACCAGTGAAACCATAAAAATGTTTCGTAGTAACAATGAAATAAAAACTGCATTTCATAGACAAAACTATTATGAATGGAAGAACAAAATAATACGATTGCATGGAAAAATATCTTCGAAATGAAAACCAGTCATACCACATATATGTATGGAAATATATAAGTATGGAAATATGTCTATGTATTATTCTATTCTTCAAATGCACAATATGTATATGTATGTATGGAAAGACAAATACATATATAAGAATAGAATAATATAATTGCATGGCAGAATAACTTCGAAATGAAGACAAGTGAATCCACTTTCATCTTTGGCAATAACAAACAAATATTAAAGAAAAATTATAGAGTTAAAGTTTGTGCATTGTCAAAGAGAAAACCCTGTAATTTTGAACCAGTGAAACCCTTTCCATGTTTGGTAGTAACAATGAAATGTAAAAAGCATTTCAAAAAACATAACTATTGAGCATAGAAGAACAGAATAATACATAAATTTTCCAAAATATCTTCGAAATGAAAACCAGTCATACCATTTTCATATTTCAGAATAACATGAGAATATTTTAAGCAAATTGCAAAGATGAAGTATGTGCAATGAGGAAGAAATGAATGCAAGTGCATGGAAAAAACCCTCGAAATGATAAACATTAAAGCCCTATGAATATTTCCTAGTAACAAGCAACTAGATTGTATCCATTTTTGTATTTTGGGATAACAAACAAATGTAAAAAGAAAATTGCAGAGTTAAAGTTTGTGCAATGACAAATAAAAGAATACAAATACATGGATGAAAACCAGTCAAACCCTTTCCATATTTTTTCAAACAATTCTAATTGTAATGCCCGCCATGAAACCCTAGAGAATGTCACACACATAATGGAAGCGAACAATTTTTTTTCTTTAAAAGTGTAATTAAATAAGTAAACTACACTTACATAAACATTCTCTAAGGTACGTGACGACGCTATTTACAAACACCATTACTAAAAAAAGTTACTAAACATAACATAAGATTATTACTCATGAATTAAAGATCATACATCTATTAACATTAAAATGCATCACATAAAATATAAAGTACAAAATGATCCATTCATACATTGCATCCATTCACTATTACAATTACAGCTCTCATTTCCGAATGAGATAGTTTATACATAAATGATACAATTACAAATTACAAAGATTCTCCTCGAATACAATTGAGAAGTGATACAATTGCAATTTACAAAGTATCCAACATATACAAATGAAAACATGATAGAATTACAAATTCACTGGTACACACGAGCTTTCCAATCATGAAGTACTCGTCATCACAAACAAGAATTGGGGACCCAACAGTGTAAGGTGCACGTTCCACCCAACCATGTGGTACCTGAAGGACCAACCCCCGTGCTAGGAGATAGTAAAAGAGCTTTCTAGGAAAAACCTACAACCTCTAAACATAAACAAAACAATATTAACTACACAAGAACGAACTTACAAAATGGCTACAATGCTTCCAGATAACAATGATCAAATGTACAAAACAACAAACTGACTAACGGTTGTCATAGGAGGAGTGTCATCACAAAGTTGCATGGGTTACCTTGGCGAATCTTCCTAGGCTCCAGCCCCCATCTTGGGTTACCCTGGTGACCTCTTACGAAACCTGACCCCACATGCAATCCAATGCGGAATCGATTATCTTTCCAAGAAACAAGATATCGATCATGCCATTCTAGGCCTTCTCATCTCATCCCAAGTCTTTACTAGCCCTTGAGTCCATGAGCGAGGCATTAACAAAAGTTAAGTGTTTAAACTACCCTTTTCCCCTAACATATTTCTTTAATTTTCACTGATTAAACTAACTCTGCATGAGTTACCCTAACACCACTTTGTGTGTCGCCCCTCATGAAAATCCACTCCCCTATCAACAACCTAAGAGATCAATTCCACTAACATAGGGTAAACCAGGTGCACATAACCAATTACAAATACCAACTTAAAACAATGTACAGCACAACTTGTTCATAGAATTAGGTGACCATACTTGATAAAATACCACGTGCACTACCCAAGATATTTCAAAGCTAAACCAACATAAGTTACAATCCTCATCTCAAGAAAACACATCTGGAAGTATAACATAAACGAATAACTCAAATTGCCCAACAACAAGAATGAGAGAGATAACATAACAAAAAGACATTTAGGCAAATTAATAACCTATTTTAGGATTCCCTAAATCCAAGCAAAGCAATGACATTTTGCATGTAATCAACCAGAATAATTAACATTATTTGAAATAAGAAGCTTAAACAAATTGTTTTCTTCCAACTTCCTCAATTACAATAAATGTTAACAATTAATTTTTTTTAATAACATTATTCTCTTATAAAACCGACTTGTCATCTATTACAATAGAATAATCTTAAAGTAATTATATTTAAATATAAATATATGTTTAACATATAAATATTATTTAAATATATATTTATAAAATCAATTTAAATTCCAAATCATTAAACATAATCCAAATATTTGCCAATTAAAAATGCAAATAATATATATATATAAATAATATATAATATATATAAAATATATACATATATTTAAAAATTATAACACATATATAAATATAAATATAAATATAAATATATATATATAATATATATAATATATATTATATAATACATATATATAATTTATATTATATAAAAAAAAAACATATTTAAAAGTCAACGAAATTGCCCAGGCAGGGGACGTAGGGTCCAACCTTGTGTGGGCTTGCTATGGGCGGCTGTGGTGGGCAGCATTGCTGCCTCCACAACAGCCTCCCTGTGGGGTCTGCTAAGCAAGTCAGTAAGCAACTGAACCAATCTTCTCAAGAATCTCAAATGGCCTGACAAAGTGAGGTGCAAGCTTAGAGCCTTTTCCATATCGGATTGGACTCTTTCACGGTTGCACTCGCAAAAAGACTCGGTCACCTACAACAAACTGACGATCCACCCTATGCGCATCTGCATACTTCTTCTTCCTATCCTGAGCAGCAACCAAATGTTCCCTCATCCGAATCACCTACTGCTCCATATCCTTAAGCATATCTGAACCCAAAAGAAATCTATCCTCTAACCGATCCCAACTCAAAGGAGTCTGACATGGACGCCCATACAATGCCTGGAAAGGAGGCATACCAATCGAACTCTGATAGGTGTTGTTATAAGAAAACTCCACTAAATGGAGATAGTCCTCCCATTCTGTTTGTTGGTCCATCACATACATGCGCAACATATCCTCAAGAATCTGATTGACCCTCTCGGTCTGTCCATCTATCTCAAGATGATATGCTGAACTGAAGTTCAACTGTGTCCCCATAGCATGCTGTAATGATGTCCAGAGAGCTGAGGTGAACACAGGATCCCTGTCAGAAATGATCCGATGAAGAATACCGTGCAACCTCACAATATCTCCTATGAACACTCTAGCAACAGACGAAGCATTATAGGATGAATGAATAGGCGAGAAGTGTGCTACCTTCGTCAACCTATCCACCATTACCATAATAGCATCATTTCGTCACGAAGAGTTGGGTAAATTAGCAATGAAATCCAATGAGATTATATCCCATTTCCACTCTGGCACCAAATGTGGCTGCAAAAGCCTTGTCAGATGTTGGTGTTCATCCTTCACTCGCTGGCACTCCAAACACCTCGACACAAAGTTGGCGATATCTCGCTTCATACTTGCCCAAAAATAAAGTTGTTGCAAATGGGCATGCATCTTCTTCACTCTTGGATGAGCTGAATAAGGTGCCTGATGTGCCTCTGTCAAAACAAAGGTACAGAGATCTCTAGATAATGGAACATAAATGCGTCCCATGTTTCTCAACAAGAAATGTCTCCATCTCGTCAGGGCGTGCACTACCGCTACCAACTCAAGATCATGTGTAGGGTAATTCAATTCATGATCCTTGAGTTTACGCAATTCATATGCAATCACTTGACCGTCCTGCATCAAGACTGCTCCTAATCCCTCCAAAGATGCATCAGTATAGACAACAAAATCTCTAGTAGGATTGGGTATCGCAAGAATCAATGCACTAGTCAACTTCTCCTTCAACGTCTGAAATGTTGACTCACACTGTTCTAACCAAACAATCTTCTTCCCTTTCCTCTGAAGAGATGTGATAGGATGTCCTATCCTCAAGAAGCCCTCAACAAAATGTCTAAAGTACCCTGCTAAACCCATGAAACTACATATCTCTGCCACATTAGTGGGCGTGGGCCAATCACCGATTGCTTGGATCTTCATAGGATCTACTGCAACACCCTCTCCTGTAACCACATGCCCAAGGTACTTGACCTCAGTCTTGAAGAACTCACATTTGGACAGGTTAGCATACAACTGATTATCTCTCAAACACTTCAATACCTACCTCAAATTTTCCTCATGTTCCTCTACTATCCTGGAATAGATCAATATATCATCAAGGAATACCAATACAAATCTATCTAGATATGTGTGAAAGACCCCATTCATCAAGATCATGAACACAGATGGCGCATTCGTCAACCTGAACGGTACCACAGTAAACTTATAGTGACTGTAACGTGTGTGAAACGTTGTCTTATGGATATCAACATCTAATATGCGTAACTGATGATACCCTAGTAACTTAATATCAATCTTCAAAAAATACCATAGAACCCTTGATTTGATCAAACAAGTCATCAATCCTAGGTAAGGGATATCGGTTCCTAATTGTCACTTTGTTCAACTAACGGTAGTTGATGCACAAATGAAGAGAACCATCTTTCTTCTTCACAAAATTTAATGGTGCTCCCCAAGGTGAAACACTAGGGTGGATAAAACCCTTCACTAACAACTCCTCTAACTACAAGTGGAGCTCCTTAAGCTCCTGTGTAGTCACGCGATATGGAGCTCGTGAAATAGGCTCAAAACTAAGTAATAAATCAATCCTAAAATCAATGTCATGCTGAGGTGGCATCCTTGGAATATCATTAGGAAAAACATCTACATACTCCTGAAGTTTGGGGTAGCTATCAAGAGTAACCTTCTCCTCATTGTCACCCAAATCCAAGTCATCTATTGTTACTACAAATAACTAACATCCTCGACATACACATCTCTTTAGCTACATAGCTGAGATCATCCTCGAGGATATGGGTCTCTGAACTCCCACAATCTCTACCTCACTAGCAAATGCATCAATGCATCAAATTGACTTGCGTCGACAATCTATAATGGCCTTGTGAGCCTCAAGCCAATCCATCCCTAAGACAATGTCATACGATCCCAATGGTATAATGCAGAGGTTTAATGTAGTGTGAAAGGATCCAATATCCAATCTACAATCAAGTACTAGGGATTGAACTGCAACTTTAGCATCGGAGGCCAATTCAACCTGCCACTTAACGTCTTGTTTTGCTGCCCTCAATCTACATCGCGCCACGACATACAAAGAAATAAAGGAATCTGATGCTCCAGAATCAAATAAAATGGTAACTCTATTACCCTGTAACATACCATATGTCTCCACTACTGTGCTTTGATGATCATCCTGGTGGTTATCAATCACAACAAATACTCGATGCCCTCTACCTGCATCACCAAGTGTCAGCTCTAACACCGCTGGCCTCTAAGTGTACCCTGATGTGCCCCTATTGGGACACTGTCGCGCTATGTGACCCTGTTGGCCACATGCAAAACATCCAATCCCTATGCCATAACCTCTACCTCCAGAAGGTGTGCTCGACTGCTGAATGCTACTCCTATAGGTAGACTGTGAACTCTGTGTAGGCTGCTCAAAAAAGTTGTGTTTATTTGTATATGTCTGGAAATAAGTCTATGTATATTTCCATACATATATATATATATATATTTGTATATGTATGGAAATATGTCTATGTATTATTCTGTTCTTCCATGCAATATATATATATATATATATATATTGCATGGAAGAACATAATAATGGATTATTTTGTTCTTCCATGCACT
Source organism: Sequoia sempervirens (assembly GCA_007258455.2). Lineage (NCBI taxonomy): Eukaryota > Viridiplantae > Streptophyta > Pinopsida > Cupressales > Cupressaceae > Sequoia > Sequoia sempervirens. Next base: position 21,452,903 of record VDFB02373365.1, on the reverse strand, counting down.
ATATATATATGAAGAGAATAATATAATTGCATGGCAGAATATCTTCAAAATGAAATCAAGTGAATCCATTTTCATATTTGGCAATAACAAATAAATATTAAAGACAAATTGCAGAGATAGTTTGTGTATTATCAAAGAGAGGATTACAAGTGCATGGTAGAAAACCCTATAATTGTGAACTAGTGAAACCATAAAAATGTTTCGTAGTAACAATGAAATAAAAATTGCATTTCATAGACAAAACTATTGTGAATGGAAGAACAAAATAATACGATTGCATGGCAAAATATCTTTGAAATGAAAACCAGTCATACCACATATATGTATGGAAATATGTCTATGTATTATTCTATTCTTCCATGCACAATATGTATATGTATGTATGGAAAGACAAATACATATATAAGAACAGAATAATATAATTGCATGGCAGAATAACTTCGAAATGAAGACAAGTGAATCCACTTTCATCTTTGGGAATAACAAACAAATATTAAAGAAAAATTGCAGAGTTAAAGTTTGTGCATTGTCAAAGAGAAAACCCTGTAATTTTGAACCAGTGAAACCCTTTCCATGTTTGGTAGTAACAATGAAATGTAAAAAGCATTTCACAAACATAACTATTGAGCATAGAAGAACAGAATAATACATAAATTTTCCAAAATATCTTCGAAATGAAAACCAGTCATACCATTTTCATATTTCAGAATAACATGAGAATATTTTAAGCAAATTACAGAGATGAAGTATGTGCAATGAGGAAGAAATGAATGCAAGTGCATGGAAAAAACCCTCGAAATGATAACATTAAAGCCCTATGAATATTTCCTAGTAACAAGCAACTAGATTGTATCCATTTTTGTATTTTGGGATAACAAACAAATGTAAAAAGAAAATTGCAAAGTTAAATTTTGTGCAATGACAAACACAAGAATACAAGTGCATGGATGAAAACCAGTCAAACCCTTTCCATATTTCATCAAACAATTCTAATTGTCATGCCCACCATGAAACCCTAGAGAATGTCACACACATAATGGAAGCGAACAATTTTTTTTCTTTAAAAGTGTAATTAAATAAGTAAGCTACACTTACATAAACATTCTCTAAGGTACGTGACAACGCTATTTACAAACACCATTACTAAAAAAAGTTACTAAACATAACATAAGATTATTACTCATGAATTAAAGATCATAATACATCTATTAACATTAAAATGCATCACATAAAATATAAAGTACAAAATGATCCATTCATACATTGCATCCATTCACTATTACAATTACAGCTCTCATTTCCAAATGAGATAGTTTATACATAAATGATACAATTACAAATTACAAAGATTCTCCTCGAATACAATTGAGGAGTGATACAATTACAATTTACAAAGTATCCAACAGATACAAATGAAAACATGATAGAATTACAAATTCACTGGTACACATGAGCTTTCCAATCATGAAGTACTCGTCATCACAAACAAGAATTGGGGACCCAACAGTGTAAGGTGCATGTTCCACCCAACCATGTGGTACCCGAAGGACCAACCCCCGTGCTAGGAGATAGTAAAAGAGCTTTCTAGGAAAAACCTACAACCTCTAGACATAAACAAAACAATAAATTAACTACACAAGTACGAACTTACAAAATGGTTACAATGCTTCTAGATAACAATGATCAACTGCACAAAACAATAAACTGACTGACGGTTGTCATAGGAGGAGTGTCATCACAAAGTTGCATGGGTTACCTTGGCGAATCTTCCTAGGCTCCAGCCCCCATCTTGGGTTACCCTGGTGACCTCTTACGAAACCCGACCCCACATGCAATCCAATGCGGAATCGATTATCTTTCCAAGAAACAAGATATCGATCATGCCATTCCAGGCCTTCTCATCTCATCCCAAGTCTTTACTAGCCCTTGAGTCCATGAGCGAGGCATTAACAAAAGTTAAGTGTTTAAACTACCCTTTTCCCCTAACATATTTCTTTAATTTTCATTGATTAAACTAACTCTGCATGAGTTACCCTAACACCACTTTGTGTGTCGCCCCTCATGAAAAGCCACTCCCCTATCAACAACCTAAGAGATCAATTCCACTAACATAGGGTAAACCAGGTGCACATAACCAATTACAAATACCAACTTAAAACAATGTACAACACAACTTGTTCATAGAATCAGGTGACCATACTTGATAAAATACCACGTGCACTACCCAAGATATTTCAAAGCTAAACCAACATAAGTTACAATCCTCATCTCAAGAAAACACATCTGGAAGTCTAACATAAACAAATAACTCAAACTTCCCAACAACAAGAATGAGAGAGATAACATAACACAAAGACATTTAGGCAAATTAATCACCTATTTTAGGATTCCCTAAATCCAAGCAAAGCAATGACATTTTGCATGTAATCAACCAGAATAATTAACATTATTTGAAATAAGAAGCTTAAACTAATTGTTTTCTTCCAACTTCCTCGATTACAATAAATGTTAACAATTAATTTTTTTTAATAACATTATTCTCTTATAAAACCGACTTTGCATCTATTACAATAGAATAATCTTGAAGTAATTATATTTAAATATAAATATATGTTTAACATATAAATATTATTTAAATATGTAATTATAAAATCAATTTAAATTCCAAATCATTAAACATAATCCAAATATTTTCCAATTAAAAATGCAAATAATATATATATAAAATATATACATATATTTAAAAATTATAACACATATATAAGTATAAATATAAATATAAATATATATAATATATATTATAATATATATATATATATATAATTTATATTATATTAAAAAAAAACACATTTAAGAGTCAACAAAATTGCCCAGGTAGGGGACGTAGGGTCCAACCTTGTGTGGGCTTGCTATGGGCGGCTGTGGTGGGCAGCGTTGCTGCCTCCACAACAGCCTCCCCATGGGGTCAGCTGTGGGGGTAGGCCCCCACCCTACTTAATGTAATTTTTTTTTTTAAAACAATAAAATCCTCTGGTTCTAGTAATTACCAGAACATAAAATTTTTGACAGAAAATTTTTAATATTAAAATTTTTCACAGAAAATTCTCAGCATAACAACATACATATTTTATATGTAAATATATATATATATATATATATATATAACAATTTCCATTTTACATCAAATTGGACAAATCTTTTTCACATAAAAACTACAGCAAAATAATTTTCAACCATAATTTCTTGATTTCAATTTTTGGAAATTTTCAAATCCAACCACAAAGGTTTCAAGATTTTCTTTTGTTTCTCTTTCAATTTTGTCTATTGTTAAAATTTGGTTTGCCAATTTTTTTGTTGTTTTCTTTTGTTTTCTCTACATAAAATCTGAGAATTTCTCCATTTTTCTACAGAGATATTCAAGAACTCACAGCAAGCTTTCAAAATTAAAAATTCAAAACTTCTAAAAAAATTAAGCAATTAAATGAACCTGTTTTCTGAAGTCTAAAGAAATACAATTTGATGTTGTGCTTCCTTGCGAAATCCCAAATTCCATATTTCCTTCCAAAATCTTCACTTCCAAATCCAAGATTGTATGAAAAACAAGAAAACCTTCCTCTCTTCTTAACAACAAATTCTCAAAAAAATAAAATATCTCCCATAAATTTTCCCCAAATTTAGTCAAATTTTCTCAAAATATCCCTCAACCACCATAGTTCTTTCCCCCCTTATGCATTTTCAAGATATTTTGTTTTTTTTTAAATTTAACACCAAAATTTCACTTCAAATAGAATTTAAAACTTTTAATTCTATGCACTTTTCAAAACAACATTAATTATTTAAATTTATTTACTCCACAAAATAAGTTTAATTAATCAATTTATTTACTCAACAAAATAAATTTAATTAATTAGTTTATTTACTTAATATAATAAATTTAACCATTAGAATTAAATTACTTGACCACATAAATTAAATTTAATTAATTAAATTAAATTAAAGCTTTTAACCATTTTAATCTAAAATACATAAATAATCATTTCCACCACTTAAATATTAATTCCCACATAATTTCCACCAATAATAAATTATCAAAACATCAAAATGACATGACCCAACAACATACCAGACACAAAATGATGACACACTATGATAGGGTTGTGGTTTGACAAGGGAATCCCGTTACTATCTCCCAATCAACAAAACCGTTGGGATATGGACACGCTCAGACCTGTGAACTAGGTGGAGACGATGTCCTGTACTTGCAATCCTATAATCAAAATGAATGTCGTACATGGATAAAACATAATAGTCACACCGTGAAGAGAAATCACGGAATCACAGGGTGCTCGCATGCGAGTAATGTAATATCGTCCCCTTCACCTATATAGTCACATCGAGACTAATGAAAGTAAAGAATCATTAATCAACAGATAAACATATATCCATATCAATAACTATGCTAATCAAAAGCATAACATAAAGCATAAACATTCACATAGTGCATCATCACATCACAATATAACATCATCATCGCTCCAATGTCAGCGATCATAAAACAATAACAAATATCTAAGTCTATCAAAATAAACACACTGTCTAACATCATAGCAAACCAGAGGGGTGCTACATTCTCCCCCCCAAGGATCAGGCTTACTCCTGGAAGCCTGCAAACAAATAGGGATAGAGCTCCCTCATCTTGGTCGCATCCTCCCAAGTAGTTGATGTATCATCTCTAGGATCCCACTGGACCCTAACCTCCTCTATATATCGACCCCTGAGAGCGAGTCTCTTGTGTTGCATGATGGCCATGGGCTCCAAAGCCAACTGCCTATCCTCTACCTATAAAAAATTCCAATCAAGGACATCAGATATGTCTGGATGATAAGGTCTAAGAACTGAAACATGAAACACGTCGTGAATACACGAGAGATTGGGTGGAAAAGAAAGTCGATAAGCAACTGAACCAATCTTCTCAAGAATCTAAAATGGGCTGACAAAGCGAGGTGCAAGCTTAGAGCCTTTTCCATATCAGATTGGACTCTTTCATGGTTGCACTCGCAAAAAGATTCGGTCACCTACAACAAACTGATGATCCACCCGATGCGCATCTGCATACTTCTTCTGCCTATCCTGAGAAGCAACCAAATGTTCCCTAATCCGAATCACCTACTACTCCATATCCTTAAGCATATCTGAACCCAAAAGAAATCTGTCCTCTAACTGATCCCAACTCAAAGGAGTCTGACATGGATGCCCATACAATGCCTGGAAAGGAGGCATACCAATCGAACTCTGATAGGTGTTGTTATAAGAAAACTCCACTAAATGGAGATAGTCCTCCCATCGTGTTTGTTGGTCCATCACATACATGCGCAACATATCCTCAAGAATCTGATTGACCCTCTCGGTCTGTCCATCTGTCTCAGGATGATATGCTGAACTGAAGTTCAACTGTCTCCCCATAGCATGCTGTAATGACGTCTAGAGAGCTGAGGTGAACATAGGATCCCTGTCAGAAATGATCCAATGAAGAATACCATGCAACCTCACAATATCTCCTATGAACACTCTAGCAACAGATGAAGCATTATAGGATGAATGAATAGGCGAGAAGTGTGCTACCTTCGTCAACCTATCCACCGTTACCATAATAGCATCGTGTTGTCAAAAAGAGTTGGGTAAATCAGCAATGAAATCCAATGAGATTATATCCCATTTCCACTCTGGCACCAAATGTGGCTGCAAAAGCCCTGTCAGATGTTGGTGTTCAGCCTTCACTCGCTGACACTCCAAACACCTCAACACAAAGTTGGCGATATCTCGCTTCATACTTGCCCAAAAATAAAGTTGTCGCAAATCGGCATGCATCTTCTTCACTCCTAGATGAGCTGAATAAGTTGCCCGATGTGCCTCTGTCAAAACCAAGGTACGAAGATCTCTAGATAATGGAACATAAATGCATCCCATGTGCCTCAACAAGAAATGTCTCCATCTCGTTAGGGCGTGCACTACCGCTACCAACTCAAGATCGTGTGTAGGGTAATTCAATTCATGATCCTTGAGCTTGTGCAATTCATACACAATCACTTGACCGTCCTGCATCAAGATTGACCCTCCAAAGATGCATCAATATAGACAACAAAATCTCCAGTAGGATCAGGTATCGCAAGAATCAATGCACTAGTCAACTTCTCCTTCAGCGTCTGAAATGTTGACTCACACTGTTCTAACCAAACAAACTTCTTCTCTTTCCTCTGAAGAGATGTGATAGGATGTCCTATCCTCAAGAATCCCTCAACAAAACGTCTGAAGTACCCTGCTAAACCCATGAAACTACATATCTCTGCCACATTAGTGGGTGCGGGCCAATCACCGATTGCTTGGATCTTCACAGGATCTACTGCAACACCCTCTCTTGTAACCACATGCCCAAGGTACTTGACCTCAGTCTTGAAGAACTCACATTTGGACAGGTTAGCATACAACTGATTATCTCTCAAACACTGCAATACTTGCCTCAAATTCTCCTCATGTTCCTCTACTGTCCTGGAATAGATCAATATATCATCAAGAAATACCAGTACAAATCTATCTAGATATGTGTGAAAGACTCCGTTCATCAAGCTCATGAACACAAATGGCACATTCGTCAACCTGAATGGTATCACAGTAAACTCATAGTGACCGTAACATGTGTGAAATGTCATCTTATGGATATCGGCATCAACTATGCATAGCTGATGATACCCTAACTTAAGATCAATCTTTGAAAAGACCATAGAACCTTTGATCTGATCAAACAAGTCATCAATCCTAGGTAAGGGATATTGGTTCCTAATTGTCACTTTGTTCAACTGACGGTAGTCTATGCACAAACCAAGAGAACCATCTTTCGTCTTCACAAAAATTATTGGTGCTCCCCAAGGTTAAACACTAGGGTGGATGAAACCCTTTGCTAACAACTCCTCTAGCTGCAAGTGGAGCTCCTTAAGCTCCTGTGTAGTCATACGATATGGAGCTCGTGAAATAGGCTTGGAACCAAGTAAAAAATCAATCCTGAAATCAATGTCACGCTGAGGTGGCATCCCTGGAATATCATCAGTTAAAACATCTGCATACTCCTGAAGTATGGAGTGGCTATCAAGAGTAACCTTCTCCTCACTATCACCCAACTCCAAGTCATTTACTATTATTGCAAATAACTGACATCCCTGACGTACACATCTCTTCAGCTATATAGCCGAGATCATCCTCAAGGATATGGGTTTCTAAACTCCCACAATCTCTACCTCACTACCAAATGCATCAATGCATTGAATTGACTTGCGTCGACAATCTATAACGACCTTGTGAGCCTCAAGCCAATTCATCCCTAAGACAATGTCATATGACCCCAATGGTATAATGTGAAGGTCTAATGTAGTGTGAAAGGATCCAATATCCAATCTACAATCAGGTACTAGGGATTGAACTGCAACTTTAGCACTAGAGGCCAATTCGACTTGCTACCTAACGTCTTGCTTTGCTACCCTCAGTCTACATCGCGCCACAAAAAATGAAGAAATAAAGGAATCTGATGCTCCAAAATCAATAAAATGGTAACTTTTTTACCCTATAACATACCATATGTCTCCACTATTGTGCTCTGATGATCATCCTAGCGGTTATCAACCACAACAAATACTTGATGCCCTCTACCTATATCACCAACTATTGGCTCCGACGCCGCTGGCCTCTGAGTATACCCTGATGTGCCCCTATTGGGACACTATCACACTATGTGACCATGTTGGCCACATGAAAAATATCCAGTACCTCTGCCATAACCTCTACCTCTAGAAGGTGCGCTCAACTGCTAAACACTACCCCTATAGGTAGATTGTGAACTCTGCGCCGGATGCTCAAAAAAATTATGTTTATTACGCCTCTAGTTCTTGCCACCGCCCGACTGATACCTGTCACCCTGACTGTGCTAGAAACCCTTTTGTTTCCTCTATGAACTCTGATATTGTCCACTCTGAGTAGGCACCTATTGTGTCCTAGGTGGTCCAGCTCCTTGAGTTTTGCCACTATGTGCACTAGGTCCTGCAGTTGAAGAACTGCCTATCTGCACTCCAGTGTGACCACCCAAAGCCATCACCTGGTTCTCCTCCACCAATATGGCCTTCACCACCATTGACTCTATATTCTTGGGTTTGAAAACCCGTACATTACCACTAATCTAGGCATTTAATCCCCTAATGAAATGTTGAACCAACATGCCCTCATCATCACCAATGCCCGCAAACTGCTTGAGCTCGTAAAAATGATGCTCATACTGCTCTATAGACATGGAACTCATCTCCACGACGTTGATTCCAATGATCAAAAAGGAATCTGGGCCTGAACCTCTTTAGGAACAAATCCCAAGATATAGTACTGATATCTATATGGAGCTTTTTCTCCTCCATCCTCCACCAAGTAGATGCAAAATTCCTCAAGTTCATTATTGCACATCTCACTTTGGTGTTGCTACCATAAGGGTGCATAGCAAAACACCTATTTAGATCAATCAAGCATATATTAGCCTCTGATCCACTGCCCAAACCATCAAATGTGGGTGGAAAAGCTCTAAGAAGGTCTCTCATATGAGTAGCCAAGACTGCCTTAGACTGAGCTAGATCCTCTCTCTCACCTATAACATCTTTATCTTTATCCTACCGTAGACCTAAATGAGCTAGAGTCTCCTCTAGCAAACGACGCAACTGAGTGTCCCTAATCCTTGGTGGATCCTGATGCTGATTACCAACCTCTCGTTTTGAGAATTGCTCCTCACAATCTAAGGCATGGGGAACAATAGGAGGTGTATTCTACTAAATACCTTCGCTACCGCCTACATGGCCATGACCCCTACCACGACCTCGCCTAGGTGGCATGATCCTGTACAGATAAACACCATGACATAAGACAAGGTACTCAAACTTAAATTCTAAGCAACTAACAACTTAATGTGTTCCAGATTATCCCATAGAACCCAGGGTTTAAACTTGGGCTTTGAGACCATGTGTATCATCTGCCACGCAACCCTAGAGAATGTCACACACATAACGAAAGTGAAGAATTTTTTTTTTCTTTAAAAGTGTAATTAAACAAGTAAACTACACTTACACAAACATTCTCTGAGGTACGTGATGACGCTATTTACAATACCCAATACTAACAAAAGTTACTAACATGACATAAGATTATAACTCATGAATTAAAGATCATACATCTATCAACATTAAATTACATCACATAAAATGTAAAGTACAATAATGATCCATCCATACATTGCATCCATTCAATATTACAATTACAACTCTCATTTCCAAATGAGATAGATTATACAAAAGTGTTACAATTACAAATTGCAAAGATTATCCTTGAATACAATTGAGGAGTGATACAATTACAATTTACAAAGAATCGAACAGATACAAGTGAGAACAAGATAGAATTACAAATTCACTGGAACACACGAGCTTTCCAATCATGAAGTACTTGTCATCACGAACAAGAATTGGGGACCCAACAGTGAAAGGTGCATGTTCCACCCAACCATGTGGTACCTGAAGGACCAATCCCCGTGCTAGGAGATAGTAAAAGAGCTTCCTAGGAAAAACCTACAACCTTTAGACATAGGCAAAAACAATATTAAACTACACCAGTACAAACTTACAAAATGGTTACAATGCTTCCAGATAACAATGATCAACTACACAAAACAACAAATTGACTCACAGTTTTCATAGGAGTGTCATCACAAATTTGTATGGGTTACCCTAGAAAATCTTCCTAGGCTCCAGCCCCCATCTTGGGTTACCCTGGTGACCTCTTACGAAACCCAACCCCACATGCAATCCAATGTAGAATCAATTATCTTTCCAAAAAACAAGATATTGATCATGCCATTCCAGGCCTTCTCATCTCATCCCAAGTCTATACTAGCCCTTGAGTCCATGAGCGAGGCATTAACAAAAGTTAAGTGTTTAAACTACCCTTTTCCCCTAACATATTTCTTTAATTTTCACTAATTAAACTAACTCTGCATGAGTTATCCTAACACCACTTTGTGTGTCGGCCCTCATGAAAATCCACTCCCCCATTAACAACCTAAGGGATCAATTCCACTAACATAGGGTAAACTAGGTGCACATAACCAATAACAAATACCAACTTAATAACAATGTACAACACAACTTGCTCATAGAACCAGGTGACCATTCTTGACAAAATATCATGTGCACTACCCAAGTTATTTCAAAGCTAAATCAACATAAGTAACAATCCTCATCTCAAGAAAACACATCTGGAAGTCTTACATAAACAAATAACTCTATTTTCCCATCAATGAGAATGAAAGAGATAACATAACGAAAAGACAATTTAGAAAAATTAATAACCTACTTTAGG
>VDFB02373365.1:21380847-21442369 GCA_007258455.2 Sequoia sempervirens | reverse complement strand
AACAAGAAATGTCTCCATCTTGTCAAGGCATGCACTATTGCTGCCAACTCAAGATCATGTGTAGGGTAATTCAATTCATGATCCTTGAGTTTGCATGATTCATACACAATCACTTGACCATCCTGCATCAAGACTGCTCCAAATCCCTCCAAAGATGCATCAATGTAGACAACAAAATCTCCAGTAGGATCAGGTATCGCAAGAATCAATGCACTAGTCAACTTCTCCTTCAGCGTCTGAAATGTTGACTCACACTGTTCTAACCAAACAAACTTCTTCTCTTTCCTCTGAAGAGATGTGATAGGATGTCCTATCCTCAAGAATCCCTCAACAAAACGTCTGAAGTACCCTGCTAAACCCATGAAACTACATATCTCTGCCACATTAGTGGGTGCGGGCCAATCACCGATTGCTTGGATCTTCACAGGATCTACTGCAACACCCTCTCTTGTAACCACATGCCCAAGGTACTTGACCTCAGTCTTGAAGAACTCACATTTGGACAGGTTAGCATACAACTGATTATCTCTCAAACACTTCAATACCTACCTCAAATGTTCCTCATGTTCCTCTACTGTCCTGGAATAGATCAATATATCATCAAGGAATACCAGTACAAATCTATCTAGATATGTGCGAAAGACTCCGTTCATCAAGATCATGAACACAGATGGCGCATTCGTCAACCCAAACGGTACCACAGTAAACTCGTAGTGATTGTAACATGTGTGAAACGTCATCTTATGGATATCAACATCTAATATGCGTAATTGATGATACCCTAGTAACTTAATATCAATCTTCGAAAAAGACCATAGCACCCTTGATTTGATCAAACAAGTCATCAATCCTAGGTAAGGGATATCGGTTCCTAATTGTCACTTTGTTCAACTGACGGTAGTCGATGCACAAACGAAGAGAACCATCTTTCTTCTTCACAAAAATTAATGGTGCTCCCCAACGTGGAACACTAGGGTGGATGAAACCCTTCACTAACAACTCCTCTAACTACAAGTCAAGCTCCTTAAGCTCCTGTGTAGTCATGCGATATGGAGCTCATGAAATAGGCTCAGAACTAGGTAACAAATCAATCCTGAAATCAATGTCATGCTGAGGTGGCATCCTTGGAATATCATTAGGAAAAACATCTACATACTCCTGAAGTATGGGGTAGCTATCAAGAGTAACCTTCTCCTCATTGTCACCCAAATCCAAGTCATCTAATGTTACTACAAATAACTAACATCCCTGACATACACATCTCTTCAGCTACATAGCCGAGATCATCCTCGAGGATATGGGTCTCTGAACTCCCACAATCTCTACCTCACTACCAAATGCATCAATGCATCGAATTGACTTGCGTCGACAATCTATAACGGCCTTGTGAGCCTCAAGCCAATCCATCCCTAAGACAATGTCATACAATCCCAATGGTATAATGCAGAGGTCTAATGTAGTGTGAAAGGATCCAATATCCAATCTACAATCAAGTACTAGGGATTGAACTGCAACTTTAGCACCAGAGGCCAATTCGACCTGCCACTTAACGTCTTGTTTTGCTGCCCTTAGTCTACATCACGCCACGACATACAAAGAAATAAAGGAATCTGATGCTCCAGAATCAAATAAAATGGTAACCCTGTTACCCTGTAACATACCATATGTCTCCACTACTGTGCTTTGATGATCATCCTGGTGGTTATCAATCACAGCAAATACTCGATGCCCTCTGTCTGCATCACCAACTATCAGCTCTAATGCTGCTAGCCTCTGAGTGTACCCTGATGTGCCCCTATTGGGACACTATCGCGCGATGTGACCCTGTTGGCCACATGCAAAACATCCAATACCTCTGCAATAACCTCTACCTCCAGAAGGTGTACTCGACTGCTGAATGCTACTGCTATAGGTAGACTATGAACTCTGTGTCAGCTACTCAAAAAAGTTGTGTTTATTATGCCTCCAGTTCCTGCCATCGCCCGACTAATACCTATCACCCTGACTCTGCTACAAATTCTTTCTTTTCCCCTGTGAACTCTGATACTATCCACTCTGACTAGGCACCTGTTGTGTCCTAGGTGGTCCGGCTCCCTGATTCTGGCCACTACGTGCACTAGGTCCTGCAGCTAAAGAACTGCCTATCTACACTCTAGTGTGACCACCTAAAGCCATCACCTAGTTCTCCTCCACCAATCTGGTCTTCACCACCGTTGACTCCATAGTCTTGGGTTTGAAAACCCGTACACCACCACTGATCTAGGCATTTAAGCCCCTGATGAAATGTTGAACCAACATGCCCTCATCATCACCGATGCCCGCAAACTGCTTGAGCTCGTAAAAATGATGCTCATACTGCTCTACGGACATGGCCATCTATCGTAAGGCATGGAACTCATCTCCACGATGCTGATGCCAATGATCAGAAAGAAATCTAGCCCTGAACCTCTCTAGGAACAAATCCCAAGATACAATACTGATATCTATATGGAGCTTCTGCTCCTCCATCCTCCACCAAGTAGATGCAAAATCCCTCAAGTGCATGATTGCACATCTCGCTTTAGTGTTGCTACCATAAGGGTGCATAACAAAACACCTATTCAGATCAATCAACCATGTCTCAGCCTCTGATCCACTGCCCATACCATCAAATGTAGGTGGACAAGCTCTAAGAAGGTCTCTCATATGAGTAGCCATGACTGCCTCAGACTGAGCTGGATCCTCTCTCTCACCTATAACATCCTGATCTCTATCCTGCCTAGGACCCAGATGAGCTAGAGTCTCCTCTAACAAACGACGCAACTGAGCATCCCCGATCCCTGGTGGATCCTGATGCTGATTACTGACCTTAGGTACGTTTTGAGAAGCCTATTGCTCCTCACGATCTAAGTCATGGGGAACAATAGGAGGTGTATTCTACTAAATACCTTCACGACCACCTACACGGCCATGACCTCTACCAAGACCTTGCTAGGTGGCATAATCCTATACAGATAGACACCACGACATAAGACAAGGTATGCAAACTTAAATCCTATGCAACTAATAACTTAATGGGTTCCACATTAACCCAGAGCACCCAGTGTTTAAACTTGGGCTCTGATACCATGTGTATCACTCGCCATGAAACCCTAGAGAATGTCACACACATAACGGAAGCGAACAATTTTTTTTTCTTTAAAAGTGTAATTAAATAAGTAAAGTAAACTACACTTACATAAACATTCTCTAAGGTACGTGACGACACTATATACAAACCCCATTACTAACAAAAGTTACTAAACATAACATAAGATTATTACTCATGAATTAAAAGATCATACATCTATTAACGTTAAAATGCATCACATAAAATATGAAGTACAAAATGATCCATTCATACATTGCATCCATTCAATATTACAATTACAACTCTCATTTCCGAATGAGATAGTTTATACATAAATGATACAATTACAAATTACAAATATTCTCCTCGAATACAATTGAGTGATACAATTACAATTTACAAAGTATCCAATAGATACAAATGAGAACATGATAGAATTACAAATTCACTGGTACACACGAGCTTTCCAATCATGAAGTACTCGTCATCACAAACAAGAATTGGGGACCCAACGGTGTAAGATGCACGTTCCACCCAACCATGTGGTACCCGAAGGACCAACCCCCGTGCTAGGAGATAGTAAAAGAGCTTCCTAGGCAAAACCTACAACTTCTAGACATAAACAAAATAATATTAACTACACAAGTACAAACTTACAAAATGGTTACAATGTTTCCAGATAACAATGATCAACTACACAAAACAACAAATGGACTGATAGTTGTTATAGGAGGAGTGTCATCACAAATTTGCATGGGTTACCCTAGCGAATCTTCCTAGGCTCTGGCCCCCATCTTGGGTTATGCTAGTGACCACTTACGAATCCCTACCCCACATGCAATCCAATGCAGAATCGATTATCTTTCCAAGAAACAAGATATTGATCACGCCATTCTAGGCCTTCTCATCTCATCCCAAGTCTTTACTAGCCCTTGAGTCCATGAGCGAGGCATTAACAAAAGTTAAATGTTTAAACTACCCTTTTCCCCTAACATATTTCTTTAATTTTCACTGAGTAAACTAACTCTGCATGAGTTACCTTGACACCACTTTGTGTGTCGGCCCTCATGAAAAGCCAGTCCCCTATCAACAACCTAAGGGATCAATTCCACTAACATAGGGTGAACCAGGTGCACATAACCAATTACAAATACCAACTTAAAACAATGTACAACACAACTTGTTCGTAGAATCAAGTGACCATACTTAATAAAATACCACGTGCACTACCCAAGTTATTTCAATGCTAAACCAGCATAAGTTACAATCCTCATCTCAAGAAAACACATCTGGAAGTCTAACATAAACGAATAACTCAAATTTCCCAACAACGAGAATGAGAGAGATAACATACCACAAAGACAATTTAGGCAAATTAATAACCTATTTTAGGATTCCCTAAATCCAAGCAAAGCAATGACATTTTGCATGTAATCAACCAGAATAATTAACATTATTTGAAATAAGAAGCTTAAACTAATTGTTTTCTTCCAACTTCCTCGATTACAATAAATGTTAACAATTAATTTTTTTTAATAACATTATTCTCTTATAAAACCAACTTTGCATCTATTACAATAGAATAATCTTAAAGTAATTATATTTAAATATAAATATATGTTTAACATATAAATATTATTTAAATATATAATTATAAAATCAATTTAAATTCCAAATCATTAAACATAATCCAAATATTTGCCAATTAAAAATGCAAATAAATATACATATATATATATATATATGTATAAAATATATATACATATATTTAAAAATTATAACACACACACACACACACACATATATATATATAATTTATATTATATAAAAAAAACACGTTTAAAAGTAAACGAAATTGCCCAGGTAGGGGACACAGGGTCTAATCTTGCGTGGGCTTGCTGTGGGTGGCAGCGCTATGACTTGTGAAGGCAGCGACGCTACCTCCACAATAGCCTCCCCATGGGGGCGGCTGTGGGGGTAGCCCCCACCCTACTTAATGTAATTTTTTTTAAAAGCAATAAAATCTTTTGGTTCTAGTAATTACGAGAACAAAAAAAATTTGACAGAAAATCTTTAATATAAAATTTTTTCACAAAAAATTCACAGCATAACAACATACACATTTTATATGTAAAATCTGTGTGTTTGTGTGTGTGTATATATATATATATATTTCCATTTTACATCAAATTGGACAAATCTTTTTCACAGAAAAACTACAGCAAAATAATTTTCAACCATAATTTCTTGATTTCAATTTCTAGAAATTTTCAAATCCAACCATAGAGGTTTCAAGATTTTCTTTTGTTCCTCTTTCAATTTTGTCTATTGTTAAAATTTGATTTGCCAAAATTTATGTTGTTTTCTTTTGTTTTCTCTACATAAAATCTGAGAATTTCTCCATTTTTCTACAAAGATCTTCAAGAACTCACAGCAAACTTTCAAAATTAAAAATTATAAACTTCTAAAAAAATAAAGCAGTTAAATGAACCTGTTTTCTTAAGTCTGAAGAAATACAATTTGATGTTGTGCTTCCTTGCGAAATCCCAAATTCTAGATTTCTTTCCAAAATCTTCACTTCCAAATCCAAGATTGTATGAAAAACAAGAAAACCTTCCTCTTCTTAACAACAAATTCTCAAAAAAAAAAAAAATCTCCCATAAATTTTCCCCAAATTGAGTCAAATTTTCTCAAAATATCCCTCAACCACCATAGTTATTTTCCCCCTTATGCATTTTCAAGATATTTTATTTTTAAAAAAATTTAACACCAATATTTCATTTCAAATAGAATTTAAAACTTTTAATTCTATGCACTTTTCAAAACAACATTAATTATTTAAATTTATTTACTCCACAAAATAAGTTTAATTAATCAATTTATTTACTCAACAAAATAAATTTAATTAATTAGTTTATTTAGTTAATATAATAAATGTAACCACTAGAATTAAATTACTTTACCACATAAATTAAATTTAATTAATTAAATTAAATTAAAGCTTTTAACCATTTTAATCTAAAATACATAAATACTTATTTCCACCACTTAAATATTAATTCCCACATATAATTTCCACCAATAATAAATTATCAAAACATCAAAACGACCCAACAACATACCAGACACAAACTGATGACACACTATGACATGGTTGTGGTTTGACAAGGGAACCCCGTTACTATTTCCCAATCAACAAAACCATTGGGATATGGACACGCTCAGACCTGTGAAACCAGGTGGAGACAATGTCCTGTACCTACAATCCTGTAATCAAAACGAATGTCGTACATGGATAAAACATAACAGTCACACCATGAAGAGAAATCACGAAATCACAGGGTGCTCGCATTTGAGTGATGTAATCATGTCCCCTTCACCTATACAGTCACATCGAGACTGATGAAAGTAAAGCATCATTAATCAACAGATAAGCATATATCCATATCAACAACTATGCTAATCAAAAGAATAACATAAAACATAAACATTCGCATAGTGCATCATCACATCACAATATAACATCATCATCGCTCCAATGTCAGCAATCATACAACAATAACAAATATCTGAGTCTGTCAAAATAAACACACTATCTAACAACATAGCAAACCGAAGGGGTGCTACATTAATAGTAATGAAAAAACATTTAAACCAGTCAAACCCATTACATATTTCATATAAAGAAGCAAATATGAAAAGCACAATGCAGAGTAAACGTCGTGCAATGAATAAAACAAGATTAGGAATAACATAATATATTGAAATGCACAATGCAGGGTAAACATCGTGCATAGACGAGTATAGAGGAAAGGAAAACTATTGAAACCCCAAACTTGAATTGAAATGACGTGACATTCATATAAAGTGTAAGTTGAAACCCTAGATATTGAGTTACAGGTCAATGTGACAAAAATTGACATCCCATACAACATATTTGAATTCACAGGAAGCCATAATTTGTAGCAGTAGAATACTTGTAGCTTGTTAGGATGTTGTTGCTGCCTCTAGACTTTCTTCATATTTCTAGACAAAATTGTACAATTGATAATGAAAATGGGACATGCTAAATGGAAATTGCAAGAGATTGTGTTATGTATTTTTGAATTGGAAAATATGCTTATATGTTCAATGTTGGTTAGGTGTGGAGTCTTTAATACCTGTCATTTTAATTTGAAATTTGAAATTTTCTAGGATGTCTTCAATTGTTGAGTTTGTATGTATTAATGGCATGCATTCCTTGTTTGCTTGACTAGAGATTTTGGTGGTTGCAGGTGGGAAAAATAGGAGGAACCATTAGTAGAGAGGTTCGATTTGACAGATGGGACACATATGAATGATTGCTACTTGTTTGAGTGTTGTGTTGGTGGGAAAGTGGGATGGGGGTTCGGCTGGATTGGATTTGGTGATGGAACATTCTTGGCTCATAGTTCTACTCGTAGCATCCCAAGGCCCAAAAGGCGGTTGTAATGTAATTCAAGTGGTGACATTATAGGGGAGCTTGGGTTATACTAACTTTATATTTTGGGCTTTTGTTTTAAAGCGAGGGGCCAATAACAAGCAATATGGCTTGTATGTTCTTCGCGTGAGATGTGCTTTGAATATTCTCTGACATGTAAGACTACAAATATCTATTTGTGTATGAGACAAATATTCTCCAATTATAATACAATTTTGACGGTACAATGATACATGTACCTTTGTTGACTTTATAAAGGTTAATCATCTGAGGGCCATTTTCCTCCCTTTTTAAAAAAAAATTCTATGTTTTGAATACTTTATTATTTCTCTCCTTTCTTTTAATTGAGAAACTCATGAAATAGGTTTATGTATTAGCTGAAAATTGTTGAAATGGAGAATTGAGACCTTTTACTTCGTTTATGAAATGAAAGGGGGTTGATACCACTACACGGTCTATTTTATTACATTTAATCGGCACAGAACATACTAATGAAGTGGTCTTATGGAGGGGGCGAGCCTAATTTCATAGCATGTGCTGCTGTAGTGAAATGGTTCCAGGAAATATTTTCTATTCACCTGCAAAATATTAGGACTGTGCACTTAAGTTGTGAGTAGAAAGAAAACCATATAAAAACTCACTACACATTCACTGTCATCTTTCAATAACTTCTTTAATGTGTACACGAACTGCAATATTAATATGTTCATATTATTGATTGCGTATCAGAGTAGAAATTTATATAGAGAAATCCTATATGTCTAGGATGACCCATACGATCGAGAATGGTCTGATAACTAAGGTAAAGAATCAAGATAGAGATAGATGCTATGGTAGGAAATTGCACGAGGTCAAGGAGAGAGAGCCCTTCACCCAGCTGGTGGAGCTCTTTTTCCTTAAATTCCCTCCCTTGACCTGATAGGTTGAGCGCATAAATGACCGAAGATTGTCAGGAGAGAGCATAAAAGTCTGGCCTATGATAAAGGCCCTCTCTTGTTGGTCGAGAGTCCTCAACCTTCGTGACAGTCGATTTACACCAAAGCTCAAGTGGTTTGTTGTTGTTCATTCCTTTCCCTCCTTGGCAAAACGGTACAATAACTTATTCTATTTCTAAGCGTTTACCTAATTTTTCCAGCTTTCCTAGCTCTCTACTTACTTTTAGTTCATTTCTCTGTCTTTTTCCTGTTGTTTCAGTGGCCAACTACTTTTTGATTAATTTATAGCTACCTTTACTGATGTACTGCTGTTCTAGCTGCCCATATTTTGATTTATTTCTATCTACCTACATGTATATGGCTATAAATTACAATAATTAAGTTACTAACTACAATAAATGCCTCATCGTTTCCTCCCTGCTCAGAGGAAATCATTCCCAATCTTACATGAGATTTGGGATTTTAGTTGGAAAGGCTAACACAGAGAACCATTTGCTTTGTTTCGGTAGAGTTCCTTTCTATTCAACAAGATATGTGGTGGTTTTCTCCTTGCGCTTGGTATGGGTACAAACATCAAGCAAAGTACCATCGACCAAAGGTTGTGGAAAATTGGGAATTGTATCCTTAGTCTAAGTGATAGAAATATTTTCCTCCAAGTGAGATGGATCATACAACTTGTGCTTGTTCACATTGATAAATGGCTGCCAAACTGAGTTGGAAGATTCAGTCAAAAGGAACATGTCTGATTGCTTGAAGGATTTTGTAATGTCCCCGTCTGATGGGATTCAACTTGTGATGTTTTTTGTGAAACTTTTGTTTATCCAAGCAAAGCCAAACATGATCACCAACTTGAAAGGAATAAGGATATTGATGTCAATCATTAAGTGCCTTGGATTTAGCTTGAGTTTGCTAAGAAATGTCCTCAGATTTTGTGTGCAGTGTGGTCCAATATTCCACAAAGATAGAACCTTTTTCTTGCTCCTTTTGATGTTGGCAGGTACTTGGATCTGTAAGAGCAACCAAAATATCACGAGCTACCAAATGTTAAAATTTCATTACAAATGTCAAAAGGGTAATGTGCTATAGAAACATGAGTTGTTCAATTGTTGCTATATTGATTGGCATGCAAATAAGTTTGCCATTGTAAACTCATCTGATGAGAAATATGAAGAGCTCAGACTAAAGTGTTATTATCCTTTTTATGTTGACCATCTATTTGTGGATTAAAGGAAGTACAAAAGCTCAACTGACAATGTAGAAGCTTCCACAATGGTTGCCAATGATTGCTAGAAGTGACTTAAGAAGAAGTGTGAGTCACAATATGAAAAGCCCAAAATTGTCCCAAACAGGCTTGAAGAACAAGTTTGCAGCCTATGGAGTATTGATGGTCTTGGAGCATGGCATAAAAATAGCCACTTATGGAAAACCAATAGACAAACACAAATATACAATCACATCGTCACTAAGTGCTAGGAAAGCTGCTAATGAATTCCCATGGTTGAAAAGGTATTCATAAATGTTGCTATAATCCAAGTTTAATATAATCCAAGTTTACAATTTGGAGGCTTAGAATGATTGGAAAGAAAGCATTAATGGTTGTAACCCTCAACATGATTTGCATAGAAGGCTGATAAAAGTCCTGTTGAATGTGCTGCAAGGTCTTCTGGAAACCAAAATGTCCACCATAGGAGTATGTGTGAGCTTTCTTTAGCAAAATTTGGTGAAAAGGGCTTGTAGGGATAAACAGATAAGTGAATTTATACAGTAAGTTTCTTTAAAAATATAGAGAAGGAAAGGCATTGTTTCCTCACTTTCAGATGTTGTGAAGCTTGAACAATCAGACTAAATTGATTATCTACAAAGAAATTTCCACTCATCATATGCTGCACATTGAGTATAAAAAATTTTAAGTACTCAAGAAGAAGGATGACTAAGAATTTTGGCCTTTTTGTTGGCAAGAACCTTCTTACTTTTGATCACAAAATGAAACTATTAAATACAAGATCCCACTTAAATTCTAATGTTCCTGAGTCTTAGATTGAGAGTTGGAGAATTGAAGGGGTTGGTGATTTGTATGCAGAATTACCTTCTTTTTGAGAAGAGAATGATACCACTGCTTGAGTGCTTGGACCAAGGCATAGAACTTCTTGTCATAGGTGTTGTAATAGAGCATGTCTTGTGATAATGCTTTAGTATGACATCCCTCTAGATATCATCTTGTTTAAATATTGCACATATGGCATGTCGGGAAGCATCGGTCTCAACCTCAAGTGGTTGTTGCTAGTTGGAGAGAGCAAGGAGCCTTTTTCAAACAATGAAAGACTGAGTAGTCTTTGGGCTCCAATTAAGATTAAATGGACTAGTGATCTGATGAAGAGGATGGGAAATATGTAAGTACTTATGAGTGACCTTTCTATCAAAGTTCATGGTCTCCAGAAAACTCTTCAAATCTGAAATACTAGATGGAGTGGGCCATTCCTAAAGAACTTTTACTTTGTTTGGATCCATATGTATTCTATGTTTTTAAATGAGCAATCCCATGTTCTTAATTGAGGTTTGACCAAGAAGGACTTTTTGATTTTCATATTTGCTTGGGGATGATGTTGGTGAAGAAGATCTAGAATTGTTTGCACATTTATCATGTGGTTATTCTAGGACTTGTTGTAGGCCAAAATGTCATCAAGGTAGATGACAACAAATTTTCCAAAATGGGTTAGAAAACATCTTTGATCGTGCACATGAATGTGTTAGGTGCATTGGTGAGGCCAAATAGCATGAACTGCCACTTGTAGGGATAAAACTCAGTCTTAAAAGTTGTTTTCTGAACATCATGGGGATCCATGGGGATTTGATGATTCTTAGAGGTCAAATCAAGTTTAGTGAAGTACTTGGCGTCTTGACTCTGGTCCAAAAGATTGTCAAGCTGAGGAAGTGGGTAGTGGTTATTTATGGTGATTTTGTTGAAAGAACGATAATTTGTTACCAACTGCCACTCTTAATTTCTTCTTTGGCACAATAAGAGTAAGAGATCTAGAAGGAGAAGTGTTGGTTTGGATCTTGCCCTCTTTTAGCATCTGCCTGATTTGTCACTTTATTTCAGCACTCTTAATGGGTGTAGTGTGTTAATGGGGTTGATTGGATGGTTGAGAACATGGAAACAACTCAATTGAATGCTAAAGAAGCTTCCAAGGAGGATGTTCTTTAGGGTCCTAAGAACACAAAATATGCATTGTTTGACTTGGCATCCTGGATCCTAGAAAGAGTATGAAACTTATGTGTATGTTTTATTGTTGGACTGCAAGAGAGCAAAGAACTAACAAAAGAAGAAAGAGAGTTTATGCAATTTAACAAGAGTTTTGATTGCTTTAGGAGGAAGCTTGCTAACATTATTTGACTTGGCATCCTAAAAAAGAGAGTAAGAAACTTATGTTAAGTGTATGCTTTATTATTGGAGTGCCAGAGAGCAAACGACTGACAGAAGAAGACGATAGTTTATTCACTTTACCATCCTTGTGCAGTCAATAGATCTTGTGGAAGACATCAAAGATGGCCTTATGGCCATATTGATAATGTTTTTCCATTATCAGATTGTATCAATCTAGAGGAGTAATATCACAATAAAATGTATCTTGGAATGGTTCAATGGAAAATGTGACAAAACAATTGTAAGACACAAGTGTGGAATGTCACTTTGTTTCAACCCACCCCAAGTGGTATGAGCACAAATTTTTTGTAGTTGGCAATTGAAGTTTGTCTACCAACTTCTCTAAATAAACTTCTTTTGGCTACTATTATTAAGGATAAGCTCTACCAATCTATTCTTGTTTTTACAATTATGAGTGAATAGAGTTTTCCCATTGTTGGCAATATGATCATTGGCCATGAGAACGTGTGGAGGATTAGAAGCGTTGGGATCAATAATTTGGATCTATAGAACTTCATTTTGTGAAATTCACTCTGCAAATCGGGTCTTCTCCTTCTTTTCTGAGAACACAACATTCATTGATAGAATGTTCTGCATGCTTGAGGTGGGCACAACAGTTCTTTACATTTCCAGATAAGGGGCTTGAGTCCTTAATGGATCCACCTAGTGAAGAATACCCACTCTTGGATGATAAGTGAGTTGCATGAGAGGAGCTAGAAGGGGAAAATGATGAAAGAGTATTTTTAATTTGAAAAGAAAAAGATTGACTTGGCTTTGGTTGTGCCTTTTGTTTCTTTGATTCCACCTTTAAGGAAATCTGGAAAGATTAGTCTTACGAAGTGATGATGTAGAGCTCAAAGTAATGTCAAAGATGAGAAAACAAGCTGAGGACAAATTTGATGCAAAAGATCTCATTGATGTCCTATACATCCAACCTGATAGAGAGGTGATTGAATTGCTCCATGTATTGTTGGACTGATTTTCCAAATGTCTGGAAAATATGGCGCCACTATACTAGTATATCTTTGTTGAAACTGGATTGAGATCCTGTCCAATAGGTCACTTTAAAATCTATCCAAGTATTAATTTCTGGTTGCTCTATCGCCTCTAGAAGTTGGACATGAGGTTGACACTAGGTGAATATTTTATCATTTATACAAACATTTCTATCATGATTTGTTCTTGGGGGCATTACTAGATGGGCACTATAGTAGCAGATGAGTTCATTATGTGGTATTTCATATTGGGGAAAAATAAATAGGTATTAAGGATAGAGAGTGTAATTATAGTAATGTTTTTTTCTTAGGTATTAGGGGTAAGAGCATGGATGGGGTTGGTGGTTAGGTCTAATGAATAGGAAGTTGGGTAAAATAAATAAATAAATAAACATTTATATGTATTTACTTTTGGCTTTCATGAGGGCATAAAGAGGAATTGGTTATGCTATTTATGTAGGGATTGCATACAAATTTTTTTATTCTTAAGTGGTTGAAATGTGTAATATCCCTTGAGAATTTGGCCTTGTTTTGCTGATTTGAACTTCAAGGAATATTGTCAAACTGTTGTCTTGCAACTTCTGTACTTACTAATTGTAGTTTCTTTTTGATATTTTTGATGTAGAAGATGATAATATGCATTCAATGAACTCAAATGAACATGTACCAAAGTCTGAAACTAATTGAGGATGCAATGTATCATTCCTTTTGGATTTTCAATTAAGATAGATGACTGAAAATGCATGTAACTGATACCTACAGCCAATAAACATTTCTACAAACATTTGGCATGCATACTCAATGACTTCTCTAATAGTATGTAGACTGAAAATGCATCTACAACTGCTAATCATTCAGTCAAACACTTTCAATGCAACCTAAATATGTAATAAGATCATCTACAACCATGGGACATTTTAACAAACATTTGTCATACATCCTAATGACTGAAATATATAATCATGATATTGACATATTAACAAACAATTGATATG
Organism: Sequoia sempervirens; assembly: GCA_007258455.2. Lineage (NCBI taxonomy): Eukaryota > Viridiplantae > Streptophyta > Pinopsida > Cupressales > Cupressaceae > Sequoia > Sequoia sempervirens. Next base: position 21,428,452 of record VDFB02373365.1, on the reverse strand, counting down.
CAACCTTATTCCTCCTTTATTGACTATAGAAATGATTGATTACAAATAGAATGCAAATGCCAAGACTCTTGGCTTACAATCATGAATAATGCTATTACAAGTTTGATATTAAATGTGCACCTATAGCCACTATATGGTAGCGCCTCTACAATCTGATATGACAATGCAAATATGCTAAATACCATGAAAGAACCCGAAATATGTATGCTCCTATATTTGATGAAGATGTGGCAGCCTTGGTGCATCAAATGAAGACTTCTCCAAGCCAAATTGAACCTCTAATGGAGCCATACCTTTTCTTGCTTGACAACTTTTTGTATAAATAAATGCAGCAATAATAGGTCTCCAAATTGATGTAGAAATGATTGGCAAGCCAAGAGAAATATTTTCCTCAAATGCCCACAAAAATCTGATGTGTCAATGAGATGCAATGAATGAAAATGTGAAGTCCTCCATGGCTGGTCAACCCAATTGTAGCAGTCTGAAACAAAATTGCAGACCTTGTTTTAACCTCCAAAACTCTGCAAGAATGATGCCCTAGTCACCCAAGATGAAGTGCTCAAAGCCCATGAAGAAAGGATGCAAGAATGAATCTATGCAAGCCAAAATTTGAAGACACATATGCAGATCGAACCCTCCAAAATCTGAATCTTATTCTCCAACAAAATCCTTATTTCACCCAATGAAGAAGACTGAATTTCTCCAACAAAAGTCTGTAGTTAATCTCCTTGAATCGATTTCTCCTTAACATCAAAATTTTCCAGAATCATCCTTATTCAAAGGACTGAAATATTTCCACAAGTTGTGAATGATTTGTTCTAATAGAATCACCAAAATATGCAATGAAGTCTAAATAGGAAGTCTGAATTAACTTCCTCAATATTCCAAACTAGGGTTGATATTTCACAACCGAAATTGGAAGTAACCAGCTAGGTTTGGTCTTTCACAAACAAGAGTGGAAATCAACAAGCTAAGCATTCAACTTCAGCAATATAATAGAAAAGATGTCAACAACCAAGATGCCCAAATGCATAGCCCAAGCTTCTTTTTATACTTTTCATACCTCATCACCAAGAAGCTTTTAGAATATTTTATTATTTTATTTCATTAAGTGACTTTTTGATATTATTTTATTTTTAGTCACTTTATTATTAAATTAATTAAATATAAAGTCACCTTATGATATTGTATTTTTATGATAACTTTATAAATAATTAATTTAATATTTAATTTAATTAAAATAATTAATTAATCATCCTCATGAATTACAATAATTGGACAACTTAATTAATTAAATTAATTAAATTAATTTGCCTCCAAATCGGGGACATGACAAAATGATGGTGGTTTTTGTATATCATAGAAGAGAGACATTTTTATGTAAAAAGGGGGATTTGACCTATGTACACCTTGTAGGACAATATATAAGTGAGAATTGACTCTCCTTGTGGGAATCCACTAGGATGGTCTCATGCATAAAAATTAAAATTCATGTCTCACTTGGAAATGGTAAGAAAATAAAGCTTTAGCTTTATTTCTTTTGTTAAAGATCAATGGTTACCTTATTTAGATTCTTGCAACACAATAATACTAAAGAGTTAATTTTTAGTTTTTGTAATGTCCCTCTCTTGATTTTCCCTAGGATTGGCCTATTGATCACAAATTGCAGCAAATTGGGGTTAGGAGTTTGTCTTACCAAATAAATATCTCTTTACTGATGCAATCATAGGTTTGAATCCTACAATCACCACATGAACTATATATATATCCATAGATTGTCAATATTGCAAGCATATTAGGATTTTGGGAGAAGGGACATGATGGGTCCGCCCGAAGCCATTTCTACACCAAGCCTAAGAGGGTGTCTACCATAGCCCTCTCCCTTGGCGGCTTGTATCTGCTTTCCCCATAAATGCCTCAACCCCCTAAAGACACTTGCCATCTTCTGGAATTGGGCGGGGTCGTAAGTAGATTACTTGTCTCTCTGTGTAAGTGCCCTTTGGTCCTAGGAGTCATTGTAGTCAACTCTAGAACGGCCTACTCACTTAGCCTTGTTTACCCCTTCACCCTAGGCCCTTTCTACAAGGTGGGTTTCAAACAATCACATAAATCTATCATAAGAAATTATACATTAAGCATTCTTTATTCTTTATAAGCAATATGTATACATAAGCAAAACATTGATTGGCAGAATATACCCCTGTATATATATATATATATATATATATATTTGATAACAATAATCTACTTGTGATCACCGCTCTGTATGTTCTCCTCCCTTGATCGATCTGTTCTCAAAATTCAGAAGATATTGCTTAAAGAGAAACAACATATTAGTTTCAAGTGAATAATGACTAGGGATTAATAATTGCTGCAAGCATCATTATTGAGTAATCATATAGTATATATATATATATATATAGATAATTATTTCTAATTGTTTCTAATCTTCCAATTACCACATTATATGAACTTATATATTTATATTTATGGATATGTAATTATATTAAACTTACTTCCCTTATAGATTTATCTTTTGTCTTCATATCCCTCTCATTGAGACCTCTCCCTATTCACATATATCTCCTCTTAATATCTGCTCTTTTTATCAGAAGTAAGTCCTTCCTTTTATCTCTTTAAATCTGCATCTGCCTCTTTTAGATTTATCTTTTGTCTTCATATCCCTCTCATTGAGACCTCTCCCTATTCACATCTATCTCCTCTTGATATCTGCTCTTTTTATCAGAAGTGAGTCCTTCCTTTTATATCTCTTTAAATCTGCATCTGCCTCTTTTAGATCTGTATATATCTCCTTAGATCTGCATATTGCTCTATCTCTCCTTATGAATAGAAATTTGCTGCTCTTATTTTCTGTTTGATTTATTCCTATTCGTAATGTTCATTCCTTCCTGATTCCTTCTCCAGATCACACTATCTTCCTCTTCCTTCCTTAAAAATTTCTATTGTATATTCTTTTATTGTTTAATACCACTTCTCCTGCTTACCCAAAATACAGACCTTATTTCTTCTTGATTGATTTTCCCCCCTCTCCAACTCACATGACTTTCTTCTCTTATACATTTTCAAGGGGGATGATTTATTTGATAGATACATAACTTCCCAAGAAGACATCCCTTCATAACATATCGCTGCAATAATGACCTCTCTTTAATTTAATCGTTGCCTTTTGTTCTTATGCATATGTCATTAGGGATCGCTGTATATATTATTGGTTATTATATGATTTCCTTTGCTGCCTTCTAAAATATAATTGCTGCTGTAACACATCATATATTTTCTTGTTTTAATATGTTTATTTTTATACTAACTTTTATATTTTAATAATAATAATATATTATGATAATTATAATTAATTATTGTATTATGATATTTATAATATTAAATTGTTAATATTTATTTTTATATTAGTTTTCTTTATATATATCTATAATAATATTAATTTGCTAATATTTCTTAATATGTATTTTGTTATTTCTTTTATTTATTTATTTGCATTTGAATGTTTGATATCTTAGTGTTACACTTTCAGGGACATGACAGTTTTGGTGGGTAGGTATGATGTTATGTCCCCAAAATTGTAACACATTGAAATGTAAATAAATGAGAAAATAAATAAAGAAATATATATATATATGCGCAATTTTATTATTATCAATAATTATAAATTTAAATAATAAAAACATCATTATAATTATGACTATCTTGAATAATGTTAATACTAACATCATAATTAATAAACCATCAATATTATTTATTATAGATATCATAATAATAAATAAAATTAATAATAATATTAATACAAGATACTATGAATAACCCCTGCCAACGATCCCTAGCAAGAGACAAATAATAGTTAATAAACCAACAATAAACAACAAACGTAATAAAGCGAACCTAATAAGTAGCGGCCATAATAAATAGCATAATAAACAAGTGAACATAATAAACAGCATAAGCAGCAAACATAATAAATCCTCAATAAGACAAAAGCAGCCACCCATTTTAAGAGACACGATCCTTGAAAGGGATGGGCAATATCAAATGAAACGTCATGCCTTTATGAAGATCGATGGGGTATTTAAGGCAGGTGCTCTAAACAAGAGGAGCATCGAGGAGGATGTCATGCGAATAAGAGAAGATTTTGTGCAGGCTGTGAATAGATTTCAGTTCAAAGAAGGGGGAGGAATATTTTCAAGAATATGAGGACACAAGCAGAACCAAGAACTGTAATTCTGATTTGTATTGAGGTCAGTTAAATATTCATAAAATTAAATATACACACACATATGTGTGTAGGTAGATGTGTGAATTATATGTGAATATACAATAATGATACTTGCAACAATTATTAAGCTTTATAAGTAATTATGATATTTTAATAAGTATGGATAGTAGATTCTTATCTGCTTCATCAACACTAACAATATCTTTTAAGTGTGAAGAACAGATCGATTGGGAATAAAGGTGAAATGAAGGAAAAGGGGTTCAATCAAAGTGAATTAACAAAATGATGAACCTCACTTTTCACTTGTTATTTCATTCAATTATGCATAGAAGAACATTAGAAAACAAAACTAACTGTTATAACAGTAAAAAGGTAGATTTTAAGATGTTGAAATGATGTGTACCTAATAGAAAAAGTGCTTTTTCGGGCCTCTCTGAGGACTCGTTCGCCTAGTGGCAAATGGGTCCCTGCTAGGGTTTTGGAAAATTGATATCTGGGTTCTGTTCTTCAATGTCTACACTCCCCGATCCTAGGTGTTCAACTCTTGAAAGTTGGAAATAAACTTTGTAGAAGACTTTCTGTAATCTTGCAAGAAAGATGACAACTTTGACAACTTTTGCTTTCCACTTGATCTTCAACCTAAAACTTGTAATCACATGTCAAAGGAGAAGAAAAATGTTGTTTGTTAGGGAATAGGGGTTTGCCTTGGTCAAACCCTGTTTTGGTAATTAAACCTTATGATGAAACAATGAAATATGAAGGATGAAACATGAAACATGAAACAATGATACCTTGGATGAAATCTTGGATGATAAATCAACAAGCAGAACTCGATGCCCATTATGCGAATGACACACGTGCTCACTTTGGGGTAGTGGAACCTTAGGTCGTACACTAGGTGAGTATCCCAAAAGGGTGGAAAATGAGAGAATCATATTAGGCTTCCATACCACATCAAAGTTATCCTCCTTACAACTTCGATAAGGCACCACAATGCTAAACTCTTATGAATATTATATTTATAGATTTTTTTAAGGGGATCTTGCTTCATTTGTGTAAGGTCTTCTTCTTAGGGGTCATTGTGCCTAATGTCTCCAAGAGAGGACAAGTCAAGAGTAATAGGTTGCCATGTATGGGATGCCTTGCTTCGCATCAAGCCACTAAGGGAAATTTGTACAATTAGAAATATCGCAATCTTGGAGGCCATCAAACCCAATGACACCACCAAGAAAAGGATGCATCACAAGAAAAAGAAAATCACTCCATGAAATATGCAAAATGTCAAAAGACCTCATCGATATATGCTCCCACTTTAAAGCGGTTGCTAATACCATTGATGTGAGCAATTGCTTTAAAGTAGCCAATATTCCATCCCAAGACATGAGAGCTTACTCGGAAAGCCCTATGCCAAGTCATATGTTCCCGAAATATAGCTACATCATGAAAAAGGAAGGAGGGGTTGCCCCTAGAAATATAGAAGGGATCTATGGATCCAAAGTCAATATATCTTTGCTACAATGTTGTCATAGAGCTCAAAAATGTCATCATTTCCCAAATACTCATAGAATTGAAAGAATGATACATAGAGAGTGAAAACAAAGAAAAATCCTTTGGGTCAATATGGAAGAGACCTAAATGTCTTGATGCTTTGCATCATCCCCAAAAGGAAAACAAAAGACAAATGAAAAAGGTTAAAATGTTTACGACATAAAGAAGAAGCATTGAAACTCATATGGTTAAAAATGAACATGCATTCTCATGTCATGGGTTTAAAATGAACTATGTATTTCACGCTCCAAGTTAAAATTTTAAAGAGAACAAAGTGTCTTAAGTGTCTTCCTCACATTATAACTTTGGTAACTAAAATGTACAATTGTCTCCAATTTTGTCACCCTGATTCAATAATAGAAGTATCCTCTCCCCTTGCACACTTGTGTGATCTTGGGTGCAAGAGAAACTGTTATTGACTCTAGGAATTGGGCCTTCCTTGGTGGGAAAAATTTCTCACCCCAAGGCGACTCAAACCGACAACATAGCTCTTTAGCCGAGCTACCCCCAACCGGTATATAAATGTGAATCCTAATGGAAAACTTAGGATTACGAGTGTGGATGTGTCACACAGACAAGTGAACTCCCCAAAACCTTATTGAGCTTAACCTCTTCAAGTTGGAGTTCCTCCTTATTAGAGCTAATCTTTCCCCATGTGTGGCCACTCAAGTAGGGGTCCTAAACTAAAAACCTTTGTGTAGTTGCCAAAATCACATCTATTTGCTAGCACAACAATGGTCATTGTAAAGGCATCCAAATTCTCGCAGTTCTTAGTAGAGGTGATCAGCCTACCATGGGAGATTTATGGGGGTTGGAAGCTTGGCTGACCTGAGAAGTGAGTGCATTGTAAGGGGGAGCTCATGTGGCCAAGCTTTTGTATTCATCTGCTAAGAATAAGTGCGGCTGGGGAAACCCACATGGAATCTAGTAAATATAGTCCTTGCCTAACCTAGGATTGTGCTTGTCTTCATTGTGCATGTTTTCAATTTTTTCAAAGACAAGATATTGTGTTTTCTAAGTGTTTTCTAAGACATTCAAACAAACAAACACCTTTCACAGACTTGGAAACAATCATTCAACTTGAAACAAATATGAAATTTGGCCAAAATTGCAAACAACTAGACCTTCATTTTGTTTGCAATGCATTTGTTGCAACACACTCACTATTCTGAGCTGCATTTGACACTTTTTGCAATGCATTCAATCTAATAATTTGCATTCGCCACTCTGTGCAATGCATTTTCCTACCTACACCGCATTTGATTCACAAAACACCGTAATCGCCTTACTCAGCCGCATTTGTCACTTGTAAAGCCACATTCGTTGAAACCGTGACACGTTTGACAAACTGCAATGCATCTGTGACCTGAAATGACACATTTTCTTGGAAAAAACAAAAACCCTATCATAGTCCAAAACCAAAAATCAAACTTGTCCAATTTGCTATCAAACATCTTTTTCTAGCAGCCTCTGTTAAAAACTAGACTAGAAATTTCTCAAAACCTTCATTCTTTTGCATACTTTAGCTTGCATTTACTCATAGGTCCAAACTTGCAATTTTTTAGTTGCGTCCTTAGAGTCCATCATCATTTTCATCTATAAACAAGTCTTTAGGTCCTCATTTCATTTGCATATTTTGGAATAGGGAAGCTTACCATACTTTTCAAAATCATTGCCTTCAAGAGTAGGTTATCATTGGACTTAGTCAACATTATTTCCCTTAGTCATTGTTCTTTTGTGAGACTTTCCAACTTAAAAGTCTAGTTAGGAAACCTCACTTTGTCATCTTGTCAACTTTCCCTTTAGTCACACCAATAAGTCCTTTAATGATCCAAATTAAGACATAGATTAAGCTTTGGGTGTCAAGTAAACCTTTTCTAAAATTCCATCATTATTTATACCTTTTACATTTGCATACCTTAGAAACTTTCAAGTCACCTTATTCCTCATTTTGAATGCCTTATTTCAAAAAATCCAAAAAATAATAAATAAATAAATAAATAATAGTCCTCATTGTCCTTTAACATTTCTCAATTCCTTTAGTCAACATTGTCATATTGCATTCCTTATTGTCAAAAACCCAAAAAAATAGTTTGCATTTTCATCCCTTATTTAAAAAACTCCAAAAACATAGTTGTCATTTTCATCCCTCTTCCTAATTTGAGAAACTCCGTATATGGTTGAAACTAGGCTTCAAAGAAAAAGAAGACAAATGGCTAATTTTGGACAAGATGCCAACACTTATATCTTTTCCAATGACATGAATCAAAACATGAACCAAGACACGTCCTTTATCAATCCTTTCAATGACATGATCATGCCATCTTCCTTGCACAACCCCTTTGAACCATTCATACGTAGAGATGAAAAAGGATGTGTGTTCAAGGAAGACATAGAAGCTGCAACTCAAAATCCTGAAGTGGCAACTTTTGTGGAATATTTGGTCTTGCATGATGGAGATAGATATTTATCCATGCTTTTACACCAAGGCACCAAATTTCCATGTGGCTTTGACATTAAAACTCTGAGGGCAACATCACCTAATCACAATGCCAACAACAATAATGTGAACAACACGTCCAAAACTAGTCAACCCCAAATAATGCAAACAATACCTTTGTTGGTGCCACCTCACAAATTTCCACAAGCACTATCAATGCTACCTCTAATGACACATCCAATCAAAACACTTCCAACACAATTAATGCAACATCTATTGGAGGGACACCAACTATGTCACAAGCCATGTGACAATCAATGCCTACAATGTCAACAACATCCTCATAGTTAATTGGTGCTACGTTTGGATCCTCAATAATGGGGGAAAGCTCTTCAAACCCTATATTTGGAGCTTCATCTAGTGCCATGGGAGCATCATCATCAAATCCTTTCATTGGGTCTTCATTCAATCCCTTTGGAGGAAATAAATGACGACTTTCTATTACAGGACCACAACCAAACATCAACACGCCATCACAACTTAACACCAATACCCACATCCCTCAAAGGTAGAACACTAACGTTCCCCATGGACAATTCTACCAATTTGGACAAGGCAATCAGATCACATAGCATATATCTTCATTTGGGCACCAAAATATACAAGGTCAACTATCGACTAATATGGCTAGAGGACACATTCCCACATATGCATCACACATCCACACTCATCAACACATCCCTAATCAAAACTTGCAACATTCAAATCAAAACACGTCATACGTATCACAACAACACATTCCACAACAATATCAAAATGCATATTCACAACAAATTGGCACTCATGGGATACCCATCACACCTATGTGTGATGCAACAATCCTATAATTGACGCTTTGATAGGTCAAGTGGAAAAATTGAAAAAAGAAAAGACTATGCAAATGTCCAATAAAAAGCCACACACATCATATGACCTATGTCCATACCCTTTCGACACAAGTCTATACATGCCACCATTCCTTCCTGGATATGTGGTGCCAAAATTTGCTAAATACAAAGGCAAGACAAACCCCCTTGAACATATTTGAGAATTCACAACCAATTGTGTGGAAATTTCCTATGAACATACGTACTCGATGAGACTCTTCCCTAAGAGTCTTGCAAGCCTTGCATTGGAATGGTTTGCCACTTTACAAAAGGGAATAAAATCATGGGAAAAACTTGCAAACAAATTTGTGGAAAATTATGCCTATAACATTGACACAAATGTTTCCATCACCAGCCTATGCACACTTACACAAGAAGAAGCTGGTGAGACCTTCATCCCGTCCTTCCAAAGATGGATGAGTTTAGCAAGTCATTGCCATATTGACATACCTGAGAAAGAAAAATTCAACATGTTTGTCCAAACCCTCCTAGGCCCATTGAAATACAGCTTGTAAGTCCACTATTGCATGACCTTCATAGACTTAGTCAAAAAGGGTGTCCAACTTGAGAAGGCCCTTATTGCTAAAGGAGAACGAAAATATGGCCCTAAGAATATGAACACAAACCCACCTGTGGACAAAAATAAATACTAGGTCAAGAATAAACACATTACCAATGATGGCATTGTTGACGCTAAGGTAAAAAATATGAGTCCAATACCTACTCTTAAAGGAGCTCCACCACAAAATACACCAATGACACACCAACACCTATTGTTAATTCCATCCAAAATAGTCACAATAATCAAAATAGTCAAAACCAAGGGCAACCATGATAGACTAGGCAATTCCCAAAGCGACGCACATATACTCCCTTGGGTGAAACAATTGAAGATGTCCTTAAAAATCTCCTTCAAAATGGTGTCATCACATTAGAAGACCCTAAGCCATAAGAACCAAGAAAATTTAAACCATCATGGTGAGACAAAAATGCTTTTTGTGATTACCACTATGCTAAAGGACATAAAACCTCCTCTTGTCCACAACTAAGAAATATGGTACAAGACCTCATTGAAAATCACACAATTGAACTAGGTGGACAAGAATTTGCGTCAAATTACAGAACATATTATTCACAAAAACCCACTGCATGACCATGGTTCAAATAATCCCTCTAAGTCAGGTCTCAAGACTAATAATATTTGTGCTAACTATACCCACACTGCCTTCGACTATTCTGGTGGATCCATTATAAATCATGTTCGAGCTGCTAACAAATATGTCAATACAATTACTGTCAAGAGGGCACCTAAATGTAATGTCAACACTAGCAGCAAAAAAGTCACTATAGTTGGTCCTCCTCCCCCTAGGTAGCTGAAAATCACGATACCTAGTCTATGTGCTAAGCAATCACAATCAGGTCCATCTACCAAACAAACGCAACCTAAGGGATAGTTCAACCTCATTGACCAACTAGGAAAGACACCTGCTCAGATCTCTATACTTGAGCTATTATGCATTTCTCCTGCAAATAAGGCCATACTTGACAAAACCTTACAAGAATCCTATGTCCCTCATGATATTGGTGTCAACCAGTTTGAAGCCATGGTGGGATACCTTAGTACACCCCATCATGTAACATTTTCAAACCAAGATTATTCGTCACCAAAGTCCAATCATAATGAAACATTACAGATCAAAGTCTTTATTCATAAGCATAAGGTCAGACGAGTTTTAGTAGATGGCAGAGCAAGACTAAATACATGCTCCTTAAAACTGGTTAAGGCTCTAGGTTTCTCTGATGTTTACGTAGACACTACAAAGAGCATTTTTATAAAGGTGTATTATGATGAAGAACATTCCTCTCAAGGTATTATCACTCTTCCTATCCGAGGTTGTCTGATCATTTTAGATACAACTTGTCAAGTCTTGGATCTTGAACTACCTATAACATTTTGCTTGGTTGACCTTGGATTCATGCCTTAAAATTTGTTCCATGCACCTACCATCAGTGCTTGAAGTCCCCCTTTGATGGCACCGAGATCACCATATATGGAGACACTGATCCCTTTCATTATTGCACCAATCTAAGGGGTATTTCAGAACACCAGGTGCCCATCAATCAAGAAGCTCGAAGCTCCTCTTCTTCCAAATACATCAACCCATCCACACTCACCAAACCATCCACATCCACTCCTTCCACATCTTCTACCACACCATCTCCCTCCGCCCCGAAGGCTGATCCTAATATCAAGATCCAAGACTAAGGTTGAAAAGAATATATAAATTAAACACGACCTACTACATCACCAAAATACAAAAATAACCTAAGGCTTATGGTCGACCTTGTTTTAGAATGGAGCCTAAAGAGATTTTTTAAAGTTCCTCCATCATGCATTTTTATAATATGGGTTGAAATGAGAAAAGAAGATGTCGAGGATATATCAACTTGGATTTACAAAGACCTAGAAGATCCATCCCCATTACCAATCCATATATATGGAAAAGGATATGATATAATGAAGGAAAAAGGCTACGATGGAACTAGTGGCCTTGGAAAAATAAAAACTGGAATGCAAGAACCGATAATACCTTCCTGAAGACCAAAACTTCTTGGACTAGGGTTTGGGCTACTCAAAAATGATGATCGACATACCAATGTACTTTTGGGTGAGGGTGTGAATGCTTCAGAAAGTGTCAAGACTATTGAGGATTCCCTTACCAAAACTGACTCCTATGAGTGGGAATTTGAGTCCCAACAATCATTGAGTGACTATTGTCTCGACAAATTTTTCCTTGAACCTGGAGAACCTACATTTGAAGAAATATTCTGGAAAATGTTTAAGGTTGATCCAACATAGAATAATGACAACCCAAAAGTCCCAAGGAATAGACAAGATTGGGGTAGACTCTTTTTTCCATGAAATAATGACAAGTCTAAATCATCTCCTAATCCCATTGGCCATAACCCTGACATCTCTTTCCAGCCATCTGAACCTAATGACCACCATTCAGATTCATCTGAGTCATCACATGACATGAGTGACTATGACTCCACTCCCTTTGTCCCATACTTTGCTAATGAGTATGAAACAAGTGAAGGAGAATACTGGATAGAATCAAACTAGGAGTTGGAAGATGACAATTTCATTTTCAACCTCTCCAAATCTATCTGCATGCTTTCTATGTCCTCCCCATCGTTCACCAATACTGATGATGGAATTTCCCTCATCTACCCAAAACTAATTGATTGGGATCAACGAGGCCTGCCAATTATGGACAATTTCAAAATGATGAAGCCATTGCAAAATTCATGGGAATTCACGGTGACATTCTAAGTGGAGACCACAAGGTTGGATTTTCTATTGACCTAGATCCTACTATGGGGAGACTGCACCATCCTCTAGTCACAAAATTAAAAATAAAAATAAAACAAAAAATGATATATCTTTAGGTGAAAATTGAAAGGCACCTTCTGATGATAAAAAAGTAAAAATAAAGGAAATATCCATGGGTGAAAACCTCTTTGAGGCGCCCAAAGATGGAGGATTGGAATTTCTCCCTATGACTCAAGAAAAATTAGCAATGCTCATAGATAACGCCATGGAAGTCAACATAGCTACAATAGAAGATCTCAAAATTGTCCTCTTTGCAACATCTTTCACAAAGGAAGAGAAACCTAAATTTCACAAATTCTTTTCAAAGCATAAAATTAACTTTGCATGGTCCTATGTTGATATGCCTGGGTTGGATCTAGAACAATTTTTGCACCATTTTCCATTACTTCCAGATGCCAAGCCAATAAAACAGAAGCTGCGTAAGATGCACCCACAAATTGCCTTGTTGGTCAAAGAAGAACTTAAGAAATTGCTAGATGTGGGATTCATATGGTCAATAGACTACACTACATGGATAACAAATCTTGTATGAGTCACAAATCCAAACAGTCAAATCCACATTTGCACAAACTTTCTTGACTTGAACAAAGCTTGCCTGAAGGATGACTTTCCATTACCAAACATAGACATCATAGTTGACCTTACAATAGGATACAAGATGTTGTCACTCATGGATGGTTTCTCAGAGTATAATTGTTGGATGTTGTGGATTTTTTTTTGATATGTGGTTGTCATTGATGTCAACACTATTAGCATTTGGTATATCAGTTGTTGTATATGTCAAGGATATTGAGAAAATTGTAAGAGAAAGTGTTCTAGGTTCCCAGTGGAACTATGCAGGTCATGAAGGTGTCTTGTTCTGTACGTTGAAGATTATCTAGTGTGGATTAAAGGGTTTATTTTTTAGTATATCTAGATCATCTACTGGAGGTTTCTGAGGTCTGCATGAAGTTTTGATTGTGTTATGGTCTGAAAGTGTTTTTGTGGTCTCTATCAGTGTTCCTGAATGAATATTGTGTGATGATGTTAATCTCAGTTGTTGCAGATGTTTCTCTATTGATTCTTGGTGCTCTTAGATGTCTCTAGATCATTCTCTATCTTTTTGGTATTTCCACATTGACCGATGAGCTTGTGATTGAAGATCTTTTCTTGCGCATGTTCAATTTTTATGTTCCTGGCTAACATGTTGGTGGTAGCATGTGTGGATCTTTGTGCTGAAAGTAACTAAATTCTTTTTGTGTTGGAGATGTTAATTTGGGTCTCAACTATGTTGTGGTCGACCTTGGTGGATTCGCATTAAAATTTTATTTGTAAATTTGGGCCAACATTGTAAATATGTTCTATTTCCTTGGCCAACTAAGTTGTGATGAAATATCATGTAACAAATATATGAGTGTGATTGTTTCATCAGTGAAGAGTGTGCTTCATGTGCTCCTATGTATGTATGTGAAAATATCATTTAGTTGTAAAGCATAGTGTGAAGAATATTGTGTGAAGTGTGAAGAAGCATTGAGCTTAATTGGAACTATAAGCAGGCTTGTGCAAAAGCTATTTTCTCAGTTCATACCCTCTAGATTTTTAATCCTATTCTGTTGGGTAGTGAGCCCTGTTGGAACTATAAAATTCTAAGAATTTTACAAGTTGTTTATACCCATGAGTTTCTGAATGAGTCCTTACCATAGACACAAAAATTCTCTCTTCATAACATTTTTCCCATATTTTTCCATGTGGTCCCATAGAATCCATCGAGTCATGAATATTTCACTATATAATCCATATCGGCAAGAGATGGTTAGGGTCTCCCCGATCCATAATGTTTTTTTGGCTAATATACATCTATTGTAGGTCTATTGGCAAGACTCCAGAGATGTCACACCGATCAGAATTCATATGCAAACACCCATCAGCAGGACACAGTTCATTGTTTCGGCGACAGAATGACATCAGTGAGAAATATTTCATCGGGATGAGTCATAGCGAAATCATAATGTCTTACTGATTGGTGCCCGAGAAAATGATTTGGCTAAACCAAAAGTCTTCAGAGTGAGGTCTTGCCGAATGTATTATGTCTTACCGACTAGCGCATAGAAAGACGTATCGGCTAGACTAAAGGTTATCGGAATAAAGTCTCAGCGAATGCACCCGGTCTCACCGAAAAAGCATAAGGGGATTATATCAAATGACTATCGAAATGAAGTCATGCAGTCTTGCCAACTCATATGTCACGCCAAAGTATTGTTTCATCGGTGAGAAAATGATTGTGTCTCAGCGACCTAAAAGTATTAAGGGATATCTATCAGCAATACAATGGTTATCGCTATATGTCATAGCGAGTCATTGTAGGTCATACCGATTAGAAAGCAAAGTGAACTTATCACCAAGACAATAATTATTGAGGAGAGTCATATCGAACACACAAGAGTCTTATCGATCAAGATACAAAGGGTTACATTGGCCAGAGTTAAGCCGTCGGTGAAATTTCATGTAGCATATGTTTGGTCTTGCCGATACTATTGAAGGTGGGTCCCATCATTCCATGAAGTCTTACCGACTCCTATGTCACAATGACACAATTCAAACTTGGAGATACGTTCGGTGAGACTGGCTTCTTCAGCAAGAGCTATGTGAATCATACCGAATGAAGGTTCATCGGTAGGAAAATTGCAAATGTCACGACAATCAGAAAGTGAACTTAAGGAAATATCTGGATAAGACACAAGGTGATATATGAAACCTCTCCCCGACTCAGAATTGTCACAGCGACACATGAGACGAATGGATATTTCTCGGTGAGACATCAAATGTCGATGAGACGGCAGGACGTTATAGCGATGCACATTTTTTGACTGTTGGTGAGACATTGAAGTTTGGTATAACTGCAGGATGCCTCGGCGGATGTCTTCAGCGAATGTTAGTAGAAGCCCGAATACAAATGATCACCGACATTTGAATACGAAGCGATGTGTCTTTTCAAATACTGATGTATAAATGTTCATCTTCGGTTATTAAGAGAGGGAATAGTAGATAGGAAGGAAGGGGGATAGAGTAAAAAAAAATACAGTAGGATACAATTTTTTTTGAGACTATGATGTGATGACTTTTTTCTGGTGTCAATTGTCTATTGTGCTCATTGAAAGTATTACTAAAGTTGTCTCCAAGATTGATGCTTTCTGGTTATTTAAATTGATGTAATAAGTTTATATTCAGTTTATTAGTGCACATTTGTTGTATCTGTATGGTTGATTGATTGGCTCTTTCAAGAAAATATTAAATCCTTTTAATTGATCACAGTAATCAAGGAAATTTATCTGGATCATTAAGAAGAACTTGGTAGTCACAGTCTTGCATGTTTATACAAGTTATAAACTAAAACATATGCCAAAAAAATTGAATTTTTTCTAGAAAGAAGTTGCTCATTTAGATTTCATTTGACTCTGCATACCCAATAAGGCACTAGTCTCTGCATTTTTATCATTTAGTTTCATTCATTCTTTACATATTTTAACTGAACATATTAGGTCTTTGTTTTTATATTGCTATACAATTTATACCAAATCAGGTTTCATTTGTCCACTCCCATTTTCCATTGTGGGAAAAACACTTCAAGAGAGATAAGCACAAGTCAAGTATGCCTCACTCATATAGGTACACCTACCTAGGTCTGGCAACACCTGAAGAGTAGAAGGTTCAATTCATTTGGCCTTGTTTGTTACCCTAAAACGTTGTGAAAGCTTGGCAACCTTTCGTGGTTCAAACCTGTGTTTTTGAGAGCTAACAAATTGGTGACTCTGTTGGGGAGTGAACTCAGAATCAGGGCCTTGATCATAGAGTCAGAAATCCTATACAGAATCCACTGGGAATAAACAAACATTATATCACTTTAAGAAAGTGAGTGGCGACTCTGACAAAAAATTGCATCTGTTCAAACATGAATGGGAGAAGATCTCAATATAGGGGAGGTCATACTAGGGCTCCTGCTGGCAGCAGTAAGTGGACACACAAAGATGATAAGGTTGATAAGGGTAAGAAGATAAATGAGGACCAGTGCATAACTAACAAAGACAAAGCACCAAGATCACATTGTGAAACATATGATCGTTATGATACATGGAAAGATAATTCAAGTGCAGAACCTTGTACCCCTGAAGAACAAAGAAATCCATTTTATAATCCTAAAAAAAAACTAGAGTTCGATGCTAAACTCGAAGCAGAGGGACTCAGATATCAATTGGAATGTGAACAAAGAAGGGAGGGTAACCAAAATGAGTTTATTGATCATGTAACTCAAGAAAATTATGAATCTTTAACTCATGAAGAAGTAAAATCATAGTTTGAGTTATAGATAAAGGAGATAGAAGAACTAAAAGTTGAATAGGAGAAAGCCCAAATGATACAAGCATTAAGAGACTTAAATTTGCAAAAGGCCCAAATTACTACTCAGACAGCTGGTTGCCTAAAATATTTACCACCTCATAAGCAGGGCAATAATGGTGCAGGGCCTTCTGATCCATCAAAGGCCCCTCACAATCAGATAGGGAATCAATATAGACAGCCAAACCATCCACCACATATTCCCTCACAATATACATATACACAGCCACCTCATGGTCAGCATTATGTGCCACATCATAATACACAATACAATAATCCGATGTACCAGTATCAGTACCCACCTAACCCTCCCCCCCATCAATATACAACAATGATCAGACAATTTGACCTGACAGGGTTTCAATCATACCCTTACCCAATGGATGGAAATTGGAGAAGTATTGTTCCAAAATTTACAGGGAGTAGTTCAATTTCTGTTGAAGATCATTTAAGGACTTTCAATGCTTTCATCCAAGATTTGGATGTTCCATATGAAGATTTACACATGAGGCTATTCATGATGTTGCTTGTTGAAGAAGCTGGGATTGGTTCAACAGCCTACCAGTAGCTTCTATCAATTATGTCCAAGAGTTTTAGGACTGATTTCTTGAGCAATATGGGAATCTAAGTGCATCGGATGATTCTCTTCATGAATTAATGCGGATTCAGAAAAATAAGAATGACACAATTTATGATTTCAACCAGAGATTCAATAAATTGAAAAATAAGATACCTCCTGGATCAAAGTTTCCAGACTCTATAGCATTGAGTGTTTATTTGAATGCATTCAATCCTAAAACAGGGTACGAACTGAGAAATAGGTTCCCAAGAGATCTACCTGAAGCCCAAAAGATAGCATTAACAATTGAAAACAATAGAATAGCTGCTGGAATAATCAGTAAAAGAGACAACCCTAGGGTTCCTCAGCAAATCAATAATTATCATTACAAACAGGAGAGGCCTCGGCTACATGACATGCCCTATAATACAAATTGGAAGGATGGAAAACCTGTAAAAGATAGGCCTAGAAACAAAGAAACTCTCGATCCATTAAGGAAGAAGGGAACCTATGTGGTAAATAACAATTATTTCTGTGAAATTTGTGATAAGCCACATTCCCCAGATTATTGTGTTGTAGCCCAAAGAATGCAAGAAGAAGGAATGTTGATGGGAATCAATGGAGAAGATCACACGGTGTATTTGACTTCAAGTACTTTTCACCATGTTGAGGAGAGGTACTCATCTTTAGAGGATGAAGGTTATGATTACGATGTTTCAAATCTAAGGTACAATGTCCACATGGCTGAACAACAGGTTCTTTCTAACTCTGAAGAAGAGTATACAGAAACACATTATGTTGAGATGCTTGCTCAGTACAATATAAGGAAACTCACTGAAGAGGAGATAGAGAGGTTAACCATTGCTGCAGTTGAAGAAGCAAAGAGTAAGTACCGGTTGAGAAATAGGATAGTGAATGAGAAGGAAGGCGTCCCCAGGGGAATATTTGTGAAAGATAAAAAGGTGACACAAGGAATTTCAAAGAAAACATAAAATAAACAACATGATAAAAATGAACAGAAGCTTTTCCAAAAGGAGGAAGTTAAAGAGTTCCATAAAGAAATGCAAAAGACTGATCAGCCAAGTAGAAGAGAAAAAGAGGAGAACAAAGGAGAAACATTGGAGCAGAAGAAAATGATTAAGGCAGAAGGTTCCTCTTTTGACTTCACTCAAGCTTTACCCTAGGTAAAAATGTCTGTTCCATTACTTGAGATGATGAAAATTAAGGAATATAGAGGCAATTTCGTTCAATTGATAACAAATTCTGAAAATAGGATGGCTACTAAAACAATTAATAAGCAAGAGAAAGTAAGTATCCCAAAAGTGTGCGTCAATAATGCATTATTAAATCCCCCACAAGTTGATCCTTTTTTCACTACATTACTCATAAATAACAAATTGTTGAGGAATTACATGATAGACTCTGGCGCTGCCATAAATATTATGCTAGTAGGAGTTATGAAGCAGCTTGGCATGTGGGTTGATACTAATGGAGGAAAGTGCTATGCAATGGATAATAGACCTGTTCCTGTGGTAGGTATTATGAAAGATGTTGAAGTCAAACTGGTTGCTTATCCACATGTGGCTTATAATATAGATATAACAGTAATTGATACCCCTCCTCAATTTGGGATGCTTCTATCAACGCAGTGGACTGCAGCAGTTGGGGGGAATGTTCAGTTTTATTTGTCTTATGCAACTATTCCAGTGAATGGTCAAGAAGTTAAGTTGTTAACTGTGTACCTCAAGATCAAATCAATTGTCTATGTGATATGGATCTTGGGAATTTCAAGATAGAACTAGCCCAACCAGAGTTATTGAATACTGATCCAATTGAAAAACATGTGGCACAAAACTGCAATGGTGTGTGGAGAATGTACTTTGGTGGAGCATGGGAGCTTGAATCATTTTATTGGTCAGAGTCATCAAAACAACGTACCTTTGATCTAGTGAATAAATTTATTGATACCATGTAGAGGAAAAGGTATGAAGGCAATGATGATATCACAGATGAGTAACAGGAGATCGATCAAACACTACAACCAATAGAAGATGAGACATGTGCAGGTGAAAACAATTCCTGTGACATCTTGCATGAGGAAGACAAAGATATTGAAATTATTTCTTGCATAATAGATTGTGACATTGCATGTTATGAGGGATCCAATGAATATTCAGATTATGAAGAGGAACCTATGGATTCTGATCTACAATCAGGTGATTCTTGCAGTTCTTGTGATAATCAAGAAGAAGAAGCAATGGAAAATGTGGATCCATTTGATAGTGAACAAGTAACACTTCTAGCCGTGGTTGAGTACCATGAAGATACATTTGATGATGAAGAGGTATTTTCATATCTACTTTATGGTAGGGAAGAGATATTTTCAGACAAACAAAGTGATATGACAAATTATGGAACAAATGACTATGCTAATAATGTTTCTAATTTTTCATTTTCTGATGATCTCAGACCTCTTTTTGATGATGAAAAAAGTGAAGAATACAACCGTAGTGATGTAAATGTAGAAACATGTTCACTCAGTAGTGAGAAAATTTTAGATTTGCTTACTCTTGAATTCCAGAAATGTGCACAAGAAGGTGATTCTAAAGTCTTATGTCCAGCTTACTTTTGTTTTGATAGTGAAAGTACTTTGTGTGGTGATTCATGTGACTCCATGTGCATTTTTCAAAATGATGGAGAAACCTTTGAAGTTGGTCAAAAATCTATATCCATTCAAAAAGAAGTATGTGATTTAGAAATTTCCAACTCATGTGGAGAAGACATTTATTTGCATACCAAGGGTGATAGGAGTCCAGCCTTGATTGGTTCATATATGCATGATATTGAAGATATGAGTCATAATCCAGTGTCATCTCCAAATGGTGATATGGAAGAGATGCAAAAGGTTTTAGATTTATTTGTCTCAAACAGTGTTGATGTGACAAAAAAATTTGATTCTCAAGAGAAGCACTTTGATGGTGAATTTTTGGTACAGCTGGGAGAGTGTTTCATAATACATAAGAGTGAGAAAGATAATGAGAAATGTTGCATTGAATATGCATGTACTTTGTATTTTGAAGATAACAGAGATTTGTCCCATGATGATGGAGAATTTGAACTACAGAATGTTGAAGGGAATTTGGGCCAAGCTAAGCATGATGATTCTCTAAAAAATTTCAATAACAGTGACAATGAAGATTGCATGAATGTCTTCAAGAAGAATATGATGAACTCAAGGCAAAACTAGGTGTTTGACAGAGGAAGGTATGGGCCTTTCTTTTGGATGGCCTTGAACCATCATTTATGGTTTGAATTTTATACCGTAACAACTCAAAACAGATGAAGTTAAAACACAGAGGATTAAGGGTTGCCAATGCATGGACAACTCTTGATAATCCTCTTAAAAATTATTTTCCATGCACAGTAGTTTAGGAAACAAAAGGGAACAGGAATTTCCAGTACATGGACAATCCTGATTTTCCTTCTTTCAAAATAAATCTTTCCATGTATAGTAGTGTAGGGTCATATTCATTTCCATTTCCATTCACTCCATTTTTCCCACTGATTCGTCATCTTGAGTCTGGTCTGCTCACCTAGAAATCTGGATCCTTGCAATGATTTCACAACCATTCATCCCCAGACGGAGCCACTGTTGGAACTGTAAAATTCTGAGAATTTTACAAGTTGTTCATACCCATGAGTTTCTGAATGAGTCCTTACCATAGACACAAAAATCCTCTCTTCATAACATTTTTCCCATATTTTTCCATGTGGTCCCGTAGAATCCATCGATTCATGAATATTTCACTATATAATCCATATCGGCAAGAGATGGTGAGGGTCTCCCCGATCCATAATGTTTTTTTGGCTAATATACATCTGTTGTAGGTCTATTAGAAAGACTTCAGAGATGTCACACTGATCAGAATTCATATGCAAACACCCATCGGCAGGACACATTTCATTGTTTCAGTGACATAATGACATATCAGTGAGAAATTTTTCATCGGGATGAGTCAGCGAAATCATATTGTCTTACTGATCAGTGCTTGAGCAAACATTTCAGCCAAACCAAAAGTCTTTGGAGTGAGGTCTTGCCGAATGTATTATGTCTTACCAACTAACGCACAGAAAGATGTATTGGCTAGACTAAAGGTTATTAGAATAAAGTCTCAGCGAATGCAACCGGTCCCGCCGACAAAGCATAAGGGAATTATATCAAATGACTATCGAAATGAAGTCATGCAGTCTTGCCGACTCATATGTCACACCGAAGTATTGTTTCATCGGTGAGAAAATGATTGTATCTCAGTGACCAGAAAGTATTAAGGGATATCTATCGGCAAGACAATGGTTATCGCTATATGTCATAGCGAGTCATTGTAGGTCATACCGATTGAAAAGCAAAGTGAACTTATCACCGAGACAATAATTATTGAGGAGAGTCATATCGAACACATAAGAGTCTTATCGATCAGGATACAAAGGGTTACATCGGCCATACTTAAGCCGTCGGTGAAATGCCATGTAGCATATGTTTGGTCTCGCCGATACTGTTGAAGGTGGGTCCCTTCATTGCCATCAGAATGAAGTCATGAAGTCTTACCGACTCCTATGTCACAATGACACGATTCAAACTTGGAGATACATTCGGTGAGACTGGCTTCTTCGGCGAGAGCTATGTGAATCATACCGAATGAAGGTTCATCGGCAAGAAAATTGCTATGTCACGATGATCAGAAAGTGAACTTAAGAACATATCTCGACAAGACACAAGGTGATCTATGAAACCTCTCCCTGACTCAGAATTGTCACAGCGATACATGAGATGAATGGATATTTCTCGATGAGACATCAAACGTCAATGAGACGATGGGATGTTATAGCGATGCACATTTTTTGATTGTCGGTGAGACATTGAAGGTCGGTATGACTATAGGATGTCTTAGTGGATGTCTTCAGTGAGTGTTAGTAGAAGCCCAAATACAACTGATCGCCGACATTTGAATACGAAGCGACGTGTCTTTTCAAATACTGATGTATAAATGTTCATCTTCGGTTATCAAGAGAGGGAACAGTAGATAGGAAGGAAGGGAGATAGAGTAAAAAAAAATACAGTAGGATACAAATTTTTTTGAGACTATGATGCATGATTGAAAAACAATGGAGATTTCAATTGAATTTCTAATGTGATGACTTTTTTCTGGTGTCAATTGTCTTTTGTGCTCATTGAAAGTATTACTAAAGTTGTCTCCAAGATTGATGCTTTCTGGTTATTTAAATTGATGTAACAAGTTTATATTCAATTTATCAGTGCACATTTGTTGTATCTGTATGGTTGATTGATTGGATCATTCAAGAAAATATTAAATCCTTTTAATTGATCATAGTAATCAAAGAAATTCATCTGGATCATTAAGAAGAACTTGTTAGTCACAGTCTTGCATGTTTATACAAGTTATAAACTAAAACATATGCCAAACAATTTGAATGTTTTCCAGAAAGAAGTTGCTCATTTAGATTTCATTTGACTCTGCATACCCAATAAGGCACTAGTCTCTGCATTTTTATCATTTAGTTTCATTCATTCTTTACATCTGTTAACTGAACATATTAGGTCTTAGTTTTTATATTGCTATACAATTTATACCAAATCAGGTTTCATTTGTCCACTCCCATCTACCATTGTGGGAAAAACACTTCAAGAGAGATAAGCACAAGTCAAGTATGCCTCACTCATATAGTTACACCCGCCTAGGTCTGACAAGACCTGAAGAGTAGAAGGTTCAATTCATTTTGCCTTGTCTGTTACCCTAAAACGTTGTGAAATATTGACAACCTTTCGTGGTTCAAACCTACATTTTTGAGAGCTAACAAGCCCCTTTTGTACTTGAGCAGTGAGCTCTAGGAAGTGTTCCTAAATTCATGTGGATTCCCCTTATTATTTCTCATTATACTTTTAACAAAGTATAATCTTGTGGACTAACATCCACCATGGTTTTTCCCCTAACAGGGTTTCCACATGTAAAAATCTTGGTGTTCTTTGTCTCTCTGATGTGTTAATTGCTTATTCATCGGATCTGAGATTAAAGTTAAGATAAGTTGGAAAAGTTTAAATTTCTGTAACAACTGATTCAACCCCCCTCTCAGTTGTTTGTTTTTGTTTTTCCAACAATTGGTATCAGAGCAGGTTCCTCTGAAGAAGTTCAAAATCTTGAGGTGATCCAGGATGGCAACATTCAAGAAGGATAGTTTGTGATTTAATGGCACTGACTATTCAATGTGGAAAGTTAGGATGCAATGTCACTTAAGGTGTATTGGTGAAGCATTCTATAAGATTACAAGAGATCCATATACTATTCCTCAAAATGGTTCCTCAACTCCTGATGAGATCAAAGATGTTGAAGATAATGTTAGGGCTATTGAAGCTTTGGTGAGTGATCTGATAGATTCAAAGATGGCTAATGTGTTGGGTCTGTAGACAACTCATGATATTTGGACAAAACTAGAAACTTTGTATGAAGGATATGCATAGGTGAAGATGGCTAAGCTACAGAGCTTGAAAGGAAAGTATGAGAATTTGAAGATGGGTGAAGATGAAAATATCACTTCTTTTATGTAGAGAGTAAATGAAATAGTGATGGGTATTAAATGTGTCAGTGGTTATGTGGATGAGGATGAAATTGTGGCTAAAGTACTCAGATCCTTGCCTCCCTCCTACAAAATGAAGGTTCATGCTATTGAAGAGTTCAGATCAATAAAAAAGATGACAAGAGACACATTGATCAGGAAGCTTGCTGCTTTTGAAATAAGTGAATTTGGTGAAACTACACCGAAGACTGAATTTGCATTCAAGGCTACTATTTCCAAAAGTAGCAGGAAAAGATATATTTTCGGAGAGATTTCCAAAAAGATATCCACGTATGATGAAGAATTTAAATAACTTGAAGATAAAGAAAGAGAGGTAGAAGAATTGGAAGCATTGATTGCAAAGCAAGAAGGGAGAGGAAAAGGTAAGTATGAAGATGTATTGCCTATTAAATATTTTTCATAAAGTAAAATAGGTCATTTTGCATCAAGATGTCTTGAAAGAGCTCCTAGATCTAAGCCTAAATAGTCTAGATTCCAAAAGAGATGCTACTTTGCTGAAGAAGCAGTGACTGATGATGAGTCTGATAAAGATAATGGAAATGAAGATGAATGGGCTTTCATTGCTACCATTGAAGATCATCCTATGGATATCAAATGTAATAAAGATGAAAAATCTCTTGCAGCCCAAGTTGAAGAAAAAGATGAGTGGGTTATTGATAGTGGATGCTCACATCATATGATTGGTGATAAAAGAAAATTTGTGAGTCTCGAGAAGTATGACAGTGGGGTTGTAAGATTTGGAGATAACAATGTTGGTGTGATTCGTGGTAGAGGATTTGTTTTCCTTCATGGTAAGGATAATAGTGATGACGTTCTCCATGTTGAAGGCCTGAAGCACAACTTTTTGAGTGTTGGACAGATGGTTCACAACGGATATGATCTTCAGTTCAAAGATGGAAGATTCAAGATACATGGAAGTTCCGGGAATATGATTGCAACAGGAAAACAAACAAAAGGTAATATTTTTCATCTGAATGCTGCTAGTGGAAGTTGTTTAATTGCTCAAGTAGATGAAAGTTGGTTGTGGCATAGGAGGTTATGTCATGTAAACTTTGACAACATTATCAAGATAATTTCTACTGAAGCAGTAAGAGATCTACCTAGGTTAGTGAAGCATGTTAATATAATCTGCAAGGAATGTCAGATGGGTAAAAAAACTAGAGTCTCTTTCCGGAGCAAACAATTTCATTCAAATAATTTGTTGGAGCTGCTACATACTGACCTTTGTGGTCCCTCCAGAGTCAAAAGTATTCATGGAGAAAGGTATTTTATGTTGGTTATTGATGATTACTCTAGAATGATTTGGGTTTCCTTTTTAAGAGAAAAATGTGAAGCATTGGAGAAGTTCCAAATTTTCAAGGCTATGGTAGAAAATGAGAAAGGTATGAAAATAAAGTGCCTGAGATCTGACAGAGGTGGTGAGTTCGTTTCCAAGGAGTTCAACTCTTATTGTGAAGAGCATGGAATTAAAAGATAGTTATTTCCTCCTCAAACCCCTCAATAGAATGGAGTTGTAGAGAGAAAGAATAGAACAATTTTGGATGCTACCAGAACAATGATGATGAAAGGAAATGTGTCTCAGATGTACTGGAATGAAGTGGTAAGCACTACTATGTATACTTTGAACTGGGTAAATGTTAATGGTAATTCTTGTAAGACTCCTTATGAGTTATGGCTTGGTCACAAGCCTACTGTTAAGTATTTTAAGATCTCTGGAAGCAAGTGTTATATCAGGAGGATGATGATATAGGAAAATTTGATGCAAGAAGTGATGAAGGAATCTTCCTAGGTTACTCCACTAAAAGCAAGGCCTATTGATGCTATAACAAAATATTGAGAAAGATAGTTGAGAGTGCAAATGTTAGAGTTAATGAGGACTCTGTCAAATCATCCAAAAATTGTAGTTATGATTCAGAAAAAGACATTACAAGCCAAGGGAAGAATACTCAAACACATAATCTACTTCAGATTATTCCATATGTTCCAATGAAGCAACCTCAATTTGTTCTAGTAAATCAAGTTAGTCAAGAGGCAAAAACAAGTGCAAGTGTAGAAGAAAGATCAGAAGATTCAAAAGTTCAAGAATGTCCCAAAACTCCAACGTATGTAAAGTTGAATCATTCTGAAAATAAAATCATAGGAGATAAGAGTAAAGGAGTGCAAACTAGAAGAAAAATTGTAGAAGAATATTGTCTGATCTCCAAGATTGAACCTAAAAATGTCATTGAAGCCTGTCAAGATGAACATTGGTTGGAAGCTATGAAGGAAGAGTTGACACAGATTGAAAATAATGACACATGGCTACTGGTTCCAAGGCCTAAAGACAAAAATATGATTGGTACTAAATGGGTATTTAGAAACAAGCTAAATGAAGAAAGTGAAGTGGTCTAGAATAAATAAAGACTAGTATGTAAAGGGTATTCTCAAATGGAAGGTGTTGATTTTGAAGAAATCTTTGCCCTTGTCACTAGGATTGAAGCTGTTAGACTATAAAATCTATCAAATCGATGTAAATTCTACATTTCTGAATGGAGAACTAGAAGAAGTGTACATTGAACAACCAGATGGATTTCAGCTAACTGATAAGGGAGATATGGTTTGCAGATTGAAGAAAGCTCTGTATGCATGTAAGAAATCCCCCATAGCCTGGTATGCTAGATTGGACAAATACCTAATGGAGCTTGGATTCACTAAAGGTATTGTTGATAGCAACTTATACTTCAAATTAGATAATGATAAGGAGTCAATTATAGAAGTTTTTGTTGATGACATCATTTTTGGAGGAGATGATAATCTATGTATGAAGTTTGTTGATGGAATGAAGAGTGAATTTGAGATGAGTATGATTGGAGAAATGAAGTTCTTTCTGGGATTGCAAGTTACACAATTGGACAAGGGGATCTTCATATCTCAGTCCAAATATGTGAGAGAACTGTTGAAGAAGTTTGGAATGGATGACTCCAAACCTGTTGGTACCCCCATGGTGACCGAATGTAAGTTGACACAGAATGATGATTCTCCTAAGGAAAATCAAACCAAATATAGGTCAATGATCAGTGGATTGCTCTACTTGACTCAAACTAGACCATAAATTATGAATGTTGTATGTATGGTTGCTAGATTTTAGGTTGATCCAAAAGAATCACATGTAACTGCTATCAAGAGAATTTTTCAGATATCTAAAAGGAACAATTGACTTTAGAATTTGGTATCCAAAGGATAATGATCTCACTTTTTGTGCATCTATGATGCGGATTGGGCTCGTGATGTAGATGATAGAAAAAGTACTAGTGGTGGTGCTTTCTTCCTAGGGAAGAAGCTGGTATCCTGGTTAAGTAAAAAGAAAAACTTAATTTCTCTATCTACTGCTGAAGCATAATACATTGCTACTACCAATAATTGTACTCATGTGATATGGATGAAACAAATTCTAAGAGATATCAGGGTTATATATGAAGAGTGTCTTGCCATATACTGTGATAACACAAGTGCAATAAATATCTCAAGGAATCTGGTGCTACACTCTAAGACCAAAAATATATCAATCAAGTTTCATTTCTTGAGGGAGAAAGTGAATGAGAAAGAAGTTAGACTAGAGTATGTGCCTACCAAAGAACAAATTTCAGATATATTTACTAAGCCATTTCCAAAGGATACTTTTGAGTATATCAAAGGAATGCTAGGGGTAATTACCCCTCCTGATAAAAACTAAAAAATGCATTTGCTTGCATCAATCGGTGAACTTCATTCCTATATTCTAATCTAGATTAATGTTTCCATAGCTGCTACTCAGGGGGAGTAGTCAGATGCGTAGATATGTGGTTCAAAGTGTGTATATGGAAAGGTCATTGTTACCTTTTCCATTGATTTCAAAGGGGGAGAAGTGTAATGTGAAAAATCCTTTCAAGAGGAGTAGTGCAGAAGAAGTCAGTGTGTTGGGTTGATGGTATTTTTCACATCATGTGTTGCTATCAATGCGAAAGGGGGAGATTTTTGGATGCTATGGATGCGTTTTTCATATGTGGTTGTCATTGATGTCAACACTATTAGCATTTGGTATATTAGTTGCTATATATGTCGAGGATATTGAGAAAATTGTAAGAGAAAGTGTTCTAGGTTCCTAGTGGAACTATGCAAGTGATGAAGGTGTCCTATTCTGTATGTTAAAGATTAGCTGGTGTGGAATAAAGGGTTTATTGTTGAGTATATCTAGATCATCTACAAGAATTTTTAGAGGTTTGCATGAAGTTTTGAGTGTGTTATGGTCTGACAGTGTTTCTGTGGTCTTTGTCAATGTTCCTGAATGAAGATTGTGTGATTCTATTAATCTCAGTTGTTGCAAATGTATCTTTGTTGATTCTTGGTGCTCTCAAATGTCTCTAGATCATTCTCTATCTTTTTGGTACATCCACATTGACCGATGAGCTCATGATTGAAGATCTTTTCTTGCGATGTTCAATTTTTCATGTTCCTAGCCGACATGTTGGTGGTAGTGTGTTGTGGATCTTCGTGGTGAAAGTAACTAAAGTCTTTTTGTGTTGGAGATGTTAATTTGTGTCTCCACTATGTTGTGGCACTATTGAATTGACTCCATTTTCCAACAAACATTTGTCGGTCTTGCGAAAAACCTTTGTCGGACAACCGACGTACTAATGAAATAATTTTCGTCGCCAAATTTTCATCAAAATTCGGATGAAGAATTAAACATCGAAGTAGTGGCCCAGATTCATCGGTCATCGGCATCATAAAATGGCTCTATTGTTCATCATAATATCGACGAAAACTTCGTGTATCCACCGAAAAAATTATAACCAAAACACAATTGCAATGGCTCTTCTAAAGCATCGAAACAACACTAGAAGTTCATCGCCATTTTGACATAATGGGCAAGTAGTTATGATGAAGCATTCATCATAGCTATAGCAACTTCATCGAACCTTTTCGGTGATTTGTCAGTTTCCTTCGACAAAATTGCGACGAAACAATGTAATTTTAAAAAAAAAAATATTCGTTGAAATGTACCATCATGGAGACTCTTGGCAATGACCACCGAAGCCAACTCATCGACGAGAGATAAATCATTGTTATAGGATAGAAAAATCAGTCTGATAGTCCATGTCTTTTCGATGACTTTCGTTGGCAAGAAAAATCCAATGTCACACCGATCTGACCTTACAGGAGTTTTAAATAGACCTACACCATGTCATCATGGAGAGTCTTGCCGATGACCACTGAAGCCAACCCATCGGTGAGAGATCAATCATTGAAGCAGGATAGAAAACTCACTCTGATAGTCCATGGCTTGCCGACGACTTCCATCAGCAAGACAAATCCAATGTCACACCGATTTGACCTCTTCATAAGTTTTAAATAGACCTACACCATGTCATCATGGAGACTCTTAGCGATGACCACCACAGCCAACCCATCGGTGAGAGATCAATCTTCAGAACAGGATAGAAAACTCACTCTGATAGTCCATGTCTTTCCGATGACTTTCGTCAGCAAGACAGATCCAATGTCACACCGATCTAACCTCTTCAAGAGTTTTAAATAGACCTACACCATGTCATCATGGAGATTCTTGGCGATGACCACCATAGCCAACCCATCGGTGAGAGATCAATCATCAGAATAGGATATAAAACTCACTCCAATATTCCATTTCTTTTTGATGACTTCCGTCAGCAAGACAGATCCAATGTCACACCAATCTGACCTCTTCAGGAGTTTTAAATAGACCTACACCATGTCATCGTGGAGACTCTTGGCAATGACTATCGTAGCCAACCCATCGGAAAGAGATCAATCATCATCACAAGATAGAAAACTCACTCTGATAGTCCATGTCTTGCCGATGACTTCCGTTGGTGAGACATATCCAATGTCACACCGATTTGACCTCTTCAGAAGTTTTGAACACTACTGGTTATCAACAAGACATTCTGAGGGTCTTGTTGATTAAACAAGTGTCTAAGAGCAAGTAAACTGATGGAACCTATTTATTTTCTTATTTTGGGGTTCTTTAAATCATAGAATAGATACCATCTTCTTGTATAATGTACTTATATTCATATTTGAATTTGAGACCAATTGTCATTGCACATTCCATTTTACTTGCATAGAGTATTCTATAAGCAATATATTGATAATGCCAAATGATTTATGGTGTTGTACAACTCTACCTATCATCACAATTCTACTGTTCCCCCCTAGAGAATCCTACAAAGACAAGTTTACAATACCAAGTCAAATAATATGAAAAAGACTTACTTCTATACAAATTAAATGATTATTCTTACAATGGCAATTGTCTAATCACAACAACAATTCCATGAAAGGTTATCCATGCTTCATAAGAGATGACTGATCATACATACAGACTACAAGATGCATAGAAAAAGCATTACACTTGAGAACATCTAAGGGCTAACAAGGGAAGGAGTTAAGAAACGTCTGGATTGAAGAGAAAATGTGTAGGAAAAATGCTAAACAGTGTCAAGAGAACAAAGCTTGTGTTCAATGGACCTCAGTTTTATCATTATAATGCCCATCTAATACCATATTTTAATCCAGGGTTCAACTATCTCAAATATAAAGAAGCACCTTCAATTAACCATTTAAATTACTATAAAATAAGGTAAGATTTTTACTTGAGAAAGAGTGGGTACACTTGTAGGATTAAAGTTCTCGCAATCGTCAGGATTTATTGGCACATAGACACAACCTGCAACACATGAAGTAATGGATGACTACAAGTTAGTGAAATGGTCCTTAATATGTGACTGGTTTGCAAATTGATTGGTAGAAAATAAGGTTACAAACAGATCTACATAAAAAATTATGAGGACAAACTACTGTAATCATCAAAATAGATGAAAAGTGCAAAGGAAAGAGTCGAGCTACATCTCTAGAGCCTAAAAAAAAACATGCAAGAAACATAAAAAAAAAAGAACATGCAAGTTTTTGGATGAATAAAAAATGGTGCCTTTAGCAAGTGACTCATATGATTTCACACCTGACAGGACATTAACAAGATTTTAGTCTTCCTCTATGAAATTAACTACTTACAGAAAAAACCCAGAAACCAATATTATATACCTCAATGTCTAGCCAAGGGTAGGTATAAGAGAAAACAATTTCCTCAATGCAATGCTAAAAAATATCAATGCTCCCTTATTGCTACACATGCATATACGAGCATTATTTGAGCTCTGAACTATTCAAATATTAAGGATTTAATTAAATATGTAGGGAAAATGCTGAGCAGTGTCAAGAGAACAGAGCTTGTGTTCAATGGACCTCAGTTTTATCATTATACTACCCATCTAATACCATATTTTAATCTAGGGTTCAACTATCTCAAATCTAAAGAAGCACCTTCAATTAACCATTTAAATTACTATAAAATAAGGTAATACTTTTACTTGAGAAAGAGTGGGTACACTTGCAGGATTAAAGTTCTCGCAATCATCAGGATTTATTGGCACATAGACACAACTTGTAACATATGAAGTAATGGATGACTACAAGTTAGTGAAATGGTCCTTAATATGTGACTAGTTTGCAAATTGATTGGTAGAAAATAAGGTTACAAATAGATCTACATAAAAAATTATGAGGACAAACTATTGTAATCATCAAAATAGATGAAAAGTGCAAAGGAAAGAGTCGAGCTACATCTCTAGAGCCTAAAAAAAACACATGCAAGAA
This sequence comes from Sequoia sempervirens, assembly GCA_007258455.2. NCBI lineage: Eukaryota > Viridiplantae > Streptophyta > Pinopsida > Cupressales > Cupressaceae > Sequoia > Sequoia sempervirens. Next base: position 21,396,601 of record VDFB02373365.1, on the reverse strand, counting down.
ACATAAAAAAGGAACAAACCAGTTTTTGGATGAATACAAAATGGTGCCTTCAGCAAGTGATTCATATGCTTTCACACCTGACAGGACATTAAGAATATTTTAGTCTTCCTCTATGAAATTAACTACTTACAAAAAAAACACAGAAACCAATATCATATACCTCAATGTCTAGCCGAGGGTAGGTATAAGAGAAAACAATTTCCTCAATGCAATGCTGAAAAATATCAATGCTCCCTTATTTCCACACATGCATATACAAGCATTATTCGAGCTCTAAACTATTCAAATATTAAGGATTCAATTAAATATGTAGGGAAAATGTTGAGCAGTGTCAAGAGAACAAAGCTTGTGTTCAATGGACCTCAGTTTTATCATTATACTGCCCATCTAATACCATATTTTAATCTAGGGTTCAACTATCTCAGATCTAAAGAAGCACCTTCAATTAACCATTTAAATTACTATAAAATAAGGTAAGGCTTTTTCTTAAGAAATAATGGGTACACTTGTAGGACTAAAGTTCTCTCAATCATCAAGATTTATTGGCACACAGACACAACCTGCAACATATGAAGTAATGGATGACTACAAGTTAGTGAAATGGTCCTTAATATGTGATTGGTTTGCAAATTGATTGGTATAAAATAAGGTTACAAACATATCTACATAAAAAATTATGAGGAAAAACTACTGTAATCATCAAAATAGATGAAAAGTGCAAAGGAAAGAGCTGAGCTACATCTCTAGAGCCTAAAAAAAACACATGCAAGAAACATAAAAAAAAGAACAAACTAGTTTTTGGATGAATACAAAATGGTGCCTTCAGCAAGTGATTCATATGCTTTCACACCTAACAGGACATTAAGAAGATTTTAGTCTTCCTCTGTGAAATTAACTACTTACAGAAAAAACCTAGAAACCAATATTATATACCTCCATGTCTAGCGAGGGTAGGTATAAGAGAAAACAATTTCCTCAATGCAATGCCAAAAAATATCAATGCTCCCTTATTGCTACACATGCATATACAAGCATTATTTGAGCTCTAAACTATTCAAATATTAAGGATTTAATTAGCTATAAGATGGAAAGTTGTTGTTTAGACATAATCCATCATCTTTTACATATATTTATTCACTCCTAGAGCTTTAGATAAATTTGTGTAAATGAGATAGAAATGTGAATCTTTTATGACAAAGAAAATTCTTAAAAGGAGGGGTGAGAGAGCAAAGGGTAGGTGGAAAGAGAATGCTTGAATGTATATCAAAGTATAACATTTTGATCATTATAACAATGAAACAAATCTTAATTTTGAAGCATTAATATCATTTAGAACATTTATGATCAAGAATGAATGTAATATCCATGTATCTATCTCAGTCGAGCCTCTAAACCCTTCAGAGTTGTCAATTTTTCCACTAACTTGTTATGCACAAAAGTCAAATTTTAGAGTTATGTCACCACTAAAAATAGAAGAAACAGAGCTTTGAAACCAAATCCACACACAACACAATGTGGTATTCATACAAAGCCATACAAACAAACTAAACTTCGAACATTGGAATGGAACCAACTTCAAATTATGATGCAGAGCATCTATTCATTGTATAAAGAATCATTTTTCTGCCACCATAGTGAAAAGTTAGCACTTTCTTTCATCTTTTCATATTGGTTTGATGCTTCAAACGATGCATTTATTATATTGAAAAGTGCATTACCTTATTGAGCTTCTCTTTGTTTTGAGAATAGTTTAATATTCTCTACTTAATAGGGCCAACCACATGACAGTGGAAGCTCATTTGGCCCTTCTCTCCCTCACATCACTCTCAATTCCCCATGCAGCATATAACATTAATCATTCATTCATCCATTAATAACATATAAAATTCATTCATTAACATATAACATTCATTCATTAACATGTTCACATTCATTCATTAACATATAATATTCATTCTTTCAGTTTTACATATATTATAAAAATATGGTTGTCATGATATGATTACAATCACTTTTTGTCTTTTTTAAAGCTAAAAAAATCTGAAGTGGAGTATCATTTTCTAAATCATCTGTCCCCCCTTTAGTTTTCTACCCTCTCTCGTGATCTTAATGTACGCCTAGTCATGTGCTCACGATGTGGATGCCGCTACAAGGGGGGTCTTCTATAATAACAAAGAAATGTTAAATTGATATGTTTTATTATTATTGTTACACGTATTTCATTAATTAAAAGAACATTAGAGTGGTTCTCTTTACCTGATGGGTCCACATAATGTTCCTGAACTTCTCTTATAGACTCATGCTCAACATGTTGAACACCCTCTAAATCCTGATCATGGAGTTGAAACATGAAAGGTTACATTAATTAATACACCAATTTAAATTAAATATGTTTAAAAGAACATTAGAGTGGTCCTCTTTTAATGGGGCCACATCATGTTCCTAATCTTCTCTAGCCATCATGCTCAACATGTTGATCACGCTCTATATGCTCTAAAGTTGAAACATGAAAGGTTACATTAATTAATAAACCAATTGCAATAAAATATGTTTAAAAGAACATTAGAGTGGTCCTCTTTACCTGATGGGGCCACATCATGTTCCTGATCTTCTCTAGCATGATCATGCTCAACATGTTGATCACGTTCTATATGCTCTAAAGTTGAAACACAAAAGGTTACATTAATTAATACACCAATTGCAATTAAAGATGTTTAATTGTATTAATCCATACTACGTTTTGTATAGCACATGAATACATCCAGTACCAGGATGCACACCATGACCTTCATATGCAGGTTGTGCTCCACCCTCACCAGGCTACATTCCAATGTCATGTGCAGTATTATCATTGCTTGTATGTTTAAAACAAATAGGCATATAATTACTTTATGGTGGAAATTAATATTGGATAGATTGCACAAGTATTCAATTTTAAATAAAGTTTATTGAGTTTATTTACCTGCGTATTAGATGCAATGGAAGATTGTGTTTTCCCAGTCAAAAATCTTAGGCGTTCAACCATGGCTCCATATCCTTTCCGGAAGGCAATATTCAAGTCCTCTTCTATGGGAACTCTGTTGAATTCAAAGCCCTACATTTTTGCATAAGATCATGAATTTTGCTTCTATGGTGTGATAAAACCAAAATTGTTTGCAATTTATTATTTGGATGCAATATTTCATTTATTGATACTTACAATTCGTGTGGATAATTTCATATAACCACCAGAGCCAAGTTTGTGCTACCCATTTTTTTCTAGTCTTGCCTTTGTTGCCTTTGATGTGTTGGGCAACCTATGAAAAGTTTGAAATACGTTAGATTATGTAAAAAGAAAGAGTAATCAGTATATAATTTCATTGTTGATAGTATCACATACCTTACTTGGCCCAGTGGTGTCTTTTCTTTTTTCTTTTCAACCTTCTCCTTTCCATCCGACACCAGGTCCTTCCACTCCCTCTCCAAAATCATGGGGGGATGCTCGTACTTTTTGTTCTTCTCAAAATGTGACCTATATTGGTCCCTCACATACTTTAGATAGGTACCAGCTTTCTTAAGGACCTTAGTTCAGTTGAATGTTTTATCACCGAACAACACAACTAAATGGTTAATGAGCTCATCTTCTAAATCTTGATTTTGGGCATTCCACCGTGTACGTATGGTGGGCCCAAAGAGATCCAATGTAATATCACTTATATTTTTATAAAAAACATCATTTCATGCAAAATGATCATGGGATCAATAGTCTAAAAAGAGTGATCAATAAGTAATTTTCAATTGGATTATATATAATAATAATTAAAACATTTTAAAGTACCTGGGACCTTCTCTATCTTTATGGGAATGAAATCCTCAATCACCACAAATGTGACCAGAAATGTTCTCATACTAGTAATACGAGAAGATCCAGGAAATGCTGCTAAAACATCACCAGTACTAGTGGCCTCTACATCCCTAGGTACATGTCCTGACACATGTTCTAGCATGTGTTCGCTGCCAGAGGGTGTAGTAATGGATGTCTACATGGTATGTGTTGCCGACATTTAAGAAAACAATATAGGCACGAATGATGTCAGATGATGTGATGTATGTGCAGGAAGATCAGGATGGACACTTGTACTAGCCCCTACTCCTCGAACAGCACTTGCAATACCCTGATCATGGCTAGGAGCATCATGAGGATGCAAAAAATTCTATAAAAACAACACATATTTAGTTCATGACATAAAAGAGTACAAAATATAAAACCATGAATGAACTTATGTTATAATTAAAGACCTCATGACAACTTACTTGCAAGTTTTGTGCTCTCTCAGTCAATATTTTAACCCTCTCTCTTATCTCATCTATTTGAGGCACTATGAATAACAACCTAAGGATTTCTTCATTGCATTTTTTGTGGGTTTTGTGGGTCTTCCTTATCATATCGAGAGGGTTTTCTAAATAAGCGATATCATCATCACATAATATTGATTGCACCTCCCTATGGATGCTCTAATCTACTGCTGGTGCCTTTCCCGAATCAGTCGACTGCAACAAGAATATTAAAAACATTATCGAAATTAACCCAATAAACTTATGAAAAAAACATAATAATAAAACATTTTGCTCGTATCTAATTTGTACAATTACAATGAGGTAAACCTATTGGGTAAAAGTGCCTGAAGATGCATCGCGATCTGTGCTCTGGGCCAAATACTTCCCCATACGATCAATGTCCCACTGTGACAAAAATTAAATATAAAAAAACATTACTGAAATGAAACCATTATACTTACGAAAAAAAACATAAGAATAAAATGGTATATTGGAGTTGTTAATTGGAAGTTGGGTAAAATGGTACATAGTACGTACCACCCCTTTAGTAACTTTGTTTGTAACTAAGCGATTCAAATTGTAATTGATTAGAAACTCTTCCCCTACAGTTATTGATTGTATTGCACATACAAATACACGGTTTCCCTCATGCGCCTCAAATATGCAATTGGGTTGCCTATTTGTTGACCCAGGTCATGTACTGTTTATAAACCCTACAATATTCCCTGATGCTTTTTTCCTTCCATCAATGTACATAGCCACTCCTTTATTTTGATCCTTATCTTTTAGTTGTATATAATTTGCTGACAGTGCATACCTACGCATACTTCATGTATATCGAACCAGTTGCATCCAATCTTTGTAACTGTAATATGTTCTGACATACTCCATCAATTTAGTAACATTTTCATAACATACCTTTATGCCATCCATGTAAAATAAGCCCAAACCATGTAATGATGATGGTGCTATGTGATATATCCTCTCGTTGACACAAAAATCAGTGTTTATTGGAGGAAGTTCCTTGGGTACCCATTGTTTCCATAGATGTTTGTACCTCAAGGGCACCTTGACGTTGCCTATGCTCTCATCATCATAAGAACATGACCCCTTTAGCAAGAAAAAATTCCATGCATTTACAAAATTTTCTTCTAATATTTTTGACCTCTAGTTGATCTCCCTCTTTTAGACCTACTACATGTCTCTGCCTCTTCTCTTCCAATTTCCCTGCACGAGGAAGACAGATCTAAAAAATACCTATTTGGTGGTACTGCACTCATAAGGATGTTGGATGAAGTTCTTTCATGGTGATGTGATCCCAAGGTGAGATTATGATTAATCTATCATTTCATCGCAAATTTCATAGGTTATAAGGTAATCAAGTCTTGATAGATTGCAAGTTATTATTACTACCGTCCAAATGTGTCCATCACAAATCAAATCTACTTAACATTTTAACTCCCAAACTTTGTAACAAGTGTTAAATGTGACTATGGTCCACCAGTTACACAACCAAGGCCTCAAATGTATTCTCTAATTGTAATAAAAGCACTTTTGCTCTTCATTCAAGTAAATAAACTTGAAGGGAAACACCACCAAGTGGTTTATTGGACACCTACATGACTAAAAATATCAGAAAATTTAAATTTAGTTTCCATATGTCTAAGTGGTTAACAGGGAGGGAGTGTGTACTACACCTGGTTAAGTCATCATAAGTTTAGGGTTTTTTTAAGTCATCTTAAATCTTCCTATGTCTAATTGCTAGGAGAATTTTGGTATGTTTTAAGGTAGGATGAGTGGTTGCATCAATGTTCTAGTTCTCTATGACAAGGTTTCAACATCTTCAAATAGTGAAAGTTAGTGCTCATAGTCATTTGAAACAGCAACATTTTGATTATGTCTAATGGTAGGATTTGATAACTTAAAATATCTCTTCTTCAAAACAAAATTATCTCTAACAACTCTAAGAGCTATAATGGGATGGTCACCATCATAGGAAAGATTCTTCATTCTCACTTTTAGGTGTTAAAATTTAACAATACCTTGATTGATGAAAGAGCCCAAAGAGCCTTTCTCCATGGTATCCAAGTACACATAGCAACGGTCTTCTCTTATACGGTTGGACATGATTTAAAGAACTTAGCTAGGAATTATTCATTTAACGTAAGGTTTTCTCATAATGCCATCATTGGAAAAGTATGATCAAATTCTTCTATTATGAAGAATTGGTCTATGTGCCTCTAGTAATCACTATAAATGTTTGTAAGGATAAAATGACTAATTGCATCAGGTAGGAGAGAATCAACTTTGAGTTCTTCAAAGATTATATTCCCTCATTCATAATTTTTAAGGGTTGTGTGTGGAGGAGGTTATCACTACCAAGAAGGGAGGGAGACCTTTCCTTGCATATGTTTGTGGTGGAGGTATTAAAGAAGAATTGTATGCCTCTATTTCCATTCATTAGATCTACCTTACCCTAGCATATACTTGAGCTAAGTCTACAATTACTTCAGACTCATGTGATGAAGGCTATGTGTGATGAAATCCTAGACCTCAACCAAGATGTGGGTAGATTATGGGAGTTTTTCCAAGACTTGAGGTTGGTCGATAAAAATGTGAAGACTAAGCTATTTTATTTTTTGTCTTATCTTATACCATTTTATGAGAATGGGGGTGCCAGTATGCCTTGAGATCTTTGGAAACTAGGCATGAAAATTGCAAGTTAAAGAGAATGGGGGTGCCAAACTTATAGTACTCATTGTCCCCTGGTCGTCGATTTTCCTTGAGTTCCCTCAACCTCATCCTCGACACTGGTATTGACCTTGTTTTCACTCCTCAAAGCTCTTACTCGGTGCTGATATTGACCTTGTTTTCGCTCCTCCAAACTCTTAAATTAGAACTAGGTATTGACCTTGTTTTAACTCCAAACTCTTCCTCGATTATGGAATTGACCTTGTTTTCACTACTCCAAACTCTTCAAACCTTTAGTATTGACCTTTCACTTCTCAATTTGATGAGCTGCAACTTGGTTTAGATTTAAGAGTTTAGTATATGCTAATTAAATTTGAAAATTATAGCACCATTTAAGCTAGGTTTTAATATTCTACAATATAGTTAAGTATATATTAGCTATATTTTTTACATAATAAAATAATATAATTATTTAACTTATTACCAATTATATATTATATTATTTAACAAAATTATTAAATCATTATAAAATTATTATAATTAATAATTAATAATAGAAATTATATTTTTATATAATACAAAATATAATTAATATAATATATATTTAATATAATATTAATATGAGAGAGAAACTAGAATTTTGATTGGTTGTTTCTGTCAACAATCCAAGGATTGCATGTGTCCTTGGGGAGTTATGCTCAAGGTAGCATGCCATTTGATCAAAGATATGATAATTCTCCTTTAAGACCTCTTCAATGTACCCATTGCACACTTAAGGAGACAAAGATAAATATAGGGAAGAAAATATAGAGAGAGAGGGAGATAATGAGAAACATACAAATAGAAAGGGAGACAAAGAGATAGAGAGAGGTAGAGAGATAAAGAGATAGGATGAATAGATAGAGATATAGGATCTTCTTCCGATCTTCGAGATTGATTCGACCTGGATCTTCGACGCGATCTTTGACGCGCGATTTTGATCTTTGACGCGACGATCCTTGATCTTTGATTATCTTCGATGAAATTTTTCGCTCTTTCTGGATTGCAAGCGATTGATCGACCGACTTTATTCGACAGCTGATTTTCTTTCCTCTTTCGACTTTGGCGATCCTTCGGGATCCTTCGACGATTGATTTCATTCTTGCCCGAGATCGACGCCCGACTTTTCCCCGACGATCTTTGTCTCGAGAACGATATCCACTTTCCGGACGTTGTTTTCTGGCGAACGGTAGATTATTGTCACCACTCTTCATTCAACATGAAATGCCAAATGTATCAATTGTTTTGTTGCTTTTGTCAAGTTTCATTAACCAAGCTATTTACTGGGTTGAATAAAGTTGTGTTATGACCCTTCGTCTCTTTAAAATAATTAGACAATATTAGCGAGATCAGGAAGGGGAGAAAACTAAACTCCTTCAAAATAGGGGTAGTTGTGGGTTTGTTGATTTTCTTTGCATACTATATACTTAGTTCCTCTAGGATAAATAAGTCACTTTAGATCATTTTCTTATTTGTGTATCCTAACTAATATAGAGTAAGATTTTTCATTTTAATTGACTACTACATAATAGTTTATTTGTTGAAAGAATTGTTTCCATTCTTTGTAGTTTTTACGTTGGAATACAAATCATATTTAATTTCATGCCAATACACTTCTTTCATAAAGATATTTGTTTGAAATAAGTGCTTCATAACCCATCTAATCAAATCATAACCTATCAAAAAGGAAATAGGAATTTTCTAAAGAAAAGAACACTTGACCCAATCATAAGTGTATGGCCTTCGCAAAAAGGAAGTATCCACCTTAGCAATACAACTACCTAATTTAGACCTAGTAGGTTCAACTCAACCAACCTATCAACCCACCTTTAAGAGGCTTCCAAAAAGTTTAGAATGACCAATTTAAAAAATCCAAACAACTCTCAAAGACTAACAAAGAACAGAAGTCAGATTTCACACTTTGACTCCTTGAATCCTTGTAATAGTGCAAACCTAGTTTTTGTCCAATAACTCAAAACTTTCCCAAAACACCAGAGAAACCCTTGATGGTTTTAGACACCCATTTTGGAGTTATTAAATATAATTCAAGGGAAAGTACAAGTGATTTTGCAAATTTTACAGTGATTTTGCACTTGTTGATTCCCTAAAGAAAACCTTATCTTGAGAATAATCCATCATAGTCACATATAATCACATCATTCTTGACCATTTGATATCATGAAAAACCTCCAAAATATAGTATTCAAATAACCCATATCAGCAAGAATTTGTGCAAGTCTCTCTGATTCATAAATCATTATATTCTCATTTTCAGAATATCAGCGAAAGAACAAAAATGTCACACTGATCGTATTACATAAGAAGATACACATTGGGATGACACGGTCCACGGTTTCACCGATAAATATTTTCGTCTGCACGAAAAGTTCCATCGGGGTGAAATGAAAAGGTCATACTGAGCATATAGGTCTCATTGATGAAGTTCCATCAGAAAGAAACCTCTCTTGTCTCACTGATCAAAGCACAAGTTGTATCGGAAAGAGTCTTGGTGACATGAGATCAAAGGAATAATCATCAGGGAGACTTATAACATTGGATAAATTACTTAATGTTTTAGCGATACACCATGTCTTGCCGATGAAGACACAAATAGATCAAGATAGTCATCGGGGTGACTCTTGGTGAAATTTATATGAATCAGATGGATAGATTATGTGATATCAGCATAATGTCTCCTCAACCAAAACAATGTTTAATGAGCATTAGTCAAGCCTGAATAAAATGATCACCAAAATTTTGAATTGTCTTTTCAATAGAACATTTGATGTGACAGTGGGTAAATTCAAAAATCACCTACGCTCGTGTTCAAAGCTAGGATTACTAAGAAGACATATTAGGGAGATTCGCTTATGGTCTCATCGATGAAGGGAATGTATCAGCAAGACAATTCATTGGTGTGACATTGGATCTGTCTTGTTGATGGAAGTCATCGAAAAGACATGGACTATCAGAGTGAGTTTTCTATCATGTGCTAGTGATTGATCTCTCACCGATGGGTTGGATTCGGTGGTCATCACCAAGAGTCTCCATAATGACATGGTGTAGGTCTATTTAAACTCCTACAAAGGTCAAATTGGTGTGACATTGGATATGTCTTACCGGTGGAATTCATCGGCAAGACATGAACTATCAGAGTGATTTTTCTATCCTATGCCAATGATTGATCTCTCGCGGATGGGTTGGCTTCGGTGGTCATCGCCAAGATTCTCCGCAATGACATGGTGTAGGTCTATTTAAAACTCCTGAAGAGGTCAAATCAGTGTGACATTGGATCTGCTTGTTGACGGAAGTCATCGACAAGACATGAAATATCGAAGTGAGTTTTCTATCCTATGCTGATGATTGATCTCTCACCGATGGGTTGGCTTTGGTGGTCATCGCCAAGAGTCTCACTAATGAAGTTTCATCAGCGAGACCATCATTTATTTCACCGATAGGAGCAATGGAAATATATTGGCGAGACATGTGCCATCGGTGTAAATCCTGAATGTTCACCCAACCCGCTAAGTTACACCGATAGGAGGATATCGGTAGGAGTTATGGCGACATATTCAAGACCAAAAGAAAAGTTAGCGGCGAGACTAATAGCATCAGAGGAACCACTGAATGTGTTAGCGATACTAAAATTCAAGCTGATGAAGAAACAAATGAACCAAAATGATTGTCAAGGTGACTCTTGGCGATGTATATGGGACAAATGTTAACATCGGTCAAATGTGTAGAGTGTTACCCCAATCAACAGAGTATTTAGTGAATGTTGGTTAGGGTCTAATGTATAGATTGACCAAAGTTTGAAGGTGTCTTTCCGACCAGTTCATTTGATGTGATAGTAAGGAATTCAAAAATCTGTTACATTTGTGCCTGGAGAAAACATTGATGGCACCACGGAGTACAAGTAATTTCATAAATTGAAAGGAAATCATTGCAAAATGAACATTATTGCGAATTGGTAATGAAGGAAATGAGGAGAAAAAAAAAGGGCCAAAGAATTGTTTCAGTTGAAAGACCTCAATCAAAACTAGTAAGTCCTCTACATTTTAACTTTTTCATTTCTACAATTTTAAGTGAGTAATATGGAAGGCACCAGCTCGGGGAAGTTGAAAGGTAGAAAACAAAGTGAGAGAAGTCACCCTAAGAGTAAGAAGCAAAAAGTTGAGTCTGGAATTGAGCCGGAGGGTGCTGAACAAAAGTGGATAAATTGGATAAATTGGATGACAAGTGCAAGCACATAGGAGATATTTGGACCCCAATAAGAGGCTATGAATTTTTTAGATTCCACTTTCAACGAAGAGATCATTTTGAGCCAGTTTGTAATCTGTGGTGTCTAAATTTGGGAAAAATGGTTTTCCCTAATGTGTTTTTCAATATAGAGCTGGTAAAATTGTTGGCCACCCACTATGACTCAAAACTTAAGGCCATATGCGGACCATCTGGGAAACCATTCGTATACATATTAGAGGCTTCAATATGTGATGTTTTCAAGTTGGAAGGGTGGTGTAATGAGAAAATTTTGAATGAAAAGTTGGAAAAAGAGTTTTGGAGAATGGACACCACTTAGAAGGGTTGGAGGTTTCCCTTACATAGAATTAAACAAGATGGTAAAATTGTCCCACTTGACGATGGCGATGGGCCTCCATTCCATGTGGACTTATTCGAGCCCTATATGAGATATACCTATTTCTCGGCAGGACAAGTGTTGGGTATGGAAGTTCCTAAGTATGTGTGCATTATTCCCATGGTAATTGTAGCTGACATTCAATGTCATAATTCTAGGTTATTCGACTATGCTTCATTTGTCTCCAAGGAGCTCGACTTAGCATTGGTGGCAATCAAGAATAAATCCCCTGTTCTGCACCTTAGGCATTATTATCTTTTAATGCATCTAGTATTGTACTTCAAAAAAGAGTTAGGGATTTGGCCAGAAAAGTTGAAGGTTTCACAGTTTGATAAAGAGGGAAAATTGTTACCCATTCAATTGTGGATTGCCATTTTGGATAGTAGGTTTGCTAATTCCAGTTTCCTGTATTTTGAAGAATATTTTGTAAAGCTAGTATATGAATTCTATAGTCATCCTTGTGCACACTCATTTTCCAATGAAATAAAATGCTTCCTCAGACCTAAGGACTTTAATGAACCAATTGATCACAATTGGGGAGACTGGTATTGCTTGGAAGATGCTACTATGGTAAGGGTGTTTGGTTTTGAGGATTCTCCATTCATTTTTCCTAAAACAGTTCTGGATAGGATTACATATTTGGAAATTGTAAGACAAATGGATTTTTCTAGTTTCATGAATTTTGGATCATCTCGAAAACATGCATTTATGCCTAGTACTCTGTGCTTTGGTGATTATACTGTGCTTGCAAAGGAAGGATATGATTTGATCCTTGAAAATTTTAGGTAGTATAATATGAATAAGGGTCCACCAAGAGAAGGTTTTGATCCAAAGGGATATATCAATTCTGCCAAAGAAAGGATAAACTTTGGACGTTATGATCATGTGCCTTATCAGTTTGATGACATGATTAGAAATTTGGAGCCAGAGGAAGTAGAGAGAGTGGTGGAGGAATACAACCAAGGGTTTCTGGATACAGGGTTACCTTTTTCTAGAGATGAGGAAACTGTGGAAGATATGCTATGAGACCTGCCCAGTAGGATTTCCAAATTAAAAACTTGAGATTACAACTACCCTCCTAGAGAACTAAGTGTTGAAGAGAGCCAAGATATAGACACTAGACAGATGGCATATAGGTAATTTGTAGCAGACAATAAATTTGTGAATTCTTCAGAATTCAGATCTCTCTTGTACAAGCAAAAGGGAAAGGAGATAAGGGAGATAGTTGATAATATTACACCAAGCAATGAGGAGCAACTACTAAATAATTTGAAATTAATTGTGGATAGCAAAATGGCTAATATGACCCCTGAAAAGGAAGGAAAATGTTAGAGGATGCTAGAGTTATGATTTTTCCAGGGCTCGATTTGAATTTTTCATTGGTGTTCGATAGCTTCTTAAAGGATAATAGTGCCAAAAAACAAGCTTAGTCCAGAGGGGGTGACATAAATATATGTTGGATCCAAATATAACCTGGATGAAGGATCACTCATGATATGGGCCTTGTATCCGCTCATAGAAAGTCAGTGGTGATTGATACTGAGAAAGCATTTGGACATGTCATGACTCTGAAGGTTGGAGAGGTAGATCCTGTGGTGACTGCAGACATTGGGATTAATGTGGCAAAACTGAATAAAGCCCAAATACAAATGTTGATAAAAGAAAAGGAAATGTACAAAATTAATAATGAAAGGATCATGAGAGAAAATGATCATTTGAAGGACATGCTAGGAGTCACAATGGGACCTCCTAAATTAATAACACATGGTGAAATTTCACATGAGGTAAAAGATCATTGGAGGAGTCAACTGCATATTCACAAGGTAAATATGATACACTCGCTACAAAAATCAGAAAAAGGTAGGCCAACTTAACAATTTGGTTGAATAAGCTATGGGGAGCATATTCAAAGAACCATGTTATAGGGAAGGAACACAAGAGAATTGATGGAAGGATTGAAGAAAAGTTCTGAGAATTAAATGAAAGAGATTTTCCTGACAGTGTGGCCATTGGTATGGGTAACCAAATTATAAAGAGACACAGGGACTATTATGAGGAACTATGAGAAGATGCAAAGGGGCTGGTTGATGTTACGAATATGGGACTGCCTACACTATTTAAAGATGGAGAAAATTTGAAAGAGAAAGCCAAGTGGATCAAAGAATGTGAAATGATGTTGCAGGGAATTTTGGAAAATGCTACAAGGAAGGATTCAACATTAGACGAGAGTTGCGAGCACAACGAAAGGATGATAATGGTGGAAATATCAGCCAGGAATGCATTAGGAGATGTCGATACTCATGAATGACAGGATTATCTAGATCATTTATCAAATGTTCATCTATGGCTAAATAGAGCCTAATCTCTTTTTTTAATTAGTTAAGTAAAATAGAACATTTGTGAAGGGACGTGTCCCTTCCAAGTTTTGATGTATTTATATCTATTCCATAGTAATGCAACAAATATAGGCGTTAGGAGATATTCAGTAGATAGCTTTCTAGCAAAATGCTTTTATATACACAGACTCAGATGCATGTATTTTGATGGAGTAAATGAAGATATCTAAGTTATGGATTAAGATTTTGGTATCAGTTGTTTGTTAAATTTATGCAGTTATTTGATTGTCTCCATTCTGATGCTTCTCCATTTTTTAAATTGATATAAAAAATTTATACTCAGTTTATCATTGTACATTTGCTATATATGTGTGATCTGGTTATTCGGTTCTCTCAAGTAGGGATTAAAATCTTTTAATCAATCACAACAATTGGGAAGTGTTAGTTGGATTAATAAGAAGAATCACATAACTAGAATTTCCATTCTATCTCAAGAAGAGTTTGTCAATTATTCACTTGCACGTTTACACAAGTTGTAAACAATTTTTGTGCCTGACAGTTTGAATTATTGCCATTATTGAAATCCACATTTGCATATATTCATTAGACTCCATATACCCAATAAGGCACTGATCTCCCCTTGTATTCTTTTATAATTTTCATTATTCTTATTTATTTTACACTTACATTTACAAATACACATACATATGCATTTATTATTTTCATTTATTTCTCATGTAGTTTAATAGTTTGATCAATTTCATATTATATGTGTTGAATACTTTAGAATTTCAATTAAATTAATTTATGGATATGTTGTATCTATAACACTACAAAACCATATGCTCTTTGCATTTACGCTTGCATTTAGAAATACACATTTATATACATAAATATAGATTTCTTTAATGATATGTTGCATTTATTGTTCTAGGAGAGCATCTAGTAATTGCATTTACATTTACATTTAGAAATACAAATACATACATACATACATATTTATGCATCCTACGCCTTATTCATGCATCCTACAATTACAACAGTATCCATGGGACCTCTTACACAATCTACAGTAATCACAAAAAGTGTAAGAGCCCTTTTATATCATGTTTGGACTACAAAACCCTCAAAAATAGGGTAACCGGACTGTATGCAAAGAAATGAAGCGTTCTAACTCAAATCAATGCCTTAAGCCCTCAAATCAAATTCAAATCAAAGCTAACACATATCTAGCACTTTTTTCTCTAATAGCTAAGATGAATTACATTAGGCTTGTACTCTCCTTGGTTGCAACATAGAGATTTGAAGTCCATAAATAGATGTCAAAAGTGCCTTCTTGTATGGAGACTTATAGGAAGAATTTTACATGTTTTAAACTCTAGATTTTATCAATAGTGATAACTCCAACTCTATGTGAACATTTAAAAATAATTGTGCAGATTGAAATAGGATCCTTGAGATTTGTATGAAAAGATCAAAATGTTTCTCATCAATTATAGTTTTATATGGATTCCTCATGACCCTATAGTCTACACTCAAATAGTAGATAGGAAATTCTTGAGTTTTATACTCAATATTGATAATTGAATAACTATGGGATCTTACACCAAGTAGATTCATGATTTGGAAGTATACTTAGTGAGGCATTTTAAGATGATTGACTTAGATTTGTTACATTTTTTCCTTGGTTTAGAAATTTTATAGTCTACCAAAGCAATTTTTTAATTAATTCAAA
>VDFB02373365.1:21361862-21380747 GCA_007258455.2 Sequoia sempervirens | reverse complement strand
GATGAAGGCTATGTGTGATGAAATCCTAGACCTCAACCAAGATGTGGGTAGATTATGGGAGTTTTTCCAAGACCTAAGGCTGGTCAATAAAAATGTGAAAGACTAAGCTATTTTATTTTTTCTGTCTTAGCTTATACCATTTTACGAGAATAAGGGTGCCAATGTACGAGAAGATCTTTCGAAACTAGGCATGAAAATTGCAAGTTAAAGAGAATGGGGGTGCCAAACTTATAGTACTCATTGTCCCTTGGTCGTCGATTTTCCTTGAGTTCCCTCAACCTCATCCTCGACACTGGTATTGACCTTGTTTTCACTCCTCAAAGCTCTTACTCGGTGCTGATATTGACCTTGTTTTCGCTCCTCCAAACTCTTCGTCGGCGCTAGTATTGACCTTGTTTTAACTCCAAACTCTTCCTCAGTGCTGGAATTGACCTTGTTTTCACTACTCCAAACTCTTCCCCGGCACTGGTATTGACCTTTCACTTCTCCAATTTGATGAGCTACAACTTGGTTTCGTTAGGTTTTAGTATATGCTAATTAAATTGAAAATTATGGCACCATTTAGCTAGGTTTTAATATTCTACAATATAGTTAAGTATATATTAGCTATATTTTACATAATAAATAATATAATTATTTAACTTATTATAATTATATATTATATTATTTAACAAAATTATTAAATACGTATAAAATTATTATAATTAATAATTAATAATAAGTATATTTTTATATAATACAAAATATAATTAATATAATATATATTTAATATAATATTAATATGAGAGAGAGAAACTAAATTTTGATTGGTTGTTTCATGTCAACAATCCAAGGATGGCATGTGTCCTTGGGGAGTTATGCTCAAGGTAGCATGCCATTTGATTAAAGATATGATAATTCTCCTTTAAGACCTCTTCAATGTACCTATTGCACACTTAAGGAGACAAAGATAAATATAGGGAAGAAAATATAGAGAGAGAGGGAGATAATGACAAACATACAAACAGAAAGGGAGACAAGGAGATAGAGAGAGGTAGAGAGATAAAGAGATAAGGATGAATAGATAGAGATATAGGGAGGGTGATTGATATATCTCTTCCTGTCGCTCTCTATCTCTCTATATCTCCCACTATCTATGTCACTCCCTCTTCCCCCCTCTATCTATTGAGCTATCTCTCCCTCTCCCCCCTTTCTCTCTCATTCACTCCATCTCTCCCTCCATCTCTCATACTCTATATCTCTATCTCTATTTCTCTTTTTATCTCCCTCTCACTCCTCTCTCTATCTCTTTCTATCCATATCTTTCTCTACCTCTATCACAATCTCTATCTCTTTCACCATCCCCCTCTATCTCTCTATATCACCCCATTTCTATGTCTCTCCCTCTCCCTCTATATACAATGATCTATCTCTCCCTCTCTCCCTTATCTTCTTCTCTCTCTCCCTTTCTACATATCGCTCTCCCTCCCCCCTCTTCTTTTTCTCCCTCTTCTACCTATCTATCTCCCTCTCTTTCTTTTCCTCTTCAACTCCATCTCCTCACTCCCCCTTCTCTATCTCTCCTCCTCTACCTATCTATACTCACTTTCTCTCCTCCCTCTCTCTGTAATTTCAGATCCCTCCCTCCTATCCCTATCCATGACTCTCTATCTCCACCTCTCTTCCTTTCTCTTCCCATATATCTCCATCTCTCTTTCTCTTCCCATATATCTCTATCTCTCTCTCTTTCTCTCCCCATCTATCTCTCATCTCCCCATATATTTAGAAGCCAAGCAAGCCAGTATATGGTAAAACTATAATAGTGTTTTATTAAACTATAAGTAACACTTATCTTTCTAATGTCAAGCCTTCTTATAAAAATAGTGTTTTATTAAACTATAAGTAGATTATTGTCACCACTCTTCATTCAACATGAAATGCCAAATGTAGCAATTGTTTTGTTGCTTTTGTCAAGTTTCATTAACCAAGCTATTTACTAGGTTGAATAAAGTTGTGTTATGACCCTTTGTCTCTTTAAAATAATTAGACAATATTAGCGAGATCAGGAAGGGGAGAAAACTAAACTCCTTCAAAATAGGGGTAGTTGTGGGTTTGTTGATTTTCTTTGCATACTATATACTTAGTTCCTCTAGGATAAATAAGTCACTTTAGATCATTTTCTTATTTGTGTATCCTAACTAATATAGAGTAAGATTTTTCATTTTAATTGACTACTACATAATAGTTTATTTGTTGAAAGAATTGTTTCCATTCTTTGTAGTTTTTACGTTGGAATACAAATCATATTTAATTTCATGCCAATACACTTCTTTCATAAAGATATTTGTTTGAAATAAGTGCTTCATAACCCATCTAATCAAATCATAACCTATCAAAAAGGAAATAGGAATTTTCTAAAGAAAAGAACACTTGACCCAATCATAAGTGTATGGCCTTCGCAAAAAGGAAGTATCCACCTTAGCAATACAACTACCTAATTTAGACCTAGTAGGTTCAACTCAACCAACCTATCAACCCACCTTTAAGAGGCTTCCAAAAAGTTTAGAATGACCAATTTAAAAAATCCAAACAACTCTCAAAGACTAACAAAGAACAGAAGTCAGATTTCACACTTTGACTCCTTGAATCCTTGTAATAGTGCAAACCTAGTTTTTGTCCAATAACTCA
The DNA here is from genome assembly GCA_007258455.2 of Sequoia sempervirens. NCBI lineage: Eukaryota > Viridiplantae > Streptophyta > Pinopsida > Cupressales > Cupressaceae > Sequoia > Sequoia sempervirens. The sequence goes on along the minus strand of VDFB02373365.1, from coordinate 21,378,080 downwards.
AAACTTTCCCAAAACACCAGAGAAACCCTTGATGGTTTTAGACACCCATTTTGGAGTTATTAAATATAATTCAAGGGAAAGTACAAGTGATTTTGCAAATTTTACAGTGATTTTGCACTTGTTGATTCCCTAAAGAAAACCTTATCTTGAGAATAATCCATCATAGTCACATATAATCACATCATTCTTGACCATTTGATATCATGAAAAACCTCCAAAATATAGTATTCAAATAACCCATATCAGCAAGAATTTGTGCAAGTCTCTCTGATTCATAAATCATTATATTCTCATTTTCAGAATATCAGCGAAAGAACAAAAATGTCACACTGATCGTATTACATAAGAAGATACACATTGGGATGACACGGTCCACGGTTTCACCGATAAATATTTTCGTCTGCACGAAAAGTTCCATCGGGGTGAAATGAAAAGGTCATACTGAGCATATAGGTCTCATTGATGAAGTTCCATCAGAAAGAAACCTCTCTTGTCTCACTGATCAAAGCACAAGTTGTATCGGAAAGAGTCTTGGTGACATGAGATCAAAGGAATAATCATCAGGGAGACTTATAACATTGGATAAATTACTTAATGTTTTAGCGATACACCATGTCTTGCCGATGAAGACACAAATAGATCAAGATAGTCATCGGGGTGACTCTTGGTGAAATTTATATGAATCAGATGGATAGATTATGTGATATCAGCATAATGTCTCCTCAACCAAAACAATGTTTAATGAGCATTAGTCAAGCCTGAATAAAATGATCACCAAAATTTTGAATTGTCTTTTCAATAGAACATTTGATGTGACAGTGGGTAAATTCAAAAATCACCTACGCTCGTGTTCAAAGCTAGGATTACTAAGAAGACATATTAGGGAGATTCGCTTATGGTCTCATCGATGAAGGGAATGTATCAGCAAGACAATTCATTGGTGTGACATTGGATCTGTCTTGTTGATGGAAGTCATCGAAAAGACATGGACTATCAGAGTGAGTTTTCTATCATGTGCTAGTGATTGATCTCTCACCGATGGGTTGGATTCGGTGGTCATCACCAAGAGTCTCCATAATGACATGGTGTAGGTCTATTTAAACTCCTACAAAGGTCAAATTGGTGTGACATTGGATATGTCTTACCGGTGGAATTCATCGGCAAGACATGAACTATCAGAGTGATTTTTCTATCCTATGCCAATGATTGATCTCTCGCGGATGGGTTGGCTTCGGTGGTCATCGCCAAGATTCTCCGCAATGACATGGTGTAGGTCTATTTAAAACTCCTGAAGAGGTCAAATCAGTGTGACATTGGATCTGCTTGTTGACGGAAGTCATCGACAAGACATGAAATATCGAAGTGAGTTTTCTATCCTATGCTGATGATTGATCTCTCACCGATGGGTTGGCTTTGGTGGTCATCGCCAAGAGTCTCACTAATGAAGTTTCATCAGCGAGACCATCATTTATTTCACCGATAGGAGCAATGGAAATATATTGGCGAGACATGTGCCATCGGTGTAAATCCTGAATGTTCACCCAACCCGCTAAGTTACACCGATAGGAGGATATCGGTAGGAGTTATGGCGACATATTCAAGACCAAAAGAAAAGTTAGCGGCGAGACTAATAGCATCAGAGGAACCACTGAATGTGTTAGCGATACTAAAATTCAAGCTGATGAAGAAACAAATGAACCAAAATGATTGTCAAGGTGACTCTTGGCGATGTATATGGGACAAATGTTAACATCGGTCAAATGTGTAGAGTGTTACCCCAATCAACAGAGTATTTAGTGAATGTTGGTTAGGGTCTAATGTATAGATTGACCAAAGTTTGAAGGTGTCTTTCCGACCAGTTCATTTGATGTGATAGTAAGGAATTCAAAAATCTGTTACATTTGTGCCTGGAGAAAACATTGATGGCACCACGGAGTACAAGTAATTTCATAAATTGAAAGGAAATCATTGCAAAATGAACATTATTGCGAATTGGTAATGAAGGAAATGAGGAGAAAAAAAAAGGGCCAAAGAATTGTTTCAGTTGAAAGACCTCAATCAAAACTAGTAAGTCCTCTACATTTTAACTTTTTCATTTCTACAATTTTAAGTGAGTAATATGGAAGGCACCAGCTCGGGGAAGTTGAAAGGTAGAAAACAAAGTGAGAGAAGTCACCCTAAGAGTAAGAAGCAAAAAGTTGAGTCTGGAATTGAGCCGGAGGGTGCTGAACAAAAGTGGATAAATTGGATAAATTGGATGACAAGTGCAAGCACATAGGAGATATTTGGACCCCAATAAGAGGCTATGAATTTTTTAGATTCCACTTTCAACGAAGAGATCATTTTGAGCCAGTTTGTAATCTGTGGTGTCTAAATTTGGGAAAAATGGTTTTCCCTAATGTGTTTTTCAATATAGAGCTGGTAAAATTGTTGGCCACCCACTATGACTCAAAACTTAAGGCCATATGCGGACCATCTGGGAAACCATTCGTATACATATTAGAGGCTTCAATATGTGATGTTTTCAAGTTGGAAGGGTGGTGTAATGAGAAAATTTTGAATGAAAAGTTGGAAAAAGAGTTTTGGAGAATGGACACCACTTAGAAGGGTTGGAGGTTTCCCTTACATAGAATTAAACAAGATGGTAAAATTGTCCCACTTGACGATGGCGATGGGCCTCCATTCCATGTGGACTTATTCGAGCCCTATATGAGATATACCTATTTCTCGGCAGGACAAGTGTTGGGTATGGAAGTTCCTAAGTATGTGTGCATTATTCCCATGGTAATTGTAGCTGACATTCAATGTCATAATTCTAGGTTATTCGACTATGCTTCATTTGTCTCCAAGGAGCTCGACTTAGCATTGGTGGCAATCAAGAATAAATCCCCTGTTCTGCACCTTAGGCATTATTATCTTTTAATGCATCTAGTATTGTACTTCAAAAAAGAGTTAGGGATTTGGCCAGAAAAGTTGAAGGTTTCACAGTTTGATAAAGAGGGAAAATTGTTACCCATTCAATTGTGGATTGCCATTTTGGATAGTAGGTTTGCTAATTCCAGTTTCCTGTATTTTGAAGAATATTTTGTAAAGCTAGTATATGAATTCTATAGTCATCCTTGTGCACACTCATTTTCCAATGAAATAAAATGCTTCCTCAGACCTAAGGACTTTAATGAACCAATTGATCACAATTGGGGAGACTGGTATTGCTTGGAAGATGCTACTATGGTAAGGGTGTTTGGTTTTGAGGATTCTCCATTCATTTTTCCTAAAACAGTTCTGGATAGGATTACATATTTGGAAATTGTAAGACAAATGGATTTTTCTAGTTTCATGAATTTTGGATCATCTCGAAAACATGCATTTATGCCTAGTACTCTGTGCTTTGGTGATTATACTGTGCTTGCAAAGGAAGGATATGATTTGATCCTTGAAAATTTTAGGTAGTATAATATGAATAAGGGTCCACCAAGAGAAGGTTTTGATCCAAAGGGATATATCAATTCTGCCAAAGAAAGGATAAACTTTGGACGTTATGATCATGTGCCTTATCAGTTTGATGACATGATTAGAAATTTGGAGCCAGAGGAAGTAGAGAGAGTGGTGGAGGAATACAACCAAGGGTTTCTGGATACAGGGTTACCTTTTTCTAGAGATGAGGAAACTGTGGAAGATATGCTATGAGACCTGCCCAGTAGGATTTCCAAATTAAAAACTTGAGATTACAACTACCCTCCTAGAGAACTAAGTGTTGAAGAGAGCCAAGATATAGACACTAGACAGATGGCATATAGGTAATTTGTAGCAGACAATAAATTTGTGAATTCTTCAGAATTCAGATCTCTCTTGTACAAGCAAAAGGGAAAGGAGATAAGGGAGATAGTTGATAATATTACACCAAGCAATGAGGAGCAACTACTAAATAATTTGAAATTAATTGTGGATAGCAAAATGGCTAATATGACCCCTGAAAAGGAAGGAAAATGTTAGAGGATGCTAGAGTTATGATTTTTCCAGGGCTCGATTTGAATTTTTCATTGGTGTTCGATAGCTTCTTAAAGGATAATAGTGCCAAAAAACAAGCTTAGTCCAGAGGGGGTGACATAAATATATGTTGGATCCAAATATAACCTGGATGAAGGATCACTCATGATATGGGCCTTGTATCCGCTCATAGAAAGTCAGTGGTGATTGATACTGAGAAAGCATTTGGACATGTCATGACTCTGAAGGTTGGAGAGGTAGATCCTGTGGTGACTGCAGACATTGGGATTAATGTGGCAAAACTGAATAAAGCCCAAATACAAATGTTGATAAAAGAAAAGGAAATGTACAAAATTAATAATGAAAGGATCATGAGAGAAAATGATCATTTGAAGGACATGCTAGGAGTCACAATGGGACCTCCTAAATTAATAACACATGGTGAAATTTCACATGAGGTAAAAGATCATTGGAGGAGTCAACTGCATATTCACAAGGTAAATATGATACACTCGCTACAAAAATCAGAAAAAGGTAGGCCAACTTAACAATTTGGTTGAATAAGCTATGGGGAGCATATTCAAAGAACCATGTTATAGGGAAGGAACACAAGAGAATTGATGGAAGGATTGAAGAAAAGTTCTGAGAATTAAATGAAAGAGATTTTCCTGACAGTGTGGCCATTGGTATGGGTAACCAAATTATAAAGAGACACAGGGACTATTATGAGGAACTATGAGAAGATGCAAAGGGGCTGGTTGATGTTACGAATATGGGACTGCCTACACTATTTAAAGATGGAGAAAATTTGAAAGAGAAAGCCAAGTGGATCAAAGAATGTGAAATGATGTTGCAGGGAATTTTGGAAAATGCTACAAGGAAGGATTCAACATTAGACGAGAGTTGCGAGCACAACGAAAGGATGATAATGGTGGAAATATCAGCCAGGAATGCATTAGGAGATGTCGATACTCATGAATGACAGGATTATCTAGATCATTTATCAAATGTTCATCTATGGCTAAATAGAGCCTAATCTCTTTTTTTAATTAGTTAAGTAAAATAGAACATTTGTGAAGGGACGTGTCCCTTCCAAGTTTTGATGTATTTATATCTATTCCATAGTAATGCAACAAATATAGGCGTTAGGAGATATTCAGTAGATAGCTTTCTAGCAAAATGCTTTTATATACACAGACTCAGATGCATGTATTTTGATGGAGTAAATGAAGATATCTAAGTTATGGATTAAGATTTTGGTATCAGTTGTTTGTTAAATTTATGCAGTTATTTGATTGTCTCCATTCTGATGCTTCTCCATTTTTTAAATTGATATAAAAAATTTATACTCAGTTTATCATTGTACATTTGCTATATATGTGTGATCTGGTTATTCGGTTCTCTCAAGTAGGGATTAAAATCTTTTAATCAATCACAACAATTGGGAAGTGTTAGTTGGATTAATAAGAAGAATCACATAACTAGAATTTCCATTCTATCTCAAGAAGAGTTTGTCAATTATTCACTTGCACGTTTACACAAGTTGTAAACAATTTTTGTGCCTGACAGTTTGAATTATTGCCATTATTGAAATCCACATTTGCATATATTCATTAGACTCCATATACCCAATAAGGCACTGATCTCCCCTTGTATTCTTTTATAATTTTCATTATTCTTATTTATTTTACACTTACATTTACAAATACACATACATATGCATTTACTATTTTCATTTATTTCTCATGTAGTTTAATAGTTTGATAGATTTCATATTATATGTGTTGAAGACTTTAGAATTTCAATTACATTAATTTATGGATATGTTGTATCTATAACACTACAAAACCATATGCTCTTTGCATTTACGCTTGCATTTAGAAATACACATTTATATACATAAATATAGATTTCTTTAATGATATGTTGCATTTATTGTTCTAGGAGAGCATCAGTAATTGCATTTGCATTTACATTTACATTTAAAAATACAAATACATACATACATACATATTTATGCATCCTACGCCCTATTCATGCATCCTACAATTACAATAGTATCCATGGGACCTCTTACAAAAGCTACAATAATCACAAAAAGTCTAAGAGCCCCTTTATATCATGTTTGGACTACAAAACCCTCAAAAATAGGGTAACCGGGTTGTATGCAAAGAAATGAAGCTTTCTAACTCAAATCAATGCCTTAAGCCCTCAAATCAGATTCAAATCAAAGCTAACACATATCTGGCACCTTTTTCTCTAATATCTAAGATGAATTCCATTAGGCTTGTACTCTCCTTAGTTGCAACATAGAGATTTGAAGTCCATAAATAGATGTCAAAAGTGCCTTCTTGTATGGAGACTTATAGGAAGAATTTTACATGTTTTAAACTCTAGATTTTATCAATAGTGATAACTCCAACTTTGTGTGAACATTGAAAAATCATTGTGCAGATTGAAATAGGATCCTTGAGATTTGTATGAAAAGATCAAAATGTTTCTCATCAATTCTAGTTTTATATGGATTCCTCATGACCCTATAGTCTACACTCAAATAGTAGATAGGAAATTCTTGAGTTTTATACTCTATGTTGATAATTGAATTACTATGGGATCTTACACCAAGTAGATTCATGATTTGGAAGTATACTTAGTGAGGCATTTTAAGATGATTGACTTAGATTTGTTACATTTTTTCCTTGGTTTAAAAATTTTATAGTCTACCAAAGCAATTTTTTTAATTAATCCAAAAATGCTCAAGGCATTATTTGATGCTTCAACATAGAAAATCCAAGTTCACACCAAATCCTTTTTAATTTGGATTCAATCATTCTACCATGCTTTCTTCTCCTACAATTGATTATACACTCTATAACACTACAAAACCATATGCTCTTTGCATTTACACTTGCATTTAGAAATACACATTTATATACATAAATATAGATTTCTTTAATGATATGTTGCATTTATTGTTCTAGGAAGCATCCAGTAATTGCATTTACATTTACATTTAAAAATACAAATACATACATACATACATATTTATGCATCCTACACCCTATTCATGCATCCTACAATTACAACAGTATCCATGGGACATCTTACACAAGCTACAGTAATCACAAAAAGTGTAAGAGCCCCTTTATATCATGTTTGGACTACAAAACTCTCAAAAATAGGGTAACCGGGCTGTATGCAAAGAAATGAAGCTTTCTAACTCAAATCAACGCCTTAAGCACTCAAATCAGATTCAAATCAAAGCTAACACATATCTTTACGACATGGAATTGATTTCACATCAAAATATGGCTGCATGTGACCGTACAGTGCTACATAACAGGAAAAGTACAGAAATTTTAAAGAAAAACACTGATTTTTGAATGTCAAGAGCTTGCATTTTAAATCCTCAACATCAACAACCATTAAAATGATCATTTTATGCCTTTTAAAGGCCTTTACACCTCAACCACTGAACAACCACCTCTACAACTCACTTTTTAATTTTTTATGATCACATAAAACATAAAACACACTAATTTCAAGCTTGTTAACATCACTATTGAAATGTTTTAATTTTTTGACCTTTCAAACATTAAAAAGTACATCATTAAATTAATTATGTAATGGAATAAAAATTTAAACATCATGAATTAATTATGTAACAACATAAGTCAAATATAATTCTATCAAGAAATTAATATCAAATAGATAATATAATTACATAACTCATACATTTCAATGTCATTGATCTTCTTCTTCATCCAACTCTTTGTCTGTATCATATGATCTAGATTTGACATTGTAAGGATTGGTCATATCATCATCATCATCATTGATATTAGTTTCGATAATGTCATCATCCACATGGATATCATCTTCATGAACATTAACTCCTACATCATAATGATCTAGTTCCTCCTCTTCGACATATTCGTCAGGGACATCATCAACTAACTGTTGATCCTGATCATCATCTACATCATCTTCTACATCTTCGGTATCTTCTTCTTCCACCACATTATACTTTACCGACCTTCCTCTTGGATCATGTCTAACAACAAATGACCAACCTGGTTTACCTGGAACCTCTGAGTAAAATACCTGCTCACATTGTCTTGAAAGAACATAGGGCTCATTTCGAGCTCGCTCAATTGACCTTCTATTAACCATGTTAAATCCATTATCATGTTCAATAACAATTCTCTCAGGATCATTTTCATTCAATCGTATCCTATACCATAGGATGATGAACAAAATTAATCTGAAGGACTTAAAGTCACACTCAAGTATATCATCCAAAATCCCATAGTATCAATTTTCTGAGACTTCTGGATGTATGTCAATTCTAGATGAAATATTAGTCACCTGAAAGACTGCAATTATACTAGAATCACAAGTTTTCTTTTTGTCATCGAACTTTTTAATTCAAAATTTATGACCATTGCACCACATAGCCTTGTGGTGTTTCACTTGCAATATGTCAAACATGTATTGCAATATCATCAGTTGATAAACATATTTATTCTTGGCCGAATGTATGCAAAGAAAACAATCTCAACATATATATACATCAATATAATTGAAAATAATTAAATAATATGGGTGATTAATATATATATATACGTACCTATTTATCTCTTAAATCATATGCTAAATCAATTTCCCTTTGTGTAACATTGGTATGTCCATTACGATGAGCTTCTTTAACCAATGAAGCCACACCTTCCCATGTTAATGAGTGACCAAATTGTTGACATTGTTCAATCCATACCATCATCCAATCAAGATTGTTTGCGAAGTACAAATGAAGTGCATCCCACTCTTGGCCAGTTGTATAAAAAAAATTGAAATTCACAAACGACGCATAATTAGTTAAAAACCACAGTATACGACCTTAATTTATAATTGATGCATATTGAAGATTAATAATTAAATAAGTACAATATACATAAAAATTATATGTAAAATGTATTCCAATTAATCTCCATGACCATCTTATAATTACCTCCCACTTTCCTCAATCTATGTTTCCCCATCAGGTACTCCCCTTCGAATTTGTTAATGGAGTTGGAATCCGAAATGCGATCTACATGGATCTTTGCTGCAAACTTAGGAAGATATTCACTAATGTACACCATGGTTTGGTATACCATATATCTCTCCACCATAGAACCCTTAGGATGTGCTCTTTGTCTAACCAAAGCCTTCAAAAATTTCAAGTGCCTCTCAACCATCCACATTGACCTTGTGTGTATATGTCCACACAATTCAATCTCCTCAACCTAGTGTATGAGGTAGTGTTCTTATGCATTGAAAAATGTCGAAGGTAGACACTTTTGCATTTCACACATTAGACAAGGAATTTTTCTCTTCCAATAATTTATATCTTCTTTATGGATTTCTTTAGATGACAACTATCTACAAGTGATTCAAGGTGCAAATATATTAACGAGATTTAAGAAAAATATGCAGTTTATTACATAACAAGTAAAACACATGACAATTATAAGATATATACAACGAATTGAAAAAATATCACTACTTACCTCGTGTATTTTCCAAGATCATATATAACTTTCTTGACATTGTTGTCGAAGTTGTCTGGGAGAGATAGAGGTAGAAATTACTACAATAATTATAAAATGATATTTTCATTATTTTTCCAAAAGTAGTAAACATAATACATTGAAAAGTACATGCATTATACACATGTATATAATATACTAGAATAATTACCTTAATGAAGGTATGACAATCATGTGTTTTCATCCCTGACCCAAATTCACCTTTCTTTGTTATTATATTGTTTATGTTCGCAGCAAATCCTGTGGGAAAATGAATTTTTCGTATGACTTCTTTTATAGCATTGCTTTGATGCTCCATTAATAACCAAGGAATGGAACTTATATTAATTTGGTCTCCATTACTATTTAATTGAATGACATTTTCATTGCATGATTGGCTTCCTGAATGTCACTACAAATTTTAACAATTTTTTCTTTGTCATGCCTTCCATCCAATATTTTCCATAACGTTTCTGTTATATTGTTTCCGATATGCATTGTATCAAAAAAATTCACAATTTGTAGTTGCTCATAGTAGGGAAACCTACTAAATTGTCTGGGATAACTTTTCAATCCCTGTGGAAGTCGACCATTAATGCCTTGACGACCTTCATGAAGCATATAAGTTAAACAAATTAACAACAACAATCATTGTCAATTATAGCATGAGTAAACACAACATAATATAAAAATATAAATTCAAAACATATCATATATGATAGATAAACAATTTGATCTAATGTATAACCTTGACAATTAATTCTATTATATTCCAACTTCCATAGGTGAGGTGTCATTCTTCATGGTTTTGATGTAGTCTCTTCTTTCCCATTGAAAATATTTTTTTTAGTAGTTCGATACTTATGATTTCTATGGAGGAAGTGCCTATACTCATCAAACACTTGCTTTCCTAAACTTGTTGAACGACGAGATTTTATCTTTGGACGACAAATTGGATATGCAAATTTTCCCTTTGTTTGAAGACTTGCAAGATCATATATAATTGGATTAAATATGTCAATTTTTATAATTATATATAATGAATAGATTATTTAAAAAACATGCATGATATCTACTTCATAAAATTAAATATTGTTAAAGTGCAGACAAAAGTTATAACATACCACAAAAATGTGTTAGCCATGGGGCATCATGAATTGTCCATACAAGCATTGCATAGAATTGAAATTGACTTTGTCCTATTAGTCTAGAGACGTCATACATAGTGACACCATTCCATAACTTTAGTAACTCATCGATAAGAGGCTTGATATATACATTCATATCTTTAACTTGGTACTTACCTAATTGAATGAACATAAACATTACATAATTATTATAACCATTTTACTGCAATATATATAAATTAATGTACATGACTATTGAATGAAAAAAATATAAGTCATTATGCAACAAATAAGACAAATGAGATGCTACTACGTTAAAGAAAATTGATGTAAAAAATACCTGGAACAATCATTGACAACATTATGTGCTCCCTCTTTATTGACATCCATGGAGGAATGTTATTGTTGATAACAAAAATAGGCCACACCGAGTAAATAGATCTCAAATCTCCAAATGGATTGACACCGTCCGTTGCCAATGAAAGCTTGAGATTACGAGGTTCTTCTTTAAAGTGTGGCCATTTTTCCTCCATCTCCCTAAATGAAAAATCATCCATAAGCATTCAAAGAATGTCATCTCCACTTCTATTCCATGCATGGTAATCCATAAATTGCACTAAGCTTTCACACCTAAATAATCGTTGCATACATGGAATAATGGGAATATAACAAAGAAGCTTGCGAGGCACCTTTTTTATTAGTTGATCTGTTTGATATCTACTGATATGACATTTCGGGAATTCTATTGCAAATTCATGTAGTTATGATATATAATATGATCATTGAGACATGCATCTATTGCTTGATACTTCATTCTGATATCTTTCATAATGCCAAATAAATCTCGGTATGAGTGAGGTAAAATATTTGATGGTGGTAACAAAAATTCATCAATCAATCTACAACAAAAAATAATTTGTTAATATAAAGAATATTAATGGTACATATTTCATCCTTTATTTACTAGTGATGAACTAACAACAATTAAAATAGATGAAAAAGATGACATATATGACATACCTTAACATCCGTGAGATTGCTATCTTTGATAAACCATTCATGACCTTCAAGTTCAACAACAACAATATAGCAGAGAGAAGAGTTGTTTGGTAGCCTTCATAAAGGGGCTCTATGCCTTCTCAAGTACAGGTAAATCATGAACATCATCAAAGTCATCTCGATCATCATGATCAACTCTGCCACTAAATGTGTCATTGATCAATGTATTTGTACCATCATTTTCAACTGTGTTTTCTGGCACATGATCATCTTCTTCCATAGGATCATTAACTTCATCTTCGATATTCATAGCTCTGTGTTCGTCCATTTGCAAAACCACATTCTCTAGGTCATGATAATCCATATCATGTGCCCTAGGGTGCCCCACCTTTATAATAATGATAGACACAAATAAACCATGATCATGATCAAGTGATTTTATATATATATATAAAATGTTAAAATGATATAAACATTTACAAATTCAATCAATATAAACACATATAATGAAAAACTTACCAATGGACAATAATCATGCCCCCCTTCAATGTGACCATGCTGCCTACAATGTTTCTCAGCTATTGTGATTAAAAGTTGTCTCGTCTTAAAGCCCTTGCAATTATTGGAAGGAAAATAACATTTCTCATCACCCTTTCTTTTCAATCTAGCCTACAATCTATCAAGTGTCTCTTCATTTTGTTCTGGACTAATATTATCTGACATGATTTTTCTTTACCAAGCTTGAATATTTAGCTCTTCAAAAAATATTAAATAACACTCCAATAATTTTTATTCATAGATAGGTAACAAAATCTAATAATTCTGATATTTTACACCAAAAAAATTTAGCATGCAACCACCCCTGCAAAAGAGAAGATAGTTTGAAGTTAATGACCCCAAAAAAAACTTTAAAATGCTAATTCCAAAACTTATTAAATTCTGATTTTCAATGATTTCCAACTGTTAGACTCGTAAAATCAGAATATTGAACTTGCACAACAAAATCTAAAAATGCAACTCTAAAAATGCATAAGTCTAAAAATGAAATCTAATGAGATGTTGCTTTAAAATATGATTTTCAAACTTGGAAGTACAAATATGACTTCACAAATGAATTCTGGGAAAGGACAATGACTACCCTCAACCTAGCAATAGCTTCTTGATTTTTTTCTAATTTTTCCCAAGAAAATCGTCCTTAGTTCTCCACAAACTGTCGTAAGTATAGAAAATTCGCAAGCAGAGCAAATTCGTAAGTATCGCAAAACACTGTCACAATAAATAGTTGAGCTCACTTTTTATTTATATCGGTCTCAATTTTGACTTCACATGTTTGTCTAAATTTTGATGAAAACTCTTTGTCACAATTTCAACGAAAAAATAGGTTTGTCAAAATTTCGACGAACGTCGGGGATAAAATTTTAAAAAAATGAAAATTACACATTAAATATCACTAGTACCCGATAATACATCTAATTATCCATATTTTGTCATATTTTGTAGTCAAATGAGTTAGTGTGGCCGACCTTGGTGGATTCACATTAAAATTTTATTTGTAAATTTGGGTCGACATTGCAAATGTGTTCTATTTTCTTGGTCGGCTAAGTTGTGATGAAATCTCATGTAGCGGATATATAAGTGCAATTGTTTCATCGGTGAAGAGTGTGCTTCATGTGCTCCTGTATTTGTATGTGAGAATATCATTCAGTTGCAGAGCATAGTCTAAAGAAGATTGTGTGAAGTGTGAAGAAGTGTTGAGCTTAATTGGAACTATAATCAGGCTTGTGCAGAAGCTATTTTCTTAGTTCATACCCTCCATATTTTTAATTCTATTTTGTTGGGCAGTGATCCCCTTTTGTACTTGAGTAGTGAGCTCTAGGCAGTGTGCCTAAATGCATGCGCATCCCCCTTATTATTTCTCATTATACTTTTAACAGAGTATAATCTTGTGGACTAACATCCACCGTGGTTTTTCCCCTAACAAGGTTTCCATGAAAAAAATTCTTGGTGTTCTCTCTCTCTAATGTGTTAATTTATTTTTCATCAGATCTTAGATTAAAGTTAAGATAAGTTGGAAAAGTTTAAATTTCTATAACAACTGATTCACCCCCCCTCTCAATTGTTTTTCTTTGTTTTTCCAACAATGATCATATTCAGATTACCCCTAAAGATCAGCATAAAATGACATTCACGTGTCGTTGGGGTACATAATGTTGGAACGTCATGCCTTTTGGTCTCAAGAATGCAGATGCCACTTATCAAAGAGCTATGACAACAATATTCCATGACATGATGCACAAGCTAATGGAAGATTATGTGGAGGACCTTTTGGCAAAGTATTTAACACACAAGGATCACCTAAATATGCTAGATAAATTCTATAAAATATTGGAAGAGTACAAGGTCCGCTTTAATCCTAAGAAATATGTCTTCGGTGTGACATCAGGAAATTTTTTGGGATATATAGTTTCTTGTAGAGGCATTGAATTTGATCTTTCCAAGGTAAAAATAATATTAGAAAAGCATCCCCCAAAAGGGATAAGTGAGCTCAGGACATTGCAAGGTAGATTGCAGTCTATTCGACGCTTCATTGCACAATTGGTAGAAAAATGTCAACCATTTCAGTATCTTTTGCGCAAGGGCATTCCCTTTGTGTGGAAAAATTGATTTCAAGAGGCCTTCCAACTAATAAAGGACTATCTATTGTCACCACCCATTTTAATGCCACCAATCGAAGGAAAACCTTTGATTCTATACATTTCTGCAACAACTTCAACACTGGGGGAATTGTTGGCACAAAACGATCATGATGAGAGTGAAAGGGAAATATACCACATCAGTTGGAAATTGGTTGGATATGAGATAAAATACACATCCATTGAATGTGCCTATCTAGAAGTTATCTTTGTGGCTCAAAAATTAAGACACTACATGTTGAATCACAGGACACACTTAGTGGCAAAGATTGATCCCTTGAAATATCTCCTAAGTCGTGCAACATTTACAGGTCGCTTGGAAAAATGGGTTATGATCTTGAGTGAGTACAACATGTGCAGTATGTGGAAAAAAAGGCTATAAAGGTACAAGTGATAGCAGATCAATTGGAAGATGCACCTATACAAGGCAATCATCCATTGGTAGCAAACTTTCCTAATGAGTCCATATTTCATGCAGAACCTAAATCACCTTGGAAAATTTACTTTGACGAGTCTCACACTAGTCATGGCTCAGGAGCAGGAATACTATTTATCACACCACAAGGAGACTCCATCCCCAAGTAATTCTGCATTTCTTTTCCATGTACAAATAATATTGTAAAATATGAGGCACTTGTCACAGGACTCAGAATGGCCATAAAATGGAAAATAAAAAATCTCCATGTCCTCAGAGATTCTCAGTTGGTCATAAACCAGGTCAACAATGACTATGATAGCAAGGACTATAAGTTAATTCCTTATAAATGAATGGTGGATAGTTTTTGGTCATACTTCCACATGCTTGCTTTTGAATAGATTCCTAGGGCACAAAACAAGGCAACAGACACAATGGCTACAATCGGATCTCTCCTAGACATTCCAAGAAACATGTCTCAATTTGAGTTCTTGGTGGAACAAATTTTGGTTCCTAATTATGACATTCCAGAATTAGAAATGGTTTGTGAGCTTGTTGGTCCCAGCTCACCATGGTATCAAGACATTTACAGCTATCTCCAATCCTAGACCCTTCTCCAAAACCTGTCCAACAT
The DNA here is from genome assembly GCA_007258455.2 of Sequoia sempervirens. Classification (NCBI taxonomy): domain Eukaryota; kingdom Viridiplantae; phylum Streptophyta; class Pinopsida; order Cupressales; family Cupressaceae; genus Sequoia; species Sequoia sempervirens. The sequence continues at coordinate 21,362,658 of VDFB02373365.1, read as the reverse complement.
TCAACAAAAGTCCTTTGTTTGTAAGGCTGCTCGATACACCATCATCAGTCACACTTTATAATGATGTATCTTTGACAATACCCTTCTTTGATGTCTCAAAACTGATGAAGCATGAATAACCTTATGCGAGGTACTTAGGGTACATTCAGATCTCATTCAAGTGGTCCTACTTTAGCCAAGAAGATAATGAGACTTGGATATTACTGGTCAACTATGGAAAAGGATGCACTTGAGTTTGTCAGAACATGTCGCCAATGTCAAATACATAGTGATTTTATTCATGCACCATCATAGGAACTTCAGCCGATTACTTCTCCATGGCCCTTCACACAATGGGGACTCAACCTCGTGGGAAAAATTCACCCTACCTCTTCCAATGGCCACAAATTCATTATCACCACCACTAAGTACTTTACTAAGTGGATCAAAGCCATTCCCCACATACATAACTGACAAAAAAATCTCCAAATTTATCCTCAATTATATCATCTGTCGGTAAGGTGTTCCACAGTCCATCATCATAGACAATGGTCATCCTTTCAAGAACCAAGACATTCATGGGTTATGTGAATGCTTTCACATCCAACATCATTTCTCCATGCCATACTACCCATAAGGAAATGCTCAAGCTGAGACATCCAATAAGGCCATCATCAAAATTCTTAAAAGGACAGTCAATGATATTGGTCATGATTGTCACATCCAACTTAACCCTACCCTATGGGCTTACTGCACCAACATCCGCACATCTACAGGAGCCACTCCATTCACCTTGTTCTTTGGAGCTGAAGCCATA
>VDFB02373365.1:21098926-21361762 GCA_007258455.2 Sequoia sempervirens | reverse complement strand
CATGTAACCCCCAACTCTGCCCATAGGGATCTAATCTCTGTGGTGGCCTCAACTAGTCTCCTCTGCATGTCAGCAAGTCCCTGGTCCATTGTCATGTCATGAGGCAATGGTGGCCCTCTAGGTATTTCATCATCTCCCTCCACCATCCTCTCCCTCAACTACCACTCTGCCTCATCCATGGCATCCTCACTGTCAATATCCAACTCCTCATCCCCGATAACCTCCTCTACTATGTGCACCTTAGGCTCCACCTCAGCCTCTGGTTGTACCTCCCCTGTCTCACCTCCTCCTACCTAGGCATCTCATCTCTCTCCTCCTCTAGCACCTCGAGAATGTTATCTAGCGACACCCTCTCCACATGCTACTAGAATCTCCCACCCTATCTCCTACCATCTCCTCCTCTCCTCCTCCTCCCTCCACTCCCACCAGATATCTCCTCCATCATCTCCTCTGCCATATCCCCCATCTCTCCCCCCATCCCCTCTACCTCCATCCCTCCCTCTCCCTTGGCCACCATCTCTACCTCCTCTGCTACCTTTTCGCACCCATGGTATAACTAATTGTCAATCAATGTGAGCTTGCCCATCTAGATCTTTCAATGGTACTAGTCGATGTGCTTGCCACCAAGTGTCGAACTCGGTTGTGGTCATAGGATCTACTATAACCCCTCTACATGCCCACTGTTGTGCTTCTATCCCATCAATCTACTACTTTTCCATAGGTACTGATATGGCAAGTCCCCATATAGTCTCCCGCGATGATATCGCATACTCTGTCGTACCCACTGACACATCCTGTCACTCACCAAACTATCATAGTACCCACTGGGGTAGGTATATCTTAATGATCAATTGTGACTGAATGGTCTACCTAATCAAATGCCTAAATTTCATGTAGAATGGTAAATGCTCGCCCTCATCGACCCACTAAGCATAGTCCCTGTACAGTCCCCAGACAAAATCCATCAGAGTATCAATCCTGTGTTGCCAATCTCGTCTATTGAAAATCTCCTGCATATAGATAGACATATGGAATCCCCTCAGCTAGTTGTGGCCTATAAATAGGTGGGAGAAAGACGAGAATGTGCTCCCAAGCCCAGATCATAAGCAATGTCATGCCACAACTAATACTATGCACTCCCCTGTATGCTACATCATGAAGCTAATGATAGAGCATACCAAGTAGACAAGGCCCACACACAAAAATAATCATGTCCCGTTGTATCCTCACAAGAATATATCCCCAACCAATCTAGAATACGTGCCCATGATAATCTAGAATCAAAACACTGGCAATCAATGTGCACAACATAACATCCCATCAAGGATAGTGCTCCACCACGAACTCCCAGTGAATCTCATAGCCATCGATGCCTAGTCCCACACCATCCTCAACCTCGTAAAACTTAGTGATAGCTTGATGTCCCCAGTGTGGATTATATACAACCCACTCTCCTCAGATCAGAATGCACAGAATCTGGTACACATCCTCAAGAGTCACCATGGCCTCTCTTGTCGGCAAGTGAAACAAGCAGGTCTCAAAATGCCATCTCTTGGCTAGTGTTGTCAGTAGTCCCCTATTTGCTCAGACAATGGGCATATAGGTGACGTAGTATAATCCAAGTCGCATCAGTCACCATGCTCTCTGTCTCACTGTTGATCCCAAAAGGCATAGATAGAAGGCCTGAACTCGCATGTGTAAATGGGTAGTAGTCATTTTTGCACATGCATAAACGAGAGTTAGAACATCATTATATATCATTATTACCATCTATTTAATCAAACATAAGCAAAAATTGAGTCTAAAACTAAGTCAACTTTGGTCAAAGTCAAATACGTCGAGTCAATGACATTTGTGTCATACTAAGTCAATTGTATCGCTTGGCCCTTCAATTGCGTTATGACAGAGTGTTTGCATCACACGAGCCCTCAAATGTGTTATCCTTTAGCACATGTGTCACACCCACTTTCATATGCGTCATTGTCAAATCACTTGCGTCGCTTGAACTTGAGTTTGCGTTGCAACATAGTGATTATGTCTCTACACCTATCATTTGCATCTCACTATGGCAAATGCATCTTTCCAGTCTGCAAATGCATCATTACCTATTGGACCCCTAATTTTTGCATCGTGATGCATCAAATGTGTCAAACGCGATGGTGAATGCAACTTATGCGAGAGCGTTTGCATCACAACGCATTCATTACCCTGACTTCTATCCATAAAAATACACTCAAAACAATAAAATGACAAAGTGGGCAAGGTGTACTTATTGGTGGCTCTGCACCCTCTGGCCATCTAAAAGTCTAAACAATGTATGCGATGCTCAGTCTTTGGAATCACCATTGTCACACCAAGTCTCCTCTCTCTGAGCTCTCAAATCTCCAAAGGAAAAAGTGAAAATGAAATGACTTTTTACCCCTTTTGAATGTATTTATAGGGTCAAAATGGGATTTTCTTCAAAATCTTATTATTGGAGGCTCTTTTGACCACCTTTGACCACCCCGTTGACTGTCTTAAACACCTCAAAATCTGAAACTGCTTGCGCCATTGAATTTTTTGACATTAAATTAGCTTGTCGGGACACTTTCCAAATTTTTCTACCATTGGACCAAAATTTCAAAAAAAAATTGAGGGGGCATAAATACTCCATACCTTCGTTGTGGCATATTTTTCACTCAATTTTATTTGCCACAATGTGACAAACTGCATTATGACAAAGAGGGGAAAAATGTAGACACATAAAAATGACCTAGGCCTGCAAGTTCTATTTTCTCCACATTCCTCCTAGCATAATTAAAACATTTAATTATGTCCTATGGTCCACTTTCAACTATTAATTAAATAATTTTTAATTATTTAATTAATTCATGTCTTTTAGTCCTCTGATTATTTAAATAAATAAATTTTATTTATTTATTTAAATACGTTACTAATTGTCTAATGTCTTTCTATAATTAAATAAATTCTTAAATTTATTTAATTATTTTGGTCCATTAATTCCTCCTGATTATTTAAATAAATAAATTTTATTGATTTATTTAAATACGTAATTAATTTCTAATTTCCTCTCATGATTAAATAAATTATTTAATTTATTTAATTATTGTGCACCTTGTTATTTTAAATAAAAATGTTTATTTAAAATTGTCCCACATGGTCCCACCTTTTGAATTGAATTAATTTTTAATTCAATTTGACAACTTTCTTCTAATAAATCAAATAATTTCTAATATTATTTGATTTTCCAGGTCTCTTTTTCTGTGCCATCCTTACCTCCTTGTCACATGCAATCTAGTCCCTTGATTTGATTTTCTAAAATCAAATCTTGACCGCTCATTTCAAATTTACCCTAATGTTTCTCTAACCCTAATTGTGGGTTGTCACATTGAATATTGTCCATTGATTCTAGGGTATTTTCCAATCTTCAATCTTGGCCATTCACCCAAAATTGCATTTTCTATAAAATGGCAATTTTGGTCTCATTTTGGCATCCCATTTTCATCTCTTGCAATCTACATCTCATACAATCTTGTCTTAGGAATACTTCACATCTCTTGGAATCTTGACATCTTGGCATTCATACGCTCTTTTAGACAAACTTTAGGATTGCTTCATAGTTGCATACTTGCATTGTGTAGCATTTGTGATCAAATCCTTCAACATTTGCTTAGGTCTTGGCATAGTCATAGATTGCTCACACAAAATATGAGGGAAAACTACATATTGCAGCAAATAGAGAAGGTGCAATGGAGGTCAATCATGGAGGTTGAAGAAACTTGGTAATATCTTTCTTTGTTTTCATGTTATTTCCTCCTTTGTACTTCATTGCTTACTTTGGGTTTTTGTTTATTTATGCACTAATTTTCTAACCTAAATATTTTACCCTTGTTACAGGCCTATACCTTGAAGTTGTATCAAACCTATTTGTAAAATCAATTCTATATAGTTATTGACCTTTAAGCTCATTTATAAAATGGGTATGATGCAACCCACTAAGTTGGGACCCAAGTTATAAGGAGGCAGTGGTTGATTATTGTTCTAGTTGGATAGAAAGGAAGATTCCCAACTGTAGCGATACTTAAGTCTAGTAGTAGTATAATTTTATGGAATGGAATCCTTTAGCAACTCAACCATGCATGCTACCCTACTATTTTTGTTCATAGCACTTTTAATACACTACAATGCTTCCCTAATTTGATCTAATAATAGTGTCACATGATCCTAGATGAAATAAGGTTGGAATCTAAATCAGCCATATCTATATCATTTCATGAACCAACCTTGCCAAATGAAGGTAAGGAATCTTTCTCTTAGTTTCCTAGAATGTGGAGTGAACCATAGGAGGAGTGAGTCCTTGTTTTTCAAGATGTGTAGTAGTTAGTGGTGCTATATCCTGACTCAAATTGTAGACTAAGGAGAAGATTCCTACGTGTGGAAGGAAGTAAATATCTCAATATGGACATTAAGAATTCTCTAAGAGCTAGTTCAAAAGAACAATTCGTACTTTCTTGATAACTATCTATATTTGATCTAAAGGAGTTGCATACCTTAATAGTTTCCTCAAAGGAACTGTCATGTTTTAGCATTACCATATAGCATTTAGGTCTTAACTCTTCTACTTGAAGTAAGGTAATGCCTTGCGTTTCAAGTTAAGGACTCCAACTAAGTGACTTGGATGGACCTCATCAAGTTGTTAACATAGATTGTTGTAGGTTCCACCTAGAGAGGTCTTGAGTGTTTAAATGTGGTTTCAGTAAAAAAAAGGTTTTATAATCAAGTAACTACGGAGCTCGAATGGTGAGATTTGTTTGTAGGAACCTTAGGTTATTTAAATATTGTGATGTCACTTTTTCAAGTGAATATTATTTATTATAAAAGACCTTAGTGGTTGTGTTAATTTTGTGGGTTGCATCATTGGCAAGTGGAGGAAAGTTAGTTGCAAGATAGGTTTAAAAAAAAAAATTGTAGCATTTGTGTTTGTCCTGTTGGATCTCAAAAATGCAGATTACAAATCCTAAGAGGATGCTAGGCTCTATGATCAGACTTGTAACATTTTCGAACCAATGGATGGAGTAACATATGTGATTGATGACTCCCTTCACTTCAGGCTCTACTAGACCTAGATAGGTAGACCTTGATTGCTAAGGCAGATTTAAAGTTGTATAACTTAATTAAACTTATAAATCTATCCATGATGGCATAAAGTGTGAAATACATGGAGGCTTGATAACACTCTACTTCTAATGTGATAATTGGTAATTTATGTTATGAAAGTGGAAGTAATGTATGTATGAGGTGGACCGGTGCTCTATTAGGTAGGCAGAGTCACTGAAGTTCTATAATAAGTGGCTAGTGTGGTTATAATTCTGATTGTTTGGCACTTAATTTTATTTATACCTTGTATAAATGTGTAGGGATGTGATTGACATACTCTTCTTATTGATTCAATTGATCCTACTAGGTTACTGTGGTTTATTAAAAGGATTTTAATCCTTCCTTGAAGGAGCCAATTAACAGAATAACACAATGACAACAAATATGCATTGAAAAAATAAAGTATACCATTAATTTGAATAACAAGATAACATCAATGTGGAGACAGTATGACAATATTATCAATTACCTAACTCTTCTTATTGATCCAAATGTTACCCCCAAGTTACTGTAATCAATTAAAAGGATTTTAATTCTTTGACAAAAACCAATTAACTTGACAAAAACCAATTAACAAAAATTTATGCATGCATCGTGGTCCATATAGTATAATCTATATGATGAACAATCTGAAAGTATTTCTTCTATATCTTATATTCTCTCCCTATTCACTCTTACCATCTAATCATTATATGTCCAACTTATCTATCAATGTTTTGGAGAGGACACACCTCTTCATAAATGTCTTTTGAAATTAACAACATTTAAACATTAACAAATTAAGCTCTAGTGAGCCATAAATGAACATCTTTTATATGATCTAAATAATCTTGTCTCAAGTGAGTGTCAGCATCTTCTGAAGCATTCCTTGCAACTATCTGCATGATCACCATTTTCTCCAAATGCTCACATGCCTCGTCCAGTGTTGATTCCTCATTCTTGGCTACTTCCATGGCTCCATGCAATATCAACCTGCATTCCTCTATCCATTCGCTTTGGTCTTTCAGGTCTCCATAATTTTTGAATAATGTAGGCACCCCTTCTTTTGCACCATCAATAAATTCCTTTGCATTTTCTTGAATTTCATCATAGAATTCCTTGTGTTGTCTCATGATATCTTTAGCAGCTATGAGGACTCCACTGTCAGAAGTACTTTTCTTTCGGATTTCCTAGATTTTCTCTTGAATTCAATCATTTATCCTTTTGTGTTCCAGAATTGCAACATAACTCTTGGAATGGGTAACCCAAAAAAAATTCATTCAAACCATGAAGTTGGTGTGCCTTTTCTAGAATACTGCAGAGAGTGCATCAAATCTGGCTTTATTCACTTGAGCATGTACATTTGAGTCTTTACCCTTATCCTTTGATTGTGAACCTTCTCCTTGAGTTAGTAAGTTAGTAGATCCCTTCAATGAACCTTTGAGCATGTCCTTTAGGAAATCATTTTATTTGAGTATCTTCTCATTGTTCATTTTATACATATCCCTTTCCTTGATCAACATATAAATTTATGCTTTATTTAGTTTGGCTACATTAATGCCAATGACGGCTGTAGCCACAAGATCATTTTCTCCTACCTTTAATGTCATTACATGGCCAAATTCCTTTTCAGTGTCAATGATCACAGATTTCTTGTGTGAGGGATATAGGGCCCAAATCATGAGAGAGTTCTCATCAGGATTATATTTTGATCATGTGTATACTTCTATAACCCCTTTTGGACTAAGCTTATGTGTAGCACCATTATCATGCAAGAAACTATTAAAAAAAAGAGCCGAGTTCAAATCCAAACCAGGGAAAATCATTACACTAGATTCCTCTAACAATTTCCTCCCTCTCTCTGGAGTCATATCCTTCATCTCCTTTTCCACATCTAATTTCAAAGTTTTTAGCAATTGGGCTTCATTGTTAGGTGTAATATCTGTGACATACTCCCTTATTGCTTTCCCCTTTTGCTTGTATAAAAATGATCTAAATTTAGGATATTTTATAAATTCATCATCAGAAACAAAAGATGTATAGGCTAACTTCCTAGCATTTGAATCAAATGTTTCTTCAAATTTTTTCTCTCTATTGGGAGGTTGATATTCCTCAATTATCAATTTAGAAATTTTGTCCACTTGACCTTGGTGTTCCTCTTCACCAGAAGATTCTTTACTTCTAGAAGACAACATTTTTTCCTCTTCTATTTCTTTCATTCTTTGCTCCATCTTCCTGTTATACTCATCAATGGCCAATTCAACTTCCCTCTCTTCCATGTTTCTGATTATATCATCGTGTGGATAGGGTACATGAGCATATCCACCCAAGTTTACTTTATTTTTGGAAAAATAAATGTATCCTTAAGGATCAAATCCTTTTCTTGGTGGAGCCTTCTTCAAATTGAAATGAGATAACTTATTTAAGATTAAATCACACCCTTCCTTTGACAACACAGTAAAGTCTCCAAAATACAATGTACTTGGCATGAATGATTGTTTCTCATTGGCACTCAAATTCATAACACTTGAATAATCCATTTGTCTAAAAATTTCCAAATATGCAATTCTATTTGGTACTATTTTTGGGAGAAGAAAAGGTGTATCCTCAAAACCATACACCTTAATCATGGTGGCATCAACATAACAATACCAATTACCCCAATTGTGACCACAGTTGTAGGTCCATTTAAATATTTGGGCCTTAGAAATATTTTAATCTTAGCAGTCAAAGAATAATCACAGGGGTGATTTAAAAATCTATACAATATCTTGACAAAATATTCCTCAAAATGAACATAACTAGAACTCACAAATCTGCTGTCTCAAATAGCAGTCCACAATTGCACTAGCAGTGGCTGATCTTCCTTATCATATTGTGTAAATTTTAATTCTTCTAACCACATCCCTATCTCATGTCTATAATACAATATAATATGCATGAGAATGGAATAATGCTTGAAGTGCAGTTTGGGAGATCCATTTTTTATTTCCATTAACGCTGAGTCAATCCCTTTGAAAATGTGTGAGGCATAATTAAATGGCCTTGCATTGTGGCACTGGATATCTACTACAATCACCATTGTACCTATTGTCATGAATTCAGAGGCTTCAATCCCTAACACTTGACACACCGAGAAATATGTGTGTTTTAATTAGGGTTCAAATAAGTCCACATGAAAAGGATGCCCATAATTGTCTTCAAGTGGAAAAAGGTCTCCATCCTTTCTAGGTCTGTGTAATGGAAATCTCTATCCCTTATAATTTGTGTCCATTCTCCAATATTCCCTTTCCAAATCCTCATGTACAATTGGTTTATCACATGTGTCACTGAGGTTAAAGACTTCACAAAGTGTAGTCTTGGAAACATGTATAAAGGGTTCACCTTGCAAGTTGCAGATACCTTTTAGGTTTGGGTTATAATTCTTAGCCAAAAGTTTCACAAGTTCTACATTCACAAATACATTTGGAATGACTAGTTTTCCCAAATTGAAACTCTAGGGATTGCACACTGGTTCAGACCTATTTCTCTGATGATAGTGGAACATGAATAGCTCATATCCTCTAACAAGGGTCCACACATCTTCTATATGTCTGCATTTGTCTTCAATTTTTTTCTACATTGGCCCTTAGTTATGTAGACCTTCTAGTCTTTGGCCCTAAACCAAGTAATTGATCAATAAGGTCTTGGTTCAATTTTCTTTCTTTTGTTTTGGGTTCCTCACCTATTTCATTTTTATATTTTTTACCTCTAGGTTGACTACCTTCACCTTGTTGTTTCCTACCCTTTGTTTTCCCAGAGCTTGAACCTTCCATTTTTAATCCTTCAAGGTGATAGAATTGAATTACAATTATAGAGAAGTTCGTAAGCTTACTTGAGAATTCTTGGCTGCACCAAATTTTCTGGATTTTGTCTGAACTCTTGTCCTTCTAATTACAAATTTTGGAAATCTTGTTCATTCTTCATTCAATTAGAGAATATTTACATAATGTAGATTTATGCAGCCATTAATGTCCACTTCTGAGCATGAATGCAATAGGTTTTTTGAATTTCGCAATGTCAGAATGAAAAGATTATATTGGTGAGACTCCTTTAGTTTTGGCCGATCTATGTATCTAAATTGTTGCCACCTTTGTTTTATACATTAGAAATTGATCACCAAGACATAACTGAATGTATTTTTGATGTAGAGTGTCCTTTTGATATATCATTCATGGTCGGGAAGACTGAATAATTCTCCTACTGATGCTATATAACTGGACTTCTTTTTTCTTTTCAACTCATACTACTTTGGGGATAAAGTTGTGAAGTTTCCCCAATTTCAAAGTATTCTGGATCATTAGAAGTCCTTTCAATCATTGTCTGGTGTCACTCTGATGAATTTTTATCCTTTCTTATTATCATCTTTATGACAAGAACCATCGCTAAGAGAATGGAATTTTGTTCTGATATTTTTTGGTCTCCCCGATATGCTCCATCTACTGCTTCATTCATTTGGATCAATCGACAAGACTCTTCCCAAAATTTCCTTTCTTGGCATAACCCATATGGTCAGTGAGATCTGAATGATTCATTTCAACTATACAAGTATCCTTGATAGTTGTTCTCTTGTTTCATCGGTGAAAGAAAATATGTTTCTCGCTAATAATTTTTCCATCGGTGTGAGTTAAGAGCTTGGCATGATCTAACAACTTCACTCTAATTACTTTGTTCTTGCTGATAATATTTTTTCAATGAGGTGACAAGCATTATCTTCCCAATTATGTAATTTCATGGGTCTTTGATTGTTGTGACTTGGTTCACCTTTCACCGATATGTAGAAAATGTTCAAATTGAAAAGCTATGACATATTGATTGGAAAGACTTGCCCTAATCTTGCCGATGTGGACCAGTCATTTAAAAAATATTGCTCAGTGATGACCAAAGGAATGCTTATGTTTCAAAGGATAAATTGATGGGATCATTGGTGAACATGGATTGTGAAATGGATCTTGTTAGAAAAATGTCAACAATTTGTATTGTTTATGAAATTAAGATGTGGCAATTTTGTGGGGTACACGAGTGAAGGCAAGTAAAAATATGATATTTTTATAGTTCCAACAGTGGCTCCATCTGAGGATGTGTACCCCTATGAATGGTGATCCTAGACCCACACAAACATGAGAAACAATCACACAATTAGTCCATTATGCAAGTTAAATCAACATTCCCCATAGAATTCATTTGAAATGCACAAAATAAGAAATAAGTGAAGAACACAATAAATAAATCTATTAAATCCTATTTAATGCAAGAAAACCCTCAATCCCATGGGGGAATTGATGCCATTTTGATGTGGAAAATGACACTTTCCCAATCCATTGTAAGATTGAGTAATGATTTGATGAAGATTTGATACGCCTTGGTTGAATTCTTGCATAACCTAGCTATGAAAATGTGAAGATGGATGAGCAATGGATGAGCAAATTCAAAAGCTGAAGATAATGTCTTTGCATGAAGTTGTGGATCCAAAATCCAAATGAGAGTCTCTTATTTATAGATGAGAGTGATGGAGGATGAGGCAAAATGGATGAATGTGGGATAAAAGACTAGCCAATAGCATTAAGCCACTTGTCAACATGTGAGTGGACAAAGGTGGAGCACACTTTGGTCATTATGCAATTAAATACAATTAGGTGGAATTTCAAAATGGATGAAATGACATGTTGGAGGGAGGAGAAAATGAAGTTAATGCCACTTGGATCAAGGAAAAAGGACATGTAAGAGTTTTAAATGCCTTGTTGGATGTACAAACCCTTTTGGAGGGATTTTTCAAACTTGGAGAATATTTCAACATTGATGCTTTTTTAAAGTAATTGAAGATTTAATAAATCAATTGAAATGATTTTCATGAGGAAGTTGCAAAATCTAGAGGATTGAAGTGATTAAGATTAATATTAATCAATATTTGATTAATTTAAAAGGAGATTAGTTAATTTGACCATTTTGACTTAGACTTTTGGATTGCAATAATCAAAATGAGAAGAAAATGATTTAGACTTAATTAAATAAGATTTTGATTTATTTAACTAAAGGGGATGATGTTAGATCAAATCAAATAAAGATTTATTTATTTAATTTAATAGAGTGACTTTAAAGATTTAATTAAATAAAATGAATTATTTAATTAAATAGAGACTATAGGATTAATTAAATAAAATGATCTATTTAATTAATAGGAGATGATGACTTAATTAGATAAATAATGATCTATTTAATTAATAGGAGATGATGACTTAATTAGATAAATAATGACCTATTTAATTAAGGGATGAAATGTGATGAATTTAATTGAATAAGGATTATTCAATTAAATGACTTAGTAAAGGAGATGATTCACGATAAAGTGGTGTTAGTAAAATTGGGATCAGGTGTATTGGTACATTTTACGTGTCTACAACCCCCTGTGGGTATAGCAAGAATCCATGTCTCTGGGGAAGCATACCAAGTGTATTTTGATTTAGGATGGAAATGGAGGTAAATCTAAGAATGGTGGGAAATGGAAGTGATATGAAGTCCTATACTACTTTGCATGGAAAAAGATTTATTTTCAAAATGTTATTCAAGAATTGTCCATGCACTTGCAATTCTTCACCTATACTACTGTGCATGGAAGATTTAAGAAAAGAAATGTTTCAGGAATTTTCCATGCACTGGAAATTCTTGTTCTTCTCCTATCATGTTCTAGAGATAATATGAATCTTCTCCAACCTCGCCAACAATGATAAATAGTCCTAACCATAGGGCCTCAAATTTTCCATGCTTTCCTTTATCTTGACTCCTAGCATTCCACATGTGAACCATGTTATTTATTTCATTTTTTTTGTTTTTTTCCTTTTTATCATACAAGTATTTCATTTTTAGTTGCTTCTTCATATTGTGTTGTTGGGCTTGGTTCCTAACCTCATCAAGCTCCATTAATTCTTCGATTCTTTCTTCCATAGGTTCAGGAATGTCCTAGTCTTCTTGTTAGATGAATTTACATACTGATAACAAGTTATACAAAGGGAGCCTAGCTTGAGTCCCATACACAAGTTCAAAAGGTGATTTTCCAATGGCCTTCTTTACAATAATTCTATCAGCCCATAAAGCCAGTATCAACTTGGAATCCCAGGCCTTTTTTTATTATCCAACATTCTCTTTATGATCTTCAGGATGCTCTTATTGTTGGATTCAACTTTACCATTCACCTATGGATGATATGGTGAATAGTATGAGATCACTATACCATAAGATTGGTAGAATCCCTTGAATTCATATAATCTGAAGAAAATCCTATTATCAGTTACAATTCTTGCAAGCACTCCAAATCTGGTGATGATTTTTTCCAATAAAAAATTTGTCACTAACCTACCAGTTGCTTCTTTAGTAGGTACAACTTCCACCCATTTTGTAGAGTAGTTTGTGGCTGCTAATATCCATCTATGTCCTCCACTAGATTTTTCTACAATTTCTCTTATGAAATCAATTCCCCATTGGTGGAATGGAGCCTCAACCTATAGAGGTCTCAAAGGCAACACCCCTTGATACTTTAGTCTCCCAAAAAAATTTTGGCATGCTTCACATTTTCTAGTGTAATCATAAGAATCATTGAAAACTCTAGGCCAATAATAGCCTACCCTTAACACCTTATGTGGAGTTTTCTTTGTTGAAAAATTCCCTCCACACACTCCTTCATGCACTTCCTTAAGAACATGCCTAGCTTGATCTTCATCTAAGCACAACAATAGAACACCATCTATCTTCTTCCAATAGAGGTCCCCTTTCATGAATACATATTTTGAAGCATGCAACTTAAGTGTCCTCTTTTTGTTATCATTAAATCCTTTAAGGCATTTCATGTGCTTGATATAATACACAATACTAGTGTGCCATGGTGTGTGTTCAATACTAGAAACCATGTTATCTTCATCATTCAGGTTGCATACTTGATCAGCTTTAATATTTGTCTCCGCCATCACTTTGGCTAGTCCTTGTCCTCTCACAAGTTTGGTGATTTGGAATTCAATGTCAAATTCTTGAATTCTATTTATCCATCTACACCTACAGCTAGTTGCTTTAGATTGTACACACACATCTTTTACTGTAGCATTCGGTACATAGGCTATTACTTTTTCTCCTACCAGATATGATCTAAATGCTTTGAAAACTTTTACTAATGCATATTCTTGTTTCTATACAATGTCATACTTCAATTCTACATTCTGGAGGTATTTACTAAAGAAAGAAATAGGTTGTTCATGCCCTTCATCATTTTTTTGTAACATGATTGATGCAACTGTGTGAAAGGACACAAATGAAAAGATTTGAAAGGGCTTACTAAAATTAGGGGATTTCAATACTAGGGCTTCCTTTATTGCTGTCTTGATGGATATGAATGTGTCTATGGCTTCAACTATCCAATCAATCTTTGCACCTTTCTTCAACATCTTTGATATTGGTTTCACTATTTCAGAAAAGTTTGATATGAACCTTCTCACAAAGTTGATTTGCCCAAAGAAGGACTGAATGGATTTAATTGTTTTAGGAATGGGAATTTTGTTTATGGATTCCACCCTTTTTGGATCAATCCTTACACCTTCTTTGGATACTATATGCCCAAATAACTTTCCCTCTATTACTGTAAAATTACATTTTTTAGGATTTAAGGAAATTCCATATTCAATGGCTTTGATGAAAATCTTCTGCAGATGCTCAACATGGTCTTTTGCTTTCTTTGAATATGCAATTAAATCATCCTGGTGTACCACCATTATTACATTGACCAGATCATCAAATGCAACATCCATGGCCCTTTGGAAAGTTGCACCAACATTTGTGAGTTTGAATGGAATTCTAACATACACATATGTTACCCATGGTGTGGTAAAGGTTGTTTTATATTGCTATGACTCCTTAACTTTCACCTGGTTATAGCCTGAGAACCCATCCATCATAGATAGCAGCTCGCATCCATTGACCCTTTGTAACATAGCCTCCATGTTTGGGAGTGGGTAATTATCCTTAAGAGAGGACACATTCAATTTTCTGAAATCTACATAGAGCCTTATATCTACATTTTACTTTTTGATTGGCTTGATGATACCCCCCTCCCTAAGCTTCATAAGTTCTTCATGTATTTTAGGTTCTAAGGTAAGATTTATAGGCCTTTTTTTTGTCTAAAAGGTTTAGCATATGGTTTTAATGTGATCTCATGTTGGAACAAATCCTCTCTATATGCTTTGAGATCATCATAAGACCATGCAAAGACATGCTTGTATTTTCTCAATAATGCAATCAACATCCTCCTGAGTGTTGGCCTTATCTTTTTCCCAATGTACACCCTTTTAGGGGTGAGTTTAGTCCCAGGGTTGATCTCTTCAACATCCTCTCATTTTACTGGTGTTTGTTTCATAAGGGCTCAATCATTTCCATCAAAAACTCTCTCTAATGCTACAAGTCCCTTAGGAATCTTATTAGTCTTGAGTTGAACAACTTCCTTTCCAAACACAATTTGTTTCCCATCTACCTCTTCCAAAAATGCATTAAAATTGATTTCTTGTGCTTCATACTGATTGCAACTTGTGAAATTCCTACCAAGGTGACATCATCTCTTTTCAAAGCTACATTCACCAAGAAGTCTGCCATCAAATTATTGGACCTATCTATCCAGTTAATGGAGAAAGCATCAAATAAATCAATGGTGTCCCATGCAACATTTCTGTACTATTTTAGCCTTTTGTTCTTTGTAGCCTATTTTGATCTTACTTGTGAAATGACCAGCTTAGAGTCCCCAAGAATAGTCAATAATTTGATTTTATGTTTGAAAACCATGTTTAGTCCAATTAGCAGGGCCTCATACTCTACTATATTATTTGTACACTCAAATGTTAGTAAGAATGAATATTTGAATGTAGCACCTTCAGGTGAGATGAAAGCCACTCCTACTCCATTAACTTTTCTGCTACATGCTCCATCAAAATAAATTTTCCACACACCATGCTCATTCTTGGAGACATATTTGTAAATTAGACCAGAGTTTAACAATTCAGACTGTGATGGCTCTATTCTGAAACTTCCCAAGTCCACATCACAGAAGCAATTAATCTGATTCTAGTCAACATACTCCATAATCTAGTTCACTCTTGGTTCTCTGTACAATTTAACTTCTTCACCATTTATTGGTATTGTTGCATAGGACAAATCAAATTTCACATTCCCTCCTACTGAAGAAATCCATTGTCTTGATAAGAGCATCCAAAAGTGAGGAGGTGTGTCTACCACAATTATGTCAGTTGTATATGTTGCTTGTGGTTAAGTGGCCAATTTTACTTCTACATCCTTCATGATTCCTACCATTGGGACAGGCCTACTATCATAACATAGCATTTACCACTAGTGGTATTTACCCGCATGCCCAATTGTTTCATGACTCCCACTAGCATGATGTTAATTGCAGCTCCTGAATCAATCATAAAATTCCTCACCAACTTGTTGTTTATGAGAAATGTAGTAAAAAATGGATCGACCTATGGAGGATTCATTAGTGTATCACCCAGAAAAACTTCAGGGACCTTTACATCTCCTTGCTTGTTACTACTGATTTTAGTGATTTCTCTATTCTCCATGTTTGTGCTTTTATTAGTTCCATTGGATATTAGTTGAATATCACTATCTCTGTATTCTTTTATCTTCATCATCTCCAAGAGTGGCACATAAATCTTTACCTGAGACAATGCTAGTGTGAAATCAAATGAGGCATTCTATGTTTTGACAATCTTTCTTTGTTCCAGAGGTTCTCCTTTTTCCTCTTTTTCCCTTTTATTTGTCTCATCATGTCTTTGTTTTTTTTTTGCATAACTCTTTGTCTTCCTCTTTAGGTACATCATTTTTCTCCCTCTTATTAGGTTCTTTTATTTCCTCCTTCTTAGGTTTTTTTGTGTTGTCTCCTTGTCTTTCACAAACAATCCTCTTGGAGTGCAATCATTTTCATTTGTTGTTTTGTTTCTCAGCCTATAATTTATTTTTGCTTGCTCTACTACAACAATGGTTAACTCCTTGATTTCTTCCTCCATTGGCCTCCTCCATTTATATTTACTTTCTCTAGGTGTTGTATAAGGAGGTTGTGATTCATCATTGCTTTCATTCTCCTAGTCAGAGAAGACTTGTTGTTCTGCCATGTGAATATTGTATCTATGATTGTTTACATCATACTCATAACCTTCATCTCCTGAGGATGAGTATTCTTGTTCAACTGGATGCAAGGTATGTGAAGTTAGATATATTGTAGTATCCTCTTCTACATTGTCATATGCAAACTCTTCTTCTTGTATTGATTGTGCTACAACACAAAGATCTTGGGAATGGGGTTGTGTGTGTGTGAAATGTGGAAATTGTTAGTAAATCAACACAAACCTTAATGAAGCGAATTATATCAAAGATTTGAAATAAGTAAACTACTCTATTTTGCAGTTAAACAAATATTTTAAGAACATCTCATTGTCCTCTATTCCCAAGGATTTATTAAACCATTTGGCCCTCAGATTTCTTTGTGCACTATGGTTGTTAAAATGACAACTTAGGAAATGAGATAATATTCAACATGCAAGCCAATTAAATTCCTACATGAAACTATATGATGAAAATGATAATGGACACTATGATGAATGGATGATGGTGTTAGTTGATTAGAGGTAGATACTATGGTATTGCACTAGGTTGATACTCCAAATGCTCAAATGCTAACTATGATGCAAAGGATGACATAAAATGCAACTATGAAGCAAAGTATTATTCTAAGATTTTCCTATGATGCAAAACATGATATGAAATGTAACTATAAGACTCCAAAATGATCCAATACTCAAACGATATTCCTGCATGATAACTCTACTTCAAATGTGGATGCAAAATACAATGCCAAAGGGTTGTATTTATAGCCTTTTCCAAGCATCTTGTGAGGTGGCAATGATCGACAATCCAAATTCAAACAAGAAGGATGAATAGTGAAGATGAAGAGAATCAAGAAGTTGTCCCCTTGACCAAAGACAACATGCCAAATGGATGGAGGAATCTCTTGACCAATAGACAACATGCCAAATGGATGAAAAAATCAAGTGTGGGAAGAAAATACCATGCGTTTGAAAATTGGTTGAAGACATGTGTGAGGAATAAGCCATGTGTTTGAAGATAATTCTAATTAAAAATTAGAATTATTTAATTTCATGTGACCTTGGTGAGGTGGCATGAAAATTTGTAGACATGTGCTTGAATTCCTAATTTGAGGTTAATGAAACTTAATTAAATAAACAAGCTTATGGAAATTTGTTTATTTAATTAAATTAGAAGAATATGATTTTAGATTTGGAGAATTAGAAAAGGGTGAATTATATAAATAAATTGAGAATTTACTTATAAGTAGTCGAATATTAATTAAATAACTAGTATTTAATTAATTAAATGTCATGACCGATTTTAGGTGTATACATTTTTCCCCTCTTTGAAGTAATGTGTTTACACGTTGCTTCAAAGAAAAATTTGATACTGATGCTGAGAAAAAAAAAATTCAATGCCCTAGATGTTGATTTTTAGATATTGACGGATATATGCCCCCTCAGGAGATAAATTGGTGAATTTTGGAATTTTTATGATTTTTCGATGATTTGATCATGATCTCAAAATTTTATGCATCAGAAATGATTTATTTCCTAAAAAATGATGTAGAAGTTAGCAAGTGATAATCTGATTAATTAAGGCCCCTTTGAAAAATAAAAATAAAATAACCCCATAAAATGCCACTTAAGTAACCTTTAAAAGGTTAAAAAGTTGATTAGAAAGGTCATTTGTGCATTTGGAAATTTGAGAACTTTTTGAGTGAGAGTGATTGAGCAACTTGGAGCAGAATAGTGATCCCTTACCACACACACCAGTTTGACCGAGTCAAGCAGCACAATCTCCCAACAGTGTACGGACCTCTGGTGAGTACCCTGAAAAATTGCCTCGTTATTCGTGCATTTAATTTCCCACATTTTTTTGCTTTGAATTCAAATTTTGTAATGTTTTTGTGCATAGGTAAACTGAAATAGCACATAGAACAATTGCTCTAGTGCATAGGGTAGGCTAACGCA
The DNA here is from genome assembly GCA_007258455.2 of Sequoia sempervirens. NCBI lineage: Eukaryota > Viridiplantae > Streptophyta > Pinopsida > Cupressales > Cupressaceae > Sequoia > Sequoia sempervirens. Next base: position 21,343,481 of record VDFB02373365.1, on the reverse strand, counting down.
TAGGGTTGCCAATGTGGTGCATCAGTTCAATGAATTAGCACATAGGATAAACTAGCGCATAAGGGACCCGACGTAGCTCATTCATGAATTGTTTTAGCACATAGGGCAAGTAGATTATCACATAGATTAAATAGAATATCACAACGAGTAGTTTGGCGCATTGGGACTTTGTTCTGGCACATCGATGAAATGTTCCCATGTATAGAGTAATCTAGTGCATCAAAGGTCTGTTTTGACACATTGATGAATTTCTCTAGCACATTGGGTTTTTTAGTGCATAGAAAGAATATTCTAGCACATTGGTGAAGTTTGATGATTTTCTTGATTGAACTCCTTGATGTCAATGATGTTTGATCGTGTCAGTCTATGATTTGATGATGATTAATGATTTTGATAGGTTAGATGTCCATTGATCTCATGATAGGTGAGATTCAATGAGAGGATGATGATAATTGACCTCATGATAGAAGAGGATCAATTATAGATTGATTGATCTAATAAACCTCATGATAGGTGAGGTTGAGTTGATGGATGAACCTCATGATAAATGAGGTGCATTGATTGATTTGATAAACCTCATGATAGGTGAGGTTGATTTGATTGATTTGATAAACCTCATGATAGGCGAGGTTGATTTGATTGATTTGATACACCTCATGATAGGCAAGGTTGAGTTGATTGATTTGATAAACCTCATGATAGGCGAGGTTGAATGATATATTGATGCTCACAAGATTTAATCAAAGTATCACCAGAGCTGATTAGATTGATAGGTTGATTGATTTTGATTGATTTTGATTGATTGATTGATGTTGGTTGATGTTTGTTGATTGAGTGACTGACTTGTGATTTTTCTGATGATAGGATCCTTTGACTAGTTTATAAATTAGAGAGTGGTTCCTAAGGACTTGGGATCTGATTTATCATTTGACACGGCCTGAGACAACCATTATTGCACGATGTGGTTTGTCATCACTCATCGATATGCCCCAGATTAGGATCAATAGGGGGTTATTGATAGCCTTAGCTGAGCGGTGGCACAATGAGCATAACACTTTCCATTTTCCCATTGGTGAGATCACTGTTACACCTAAGGATGTATATCGGATTCTAAAGATTCTGGTGGTGGGAGAGCTAGTTATATATGATGCACAAGAGCAGCATGGGACCGATGCACTACGAAAAGTGTTCCAAGATGATACGATCAGTGGTTATGAGATTCCCTAGAGAGAGATGGTTGATGTGTATGCCACATTTCCTTCTATATTAGTTGGTTTCATTTGAGGGTTCCTTTGTCCTGATCATAGGTCAAAGGGACTCTTAGTTGGTTCAGGCAGGATCTTAGAGAGCATGATTGTACATGGGACTAGATACACATGGGGTTGTTGTATGTTGGCCCATCTATACCATGATTTTCACAAGGTGGTCTATCTATGCGGGGCCACTCTATCAGCAAGAGTCACATTGCTCCAGGTTTGGGCCTGGGAGAATATAGCAATCAGTCAACTAGTAGGAGATAGATAGAGGCCAACCCTGAGGCCCTATGTTCAAATCTATGTAGGTCGACTTGCTCAGCCTAGGATGGGAAAGTTGGAGTATTGGAGGAGGGTGTTGGATGATTTGGAGGCAGTGGTATGGAAGCTCTATGTTGACTATGAGCAATGGCTAGATGAAGACACAAAGATTCCCTTTTGATGTCAGTTGATTTATCTGATTGGCTGAACTCGCTTTATCATTGAGAGATTCATGCTGCTGAGAGTTTTGAGATAGTATGGCCGAGTTCAGCCCATGCCGCAAGGCATAGCCCATTATGCACAATGATGGTAGGATGTGACAAAGTGGGGGCTAGTTTTTTCCTATGATGCAGCAATACAACACTTCCAAGGATTGCAGGCCATCATTTGGGAGGTGCATCCAGAGATCACCGATGCGCTGATATTAGTAGAGTATTCCCATTATATCTTTATGCATCTGTTCCCATGGATCACGATTCTAGATGAGCCAGTGCCACTGCTAGCTAAGGAGGAGGCATGAGGTTAAGGGCGAAGGAGGAGGAGGAAGATAGCAATGATGATAGTGATGGGGGAGATGGGGATGGACTAGGGCCAGTTCTAGATGTTGGAGAGCTATGAGTTCCTCGCAAGAGGTGACATGTGGAGGTTCAGCTACCCTCACCATAATAGTAGACACATATTGCTGCACTCCAGGTACATTTCGAGACCTTACAGAGTCAACTAGAGCAGGTATAGAATCTTCTTATGTAGACACAGGGGCAGGTGTAGACTCTGATAGCCAAGAGGGATGTTACTAGGTAGTAGGTGTCGTAGGTGCAAACCCAACTTGAATAGATATAGGCCTAGGTGCAGGGACAGGTGCAGGGATAGGTACAAGAACAGATTGCCACATTGACTGCCAAGAGGGATGCCTGAGACGATGGGTGGAGCAAGTCAAGTTTATCATTGAGTGGCTACAACAGGATGTGATAGTTGTTGGTATGTTAGATTATTTCAGATAGGTTTGTCATTCTACATAGGAAGCCAAGTTCTACAGAGGTCGGTATCATGATGCAATTCCTCCAGAGCGGTGGGAGAGATTTTCCCAGTCTCGATCAAGGAGGTCTCAGTCTTGAATTGTTAGCGTGGGTGTTACACAACCATTTCCTAGAGATCCAAGAGATCCTGGTGCGATTTTGTCAGATGGAGGGGGAGGTACTAGTCCTAGGATGCCAGAACCATCTGGGGGGACACAACATTACTCCAGTTTATGATTTTTTGATGTTATTTCTAGACATGGTGTATACACTATTGTATACGAGATATTGATGATGTACCTCTTATTTTCAGACTTTATGATAACATGCCATTTTTTATATTTATGTATTTCTTCATACCTTTGGCATTCTGATTTTTGATATTATATGATATGCAACGATGATTATGATCTATGTGTTCATATGGTGTTATATGATGATGGATGTCTATGATGCATTTAATTTCTATTCTATGATGATTATGATATGATATTTTATGGATGCATTTAATTTCTATGTTTATGATGGTGATCCTAATGATATGATATGCTAGGGATGCAAATGATGATGCAACTAATGTGTTATGATTCTATGATGAGTTTTGATTGATGCCTATATGATGTATGTGATGGATTTTATTATGTTGATGACATGTGATGTATTTGATGTTTTTGTGCTTTTCTAATTCAAATAAATGATGTAATGAATGAATTTTTATTAGATGAAATGATTGTATGATGGTACCTAATTCTATGATGATGTATGCAATGATGATATAGTATGTGAGATTTATTTGATTATGCAATGATGACATGATAATGCATGATGGATGATTCTATGTGATATGATATGATAAGGCATGATAGATTATTCTATATGTTTGATGGATTTATGCAAATGATGTTTTATGCTATGTGAGGTGGATTTGATTATGCTAATGATGTGTGATGATATGTGATGTTCATATTGATTATGTATGGATGTAATGATAATGAGGTGTAATGATTATATGTAAATGATGTGTATGATGCTTTGTGATGATGATATGATTATGTGAGATTGATTTTATTATGCAATGATTATTTTCTAGGGTCTTAAGCTTAAATGAGTGAATCTATCGAACTTCCAAGAGTCTTGGGAAGGTTGTCATCAGTTGAATCTTTGTTAAGTTAAGCTTCACAAAACCTAACATATTTCCCAATTCTTTTGGAAATCTGAAGAAACTCACTCATTTAAGCTTAGTGAACCACTATATGAAATGATTTTGATTATGTAAATGAGATGTGATGCACGTCTTTTTGTGTTTTTTGATGCAAATATTATGATGTGATGCATGGATGGATGAACGTTGTTGTAATGTTTTCTAATGTATGCAAATGATGATGCAACTCATATGCAACTAAATGAGAAGGATGTGTTTTCAGTTAATGTCAAGTGTACTCAATCCATTGATAATAGATATAACATTCTTATGAATTGTTGTTTCTTTGGAAACCCTATAGATATAGATGAAATCTATCATGGATACAATCTACTCTAACCATGCATATCTCATATTCAAAAGTTTTCATAGGTAATAGCCAATTTTTCATGCTTTTTATCATCATTGGGCCCTTAAAATGTTGAAAGTGAGTACAAGCATCGATGGCATATTTAGACCATGATGACCTGAGTACTAATTTCATGATGTTTGATAGTGCAAGTTAACACAAACATCTAAGTATAATTAAACTGAGATGACTTGAGTATTTCTTGCGTAAACAAACAAGAGTTAATTGTTTTCCTATGCAAATTCAGAATGTCATTAGTGATACTTTGTAGAGCACATCCTATGAGAATTTGCACAGTAATAATGATAAAATCACAGAAAGTAGACAAAGAAAAATCATACTCCTTCTTGGCTCCTCTAGTTTGATACATCATCGAGGTGCTCTAGAGATATGATAACAAAAATCAAAGTATAAAAATTGAACATTTGTGTTTAACGTGATAACCCATGATTGAGAATGGAACATCATCCATTTGAAGTTTTCTTTTGGTTTGATTGATTTGGATTTTTTATTTTGATGGTTGATGTGTCTCTGATGGTGATTGTTGTTCACTGTTTGGTTGCACTATGATCTTTTTGTTTGTTGTGTTTGTCCTATTGCTTGGTTGTTTGTTGGTTCAAGCTCCAAGTTTATTGCTCTCAGTGAGTTCAGGATTTTTCCCCTAGTCTAGGGTGAGACACGACTGCAATGTTAGGATATGTACATGAGATTTTTCGATGATAGGAAGATGGTTTTCACTACTTGTTTTTATTACACTTTATATTTTTATGATTTTTTTGATCTTTTTGATTTTTCACTTTTTTTTTGGATTTTTCAAAATTTTCAAATTTTTTGGATTTTCTTAGGATATTTAAGATGGAATAATATGACATGACCGGTTGAAGGAACAAGATTCCCCACAAAAGAGGTAATGCAACCATGGATAAATCATAGATCAAAATGAAAGATTTACTACAAAACATGTCACACAAGCAACATATCTCTTTTCAAAAGATGATAATGGTTGATTGATTAAGATGCCAAGAATGATTGATTCCATAAGGCATGATGATGATAAGTACTTAGGATCACTAATTTCCTCTAAGTACGATAATATTGATGATTTTTGATGATTGATTGAAAAAAGATATGAGGATTGGATAATGTTTTACATCTAGGCTCAAATATGATTTGCATGATAAGATTCAAGGTTGCAAAGGGACATGATGACATGGATTTTGATAAGATAGGAGATATGGAATGGAAGAAAGCAAGGATAAACATAATGAATGGGATGATCAAGATCAACTAGATAAGATATGGACACAAGGCCCAAGTATATTGCCCCTATTCCCCATCAAGACCAAGGAAGGGAAGAAATGACGTATTTAGAAAGAATGATGTAATATGGATAAGAAGAAAGATATGGTATAGAAGATATGGATAATGTGTATAGGATAAGATATATGATGTTCAAGGAGATCCTTAACCTTGTCAAGATCAAAGGTTGGAAATGTGGAGGATAATATATGCATGATAGGAAGATGGAAGAAGGACTTAAGCATCAAGTTTCATGACCAAATATCCCTTTAATAAACCATGGCAATGGGGATTAGACTTGTAAATATTGTCCTATTAAAGGTATGATGGAAGAAATAAGGACTTATCCAAAGGTTTGAATTAAAGGAGAAAAATGGGGGATGAATGTTGGGTAATGTATAGGAGGTGCGAAGGCTTGTTGATGGATAGATGGAAAGGATTGGAAGGTCAACATTGGCACACACCTTGAAGGGTGATGGAGTGACAAAGGAAAAATGGATTTGGAAGATGATAGGTTTTTACATGGAAAATTGGAGAAATCTTTTGGATTAGAAAATTTGGATGCCAATTTAGATTTTATTTCTTCTATGAGACTTTTTGGAATCCACACAACTTTTGACATTGATTTTTGCTTTGTGGACCTTTGTGGCCTTTGAGATTTTTCTTTTTGATTTATGGGCCTTTGTGGCCTTGGAAATTTTTCTTTTTTCTTTGATGGGCCTTTGTGACCTTTTGAAAATTTCTTTTGATTTATGGACCTTTGTGGTCTTCGAAAATTTCCTTTTTGCTTTGATGGGCCTTTGTGGCCTTTTTGATTTTTCCTTTGATTTTGGATCAAATTTTCTTTTAATTTTGCATGCCTCTTTGAGGAGACATGTTTGATCCTTTGACACATGTAGATTTTTATATGGAATCTTTTGACATTTGACACCCAAATTTATTCCAAGAGCAATGGAATGGGTGGATTGAGATGAATGGTATGGAGGTATTATGGATGAGTGAGTGTAGGTAGAATTTTGAAAGGGCATCAAGGATGTGTGCCTTTGTTGTTCTTGAGGAATAGGATATTGATCTAGGATAGATGGACGGTTTGATGAACTAGGATGAGGACCTAGGATAGATGGAAGTTTTGGTGGATTAGGATGAGGACCTAGGATAGATGGTAGGTTTGATGGACTAGGACACTTTGGTGTATAACCAAGGTTGTGATAATATGGATTTGTTGGACAGAAAGGGGTTCCAGGATACCTTCTTCATGAAGGCATAATCCTTTTTCTTTGTAGTTCATACTTTGAAACATTTGTTTACCAATGGGATATGTGTTGTTTTTGAAACAAGATGTGATTCCATTTTGGAGAGGATATGATATGGATGAAAGGATAGGTGTCAAAAGTAAACCGGATCAGATAAAGGTGGAGGATCCCAATTTGTAGGTGTGTGGTTCATGGATAGTTTGTATAGGTGTGATAGGCTCTTGACATGTGGATGATGGGGTGTTTTGATCTTGACTTAGAAAAGGATCATGAGGTGTTGGAGATGGAGTAGCTTGGGTGTGGAATCATCATGTAGTTGTGTGAAAGGCATATCTTGATCTTGAGAAGGATGAACATCCTCATGAAACGAAGGGATATCCTCAAAGGGAAGCATATCTTGATCTTGATGAGGAAGGGAATCATGAGATTTTGTAGAAAGCATATCTTGATCATTGGGTGATAGGACATCATTAGATAGGATGGAAGAATTATCATGCTCCTAGGATGCAATAGAATCATGAGATGGTATGAACTCATTAGATGGGGTGGAATAAGAACTCAGAAGGATAATTTTCTATTGAGATGGAAAGGAGTCATCGTGGATGAAAAGTGAAAGGAGGGGATCATCATAGAATTCTTGAGAGATTCGGTCTTGGTCAAAGATTGGAAGAACTTGTGGAATTTTGGTATCATTGGATGAAGTGGGAAGAATATTTTGATCTTGATGTGTAAGGAAGTCTATGCTAGCATGGTTTGGACTAAGAGATTGACATGAATAATTGGATGTAGAAGATATGATAGAAGAAGATGGTTGGATGGAATAATTGACTTGAGAAAAAGAATATTGAGGTATATTTTGGCTTATGGGAGATGAAGATAGATGCATGACATGGTAATATTGTTCAATATCCTTTTTGTTTAAAGACTTTGATTTGGGTTTCTCATTTAAATTTTTCAAGAATTCAAATAAATTGAACTTGGATGATGTAGTTGTCAGTGGAGAAGGTGTCATGTCCTTATTTATGTTAGATGGATAAGAATAGATGTTTGACAACAAATATCTTTTTGTGGTTGTTTCCCTTTGCATATCCAAGATTTATTGTTGAAGGTTTTTCATTTGATGAGCTAAAGCATTCAATTGATCCTCATCTATTTCAGGTTGATGAAATCTGTGAAGGGGGTATTCTTTAGTCTCAACCATGATGGTTTGATTTTATGGTTCAAACAGACAAACAAATGGTTAATTTAACTCTCTATTTTTCATTTAATGGATGTGCTAAAACAGAGCCCGAATGTGCTAAAAAATTTGATAGATGCACTAGAAGACAGCCTGGATGCTCTATAACAGAGGATGGACACACTAAAAGATTGCATAGATGTGCTATAAGATTAACAAGATGCACTAGAATAAAGAGTGGATGCACTAAAATATGCAGTGTATGCACTATAAAAGAGGGTCTATGCGCTAAAATATGACTCGGATGTGCTAGAAAAAGTAGTGGATGTGCTAGAACAGTGTATGGATGAGCTAGAATATTGCACAGATGCACTATAGGATTTCCTAAACATGCTAAAATAGAGGGTTGATGCGCTAAAAGACTGCACATATGTGCTATAAAACTGATTGGATGGACTAGAACAGAGGAAAAATGCACTATTCTAGAAAATTTCAATGTTTTTGGTAGTTTGTCTTGTTTTTAAATCCATGAATCTGAGTGTTACCAAGGTGTAATTTTTTGAACAATGGATTTTTCTTGGTTTCTAGCTTGTGAATAATGGAAATGGAGTACTCAAATGGATGATTTTTTGAATCAAGGTTTTCACTTCCATTGTGTGATATTTTGTTTGAAATTTGTTTGAAAACACGTTGGTAGAAAACATCAAACATGTACAATCCTAAGGTTGTGTAGGACAATATTCAATAGATTCCCACTTGGATTTTACTCCAGTTGCCCCTACTTTTAGAGGATGATTAAATGCTTGATCCCACTGGCTCCCCTTCATGGCACTCACTTCTCAAGGCAGCCAAGCATCAGTACCCATGAATCTCCCATGGCATACTTCTCATCTCTACTAAAAGCCACAAAAATGTGGGACAACTTCAGAATGACCGTTCCTGCGCCAACAAATAGAATAATAATTTTGGCCTTGCTATAACAAAGTGTTCTAATATAGGCATTTCGTTTGTGGGGGATCATCCATTCGATAAGAGACCATTATTTCCCTTCTTGTTGGAACAATCCTCATGATACTTGAACTTTCCTCAAGTACCCACATTTATATCCTGATTGGAAGTCGCTTGGCTTTAGCGTGTTACCGGTTGGGTCATTCCCTTGGGTGATTGTTGTTTCCCTCAAGGTAGGCCCTCTATGGATAAAACAAAATTAAAAAAAATGGGTCTAGCTTTTTGGTCACCCAGTTAAGGGGAGAGCATATTCCTACCATTCATAAAGCACAAAAAACATGGTGTTCTTTAACCTTTTAATTAAATTAGATGCCTATCTTAATCAAAAGAAAGCATTAAACAACTCCAACCCCTGCAAACACCATTAATAGTTTCAAGAAATTTCTTTGACTAGCATATTTAGTACAATGGATATCAAATGTTTTTTTTGTCCACTTCAATGCTCCATGTTCCTCTTAAAACATACAATAAATTCTCAAAATGTTAGATGATATCAAGAAATAAGAAGACATAAGGGTTAGATGAATGATTAAGCATAAAAACCCTAAAACTTAGACCAAGTTACAAAGATATTTGACTTTAGGTGTAAAATTTAGAATTTTAATTCTACAAAAATTGAGAAAAAACTACACCATTGCATAGCTTATGAAATTATATCCCATTTCAAAAAAAAAAAGCTCCAAAAAATACCTCTGTATGACCAAGATATGGCCATTTTAAGATTGACTATAAAAGCGCTAAAACAGTGACCCAATGCGCTAAACTAGATGTGCCAAAAGACTTCATGGATGTGCTAAAATAGTCCTCACATGCGCTAAAAGATCAGTCAGATGCACTAAAATACTTCATGGATGCGCTAAAAGACTTCATGGATGCGTTGTAATAGTCATCCTATTCACTAAAAGAATATTCGTATGTGCCAAAATAGAGATCATATGCGCTGAAAGATTTGTAGTATGCACCAAAAGAACTCATAGTCACGCTAAAATGTCATGTCCAGCCTTTTTACAAGAAATTTTCTAGAAATTTTTTAGAAATGGGGTTGTGGCCCCAGGATGGGTGCCATTTTTTGTGTGTGAAATGTGAAAATTGTTAGTAAATCAACACAAACCTTAATGAAAAAAATTATATCAAAGATTTGAAATAAGTAAACTACTCTATTTTGCAGTTAAACAAATATTTTAAGAACATCTCATTGTCCTCTATTCCCAAGGATTTATTAAACCATTTGGCCCTCATATTTCTTTGTGCACTATGGTTGTTAAAATGACAACTTAGGAAATGAGATAATATTCAACATGCAAGCCAATTAAATTCCTACATGAAACTATATGATGAAAATGATAATGGACACTATGATGAATGGATGATGGTGTTAGTTGATTAGAGGTAGATACTATGGTATTGCACTAGGTTGATACTCCAAATGCTCAAATGCTAACTATGATGCAAAGGATGACATAAAATGCAACTATGAAGCAAAGTATTATTCTAAGATTTTCCTATGATGCAAAACATGATATGAAATGTAACTATAAGACTCCAAAATGATCCAATACTCAAACGATATTCCTGCATGATAACTCTACTTCAAATGTGGATGCAAAATACAATGCCAAAGGGTTGTATTTATAGCCTTTTCCAAGCATCTTGTGAGGTGGCAATGATCGACAATCCAAATTCAAACAAGAAGGATGAATAGTGAAGATGAAGAGAATCAAGAAGTTGTCCCCTTGACCAAAGACAACATGCCAAATGGATGGAAAAATCAAGTGTGGGAAGAAAATACCATGCGTTTGAAAATTGGTTGAAGACATGTGTGAGGAATAAGCCATGTGTTTGAAGATAATTCTAATTAAAAATTAGAATTATTTAATTTCATGTGACCTTGGTGAGGTGGCATGAAAATTTGTAGACATGTGCTTGAATTCCTAATTTGAGGTTAATGAAACTTAATTAAATAAACAAGCTTATGGAAATTTGTTTATTTAATTAAATTAGAAGAATATGATTTTAGATTTGGAGAATTAGAAAAGGGTGAATTATATAAATAAATTGAGAATTTACTTATAAGTAGTCGAATATTAATTAAATAACTAGTATTTAATTAATTAAATGTCATGACCGATTTTAGGTGTATACAGGGGAAAATTACAAATTTGACACCAAGGGTTGTTATTGACCGTGTAGGCTCCTTTTTTCTTTAAGGGATCTGGAGTTTCTTTATACTTAGGTTTGTCAGTTATGGGTTTTCCATCCTTCTAGTTGGTGTTGTATGGCATATCATGCAACCTTTGTCTTTCATTTATGTATGAATTCTTCTACTTATTTTGGGAATTGTTAAAGTTTTGGGGAACTCTAAGGTTGCTCATTTTGCCAATCATCCCTACAACTTTTTTGTTGTGTTCAATTCTCAATGTTTTCTTTTATGCTTTAGTTAAGCTTCTAGGGCATCTTTTTCTAAGTTCATACCCTATTTTTGGATCAAAAGATTTCAAATAAATACTCAAGGCTGTTGGATCAGTCAATTTGGATCCATGTGGTATTTTATTGTATAATTTGGAAAACATTTGATTGAAGTCATAAAATGACTTATTTTGATATTTTTGAATACTTAAGAGTTCATGAAGGGAAAACTCAGGGGAACACTAGTTCCAATATTTCTCTAGAAATTGATTGTGAAAGTCTACTATAGAGTCAATTGAAGCATCAGGTAAACTATTGAACCAATCCCTTGCTTCTTCAATTAGTGACATCATGAATAATCTCATGTTTAAATCTTCGTATTCCATAGTAATATCTTGTATGAAGGCATTAAATTTTTTTATATGTTCTTTAGTTGATATCACATTATTCCAAGTGAATTTGGGAACCATATTTCTCCAATTACTATCCATTGGATATGGACATAATTGGTGTCCTATAAAATCAAATTGCCTACATGTGCTCATGGGGTTTTGTGGATGCAAATTTAGAGGTGGTGGATTGGGAGGGTATTGGTATCCATATTGAGGTTGATGGTAGACATTTTGTTGGATATGTTGTTGAGGGTATACATTTTGATGGGACACATGCTACTGATGTGGTGGGGCATACTGTTGGCCTGGTGGTGGGTAATGTTGAGGGACATTGCCAGTATTTGGAGATTGGGATCCTTATGGTGGTACATTATGTTGGGTGTGTTGCCTTGGGTTACCACCTATATTATGAGATACTTTTGAAGTACTTGGAGCACTTGTGTTCTAATATGTTCCTTGTGGATTGAAATTACCACCTTTTTTATGTGGAGGGACATACTTTGGCGGTTTTGGTGCCTGGATGTTTAATTGCTCCATTTGCCAGTCTATCTTTTGAGCTTCTTTTATCATTTGTTGTCTCTCTCTAAGTTTTTGTCTTTTCCACTCCAAATGTATTCAAAATTATTGGTTATTCATACCCTCAAAATCATCAATAGTGTAATCAATAGACCCCTCATGGTTTTTTTCTCCTTGTTGTGATGACATTTTGTAATCATATTCATTTTATGTCTGAATTTGTTCTACTTCAAATCAGGCTTTGAACTCCTCTGCTTCCTTAGGGTCCTCTTTCTATCAAAAAGTAGGACGAATAGTTTTTTCTTGTTCAAAAGGAGTATGATTCATGCAATGGATCAAAACTGTTATTCATTGTAAGGAATTGTTCTGCCGAGTTCTCCCTATCTTTATTAGTTACCTCTGTTACTTTTCCTCTGCTCTTATTTGCATCATTTTTTGAAGGGGAGGACCCATGTTTATCTGTCCACCTACCATTGTTCTTCTTTGGGCTATCTTGGTGTAAAGATCTCCTCCCATTCATCTCGTAGGATGCTTTAATACTCTGACTTCTAGGGTTTGTCTTTATTCATGTATATTTGTACTTCCCAGTCATGCACTTTTTCTTATAGAGTCACCACTCACTTTTTGGAAAAGGGAGAAAAATTTATAATTTATTGTTCCCAACAGAGTCTTGTATAAAGTGTTAACTCTATGATGAAGACAAGGATTTAGAATTGACTTCTCCCCAACAGAGTCGCCAATCTATCGGATCTCAAAAATGTAGATTACAAATCCTAAGAGGATGTCAGGCTCTATGACCAAACTTGTAACATTTTTGAACTAATGGATGGAGTAACCTATGTGGTTGATGACTCCCTACACTTCAGGCTTTGCTAGACCTAGGTGGGTAGACCTTGTTTGCTAAAGCAGATTTAAAGTTGTATAACTTAATTGAACTTATAAATCTACCCACAGTGGCATAAAGTGTGATATACATGGAGGCTTGATAACTACTCTACTTCTAATGTGATAATTGGTAATTTATGATATGAAAATGGATAAGTAATGTATATATGCGGTGGAATAGTGCTCTATTGGGTAGGCGAAGTCACTGAAGTTCTATAATAAGTGGCTAGTGTTGGTTATAATTCTGATTGTTTGACAGTTAAGTTTATTTATACCTTGTAAAAATGTGCAAGGATGTGATTGACAGACTCTTCTTATTGATCCAATTGATCCAATCAGGTTACTGTGGTTTATTAAAAGGATTTTAATCCTTCATTGAAGGAACCAATTAACAGAATCACATAATGACAATAAATGTGTATTGACAAAATAAAGTATACCCTTAATTTGAATAACAAGATAACATCAATGTGGAGATAGTATGGCAATATTATCAATTAACTAACTCTTCTTATTGATCCAAATGTTACCCCCAAGTTACTGTAATCAATTAAAAGGATTTTAATTCTTTGACATAAACCAATTAACTTGACTACACAATAACAACAAATTTGTTTTGATGAAATTGAAATATCAACTTGGATATACAACTTCAAATAATAGAGAAGTATCAATATGGAGACAACTAGATAATTTCTTTGAATTAACAAATAATAGAAACCAATATTGAGCGACATAGAATTAAATATCTTCCATTGATCTCAGCCAAAGTTTATGCATGAATCATGGTCCATTCAGTATAATCTACATCATAAACATTCTAAAAGTATTTATTCTATATCTTCTATTCCCTCCCTATTCGCTCTTACCATCTAATCATTATATGTCCAACTTCTATATCAATGTTTTGAAGAGGACAGACCTCTTCATAAATGTCTTTTGAAATTAACAACATTTGAACATTAACAAATTAAGCTCTAGTGAGCCATAAATGAACCTTTTTTTATATGATCTAAATAATCTTGTCTCAAGTGAGTGTCAACATCTTCTAAACCATTCCTTGCAACTATCTCCATGATCACCATTTTCTCCAAATTCTCACATGCCTCATCCAATCTTGATTCCTCGTTCTTGGATACTTCCATGGCTCCATGCAATATCAACTTACATTCCTCTATCCATTCACTCTGGTCTTTCAGGTCTCCATAATTTTTGAATAATGCAGGTAACTCTTCTTTTGTAGCATCAATAAATTCCTTTGCATATGCTTGAAGTTCATCATATAATTCCTTGTGTTGTCTCATGATATCTTCAGCAACTATGAGGACTCCACTGTCAGAAGTAATTTTCTTTTGGATTTCCTGGATTTTCTCCTAAATTTAGTCATTTGTCCTTTTGTGTTCCTGGATTGCAGCATAACTCTTGGAATGGGTCACTCAAAACTTGTTCATAGAAACCATCAATTTGGTGTTCCTTTTCTAGAATACTGCAAAAAGTGCATAAAATATAGCTTTATTCACTTGAGCATGTACATTTTATTCTTTACCCTTATCCTTTGTTTGTGAACCTTACCCTTGAGTTAGTAATTCAGTAGATCCCTTCAATGTACCTTTGACCACGTCCTTCAGGAAATCATTTTCTTTGAGCATCTTCTCATTGTTCATTTTATACATATCCCTTTCCTCGATCAACAACTGAATTTGTGCTTTATTCAATTTGGCTACATTAATGCCAATGTCAGTTGTAGCCACAGGATCAGTTTCTCCTACCTTCAATGTCATTACATGGCCAAATGCCTTTTTAGTTTCAATGATCACAAATTTCTTATGTGAGGGATATAGGGCCCAAATCATGAGAGAGTTCTCATCAGGATTATATTTTGATCATGTGTATGCTTTTGTAACCCCTAGCTTATGTGTAGCACCATTATAATTCAATAAACTATCAAAAACAAGAGCTAAGTTCAAATCCAAACTAGGGAAAATCATTACACTAGATTCCTCTAATAATTTCCTCCCTCTCTCTGGAGTCATATCCTTCATCTCCTTTTCCACATCTAATTTCAAAGTTTTTAGCAATTGGGCTTCATTGCTAGGTGTAATATCTGTGACAGAATCCCTTATTGCTTTCCCCTTTTGCTTGTATAAAAATTATCTAAATTTAGGAGATTTTATAAATTCATCATCATAAACACAAATATTTATAGGATAACTGCCTAGTATCTACATCAGATGTTTCTTTAACTTCTTTCTCTCTATTGGGAGGTTGATATTTCTCAATTCTCAATTTAGAATTTTTTTCCTTTTGACCTTGGTGTTCCTCTTCACCAGAAGATTCTTCATTTCCAAAAGACAATTTTTTTGCCTCTTCTATTTCCTTCATTCTCTGCTCCATGTTCTTGTTATACTCATCAATGGCCAATTCTTCCTCCCTCTCTTCCATGTTTATGATTATATCATTGTGTGGATAGAGTACATGAGCATATCCACCCAAGTTTACTTTATTTCTAGCAAAATCATTGTAGCCTTCAAGATCAAATCCTTTTCTTGGTGGAGTCTTCTTCAAATTGAAATGAGATAACTTATTTAAGATTAAATCACACCCTTCCTTTGACAACACAGTAAAGTCTCCAAAATACAATGTACTTGGCATGAATGATTGTTTCTTATTGGCACTCAGATTCATAACACTTGAATAATCCATTTGTATGACAATTTCCAAATATGCAATTCTATTTGGTACTATTTTTGGGACAAAAAAAGGTGTGTCCTCAAAACCATACACCCTAATCATGGTGGCATCAACATAACAATACCAATTACCCCAATTGTGACCACAATTGTAGGTCCATTGAAATATTTTAATCTCATCAGTCAAAGAATAATCACAGGGGGGTGATTAAAAAATCTATACAATATCTTGACAAAATATTCCTCAAAATGAACATAACTAGAACTCACAAATCTGTTGTCCTAAATAGCAGTCCACAATTGCACTGGAAGTGGCTGATCTTCCTTATCAGATTGTGTATTTTTCAATTCTTCTGGCCACATCCCTATCTCCTATACATAATGCAATATCATATGCTTGAGAATGGAATAATGCTTGAAGTGTAGTGTGGGAGATCCATTTTTTGATTGTCGTTAATCCTGAGTCAATCCCTTTGAAAATGTGTGAGGCATAATCAAATGGCCTTTCATTGTGGCACTGGATATTTGCTACAATCACCATTGGACCTATTGTCATGAATTCAGAGGCTTCAGTCCCTAATACTTGACACACCAATAAATATGTGTGTTTTAAGTAGGGTTCAAATAAATCCACATGAAAAGGAGGCCCATCATTGTCTTCAAATAGAACAAGGTCTCCATCCTTTCTAGGTCTGTGTAATGGAAATCTCCATCCCTTCTAAGTTGTGTCCATTCTCCAATATTCCCTTTCCAAATCCTCATGTACAATTGGTTTATCACATGTGTCACTTAGGTTAAAGTCTTCACAAAGTGCAGTCTTAGACACATGTATAAAGGGTTCACCTTGCAAGTTGCAAATAGCTTTCAGGTTTGGGTTATAATTCCTAGCTAGAAGTTTCACAAGTTCTACATTCACAAATACATTTGGAATGACCAGTTTTTCCAAATTGAAACTCCAGGGATTGCACACTGGTTCAAACCTATTTCTCTGATGATAGTGGAACATGAATAACTCATATCCTCTAACAGGGGTACACGCATCTCCTATATTTTTGCATTTGTCTTCAATTTTTTCTACATCGACCCTTAGTTGTGTAGACCTTCTAGCCTTTGGCTCTGAACCAAGTAATTGATTGATAAGGTCTTGGTTCAATTTTTTTTCTTTTGTTTTTGGTTCCTCCCTTGTTTCAATTTCCTATTTTTTACCTCTAGGTTGACTACCTTCACCTTTTTGTTTCCTATCCTTTGTTTTCCTAGAGCTTGAACCTTCCATTTTTAATCCTCCAAGGTGACATAATCAAATTCAATTATAGAGAAATTTGTAAGCTTACTTGAGAATTTTTTGCCACACCAAATTTTTTGACTTTTGTCTGACCTCCCGTCCTTCTTGCTACAAATTCTAGAAATCCCTTTTGTTCATTCTTCTTTCAATTAGAGAATATTTACATAATGTACATTTGTGTGGACATTAATGTCCACTTTTGAGCATGAATGCAACAGGTTATTTGAATTTCACTAGGTCATAATGAAAAATATTATATCGGTGAGACTCCTTTAGTTTTGGCTGATCTATGTATCTAACTTGTTTCCACCTTTGTTTTATACATTCACAATTGATCACCAAGACATAACTGAATGTGTTTTTTATGTGGAGTGTCCTTTTGATTTATCATTCATGGTCAGGAAGACTGCATAATTCTCCTACCAATGCTATATAATTGGCCTTCTTTTTTCTTTTCAACTCATACTACTTTGGGGAGAAAATTGTGAAGTTTCCCCAATTTCAAAGTAATATGGATCATTATAAGTCCTTTCAATCATTTCCGGATGTCACTCTGATGAATTTTTATCCTTTCTTATTATCGTCGACATGACAAGAACCATCATTGAGAGAATGGAATTTTGTTCTAATATCTTTTGGTCTCCCTGATATGCTCCATCTACTGCTTTGTTCATTTGGATCAATCAGGAAGACTCTTCTTGAAATTTCCTTTATTGGTGTAACCCATATGGTCAGTGAGATTTGAATGATTCATTTTGATTGTACAAGTCTCCCCGATAGTTGTTCTCTTGTTTTGTTGACGAAAGAAAATATGTTTCTCGCCAATAAGTTTTCCATCAGTGTGAGTCAAGAGCTCGAAATGATTTGACAACTTTGCTCCAATTAATTTTTTCTTGCTAATAAGATTTCATTGGTGAGATGACAAGCATTGTCTTCTTGATTATTTAATCTCCAAGGTCTTTGATCGTTGACTTGGTTCACCTTTTACCAATATGTAGAAAATGTTCAAACTGAAAAGCTATGACTTGTTGATCGGAAAGACTTTCCCCAATCTTGCTTATATGGACCAGTTGTTTAAAAACTCTTGCTCAGTGATGACCAGATTAATTCTTATGTATTAAAGGCTAAATTGATGGGATTATTGGTGAACATGGATTGTGAAATGGATCTTGTTACACAAATGTCAACAATTTGTATTGTTTATGGAATTAAGATGTGGCAACTTTGTGGGGTACATGAGTGAAGGCCAGTAAATATATGACATTTTTACAGTTCCAACATGTCCCGCATTAAAAATGTGGGCATGACAGGTGTCTACAATCTCTATTCCATGTTCGTGTTCAAGCATTTTCCTCACATTATCTAAGGTAGGAATGACACTACTAGCAATGTTTTTGGTAGTCACAAAGTTTTGCAATTTCTATATTTCTTCATCTATCCTTCTTATGTTCTCTTACGAGACATTAAAAACATCATGCACATTAGTTGTAGGTAAGGAAGTCATTGGAAATGAGATGTGAAGGCTATGATCCATAGAGGGTTGATTATCAACACTATTAGAGAAAGAGTTAATTGGAAAACCCAAGATCCACGATGAATGGTGTATCATGGGATGACATGAGTCTCAAACTATGTCTCACAATAGTATTGCTAATAGGACACCAAGTTGTAAAGCTCATACAAGTTTCAAAAACTTAATGTAAACCCAAAATGGAAAGGGGATAAAATGCAATGCAATGACCTAGAATGTAAATGCAATTTTTAGATTCTAAATAAGGTAATTTCTGATTACACAATGCAAAAACTTGAAAATGATATCTTGTAAACACAATTTTGAAATCACACAATGCGCTAATTTTATCAAATTAAGCTAAATATGATGAATTTCACTTAATAGAAAATCTATAAAATAAAATATAAGACTGAAGACAACAAAATGAAATGCAAGAATAGATATTTTAATGCTCAAAAAATCAAGAAATGACCTTGATCAGGGAGTCATTCGACCAGGGGAGAATGGGTTCTAGTTTAGGGTTTTTAAAAATGTTTTTTCAGATTTTTGAGATGATTTCAATGTTTTCTAGATTTTGATCAAAAGCAACAACTTACAGTTTGAATTTTCTATGAATTTAATCTTGAATGCAAGTGAAAAATATGACAAAATGATTAACTAGGAGACCTAATTTAATGTGCAATTTTGTTTCAATTTTCAAATACAAATGAATGATGATGCAATGCTCTATAAATGATATGCAAAACGACTATTTTTTTTGTATTTTTTAGATTTTAAAAATGCAAAGACGCATTCCTAAAAACCCTAAATAAAATACAAAATAAATGCAAGCTAAAAAACCCTAAGTGAGACTCAATTCAATGCAATTCAATGCAAATGAATGCAAGATGTAAATCTAGGGTGCAAATGTGCTCCAAAATTAGAAAATTACAATTATCAAAGCCATGTTCACCATAATGAAATAAAGAAAAATAGGTTTGGGGAGGTCAAAATATGGATTTATGATAAAGGGGGTATGATGGACCTATTTATCTAATTTCATTTAGGAAATGAGATCCACACAATGAAAGGACTATCAACCAAAAGGTGAGTCAAGTCAAAATGTGAATCTATTGATTTCCGTTTTTTGCAAGGATGGGGGTCCCTATTAAACAACACTTTGGGACTTCAATGGATGTGGACCTTGATCTTGAAACTTTATTTTAAATAATTCCTTTGAATGCTTGAATGGATCTTGGACACTACATCAACATATTAGCTCAAATAACATGCATGATGCAAGAAGAATTTGACATGATAATAGGATCTTTATTGTTGTAATAATGTTCAATAATATGCCTTTGGATTCCTTGAAAATTCTCTTGATAATTCTCACTTGAATGCTCTAGGTGCTCATGAAAATTTTCTAGGATGCTTGAAAGTCTTAGGATGAAACATAGTGAAATGACCTTGTATTTATACATTAATTCCCGAAATTCAAATAACACAAGCCTTGAACATGTGAATATACATTTGAAATAATTGAAATATCGCTAAAAACATAATTGAAATTAGGGTTTTAGGTCTAAGTGAAGACCCATTTCCCATGGGAGAATGGGTCCTAATTCACTCACCTAGGACACACATTTCTCAATGATAAATGTTATGGCATTTATGAGTGTCGGGTTTTCCTCTTTAAAAATTGCAATTAATTAGGCTTGGATTTGAACTAGAGGGGCCAAGTAAGGAAAATTAACCTCAATTAATTAATAAAGCCCTAGATAAGTGTGAAAGTGTAAAGGTACACCTTACAACACCACAAATAAGGCACCATTAAGTCCATTTTATTTTAATAAGGCCCTAAACTTAATGTGAATATGTAAAATACAAATTACAACGCTAAATTAAGGAATAATTTAGTTCATTTGATATTAATATTTCCCAATTTAAGTGTGAATAAGGGATACTTTTTTCCTACACTACAGATCCGATGCTATGGAAAACTAGAGTTCATCCTCAACCCATGAGATACAAATATCAAGGAATAGGTTTACACTATGAACCAACAAGTGTGGTTCTAATATGTGGGGGAGTAAACTAAGATAACATCCATGGAATGTAACCACCTTTCAATGTGGGTTCTTTGTCTAAATCAAGGACAAACATTCATATAAAAGAAAAAAAAAATTGATAGAGGTCCTCTATCCATAAAACCATAGTTACACTAATGTGCTATTAATCTAGGAGGGCCGATCCTAGGGGAAAACACCGACATAATACAAAACACTAATGACTTACACACTCCTTTCAAAAACCATACCCAACCATCATTTTAACATTATACTCATAACTTAAACTTGCTTCCAAGACATAAATGTCACAAAGTGTATGCATAGGTGGATTATCCATGATATCTACATCACCATTACCCAAGTTGGACAACTTTTATCACACACTTGGGTATGAACATGAAATTTACTAGTTTTCCACATGTAACAACATATATGGCATGTACAATGTTCCACAAATCCTACCACAAGAGTAAGAAACAAACATGCATTTTAATTTTTCAACTAATATTATAAATTTACACATTCACAATGGTTGTATTATTCCAAATGATAAACAGTTGTAGTTTTAATCATAATCTACTTTTCAACTTAGACTTTATCACATATGATGCATTGTACTTCCAATATTACATTATTTTACTAGGTTGTACCTATCTCATTTATCATTAATATCATTGATAAGAAATAAAGGTATGGTGAATGACCATTTTTGACATCCAAATTTTGTAATGTTCTAGCATAACTAGGGTTACTATGTTTTAGGATTTATAGTTCTATATACAAGGAATGCTAATTTTCTCATGATCTAATACAAGGATATTCCTAATTTTAAGGTTTTTGTAACTTGTTACGAGGGTTTTATGTCTTATTATCTCCTAATTATTTAAAAAGGTTTTACATTTATATGCTTTACATTGCCCCATCTAGCTCTTTTCATGTCTATCACCTCTCATCATGACATAAGATACATGTATAAGAAAGTAAATTATTTTTGGAAAGGTTTGATTTATAACTATTTTTTATCTAGTTTGTATCACATGTAGAAGAAACTCATTTAAAATTTCAAAAAATTGACTTGGTATTTTAGATAATTTAATCTAGTGTAAAAAGACTAGTATTTTAAACACTTAAGAAAACTCATAATTTAGATACTTGTCATTACGTATTCACATTTATATATCTTCAAGTAGAAAATGAAACAAAATTCATAAGATATAGAGCATTCTAATCAACTTTTAACTTGTAGAGAATTCTTGAAATAAGAAGTTGTTACACATAAGAAGTTTGTTGTATCAAAATGAACTAGTGAAGGGGAGATAGCTAAATATAACAATTACTTGTTTTTTATTGCTTGATATTGTTTTCGTTTCTCAAAATCTTACTAACCTCATTTATTTTATGATTTCTAATTTAAAAATATATATTAATATAAGAGTAATATTTTGAAGCTATTGTCAACATTTCATGCAAAAGGTAACATTTTAATAAAATATATAAAATACATATAATAGTAACAATTGCATGCAGACAAAAAAATGGGCACCTCCAATCTCTCCTACCTTGTTGGAAATTTGAATGCAATTGGTTTTGTTCCTCCCACTCAACCATGCCACCCCTTCTTTATCCGCCTGGGTGTGAGCTATTTGTAGACCTCACTGCTGATGTTGCCCTCATTCCTTCTATTGTGGGTGTGGCTGGGGTTACCCCAAAATCTCTTGTGGGGTTTGGTGTGTATTTTCTTGTAGCTATGAATGGCTCTATCTCACTTTCATTTTTTGATGTTGTGTGGACCAATAGGTTTGGGGAAGGCTTTGTGCATCCTCTGTGGTGTTCAGATGCTTCTTTTGTGATTTCCCTTAGTAATGAAGTTTCAAAAAATATTAATTTTTATTCCAATACTACTCTTATTTGTAGGTTTTTCCATTTGTGGACTTCCATCCCTAATTTTCACCTCTGATTACCAATCATTGGTCTCTAATGGTTGAAGGTTCAATGCATATTTACCCTTCTATAATGGGATTTTTTGTTATGGGGTTCTTTTCTCCTGAGGATAGACAAACTATTTTAGACTATGACTTATGGGAATGGTATTCACATCCCCTTTCCATGAGGCCTTAGGTTCATTATTTTATCCCTCTAAAGGAACCCTTAGATGTTGTGCCTATTTGGGTAAGATTACCTTATCTTCCGTTATAGTTTTTGTTTTTGTTTGCTTATGAGGGCATTGGTAATGCTCTTGGTAGGTTATTGAAAGTGGATATTTCTTCCAAAAAATTTACTCACAACTCATTTACTTGGATTTGGTGGAGGTATATTTGTCAAAGGCTTTACCTAGTGAGGTAGTGTTGTAAGTTAATGGTCAGTCTCGGTCTTAGGTGGTGGATTACAAAGGTATTCCTTTTCACTACACACACTATTTTTCTATTGGTCACTTAGCTCATGACTATTCTCAAGGCTCCTGCCCTATTTCCTCCTCTACCTGGTGGAAGAATTCTCTTTGTGAAAATTTAACTGTGTACCATGTTGCGGAATCTGCTTCTAATGATGAAGGTTCAAGGCCTCCTTCTCCTTTTGTGCAAAAACATAATACTACTATGGCGGGTGTTGCTCCTCTTATGGATTTTGTTATGTTTTCTCTGGACAAGGTTGCTCCTAATGTTGTGTGTGTTGCCTCCCCTGAGGCCCGTACTACCCCTTTTTTGGAAAAAAAATTTCTTAACTATGAATTTTGTTGTTTCGGGCTTTGCTTTGGATGCTTCATCTAAAATATTTGTTGTTCCTCTTGTCAATTACTCCAAAGGGGAGTCTCCCCATTTTGATCAAAATGTTTCAATTTAAATTTTAGATTCTTCTTAGAAAACTATGCATAGTAAGAAGAAACATAATTCTAAGAAGGTCACAGTTTCGTTTAATATTCTCTAAGAGGCTATGTTACAGGGTTCTAGATCTGGTGCTTGAACAAGTTCTCTTTGGTTGTTGTTTCTGCTTTGTCTTTTGATAGTAACTCCTTCCTTGTTGTTGGTTTTTTTTTGTTGAGGTTCTTATCCTACTATTTCTGACTAGTTTGTTGTGTTTGGCCAGTATATTTTGTTCAACTATTTTTCTCTATTTTTACTTTGTAAGGGATCACAACCCTTCCTCGCTTATCTAATAAAAAAAATTACACACATTTTCTATCATCCTACCTATCGTAGAGAATCAAAATCATATGTAATATAAATGAATTTTCATATTAAACCAAGTAAATAGTGTGTTTGACAAGCCAATTTATTTCAAATATATAGAACCATAACTTCTTGATTGATGTGCTACACTACAATTTTGTCTCATGTAAATTCACAAGAAAACATGAAATGAAAATAATCTTAGTCTACCCCCATCCTATTTATATATTTATCTTTCCTACTTTCATATTATAATGATATCTACTACAATATCTAATTGCAAGAATCCAGTCCTGAAAATTTTAACTCCACGTTTATTTTTCCAAGCATTTGTACTTAACCATCTACATTGTATAATGGTTATAAAACTAAGTTTATTAAATATTATGAAGGAAAAATATTTTAAGAATCATTTTTAATAATTTTAGATGCATACTTTATATTTCCGTGGCATATGATAATATAATGTTTCATAGGTTACATGCTTATCACGGGCGGGTGCAAAAAGTTGGGGGCCCAAAAAGTGGCCAATTTTTATTTTTAAAAATTGAAAAGCTATAACACAAGCATGTTATAGATTATTAAAAAAAAGAAAACCGTTTCATTTCATTTTCACTATGTTTTTTCTTGCCCGCAACCCATAAAACCTGCTATTGCGTGCTCACATTTTGGAAGCATCAAAAGTTGCAATTTCTTCATTGAATCTTTGTAATTTCATCACCAGGATGCTACCACATCAATGGGGAGGTAAAATAAGTAAGAATTTTTGTTTTTTTGTTTTTTTGTTGTTAAATAGGTAATTTTAGGTTGTTTTTGATGTTCATTTATTTAATTTATAGGAGATGATAACCAACCTCAAAACCCTCCTCAAAATCCTCAATAACCACAACAACAAACACATGAAAAAAATCATATACAACCACAACAACAAACTCCACCAATTCCTCAACATCCTCTTAGTACTCAACAAAATTTAACGGGGGAAATTGAAAATAGCAAAAAATAGATTGAGGAGTCAATCGCGAGGTTGAACAATCTTATAAGTTCAGTCATGGAAATAAGAACACTTGAGAATTCACTTCAAGCCATGTTAACACATGTAGATGCAATAAACAAACAATTAAGTGATTGGGCAGATAGGAGGCAGGCGTGGAGGAATTTTTATGTAGATAAATTATCATATAAAGAAGTAAAAGATGAAAAAATTACAAAATATGATTCATGCTCACTAATCACTAACCCATGCACAAATTAAAATATTGACCTTAATTCCAAGAGGTTTCCTATCCATTGGTGCCACCACCAAGGGATTAGGAACAATTTTTGGGATAGGTGGTGGATGGTTTTTTACTATCCATCGTGCAACAATAATGAGGTCCCCCAATATTTCTCTAGGAAACTCTACTACAAGTTCATCCTCAACAAAATCCCCAACTATTTTGATATGAGGGACTCTCAAGGGAGAGGTGGAGGGTCAACATAGGATTGACTAGGTGCATGTCAAGATCTTCAGTGGCAAAGGAGATGAGCTCTCGCTAGGCTGGCTCATGAGCACCTCGTTATCCCTTCCATCAAAAAGGAGAGTGTTGAGGTGGATACTTTTCACTCTATCAGCTCTTTGACCTAAAGTATCATCCAACGTGCCAGTCCTACAATACAATGCCATCTAGGGGAGAGTTTGAGGGGTAGGTTTCCACCCCATTCTTGTCAAGTTTGTGGGTCGTCTTGTACATATGACCCCACAGATAGTCAAGAGGGTGGTACATAGAATACATTTGTGGCTACGAAGTTGGTGATGGAAGATGAAATTTTGAATGAGGCTTTCGATGTCGATACTCAGGTAAATGTTAGCATCTTCAGTGAATTTAATTTATTAAATTTCATTTTTGAAATGCAAGATTAACTAATTTAGTTTATGATTGTAATAAAATTTTAGGGTCACAGTGTTGATATTGGATATATTGGCCCTCCACTTTTTTATTACTCCATTGCATCTACCATTGAGGTATGTAACTAGTAAATAATTAAAAATATTACATGTGAATAGCATTGTTATATGAATGGTATTCTAATATCTGATTTTGGATGTTGAATAGGCTAATATTGGAGGTTTCATGAAAACACCTCCTAATGCCAGTGGAGTTGTACAAACATTCACGAAGGTAATAGAATAAAGAGTTTAACTAATGAATTGTACTTAATATTCATATCGTTGATTGCATTACATTGCACATCTTTCAAACTCAAAGCATTACTTCACATTGCATAACTAATAACTAGATATTGATAAATGAAAAAAAATCAATTACAATATAGTTGTTTAGAAAGTCAACATAATTAGTGATGCAATTATTTCACATAGCATAAGTAATAATTAGGAGCAACTTCTAGTTGCATTTTCTTGTCATGGCATTGCATGAGACCACTTTTTATTGAGACATTTTTTAAAAAAATTCACTACCTTGTCTATGCTATGGATGCTTGGAAAAAATCTATGAAACAATAATAGTAAGCAATAGAATAGACAAGGAAATGAGTTGTTTGAAAATATTTCTCAAAGAAATGTGGTCTCATGGTGATGTCCATCACCATGAGACCACATTTCTTTGAGGAATTTTTTCAAATAGCTCATCGCCTTTTCTATGCTACCACATTTTTCCATACATGTCTACCAAAGAATTTTATCAAATAGTTCACTTCCTTGCTGCTATGGCTAAAAGCCTAGAAAAGGTGCTTTCCAAAAAACTATGGATGCTTGGAGAAAATCTATCAAAGCATAATAGTAAGCAATAGCATAGACAAGGAAATAAGTAGTTTGAAATAATGCCTTGAAGAAATGTGGTCTCATGGTGATGGAATTCCATTCCATCACCATGAGACCAAATTTATTTGAGGCATTTTTTCAAACAGCTCACCACCTTTTCTATGCTACCACATTTTCCATACATGTCTACCAAAGCATTTTATCAAAAAGTTCACTTCCTTGCTGCTATGGCTAAAAGCCTAAAAAAGGTTCTTTCCAACAAACTATGGATGCTTGGAAAAAAATCTATCACAACATAATAGTAAGCAATAGCATAGACAAGGAAGTGAGTAGTTTGAAAAAATGCCTCAAAGAAATGTGGTCTCATGCTGATGGAATTCCCATGAGACCCACTTTCTTTGAAGAATTTTTTCAAATAGCTCACCGACTTTTCTATGCTACCACATTTTCCGTACATGTCTACCAAAGCATTTTATCAAATAGTTCACTTCCTTTCTTCTATGGCTAAAATCTTCAAAAAGGTGCTTTCCAACAAACTATGGATGCTTGGAAAATATCTATCAAAGCATAATAGTAAGCAATAACATAGACAAGGTAGTGAGTAGTTTGAAAAATGCCTCAATGAAATGTGGTCTCATGGTGATGGAATGCCATTCCATCACCATGAGACCAAATTTCTTTGAGACATTTTTTTAATAGTTCACTACCTTAAGAATAGAAACCAAGCCTTTAGCCAAAATTCCCCTCCAAATTCTTTTCAAGGTCCTCATCCTCATCCTCAATTTACCAATCCATGGAACCTTCCACCTCTTATTCCACTTGTTCATATCCCCACCCCTCCCTCTTCATATCACGATCTCCCTCCATATCATAACCAATACCACAATATACCATCCACCCCATCCCAACATAATACCATAGAGAAGGCAATGAACTGGTTGAAAAAATGCCTCAAATAAATACTATCTCATGGTGATGGAATGCCATGACACATTTTTTTGTCATGGAATTCCATCACCATGAGACCACATTCCTTTGGGGCATTTTTCCAACTAGTTCACTGCCTTTTCTATGCTACCACATTTTTTGTACATGTATACCAAAGCATTTTATCAAATGGTTCATCTCCTTTCTAATATGGATAAAAGCCTAAAATAGGTGCTTTCAAACAAGCTATGGATAGGGAAAATAGTAAGCATGATAGTAAGAAATATATAATTCAATAAGTACTCAAAATTTTGTTCATTATCTCATACATTATAAGCCATGATGTGCATCCCTATTGTAGTTTTCATGATTGAATAATTTGTTATTTTACTTTTAGATTTTGCAAGAAGAAACACCTCCAAATGTTAATAGGGAAATGGATCTTGGTGTTTCTTCTACTATAGACTCCTCGATGCCTCTCACGGGGGTATGAGGCAAATTACTAAATTTCAATTTACATTCATTGTTATAGCTATTAGTTAGTGAAAAATCAAACCATTATTGATTTGTAGTTTAATTTCTCTTTGGATGGTTTCTATAGGGATTCAACACTCCACAAGATGGGCATGCAAATATTTCCCTTGAGGAGAGTGATCATCTAGGGCGGTAAGTGATTATTTTGTTAAATATGTCATTTTTTATAATATAATTTTTATATATTAATGTCTTTACTTGTTATTGTAATAGTTAAGGCTTGATCGGGAACTAAACCTTAGGAGGAGCACCAAGAGAACTCCCAAACCTCAAAGTAAATGAGTGACAAACTTATCACCATCCGACCAATCAACAAAGGGAAAGAGTTTGTTTCAAGAGCTTGGAGGGAAATGACTTTTGATTCCAGAGCTCTTTGTTGTATGCCTATATGGCATTTTTGGACATATTTTGTATTGCATATATTTGACATTGTATGCCTATATGGCATTCTTGTAAGCCTATATGGCTATTTTGTATATATTTTATACTTATATTGACATATATTGATGTATTCCTACATGGCTATTTGGTTAATATAAATCTTTTTTATTGATGGTGTCCATATTTGCATTATAAATCCATAGTTCAATAGATATGAGTTACAAGTATTCAAGTTTATAATTTACAACTTATGTGTATACTTTGTGACTTACGTGTATTCCAATGTATACTTTGCAACTTACATGTTTTCATGCGTATACCTTGTATTTATGCATATACTTTGTATTAATGTGTATACTATGTATTCATGTGTATACTTCAAGGCTTACATGTATTTGAGTACTTGTGCTTCACTTATTCACATGTATAATTATTAATTGGTTAGCCCTAGCATTGCTCATTTCTATCCTTCATGGTTTATCTTGAGTATTTATTGATAGATGTTAAACACCTTTGTTAGTTGGTGCTAAAAAATGTCAATATTTCAAAAAATAATTCACCAACAATTTATCATTTACTTATGTGCTAATTCAATATGGAATCCAAAGAAGAATTTAAAAGGGATAAAGCTAGGAGGAGAGGGAAGATAGATATTTATAGTGTAACCTATTGTACCTTCTCTATACAAACCTCTAATGGATCTTGTATACTTTGTTATTCCGTTTTCTACTTTTCATGTAACATTTTCATAGGTGGATCATCAATTCTCTCATTTTTTTCCTTCTCCTATTCTAGGTCCTCACCTCCACTTGTGGTATTCTAAAATAAGCTCCAGTTTGTGGTGGACACATATGAAGATTCAAAACAGTCATTATTTTTCCCCTTAGTTGTCTTGGGTGATTTTATTATTTCTTGGCTAGTAAAAATATATTTGATAGTTAATTTTGTGCAGATAAATCCTCACATTCTTTGTAGTAGGACATTTTAGGTAGATTCCTCTTCAATAAGAACTAGAGTTAATTGTTTCTTTCATTTTCTTTGAAATACTCATTGGTGTGGGGTCAGGATACTTTTAAATGAAATATATGGTTGAGTAGATGCATAGGTTGTGAATTTTTCTAGCACCAAATCTTCCTATGTAATTAGCTACTTGGTTTGAAAACTTGGAGGTTTTGATTTTTACTCCTTTTTCATCACCAAATGCTATTATTGTTATTTCACTTACTTGGAGTTGAGGCTTTTTTGGAGTGAAGGAAGAGGTAGGATTGAAATGATCCTTCTCATATATGTCATCCCATTTATTACCTAAGGAAAAATTACTTGGGTTTTCCACCGTGTGTCCAACTTCGTGCCCATATTTTCACCAATTACTTATTTAATATTCATGCCAACCTATCTTCTTCAAAGAATGCATTTCTTAATTATAGGTGATATGCAACAAATTTCTTCTAGAATATTTGATATGATTGTGAAGGAGTAGGAATAGGGTTTGTAATATCTCATGTATCAACATATATTTATACCTCTTCTTTGGGCTATTTTTATCTTCTACTTATGGTTAAGGCTCTAGTGTGAACTTATTAATGTCATTGTTCATGATTCTCTTTAGCTAGGTCATAAGCTACCATGTGGCTTATATTTCAATTGAACTATGATAAGGTTTAGCTATAATTTTTTCAATTTTTTTCTAGAATCTTGAAGAATTTCCTCTTTACAACAAGCATATTATTGTAAGGGCAAGGAGGATAATTAAAAAATGTCTTGTCCTTGCTAGACTTGAGGATGATCATACAAGATTTTAAGAGTCATATATCCTTCTCATTTTTTTTTAGAGCCATAATAGGAATAAGAAAGTCACCTAAATACTAATATTAATAATAATCAATTCAATGTAAGTATGAGATCCACATAGTAATTGGATCATAACCCATTCGAGAATGAAAATGTTTAGGCTTTTCTCAAATATTTTGACACCCAGATGTTTTACCTCTTTCATACAATCATATGCTTTTGGTGTGGAAAACTCAGACTTGTCAACTATCGTGTGAATCTTTCTTTTTTCCTTTGTTTTGTATGCCATCATAAGGGATTGAGCTATTTGAACGTAGCTCAAATTTATTGGGCATGTTTGGGTGTGAAAGAGGATCATTTCTATCATAAACATACCCATCCAGATGTGTTGGAATAGTCTATTTGGTTGTATGAGTTGCTAAGTGAAAGTTGCACCACTTTGCAACTTTTTCCTCAACTAAAAAATCAATACCATAGGAAAATGCCTCTGAGATAGAAAAAAACTAAGAGAGGTTAGTGTAGAGGGGCCCAATGAAATCTTGTAGCCTCAAATGGAGAGTTTGTAAGCATCACATTTTCTGAGTAATAGGCCATCAAAGATTGCAACCATTTTGTACTTTGGACTCTTTAGGGATGGAGTCGGTTGAATGTAGCTCAGATTGATTGAGTGTGTTTGAGTGAAAAAGAGGACCATTCCTAGTGTAAAATTACCCATATGGACATGTTGGAATAGTTTGTTTGGCCGTACAAGTTGCAGAACGAAAGTTGCACCACTTTGCAACTTTACACTACTTGCATTTGACAAATTTTTCCTCAAATGAAAAGTCATCACCACGGGAAAACACCTCTGAAATAGAAAAAAATGAGAGGTTATTATAGAGGGGAACAATGCAATCTTGTAGCCTTAGATGAATATTTTTAAGTGTCATAGTTTTCGAGTAATAAACCATCGAATATTCAAGCCATTTTGCACTTTGGACTCTTAAGGGATTGAGCCAGTTGAATGTAGCTAAAAGTGATTAGGAGTGTTTGGGTGTAAAAGAGGACCCTACCTAATGTAAACGTACCCATACAGACATGTTCGAATAGTTCATTTGGTCGTACAAGTTGCAAAACAAAAGTTGCACCACTTTGCAACTTTACACTACTTGCATTTGACAATTTTTTCCTCAATTGAAAAGTCGTCACCATAGGAAAATGCCTCTATGATAGAAAAAACCAAGAGAGGTTATTGTATAGGGTCCCAACATGATCCTATAGCCTTAGACAAAGAGTTTTTATGTGTCATGGTTTTTGAATAATAGCCCATTGAAGATTGCAACCATTTTGCACTTTGGACTCTTAAGGGATCGAGTCAGTTGAACGTAGCTCAGAGTGATTCGGTGTGTTTGGGTGTGAAATAGGACCATTCATAGCATAAATATACCCATTTGGATGCATTGGAACATTTTTTTTGGTCACACGAGTTGCAAAATGAAGGTTGCAACACTTTGCAACTTTACACTACTTGCATTTGACAACTTTTTCGTGAACTAAAAAGTCATCACTATAGGAAAATTCCTTCAAGATAGTAAAAGTAGAGAGAGGTTATTATAGAGGGTCCCAATGTGATCCCATGGCATCAGACAAAGAGTTTTTAAGTGTAACAATTTTTGAGTAATAGCTCGTCAAAGATTGCATCTATTTTGCACTTTAGACTCTTAAGGGGTCGAGTCAATTGAACGTAGCTCAGAGTGATTTGGCATGTTTGGGTGTGAAAAATGACCATTCCTAGAGTAAAATTACCCATTTGAATGTCTTGGAACAATATTTTTGGTCTTATGAGTTGCAAAATGAAATTTGCACCACTATGCAACTTTACATTGCTTGCATTTGATACTTTTTCCACCAAGTGAAAACTAGACACCATGGGAAAACGACTTCAAAATAACAAAAACCAAGAGAGTTTATTATAGAAGGGCCCTACATTATTTCAATTCCTTAGATGGAATTCCCATAAGTGACATGATCTCTAAGTAATAGGTTGTCAAAGATTGTTGCCCTTTTACAATTTGGACTCTTACAAGATTATGCCACATGAACATAGCTCAAACCGATTTGGCATGTTTGGGTGTGAAATAGGACCATTCCTAGCCTAAACATACCCACATGGATGCATTGAAATTGTCAATTTGATTTTACAAGTTGCATAACCAAAGTTGCACCCCTTTGCAACTTTGTACTACATGCATGTGACACTTTTTTCATCAAGTGAATATTACAGTCAGAGGATTATGAAAATATTTGATAATTCATCTGCAAGCTTAGATCTATATGTGGAACATAGGATGGAAGAATCAAATGGTTTTAAAAATCAAAATGCTAAAGCCTGAGATCATGACTAGAATAAGGGATGTTGAAGATCAGATGTAAAAAAAAAAGAACTAAAAATAATTGCATTATTTTTTCATCTCCTTCACTAGCTAGCTAGAATTCTTTGAAATATTTGCATACCTCAGATGATGAAGGATGATCTATACAAAGATTCCAAAATGAGAGGGGTAATTTATACAAATATTTAAAGAGACAATAGGGTATTTACAAATTAAATATTATAAAGTATAGATTAGAAGGGAAATGAACTACATACACAAGTCTATGATAGTCAAACTTGGAAGTGGTATTCATTTATTTTTATGTAATTATGCAATTCAACATTCTTCATCAATCATTATAGATATGCTCATTTCTATTCTGTTTGTTGCTACCAAATGCATTTCTACTACTTTTTCATTGGAACTATGTTTTTGGTTTCAAAATTTTAGTAAATATCATTACAAATGCTTGAGGGAAGCCATGAATTTTTAGTTGCAAGAGGATAGATTGTATATCTAAAATGTAAAGCCACAAAACATGGACAACAAGGAATATGATAGGTGGGGCAGCAACGAATATGATAGGTGGCAGCAAGAAACATGACAGATGGCAAGGAGAATACATTAATATCAAAATTTTAATACTCTAGCTATAGGAAAGCAGTAGAAGTAGATCCTAAGGTCATACACTCTAACTATCAACTAGAATACATTAACATCAAAATAAACATTGAAAACATAGAGATAGAAATATGACAACAATTATTGTGATCAAGTCACTTAATTCTTCGAAAAACTCACTCCCATGGAGTATCTTTGGTATTTTGGATATTTTAAACTTCCCTTTCTTTCACCAACCCTTATTAAGTGAATGATGAAGTGAATGGAAGTGAATGTGGGTTTATCTTAGTCATTACATCTCAAGTGTGAGCATAGGTATGAGGTAATTATAGTATTCTTTAAAGTATCTTAAGAGAATGATCCATGAATCCATAACAAACCTTGATGGATGTCATAAAATAGAGTAGCATGTGGTTGAGATTTAAACATATGGGAACCATTGTTGAAACCCTTGATCCCAACTAATCAACCATGCTATGTTTTTTAGGTTTTCTTCCTTTTTTCATAGTTCAATCATCTCAATTGATTCAATGGTTTCATTAGAGGCAAATATCATGAGAAATATATAGGGTAGATCTTAAAAAGAGTCTCTTAGAAATTGAGAACAACCACCTTTCACCAAAGATATGACAACTATGAAATGATAATGAATAAGAAAAATTGCATAGGAGGTGGTAGGGATAAAAGAGTCACAATCATTTCAAAAAGAGACAAATCAAACCAAGATAAGGCATGATTTATGAAAATGCTCATCAATATATGATAATAGTCTATTGGAAAATGGAAATACAAAGGAAGTAGATTCTAAGATTAAAGGGATATATTAATGAATGCAAAAGAATAAACAATCACTTGAGGACTCCCAAGAAACAAAGGTAAAATCTGAAAATCCCATAGCCAAATGGTGTTAAATTCATAGAAGAAGGGAGTGTTCCTTTGATTCTATGTCTTTCAAATGATCATGATCTTCATGGAAAATATAACAAGGAGGGGTAGCAATAACCCTTTATGACTATGAAAGCTTGAAGACGGTAGCAAGACAACAAGGGAAAATATGGGAACATAGTTGATGGATAAGATGACAGTAAAAAGGAAAAAAATAGTGCCACAAAAAGAGAAACAATACAAATAGATTAAATGATTAGACACATATAAATGACAATGAATACATAAGAAATCACATTTTTGAAGATAACAAAGCATGACAAAAATTCATACAATATTTCCTATCTATAATGTTTGCAGCTCTCCACTTCTTCAACACAATAGAATGGAAGAATAAGTAAATATCAAAATAAATACTTCAAGTTAAAGAAAATAAGAATTAGAGTGTTGACATAAGTAAAATGTACATGTGAAAGGAACATAGCTTGATCAACACTAGAAGCATTTTGATACATCACCATGAAATTGGCAAGCTACTAGGTAAAATTGGCGAGGTAGCGGGCTACTTGAAAAAATGGGCCCAAGAAATGGGGTCTCACAGTGATGTAATGGACCCATTTTTTCAAACAGCCCACTACCTTTCCAATTTCACTAAACTAGCAAGCTAGTTGGCCCACTAGCTTGTCTATGCTACACATTAAACCAAAACATATGTAAACTTGAAATATAGAAACGAAAGGTCTAACTATCAACTAATCTTGATGTGCATATTCTAAATTTTAATACAAATTAAAGTGCATACTTACAAATTAATAAGGACCAATGTGCATACCTACAAGTTAATCCAATGAACCATCTAGGTATGCTCTAATCTTTATTTTTCAAGTATTGCCTCATGGTCAGACTCGCACACCTTCCACAAGTATTACATACTTATAACTACTCTCATATATTTGTGTATACAAAATTTGGAAGCATACACAAGGTAGGTCAATTGTTTAAAAAAATGCCTCAAAGAGATGTGGTTAAAAAATGTAATTGGAAAGTGTAAAGAATTGTGTAGTTTAAAATGTGCCAAGAGGGGCTAAGGTTATAATGGAAAACACACAATAATGAACATGGAATATGTAAAATAACAAAATCAAAACAAGCCAAAATATAAGTAAGGAAAATATAAAGAAAATGTGTAAATACTTCACATACCTAAAAAATGGAGATTCAAATGGAGGATTTCTAGCCAATTAAGCTACCTTTGTTTCTTCTTGCATAAAACTCCTCAATAATCTGAGTTTTTCATAAGCTTGTTTCATTTTCAATGTTCAATTATATATCACTCTTGAATGGAATTGAGAGTTGAATTGATATATATCAAATTCAACGGTGAAAATTTTGTTATTTCATGCAAAGGTGGTGGAAAGTTCATAAAAAGGTGGTAGAATGTGAAAAATTTGCATGCACACTTAACAAAAGCATGAAAAATATTCTTTTTGTCAGAACATGTGCATAACCAACATAATATATAGCATGTGGGCTTGGAGAACATGGATATATTGACGTTTTTACCATTTTTAGAGAAAGATAAAATGTGCTTGTGCTATAATGCATTCGCATTACAACGTGCTCGTGTTATAATGCAAGCGCATTTTGTCTTTCTATACAAATGGCTACATGTTGACTTATTCAAAATGTGCTCATGTTATGAAAATGTTGATTTTCTGTGGGTTTCTTTTCTCTCTCTCTCTATCCTTATCCATCTAGGTCTCTCACTTATCCCTAAACCCTCAACCCTAGACACTATGCCTTAAACCCTAATCCCTCAACCCTATACTACAAAAACCCTTGATACGTCTACCCTTAAACCCTAAACCCTAATCTCTCTCTCACACTCACTCCCTCTATCTCTCTCCCACTCCCTCTCTCTTTGTTACTCCCTCTTTCTCTCTCCCACTCTCTCTCTCTCTCCCTCTCTCTCAGGTCTCTCTCTCACTCCCTCTATCTCTCTCTCCCTCTCTCTCAGATCTCTTTCTCACTCCCTCTATCTCCCAATCCCTCTCCATCCCACACCCTCTCCCTTTCTCAAGTCTCTCTCTCTCACTCCCCCTCTCTCTCTCAATTCTCTCCCTCCTACCCCCTCTCCCTCTGTCAGGTCTCTCTCTCACTCCCTATATCTCTCTCCCATCCGTCTATTTCCATCTCCCTCTCTCTTTCACTCCTTATCTCTACCTACATAACTAGAAAACTCTCTCTATCTCTCTCAAGTCTCTCCCTCCTACCCTATATCACCAACCCTCTACCCTCAACCCTTAAACCCTCAACCATCTACACTCAACCCAATACTCTCTACCCTCAACCCTAATCTCTCAAGTCTCTCTCTTTCAAGTCTCTCCCTCCTACTCCCTCCTCCTCTCTCAAGTATCTCTCTCTCACACTCCATCTATCTCTCTTCCATCCCTCTATCTCTAACTCCCTCTCCCTCCCAACCCACTCTCCCTCTCTCAAGTCTCTCTCTCTCACTCCCCACTCTCTCTCTCAAGTCTCTCCCTCCTACCTATCCCCTCTCCCTCTCTTAGGTCTCTCTCTCTCACTCCCTCTATCTCTCTCCCATCCCTATATCTCGTTCTCCCTCTATTAGGTCTCCCTCTAACCCCTAATCCCTCAACCCTCTACCCTCTTGATCCAATACCTTAAACCCTCAACCATCAACCCTTAAACCCTCTAACCTCTAACTTCAACCCAATACCCTCTACCCTCAACCCTATACCATCTACCCTTCAACTCTTAAACTCTCTACCCTAAACCCTCAACCCTCAACCCTTAATCCATAAACCCTAATCCCTCAACCCTTAAACCCTCAACCCTAATCTCTTAGCTCTCTCTCTCTCCCTCACTCCATCTATCTCTCTCCCATCCCTCTATCTCCCACTCCCTCTCTCTCCCACTCCCTCTCTCTCCATACATAACTAGAAAACTCTCTCTCTGCCATTCTTTCTCCCTCTCTAAGGTCTCTCCCCCCACCCCCTCTCCCTCTCTTGGGTCTCTCTCTCTCTCAAGTCTCTCCCTACTACCCTCAACCCAATACCCTCTACCCTCAACCCTAATCCCTCAAACTTTAAACCCTTAAACCTTTAAACTCTCTACCCTAATCCTCAACCCTAAACCTCAACCCTAATACAACAACCCTTAGACCCTCAACCATAAAACCTCAATGCCAACCCTCAACACTTAAAACCTAAACCCTTAAACCCTCTAACCTCTACCCTCAACCCAATAATCTCTACCCTCAACCATAACTTAGGTCTTTTCTCTCGAGTCTCCTCCTCCCATCCCTCTCCCTCCTCTTAGGTCCTCTCTCTCCTCCCCCATCTCCTCCCATCCCTCTATCTCACACTCCCCCTCCCTCCCACCCCCTCTCCATCTCTCAAGTATCTCTCTCTCACTCCATCTCTCTCTCTCAAGCCTCTCCCTCCTACCCCTATCCCTCTCTTAGGTCGATCACTCTCACACTCCCTCTATCTATCTCCCATCCCTCTATCTCCCCCTCCCTCTTTCTTAAGTCTCTCCCTCCCACCCCCTCTCTCTCTACCCTAATCCATCAACCCTATACCCTCAACCCTTAAATAATTAAACCCTAAACCCTTAAAACCTCAACCCTCAACTCTCAACTCTCAAACCCTAAACCTTAATCCCTCAACCCTCTACCCTCTTGACCCAATACCTTAAACCCTCTAAAATTTACCCTCAACCCAATACCCTCTACCCTCAACCTTATAGCCTCTACCCTTCAACCCTTAAACTCTCTACCCTAAACCCTGAACTGTTAATCCCTCAACATTAATCCCTCAACCCTTAAACCCTCTTCCCTCTACCCTCTACCCTCTACCCACTCAACCCTAATCTCTTAGGTATCTCTCTCACATCTCTCCCTCCTACCCCCTCTCCCTCTCCCAGGTCTCTCTCTCTCCCTCTACCCTAATCCCTCAACCATATACCCTCAACCCTTAAATTGTTAAACCATAAACCCTTAAACCCTAAACCCTCAACCCTTAAACCCTCAACCTTAATCCCTCAACCCTCTACCCTCTTGACCCAATACCTTAAACCATCGAACCTCAACCCTTAAACCCTCAACCCAATACCCTCTACCCTCTACCCTTCAACCCTTAAACTCTCTACACTAAACCCTCAAACCTTAATATCTCAACCCTAATCCCTCAACCCTTAAAACCCTTAAACCCTCTATCCTCTACCCTCAACCCAATACCCTCTACCCTTAACCCCAATCTCTCAGGTCTATCTCTCTCAAGTCTCTCTCCTCCTACCCCATCTCCCTCTCTTAGATCTCTCTCTCTCTCTCTCCCTCTCATGTCTCTCTCTCACTCCCTCTATCTCTATCCCATCCCTCTATCTCCCACTCCCTCTCTTTCCCACTCCCTCTATCTACCTTTATAACTATACATATCTCTCTCACGCACTCTCTCTCTCTCCCTCTCTCTTAGGTCTCTCCCCCACCCCCTCTCCCTCTCTCAAGTCTCTCTCTCTCTCTCTCAAGTCTCTCCCTCCTACCCTCAACCCAATACCCTCAACCCTTAATCTCTCAAAGCTAATCCATCTCTAGACACTAGAATCTAGTCTAAGCCTACGACTTCAATATTCTTCATAATTTGTATTTCTATGGTCATGATTAAATAATGTCAATTATTTAATTATTCTATAAAGTCTTCATTTCTTTATTAATTAAATAAATCTAATTATTTAATTAATTCACTTTAACTTTAATTATTCTATTAATTAAATAATCTTAATTATTTAATTGATTCACATTTTCTTTATTCTATCTAATTAATTAAATAAATAATTTTTATTTAATTATGTTACTAATTAGTGTTATCCTTCTTGTCAAATTAAATAAATTCTTATTTAATTTACCCTTTATCATATGTCAACTATAATTAAATAAATCCTTTATTTATTTATTATTCTTCAAATATCAAATCTCAAATTAAATAAGTCATTTAATTTGTAAAGATCTATTTTAGCGCATTCCTCTATATTTAGATAATTGTGTAAGTTATCTAAGTATTCACATTGACTCGAATCAAGATCTATTTAATTCGGTCGGTTAACTCATGATTTAATGTCT
Source organism: Sequoia sempervirens (assembly GCA_007258455.2). Classification (NCBI taxonomy): domain Eukaryota; kingdom Viridiplantae; phylum Streptophyta; class Pinopsida; order Cupressales; family Cupressaceae; genus Sequoia; species Sequoia sempervirens. Next base: position 21,304,368 of record VDFB02373365.1, on the reverse strand, counting down.
AATTTTCTTGCATGAATAAACTCTTTGTCATATCATTCAATCATCTAGTTCTAATTTGTTTGCGTGTACATGTGTATTAATTAAATATTTCTATTTAATTAATTAAATATTGTGTGTGCATTCGAACTGAGAGTTTCTTTAATCCATCTTTATCTTTGTCATGCAAAGACTATTCTTCTATTTTCGAATACCAAACTCGAAGATTAAATCATTTATTTAATATTTATTTCTATTTCTAGTTTTTATCACTCATGTCACTACTAATAGTTATCAGAATGCATGTCTAATCTTTTGATCTCAATCATCTATTGATCTTTCAATCCTAACCTGTCGTTCGAATGATAAATTTTCTATGAATTGATTTTTCTTTCATCATTCCAATCTCTCCTAAAATATTATGATTTTTGGAAGCTTATCTATTATTTCAATCTTTGATGTTTTGCTAAATCACTATCATAGGCTATACTTGTACAGGAGAAATCTGAGGGAAATTATACTACAACGACAAAATGGAGAAGGGAAATCGAGGTTATACATGAAATTATGTAGATATTGGGTGAGATTGTTCAATTTATTTATGTTTTAGCTTTCCTTTGTTCTTTGTTGTTTATCTTAGATTGCATTAGATCTTAGATTGCATTGTTGTGTGCTTTTAACCTTTCTTCTGCATTTTCTAGATGTTACATCCTCAACCCTTAAACCCTCAACCTTTAAAACCTAAACCCTTAAACCATCTACCATATACCCTCAACCCAATACCCTCTACCCTCAACCCTAATCTCTCAAGTTTCTTTCTATCAAGTATCTCCCTCCTACTCCCTCTCCCTCTCTTAGGTCTCTCTCTCTCACTCCCTCTATCTCTCTCTTATCCATCTATCTCCCACTCCCTCTCCCTCCCACCCCCTCTCTCTCTCTCAATTCTCTCTCTCTCACTCCTCTCTTTCTCTCAAGTCTCTCCCTAATACCCCCTCTCCCTCTCTCACGTCTCTCTCTATCACTCCCTCTATCTCTCTTCCATCCCTCTATCTCCCTCTCCCTCTCTCTCCCTCTCCCTCTCTCTCCCTACATAACTAGACAATTTTCTCTCTCTCTGTCTCAAGTCTCTCCTTTTTACCCTATACCCTTAACCCTCTACCCTCAACCCTAAACCCTCAACCATTAAAATTTAAACCCTTAAACCATGTACCCTCTACCCTTAACCCAATACCATCTAACCTCAACCCTAATTGCTCAGGTCCCTCTCTCTCTCAAGTCTCTCCCTCCTACCATGTTTCCCTCTCTCAAGTCTATCTCTCTCACTCCCTCTCCCTCCCACCCCCTCTCCCTCTCTCAAGTCTCTCTCTCTCTCTCTCTAACTTCCTCTCTCTCTCTCAAGTCTCTCCCTCCTACCCTATACCCTCAACCCTAAACTCCAACTCTCTACCCTTTACCCTCAACCCACCTCTACCCCAATCCTAATCTCTTGGGTATATATCTCTCTCAAGTATCTCCTTCCTACCCCCTCTCCCTTTCTTAGGTCTCTCTCTTTCACTCCCTCTATCTCTCTCCCATCCATCCATCTCCCACTCCTTTTCCCTCCCACCCCCTTTCCCTCTCTCAAGTATCTCTCTCTTAATCCATCTCTCTCTCTAAGTCTCCCTCTTACCCCCTCCCCCTCTCCTAGGTGTCTCTCTCTCACTCCCTCTATCTCCATCTCCCTCTCTCTACCTACATAACTAGAAAACTATCTCTCTCAAGTCTCTCCATCCTACCCTATTCCCTCAACCCTCTACCCTCAACCCTAAACCCTCAAGGTCCTTAAAACCTAAACCCTTAAGCCCTCTACCCTCAACCCAATACCCTCTACCCTCAACCTTAATCTCTTAGGTCTCTCTCTCAAGTCTCTCCCTCCTACCCTCTATCCCTCTCTTAGGTCACTCTCTCTCATTCCCTCTATCTCTCTCTCATTCATCTATCTCCCTCCCCTCACTCTCCCACTTCCTCTCTCTACCTACATAACTAGAAAAATCTCTCATTCTCTCAAGTCTCTCCCTCCTACACTATACCCTCAACCCTCTACCATCAACCCTAAATCCTCAACCTTCAACCCTTAAAACCTAAACCCTTAAACTCTCTACCCTCTACCCTCTACCCAGTACTCTCTACCCTCAACCCTAATCTCTCAAGTCTCTCTTTCTCTCAAGAATCTCCCTCCTAACCCCTCTCCCTCTCTCAAATATCTCTCTTTCTCTCACTCCCTCTATCTCTCTCCTATCCCTCTATTTCCCACTCCCTCCCCCTTCCACCCCCTCTCCTTCTCTCAAGTATCTCTCTCACTCTCTCTCTCTCTCTCAAGTCCCTCCCTCCTACCCACTCTCCCTCTCCCAGGTCTCTCTCTCACTCCCTATATCTCTCTCCCATCCCTCTATCTCCCTCTCCCTCAATCTCCTACTCCCTCTCTCTACCTACATAAATAGATAACTCTCTCTCTCTCTCAAGTCTCTCCATCCTACCCTATAACCTTAACCCTCTACCCTCAACCATAAACCCTCAACTCTCAACCCTTAAACCCTCTGGTGGAGATTTTAAATATTCAATTTTTTTTTAACTAGTTCCTCACTATGTCTTGATCTAATATATCTTTGCATAGGGATAGGGTTCATGTTTTTGGTTCATAAGCCCTCATTTCATGATCACATAGTTTTAAACCCTGGGAATTCTATTTGTTCACTGACTTGTTACACTAGGTTACTAGTCGCATGAGTTATCACTTGACCCATCACAAACATGTCATTACCGGCCCCTTGATATAGGGTTGTCGATCATCTAGTCTTCCCATTGCTTTAAATTATCCTATGGTTAGGAAAAATATTTTGTATTAAAATGCCTTAAGTCTTAAGTCATTAAATCCTGAGGGTCTAAGTCTCGTCGACCTAGTCGGGTCCCTTTTTAAGACTAACCTTTTACACATGTGTAGGTTTAACAACCATCAAATCAAAGGATTAAATCTTGGTTGTTGCTCACTAGCCTCACTCAATTAAAATAATAATTTTTGAAGTGTAGTGGGATTAGCGGGTTGCTAACATGTGTACCTTTGAAGGTGTGGGGCCTGGTCTCCACTATTATACCTGACGTTCTAAAGAATTTGAATCAACAGTTGTGATGCTATATTGAGATTAAATCTTGGCCATCCCCTGCTCACCCCACATAATTAAAATATTTTTTTCTAAAAGCAACAAGGTCAGTGGGCTACTTCCACATGGATTTTCTTGTTGCTTGGATAGAGAGAGGGTGTAGCGCACAAAATGAATGACTCAGTTTCCCAATTGGTGGAATTTCATTGACCGAGGGATAGGTGACTGATGGTGATGGAAATTTTAAATTTCTTTCACTCAATTTGAGTCATCCAAAGAACTATCTCACCATAAGATCAATGGCTAATATTCAAAATTGTAGATGTTTACATGATAGTCATTTTTGCTTCATGCGAGCAAGTAGTAATAGTAGAAAAGACATTCACGGCTACCAAATTTTGACCCAATGCACATAGGAGATTGATTATTTCACACAATTGAATATTTTAATTGCATTCAGAGAATCTAGGAGATCGTGAAGAGAATCTTCAGAGTTCAAATTTTTCAAAATTAGGGTTTCCAGCAAGTGAAAAAGTAGTAAGTAAAGCAAACACCATTTTTCTATGCTTTATCCAAATTGTCTTAAATTAGGGAAAATACTCACTACATTTTTAGTTGAATAGGTTTGTGTTCTTTTTAATTGCTTTATAGTGGTTTGAAATAGCATATAAACTATGAAAATCCTTTCGAACCCTTTAGAATTGTGCCTTTGAGTAATGCCCTGGGTGTTTGAATTGAAAATCTAGGTTTTGAACATCTTTATGTCGAAACCCTAGATTAGCCTAAACCCACCTTTAAACAATGGCACCTAAAGCACAAGTATTTGTCTTTGAAACCACATCTAGACCTCTTTCATGGGACATTATTGACCAACTTAAACCCTCAACCATCAAAAAGGTTGAGGGAAGAGCTCTATTCCAAGGTCCTAAGATTAAAGAAGGGTTAATCGACAAGTAATGTTTTATCAAGGATGTTGAATTTCCCTTCACTGGATGGAAATTGTTTAGAAACTGGTTTGGAAACTAAAATCTTGGGGTAACTTTCTACAACCCTTGGAGATTAGACATGGGAAAACTGGTTGTCCCTAATGTATACATGGATGTAGATATGTTAAAGGATATTTCTGCAAGATACGACCCAGTGTCTAGAGTGGTCAGAGCATTTGATGGTGTTGATATGCTTAAGATAAAAAGGGAATAAATTATAGAGATCTTCCAATTGCATGAGTGGAATGAAGACATGATCTCCATTGATCTTGATGCTTTTATCAAGGAATATAAGAACACTAAGGTTCTATTCAGAACAGCATTGCTACCTATTCACAGTACAAGTACTGGGGTATTCTCTCTTGATGCATATATTGCTAAATAAGGGAGAAGAATTTTGGTAGGGACATGACATTGAAGAAGAATGATGGTGATATTGATTTACCTGTCCAGTGTTGGACCCAAATTCTTGACAAAGATGATAAAAAATTTGACTATGTGGTGTTCCACAATGTCTTTGCATCAAAATTGAGAAGGTTCTTGATTTGTGATCCACCAAGAATTCCCATGGAAATACATGATTTCCTAAGGCCTAGGGATAGGAGGACTAATTTGAATTTGAGCCACAATTGGGGGGATATAATTATATACCCCAACACAACAATCTTCAGGGTTTATAGCATAATGTAAATCCATATGTATTACCAAGAGATGTGCCACTGAGGATTAGTTTTCTTGAGGTCATGAGACAATTGGGAGGAGTTCGGATGGCACATTTTCATGAGACACCAAAGAAAGTCTCATTCTTTCCAGAGTGGAAAGTATTTGCAGACTTCATCATGGCAAAGGGAGGATGGAAATAATTGGGAAAAGTTATTGCACCCTATGGACAAAGAATAATGCACTCTAGGAATCATGACCCAGAGGGTTTCATTGCTTCCTTAATTCAAAGAATAGAAGTGGTTCCTTTGTTCACAACTTTTCTTTCCTTGAGGATATCATCAAGAATATATTTGATTTTCCACTCGAGGAAGAAAGGAAATAAATTTACCCCACTTTCGAAAATGATGGACAAGGCTATAAAATAGGATCTTGGCTATGACCCTTTGCCCAAGATTAAGGGTGAATTCAATAGGGTCATGTATGTGTTGGAAAACTTTGAAAATGTAGTGGTCATTCTAAGGGAATAACTTAAAATTACTGATAAGGGGAAAGCAATGGTTGTGGAATAAGATCCATCAAAATAAATTGAGGAAAGACCTTCATATCAGCCACCACCAAAAATCAGAATATACTCCAGGAGGAAAGAGAATATAAAGGCAACAAAAATTGTCAACCCCATCTACATCAGAAGGGTCTATGGAAGCTTCTCCTATGAGGTCAATGCCATCACCTCCTAGAAAATATTCCCTTGTTATAATTGACATTGATTCACCTCCAAGAGGTCCTTCCCCATTGGAGTGGACACCAGTCAAAAAGAAAAAGATTGAGGTGAGAGGGGTAGTTGATTACTCTGATACAGAGGAAGATAATTTTCTTGTTGCACCTAAAGAAATGCAACAATGAATTCCTTCTCCCCCAAGGGGTTTGCATCAAGCTCAAAGGAAAGTGGCCTTAGACTTGGAAAGGTTTATGTAAGTTGTTTAAACAATGAAAATGATTTGAGGGAGGAGGCCTACAAGGAATTTATGGAGGATGATTCATTTATTGAGACAAAGTCCTTCAAAGATTTTTTATGGAGGGCTAAGGATCCAGAGTATACTAAGAATGTGGCAAGGGAGAGGATCCTACATCTTGAACTCCCTAAGGAAATCATTCAAGCAAATGTGAGAAACAAAATGAGGAAGGAGTTCCAAGCTATTATAGTTGAAGAAGGAAAAACACTTGTGCAAAAAAGTGGACTATTATTGCTTCTTCAATGGGACATTGTTGATGCAGTTGTGCTAGACACAATAAGGAGATTTGAGAAGCCCATATTTCAAACTGAGGAAGAGGCTAGATTGGAACTAAAGGGTCAACTTTTAATGAGGAATGGGATGCCTTGGCTATATAGTCATTGTCATTGGGTTCAAGGAAGCTAAGGGTTGTAGAACCAACTGACTTCAGTGGAAAACTAATTATAAGGAGATTCTCTGACACTCTAGCATTAGAAGCAACTAACATGACAGTAAATGTTGCTAAATTCACTAAGGCAATAGTGGAAAGGCTCGCTACTAATAGAGACACATATAGGAGCAAGTATTATGACCTTGTTGATGAATACAATAAGAGTCAGCAAAAGGTAGTTGTACTAGAAATAGAGCTAGTATTGTATAGGCAACATGTAGAAATGTTGAGTCAAGGCCTATCTAGCTCAAGTCGTGCTACACCCACCTCTCCCATTGCACATCCTCAGTCTTTTTCTCCTCCACTAGAGCAATGCTTGACAATAATACCATATAATTTGGGTTGAGAACCACTTACAGTTAACAAGCCAAGCACATTAGGTAAAAATCCATCAAATGAGCCTACAAGGGAACAATTGCTCTTGTAGATTGAAGTGTTGAAGAAATCATTTTCACAGGTTCAAGACACTATGTATGAAAATAATTCAAAGATTGATTATACTGTTCTAAAGCATATGAATAAGAGAATTCAAAGTAAATTGAATTTTGTTCATTCAAATTATTCTTCTATGTTACAAGTACTAAGGTTGTCCCAAAGAGACAAGGATTTATTTACCCCAATCTTGGATAAATGGATTCCTAGGGTTGGTGACTTAAAGCTCATTGCAATTGGGGATACACATCAAAAGGATAAATATACAATGATTGGCCCACTTTACAAATTTGTTGATGGGATTAAAGAACAAAAATTTCAGGGGTATGTTGTTCCTTTGGCAGAAAAAATAAGAGAATTAAAATCAAAGTTTGATGAGGAAGAATTGATGTTGCTACCTAATATCCAATATACATATGATGAGGTGAAACCTCCACAAACATGGAAGGACTAGGTGGAAACAACTATTGTTTCTCAAGCAACTCTCATTTGTGGGAATGTTGATATTGATATGTTAAAGAATACTCTTGAGAAATTATCTTTCATCATCAACTTCCTAGAAGACTTTGATAAAGAAGCCAATTCAGTGATGACAAAGTATACTCCATACAAGAAAAAGGTCAATGAAATTGTGGAAAATAATTGGCCTTTTGATACAGAATATGAATTATGGAAGAAGACTCTCATTGATGATTTGGAGTTGTAAGTACAGGGATGGAAAACATATACATGGCTGAGTATAGTGTAGGTCTAGCCTTAAATATTACAATGCATAAAAATATGTTTCTCCAAATTCAAAATATAATAGGTAGGTGCTAACCATTGATGACTTGGACTAGCACTAGATGCTGATCTAGATTTTGATCCACGTGGTTCTTTTCTTTTTGCATGCTTTTTTTTCTTATGGCAAGAAGGAATGATGATGCTTCACTGGTTTCAAGACCACTCTCTTCAACAAACTATGTTCTGGAAGGTGCAAAATTCTCAACCGACTGAGTGGCCACCTTTGTTTTAATGATGAATATTCTTTCAGTTTGTTATGATTGTTCCTCATGAAGTGACCTATATAGATTATCAAATGAAAATATGGCATTTGTACCCTTCAGCCTGAAGCTTGTTTTTCTCCCTTATTCTTATAAAAGGGAATTTAGGGCCAGTTAGTTGGGGTCTTTTGCTGAAATTTTGGATTTGAGAAGTGCAATTTGATAATGCATAGAAATATGTTATGATTCTTTATGTTAGGTTTTGAGTCAAGCTAGCAAGTTTTGTAAATTGTATAGTTTTCAACCATGTATGAATGAATAATGCAAATCTTTTGAGTCCATTGTCTCTCCACTTGTAACATTTCACTTGAATTATTAATGAAAACATGATTTGTGATCTTTCATTAATGTTCATTGTTGTCTTTCAATGAAATGTGTTTTAATTTTGGCTCTGGTTTAATGAATCAATTAGAATACCATAATTAAATCATGAGTTCAAGTGAATGTTCTATGGATTTTGATAAGTAATCATAGATTCTTAGTATTTGGTATGTGTTTTATAAGGAAATTACACAGAGATAATGGATGTTTGAAATTAAATTCACCTTATAAGTTCATTTTGATGTGATTTGACTCCCTTCCCTAGGTTAAGACATTGGTCTTACATGTGTTAAAGCATTTCCTCTTGTTTTGGTTTTTCAATTTGAGAAAAAAATCATAAACTTACATTCAATCATTTTAGTTTTATGTGTATTTGGTATAACGTTCTATTCTCAGCTTTAGATGTTTAATTTTCTTTAAGGAACAACCAATTTCTTGAAGGATTTCATCTACTTAGAATTACAATGGGAATATAACTACTTTGTTTTATAATTTGTGAAATATTTGTCTAGAAGATTGCAGGATACACATTGTGGGATTACCCTCCTAGGTTCTATAGAGCCTAAAGTGTAGGAGTGAAAGTTTTGCATCTTTTACTCATTCATTGGCCAATCCCTTTAGGTTGCTAATTATTGGAAATATAAAATTCCATAGGTAATCCTAAAGATTAGTTTGGTTCTTAAAAATAAACACCAACATATTGGTGACTCTACTAGGGATTTTCTAAATCCAAAGTCTCTAGTTCAAATATGGTACAATCAGAGTCAAGTATTTTATTATTCTTCATTGTTGGAAGAATAACCGGTTCAAATTTTTAAGTTATGTGTGTCACATTTAATCTTATGCATCAATTCCTAGTCCATTCTATTTCATTGTGTTGGGTTATGTTTAAAAAAATTTCTAAGGTCACAAGTACAAAGTTAAAGTGCAATCAATTTCTATTTCCCAACATCTTGGGTGGCGACTTTGAGGTCTGATATACTAGTGTAAGGATAAAATATCAAAGAGAACGTGAGAAGAAGGATTTTGATATATTGTTAGAGACCATGAAGAAGACTAGAAGTTACACAAAGAAGCATCCTAAGCAAAAGTTGGAAACCAAGCTTGAAAAGAACATGCAACCAACATGGGTGAAGAAAACTATTGAATCAGGTAAGTCAGTTGAATCCCTTGTTGAAGATTCTCCTAATTTAAATAATGAAGTAAATAGTGCAAGTATCTAGGAAGAGACACAAGAAGTTGAAGTGCCTAAGGTAGACTAGGGAAGTTTTCCCACTGAGCAAGTATTTGATAATGAACTTGATGTTTCGAGAGAGGAGGATAGGTGGGGATTCTGGGAGAGGAATAATACATTTTTAGAGCCCTTAACTCTTGGAATTGGGTCTATTTTTAATGGAAGGAATTTTAAGCCAAAATTTGAATCCCCTAATATAGAGTTACACCTCTATTTTGAAGAAGACTCGGTTTATCAAACCTTTTATATCCCTGCTCCAAATGAGGCTGGAAATATCTTGGAAAATGAAAAAGACATAAACAAAGACATGAAAGCCTTAGAAGAGGAAGAACTTAGGCTTAAGGAAGAAGAATAAAATATAATGAAGGGGTTGAAGGAGAAGGAAGATAGGATTAGAGCTAAGAAACTTCAGAGGGATGCTAGGAAACAAAAAATAGAGAAGATGAAAGAAGATGCTACTAGGAGGAAAGATTTCACTAAAAATGTCTCTAAGTTGACTGCTAAGATTACCCATGAAATTTCTCAAGTAACAGTCTAGATGGGAACCTCTACTACTAACACTTATACCACATTTGTTGCAACTACAAAATCCTCAAATCCATATGTTGTTAATAAGAAATCATCATTTATAGATCGTGGGAAAGAACCCATTGATCAGACAAAGAAGACCACCTTCAATACTTTTGATACAAATACCCATACTTCATTTGTTAAAACTCCCACTTATAATGCTAAAATTAATCCTACTCCATCCACTACATCCCCAAATCTTGAGATCTTGAAATTATAGTTGGAAAATGATAAACTGCAAGAGGATTTGAGGAAAGTTGAAATAGAAGCTGCTAATGTAGAAATAGCTAAGATAATTTCTTTTCTTAAAAGTCCACATAAACTTCAGAGGCTTCAAGCTCTGGACATAAGGATAGTGAGTCACAAAAGAACAAGTCTAAAGGATACACTACTAGTGGAGGTGGTGATGGAGATAAGGGTGGAGGAGGTGGATGAAATGACAAGAATAAGAATTCTTATTCTAAAGATGATGAAGGAAAAAAGAAAGGAGGTGGTAATGGAGGAGATGGAAAAGGTTAGGATAGAAGTCAATCTAATAATCGAAAGGATGAAGAGCCTATAAATTCTCATAGTGATAGAAATACTAGGAGACCACTCCAAGTTGATAGGTATTAACAATTGTGTTTCACTAGAATACCTGGCTATCCTAACCCATTTCTTGAAGATTTCATGCCTGCTCTAGTTAGATTCACTAGAAACAATGCCTTGAGTGGTGAAGACCACCTCGAAGCTTTTGCAAATGTTATGAACAAATTTTAGGTAGAAGAAAAGGATGTCATGATGAAGTTGTTCATGCAGTCCCTAATTGAGGATGCTAGGGAGTGGTATCAAAGTTTTCCTGATGAGAGTATTGGCTCTTGGGAAGAATTTAAAAGATTGTTTAGAGAGCAATATGATGATAATACAAATTCAAGATATTTATTGAATCAATTTAATAACATTGCTAAAGGTTTTAATGAATCTATGGCTGATTTTAATTTGAGGTTCAAAAAGTCTAGGAAAAGGTTGCCTCCTCATTTACAATTGAATGATAATGTGTGCTTAGTGACTTACTGCAATGCCTTTGATGCAAATATGAGCCACCGCTTACTTGATAATAACCCTCAGACATTGAGAGAAGCTTAAAAGATGGCTAAACATATTGATAACATTAGTTGAGTAATTGGTAAATTTGGAAGAAGAGATGATGCAAAGATTTTCTAAAATCCAAAAAAGGAGGATAAAACTTTTGGTGCTAAGGGAGACACTCTTGAAGATAAGATTGATAACTTCATGAAAATTATGAATGATAGGATTGCAAAGAAATACAAGGTTCAGTTAAATAATTATCACAAAAATGAAATACCTCCTCTGCTATAGGATCACCCCTATAATACAAACTGGCATTGTAACTATGCATTTTTTGCTTTTAGATTAAAGCATGAAAATCATTAATCACAATAAAATCCTAATCAACTACAAAGAGAAAATGACACACAAATGAAAATATAATAATATCACCTGATTCATGCATCCATTGGCTGACCTTTGTAGCCCTTCTCTATTCTAAATATTATTGTCCTCAGATTGAGTATGCAAATATTAGCCTATGATTAATACAAAGCAAAATATTGGAGGTTTTAATCACTAGCATGACAACATATAAATTCTAGATTTTCTAAGATATTCTAAGATGATAAAATAGTAAATGACAATGGTATTTATAGAGAGAGGTGTAAAATGGACGGTTGAGATCAAAAGATTTTTTTTTCAATCAATGGCTATGATTAATAAAGACGAGACAGGATAAGATCGGAAGTGAAAGAGGAAGAGGAAATTAACTGATTTTTCAACAAAATCAGTTAGTTTGAAGAGGGAAATTGCATTTTGAAATAATGGAAACATTATCTCATTGCAAGAGAAAAAGCAAGTTCACTTCTTGATTAAATAGAAATTTAATTCAAAAAGTGAGAGGAAAAATGAGTTATTTAATTAAATAAAAGTTAATTTATCTGTGTCAGAAAATTTGAAAGTGAATTAATTAAATAATTTAGATTATTTAATTAATGGAATTAGGTAATAAGTAAATAATTGAGATTATTTAGTTATCAAGGATGAAGAAGGGGTTTTAATAAATTGATAGGCCTAGTGGTAATTTCTAGGTTTCTATAGGCATAATGGAAAACCTATCCCCAACAATCATAGAAATGCTCAGAATAAGATTCCTCCAGATCCTTTGCAAAAAGAATTCATGAAATTTTGCAGATGAAAGTCCCTGGTGTATGGTTTGTTAGATGTCACATTCTCCTCATCAATGTGCAGTTGCACAAATGGTTGAGGTTGAAGAGGATGTACCTGAGGATTGTGACCAATCAAATGAGGAGGATATTGGCATGAATATGATTATGGATGATTCTAATTTTATTGATAATGAATTCTCATTTGATATAGAGTCTCATGAAATGGACTTGGATGACCAAAGACAAATTTTGAGTGCATATCACTAGCAAGTTCTCTCTGATGAGGATATGGATAGTGATAATGAAGAATATAATTTGTAAGTAGTTGAAGATGGTGTGTCCTTGAGAAGACCTTCAAATGAAGAGATTGCAAGATATACTATGGATTTGGTTTCCCAAGCCAAAAGTTCATATCACTTTAGGAATAGAACAGTTGGTGGTGAACAAGGTAATCATGTTGGTCTTTTCATCAAGGAACAAAATGCCAAAGGAAAGGATCAAAAGTACAATAGCAAAGAAGAAGCGGTCAAATATAAGGAAGTTAGGGGAGATAAGATTTGGGCTAAAAAGGCTGATAGACCAAAAGTAGATGGAGAGCTCAAGTCCCATGTTATGAAGACAAAGGTACATAAGTAGAATATTGAAGTTGCAAGAAAATATGTCAAGCCTAGAGCTGAGTCAACAAAGAATCAATAGAAGGAGAGTGGCATTGAACAAGGTATGATTCTAGTCGAATTACCTAAATATACTCCTGTAGATATGTTTGAATTGCTTAGCCAAGTGAAAGTTTCAGTCCCTTTTCTTGAAATGATGAGAATAGATGAACATAAACAAAAGTCAGTAGCCCTTATCAATGGTGCTACTATAGCCTGTAATGATTTAGTGGTTCCCACTCCACCCAAAGTGAGTGAGAGGGAAAAGAAAGATAAAGAAGTTGAGGGATTGATTACTAAGATCCCCCATATCTTTTTGGGGAATTCAATAACAGATTGCCTTGGAAAGATAGACCCATTTTTCCTTACATTGATTGTTCAGAGGATTTTTTTGAGAAATTGTATTATTGATTCTAGAGCATCCAACAACATAATTCAAACCAAGATCATGGAGGCATTAGGACTGAAATTTGACAACACTCATGGTACATGTTATGCTATGGATTTGAGAGAAGTACCTGTTACTAGTGTAATTAATGAATTACCTTATAGATTGGAATCATATTCAGAGAAAGAATTCAAGATGAGTGTGGTGGTAGCAGATATCCCACCAAATTATGGAATGCTACTATCAAGGAAATGGAGTGCATCCATGGGAGGAAGTATGCAATGTGACATGTCCTATGCCACTTTCCCGATTGATGGTAAGGATGTACAACTTGTACGAGAACCAAAGGTGCCACATATGTTGGAGCATGCCCCTGAAGATGATACAATTCTTTTTGTGGATACTAATATCAGTGAATTCAAGGTGGAAGAAATGCCAAGAGAAATTGAAAGATGCCTTGCACCTATAGATAATGAAGTTATAAGGTTATCTGACAATGATGGGCTATGGAAAATATACTTTGATGGTGCAAGTTCTAAGGAGGGTTCTGGTGCAAGAATATTACTGGTGTCACCAAGAGGTAATACATATAAGTTTTCTTTCACTCTGTCCTTTGTATGCACAAATAACGTGGCAGAGTATGAAGCACTGTTACTGGGATTAAGGTTGGTTGAAAAGCATGGGATAAAGAAGTTGATGGTAATCAAAGATTTTGATCTTGTGATATCCCAAGTGAGCCAAATATACTTGCAAAAATAATAGACTGAAACAGTACAAAATTTTTGTCTGGGATTCTATTGAATAGTTTCATGCTTTTGGAAACGACTCAATGGAGAGAGGACAAAAAAAGAGTGGTAGATTTAATTTCTAACATTGCATTAATACCAGATGTTATAACCCTTGTAAGTATCTCTAAAGTTGAGATATAATCAAGGCCATCCATCCCTAACAAAGTACATAATTGGTAAATCTTCAATGATGATGAAGATATTCTAAAATTCTTGAGATGTGTAGATGAATATGAAGGTCAGGAGATTGACTTTGGGGTGTTTGTGGAAAGTATAGATGGTAAGGATATAGTTTTCGGTAATGAGGTAATCCAACTAAATGCAAACAAAATCCCCAAGGGCCTTGTAGTATTAGAAAGGGTCTTTGGCATTCAAGATAAGAGCAAGGTTAAAACAACTGATACCCATCCAGAGGACCTAGAAGAAGTGAATTTGGGGACTGAAAATGCCCCCAAGAAAGTATATGTATTAAAGAAGATGAAGCCTAAAGTTAAGGCAATGTTGATTTCCTTACTAAGAAAATATAGAATATCTTTGATTGGTCATATGATGACCTAAAAGCATATAGAGAGGAATTATTTCAGCATGAGATTCCTTTGAAAGAATATTTTAAGCCTTTTAGGAAAAAGAAAAGACCAATTAATCCTACCTTAGCTCCTAAGATGTAGGATGAACTGGTAAAGCTAAGGGTTGCTAGAATCATAAAACCTATAAGGAATTCCTCATGGGTATCTAATTTGGTTCCAACTAGAAAAAAGAATGGTGATATAAGGTTGTGTGTAGATTTTAGAAATTTGAATATATCATCATTAAAGGAAAATTATCCACTGCCAAACATGGAAGCCATGTTATAGAAGATAACTAGTCGTGGCCTGCTATTAATGATGGATTGATTTTTTTGTTATAACCAAGTGGAAGTAAAAGATTCTGAGCAATACAAGACTACATTCACTAATCCACGGGGCACCTATGTATATGTGAGGATTCCATTTGGTTTAACAAATGTAGGTGCCACTTTCCAAATGGCTATGGACATAGCCTTTTTTTATTTTATTGACTTATTTATGGCTATATACCGAGATGACTTGACTGCCTACTCCAAGAAAGAGGAATATCATTACACACACTTGGAAAAGGTATTTATTAGGGTTTTAGAACATGGAATCTCACTAAATCTAAAGAAGTGTGCCTTTTGGGTTACTAAAGGAAATTTTCTAGGGAATATTAAGTCCAAAGAGGGAGTGAGGATTGACCCTGAAAGGGTAGCAACCATAGATAAGATCCCTCAACCAAGGAATGTCAAAGGCATTCAATCATTCTTTGGACATATCAATTTCTTGAGGAGATTTGTGACCAACTTTTCAGAAATCATAAAAACCATCTCCAAGATGCTAAAGAAGGGAGAAAAGATGGCTTGGAGTGAAGAGCCAAGTCAGGAATTTAAAAGTATAAAGCAAGCCATTAAAGAGGCTCCAATCTTGAAATCTCTTGATTTTTCCAAACCAATGCATCTTTTATCTTTTTCTTCTTTCCATGCTATTGCTACTGTGTTGCTACAAAAAATTGATGAGGGCTTTGAACAACCTTGTTGATGGGTGTTTTTTCACTTCTCAACATAGAAAATGCACAAGTGCAATGCCTGTCTTGAAAGGTGAAAATCTGCAACTAAGTTTCAGACAATCACCCCAAGGTCTCTCGAGTGTCAAGTCATGACTTGCAAAAACAACTCAATTGATCGATGTGATTTGTTGGTAATCACAAAGGGCATTTATGGTTGAATAAGCATGGAGGGAATTGGATCTAAAAAAGGATTTTTGTAAGTTTTGGAAATGAAGGACAATTGCTACAAGTTCAAAAAAATAGTTTAAAACTCCTCTTTACCCGTCAAATTTGGTTTTATTGTGATGTTGGAACTTAGGTTTAACTTTAATTTTCAAAGAAAAGTCAAAAGGGAAAAAGGATAAGAAGTTTCCTAAACCTACAACTAATGTTGAACAATAACAATGGAGGATGCTACAGTGGACAACCTTCCTACAACCAAGTTCCACTTAACTAAGGACAACCTATAGTCTCATGAAACAAGTGAAATCTTCTAAGGTATATATATTTTCAACCATTCATTCACCATTAAAGCATGAACAATAGATGAACTCAAGTGCAACAATAAAATAGTACTCTTACTAACTTTACACAATTGTTTATCATCAATAGGCAACAAAAAGTATGAGCATGGAAGATATCAACACCATAGCAATCTTCACCATTAAAGTGAAACATTAACTACCAACTAAAAGTAACTTAAAACAAGAACAACAAAGCTAAAATCTAAGATTGAGAAGATGAATCATGTACACATGTGGAGAAAACACAAAAATCCATCAAAATAATGTAATTCTCATTAAATTTCTACAACATGCCTTTACACAACAACTCAACTCTCTCTTTGAAAATGAGAGGAGACCCCTATTTATAGTTTTCAAAAGTGAAATGAATGGCCAAGATTAACTTTCATTATGTGGCTCAGATTCATTTTACATTAGGGTTTCATCTACCCCCAAATATATGATAATATAAAATACATCTTTTGTCTTTTCCCTATTTTGTCATCTAGTGACCCTGGCACTGTAGCAGTTTTGTCCTATAGTGACTACCTTCCTTCATAGCTATTTTGACATAAATTCATCATCTATGACTGGTTTCCCTGCATTCTTCTGATGAGTGGCATGCTCCACAAATTTCTCAATCAGAGCCTGGAGCTTGTCCTATTCCATGATATCAAATTGAAGGGTTTGGAAGGATATCTTCTTAAGTCTCCCAGTAATTTTCTCCCAGCTCTTAGTGCATTTAGGGGTTTCTTTGATGACTTGTTCAAACTGCATGAAAGCCTTGGCAGGAAAGTCCATAAAATCTGGTGATAGTGTGTCTATGTCCCCTTTCTCCATCTTCTTATGGAAGAATGGCTTGATCTTCTCTAGATCTATTTTTAGAGTAGACATCTCATAGTCTGTCATCATTTTCAAGTAATCCTCACTATCAGCCTATAGTTCTGAAACCCATTCAAGGTTTAGTTCTAGCTCATGAAAAGAATTCTCTAGAACACCATTCCTATAATCAAGGCCCATTTTCCATGTTTCCACTAACCAATGATCATCCTTTATGAGCTCCAACTCCTTTTCCCATATGGCCCGAGAGAGTTTGAGTATGCTTTCGAGCTTAGGATGCATGATCCTATACATCTTGGAGAACCTATCACATGTCTTTATCATTTCATCTATTTGCTTTTGCAACCCTCAGAACCTATTGAATTCCCAAGTAGTGTGGCAGATACCCATGTCACCATTATATAACACCTGATTGAACCAATCCATTATGGACTTGGTCCAGTTTTTCATTTTTTCCTTTCTATTCAGCTCTTCCTGGGAAAGGAGAGTAGGTTTGGAAGATGTTGTAGGTGCCTATTCTTCCATGGAAATCCACTGTTGAATGTAAGCAATAAGATCCGCTACCTATTCTTTTAGCTCCTCCTTCATGGATTGGTCCTTGTTCATTTGTTGCATGATGGTGGCTACTGATCCTTGGAATTCATCTATTTTCTACTCATGGGTCACTGGGCCTAGATTGATCATGGATATGTTGTAGCTCTGGCCTTGTGTGGTGCTCATATCTTTGTCAATCACAAGAGTGTAAATTTGCACTATTATGGATCCAAAGTCATCCACCGTGATATGAGAACGGACCTTGGCCTTCTTCTCTTTTCTTGTTTATGTATGAGCCTATGCCAGGATTGCCTCTAATCTTTCTCTAGGGTCAATGACCACATGAACCTTCTTCTTCTCCAATTTTCACTCTATCTAGTTAGGAACCTTGGTTTATTCCTTGGATGATTCAAGATCGCCTTCCTCTCTTTTCTCATCCTGAGGTTGCTCCTCTTCATTGTCAGGAGCCTCTTGATCATTCTTTTATTCTTCATCTGAGAATTCTATTTGTACATTCTTTCCTATATTTGTCTCAATAGAAGCTATATTCTCATTAATGATCTCTTCTTCCTAGGGTTCCTTTTCTTCTTCGTGCTTGATCTCAATGTGGTGTTCCGACTCAGTGCTCTTTCTTAGCTCATTCCCTTCTTTATCTTCTCCTTTTTCTTCCTTCTTTTCTGGAGGTACTTCTTCTTCCTAGACCAGGCCTTTTTCTTGGCCAATTAGTGGAGGATCTTCAAGTATCTCAACATCTACATTTGTTTCATCCTTTTCCTCAGGGATGTGTTCTTCAAGATCAACCTTCTCACCAACATCCTTGGGTTATTGGGGCAGCTCCTCATCCAATTCTTGGTCTGATGTTTCTATTACATATCACTCATTGAGAGCTTTAGTGTCCTCCTCTGAAGAATGTGATCTCTCCTCATTGGATGCCACCCTATCCAAAAAAAAAATTAGCTTTCCCTCTAGGTGCTCAAAATAGTCATCTTGATCAAGATCTTCAGGCTCCTCAACTACCTCTTTTGTAGCCTCTCCTTTTTGCTTTGCGTGGAATTTATCCATCTCCTCTAATATCTACATTGTAGCTTCCATCTTCGATGGCTCTATAGGTGGAAAAGGGAGGGGAAAGGAAGCAGTGATTTGTTCCATTAGAGTCTATACCTTGGGGTCAAGGATTCCCTAGAAATCTTAGTGGGAATGTCCTGCATATATGCCGCAAAAGCATGTAGTAGAGAAAAGGGTGGCATGGTAACAATGGACATTGTAGGTGATGGAGTAGAGAAAGTAGGAAATGGAGGAGAGAGTGAAGAAGACAATAGTGGGAGGTAGTAGAAGAGGATGAGTCATGTATCATCATTGTAGTAGTCAGCAAGGTGGAGGCAAGGTGGACTAAGATATCCGCAGTGGGTGGAGACGAAAAGAGAAAGAGCTAGGAGGTGAAAGGTGGAGGAGTAGGCATGGTAGCATCGGTAGTGGGAGTGGAAGTGGAAAGTGGTGAATGCAGCTGCTCAACTTCTTCTTCCTTAGGCATGGTATCCTCTTCCTAGATGGTGGACATCTCAAGTACAAACGGCTTCGCTTTCCTTGTTCTCTTGGATGACTCTCCCTCGGTGGTCTTTCTTGAATATACCTTATGTTTAGGATTACACTCAAGTGCATCCTTCCTTTTATTTGAATTTTTCATTGGTGGAGACTTGGGAGCTTCTTCTGATGAGGCAGCAACCACTCCACTATCTATTTCACTTTCAAGCTCATCCTCAAGCTCACCATATGTTAATTCAGTTCCCTATATTTTGAGCTAGGAAATCTGGGCATCTATCCACTGCCTCATTATATTCTCAATTGGTCATTTCAATATATAAAGGTTAGTGACCTCTTCTTCACTCCAATCTATCACTAGTAAGGGTAGGATGGCCACAATGTTGTATCGATTATCAACAATATTATTGTCTTCCTCCACTATTTGGTCAAGCACAGTGAATAGATTCACCAACTTCATGAATTGGGTCATAATTCTCATATAGTGCCTCATTTTCACTTCTTTGTCATCTACACAGTTGGCCCAAAAGTCCTTGACTTGAGTTCGATGGTTGAATTTCCTTTTGACCCATTTTTTCAACTTTCCATAAGGATCCATCCTTCCTCGGTCAGTATGGAGATCTAATTTGTATTCCACTAGTTCTTTCTCTAACTACTCCATGCATTGGGCAGTGGGACAGGAATACATGTCTTGCCCAAAGGTTTAGGGGATATGGAATCCAAGCTCTATGCTTGTCACTTAAAAATGTGTGGGAATTTTGCAATTGCTGAGAAACCTCCAGCATGATCATGTGGTCGTTGGGGTATTGTGGTAACCGGTAGGGCCTCCTTGAGAATCCTTCTATTCTATTATATGTAAATTTTGGGAACTGTATGAATAGATACTTGAACTGTTGGATGAAGGCTCTGGCACTACGTGATACTCTTCTCTCAAATTCTCCTCCTATGAGTATGATTATGTGTACATTAAAGGCATTGTTCAACCTTTCAATATTCTCTTTTGAAGTTTCTATATTGAAACTGAGGATAGCAGTCATAGACCTTAAGCTCTCCTTTCTTCGTTCCTAGGATGCCTACATTAGAGAGTCCTTTGTACGAGAATTTCTCCACCAGGAGGTACACCAAATATGAAGTCATGTAAAATTTGGAACCCTTCTTCACTGCCATGAGCTAGTTGTGTAAGTTTTCACTGATCATCTTGGCTCAGTGGAACTTGGTCTTGCCTCAGATGATCTCCTCAACAAAGTAAAACATCCAATATTCAAAGAAAGAAACAATTGGTAGGCCCATTACCCTGCTCAATAGGATGACTAAATCATGGTATTCTTCAAAGAAATCACTTCTGAATAAATCCTGAGGAACTTTGGTGACACTGCCCCTCTTTTCTTTCAACTAGTGTTGGTTGACTATTCTCTTGCATGGTAGAGGGTCCTGCTTCCACAAGTTTTCTACAAATTTACTCTATGTTTCTTCCATTACATCGAACATGGGGATGTGGAATGTTTGGCAGATAGATTTAGCAGATAAACCTTCCAACACCATTCCATCATGATCGATAATCTTTCTTCTTGAGTGATAACATTCCCTACAAACCATGCCTAGCTTTGGGGCAATCAATGTGAGAGGAAAGCCGACAACCTTAGTGAGACCACTTGCTATGATCTTTCATGCATTCTCTATTGCAAGGTTAACCATCACCCTTTTCCAAAACTCGTTGATGTCCACATGTCTAAGATTTGTGTCTAATATCGAATCTTAGGTTAGAAGTAATCTTGGAGGTACACTCCACTCTGTGAAACTAATATTTCATCTGATATTTTTCTTCTTTTCTTCTCGGGAAGCGCATAGGATTATTTCCTTTATAAGCTTTCTCAGCAGACCTCCCTGATGGACCCACAATAGGTTCCATAAATCCTGCATGTAAAGCTACAGTAAGTGCATTCATATATAAATTAGGGCAAGCATTAGTCAAATCCTACAAAACAAGGGTTAGATCTAGTAGGACATCATCAGAAGATCATAAGATACATCATTACTAATCATTTAAAGCTTTTTTAGATCCTATACAAAAATGTGGGTCTAGAAATGCGGGTTTCCCTGGGCTAGCATCCATCAAGAAGGACTGGAGATAGGATGGCATCGAGGCCACGAAGACCCACAGGTAGCCACGCGCAACATGAATTCCACATTATGAACTTGGCAGTCAAAGTTCTATGAGTCAGTTTGGCATGTGTGGAAATGGGTTGTAAGGCATTTGAAGTTGCTTAATTAAGCTTTAATTCATTTGCAGGTCTAAAGCATATGGACGTAGGAAGGTTGAAGGACGTTTGGATCCTCCACCGTTAAGCAACAAAATCTAGGGGATGACAACCCAAAGGCAAAAGTTTGCATTGTAGGGTCCGCAGGCACCTCAGAAGTTGAGCATCATGTGTTGGAGTTTGACCATTTAGGGGATGTAAAAGGGGGCTATCGGACCGCTGTCATGTGTTTACCATTAAGAATAGCATTAGAGGGATGATAGTCTGTGAGCGGCAGTCTACAAAGGCACTTGCAGCAAGTTCACAGACCCAGTTTATGTGTTAATGGTTTCAAGATTTGGCGAAGGGAGGAGTCCTTTATGGAACCTACCATGTGGAAGGATGCGGGTGTCTGGGCATTAAGGAACAACATCAGTGGGACAGCCACCCACAATGGCCACCCATATGAGTCAGCCCGCAAGTGACATTCTGACAGCATTTTAAGTTTGACAGACTCAAAATGACAAAAAAGGTATCAGAGTCTACAATGTGGATGAATGGAATGATCTTACCGCAATGCAATGACAATGGTTTGATAGCGAGTTACAGGTAGTGGCCCGCAAGGTTGATTATACTTAGTGGTTTCGAGAAATTAACGACAATGGTGGAGGCATAACCTATAGTGTGGATAGCGGCTAAGGTTAGGCCGTTAACCAACGATGATCAGAAGTCCACCGTCCACACTCAAAATCCTGCAAGGGAACCTTCGCACTAGGTTTAGAACCTAGTCATTTTCAATATTTTCACACATTATTCAAAACAGTAGTGGTGAGGGTGTGGGCCACAAAATTTTCTCACCATGTGAAGAATAACAATGGTAAATCTAGGGCCCATATGCATGCAGAGGTGATGCCGAGAATTTTCCAAGTGTTTGAGGCAATTTTTTAGGTACAGGATTGAGGGTTGTGTTGGCCACCATTGAATTAGGGTTTTAATTTGCATGATTTGAGCATCGACAAGCTCAAACCTTAATCACATAAAAGCATTTTGAAACCTTAAATGTTGACTTACCTAGAAATGGCATGAAAATTCAATGGAAACCCTACTTTGGATCCGTTGTAAGCTCGTGCAAGTGTGACCTCCTTGTTCTCCATTTTCTTCTCTCCAAAATCCAAACTTGTTGAGGATGAAAATGATAGTTCAGTGCCTCTATTTATAGGGAAAATGGCATTAATGTCATGCATTGATTTTCAGGTATGTCAGTAGGTGAAGTAGTTGGGCTTGCAGCGATATGTCTTGGTGTGGTCGTCGGTGGAGACCTATATAGTGATAAATAGTGCAGAGCCCGCAATGCAGGCAGACCCTTGGGACTCACTTTTAGCTAACGGGTAAGTGACAATGGTGACCTTTGGAAGGAAACCCGCAAGTGTGGGTCCGCTAAGCTCCATGGATGTCAAGGAAAAGTGCAAAGGGAAACCCACAAGAGAATACCTGCAAGGGTTAATGATAGTAATTTTTGGAGTGGTGATTTTGGCCATTTGAAATGTGATGACTTTGTAACGCGTGACCACTTTAAGCTCAAAAATTAGGGGCACACAAAATGAGGCAAAGGAAAAAGGAAAGAGGGGGTCCTTGGTTCGAACAGGGCATGTGTATAATAGGCACAACAAGCCCATTGCATTCTTTAGCAAGTCTTTACAAGCTACGGAGCTCAAATATGATACAATTGAAAAGTAAGCATATGCTCTAGTCAAGGTTGTGAAGAATTCTAGGACTTACTTAGTGGGAGATAAAGTCATTTCTTTTGTTTCAAGTGTTGTTGTACAAAAGATATATTCACTCAACAAGAAACCATAGGCAGAAGGTGTAGATGGATTAACAGGATCTAGGCATTTAACATTGATGTCTAGATTACCAAATTAGTAAGAGGGTAGGGCCTAGCTAAACTAATGGCATAAACTAATTTAGAAGCTAATCAAATTCATCAAATGGAGACTATTGATGTTGCACCTATTTGTGATATGCAAACATTTGGATGGTATAGAAGGATTGTACAATATTTACAAACCTTGCAATACCCTATAGGAGTGGCAAAGAGTGACAAAAGAACATTGAAGTTGTAGGCTATTAAGTATGTGATTATTGAAAATGAATTGTGGTGGAGAAGCCCTGATGGTGTGTTGCTTAAATGTGTGGATGGCATGCAGGCATTAGAAATCTTACAAGAAATACATAATGGGGTGTGTGGTGGTCTTTACATGGTGAATACTATTGCTCATAAGATCTTAAGAGCCAGATTCTGGTGGCCTACTGTCTTTAAGGATGCCCACATATTTTTTAAGACTTGTGATGCTTGCCAAAAATTTGTAGGAAAGTTAAAGTTTTCAAGGAATTTTCCACTCAGGCCCATTTCAATAGAAGCTCCTTTTCAACAATGGGGAATTGATTTTATTGGTGAAATACCAAAAAAGTCTTGTGGAGGGAACTCATGGATTCTTGTTGCCACTAACTATTTCACGAAATGGGTAGAAGAAATGCCTACAAAGAAAGAAACAAGTAAAGTGGTAGTGGAATTCCTAATGAACAATATTTTGATCAAGTTTGGGGTCCCAGAAAAGATCATTTCGAATAATGCCATGTGTTTTAGATCTAAGGAGTTTAAATATTTTTGTGATAAACATGGCATACAAATTTCTTATTCTTCACCTTACCATCCTCAAGGAAATGATCAAGTCGATTCTAGTAACAAGAGCTTAATGAAGATAATCAAAATGGTGTTCGAGAAGAATAAGAAATATTGGGACTCAAAGCTTAAGCTTGCACTCTGGACAGATAGGGTTATTGTGAAGAAGGATACTAGTCATTCACCATTTGGTTTGTTGTATGGTTTGGATGCTAGGCTACCACAAAATAACTTGCTAAATATGTATAAATTTGTGCAAGAATATGATGAGGATATTTGTGAAGATATGCAACATAGAATTGATCATCTTGTGTAATTAGATGAAACTAGAAGAGAAGCTCATGCTAAAAATTCAAAGATGCATCTACAAGTCAAACACTTGTATGACAAGAGAACTCCCAAGAAATTTGAGGTGGAAAGCATGGTACTAGTATGGAATGTGAGGGCTCAAGATAAGGGTAAGCATGAGAAGTTTGAAGCATTATGGTTAGGCCCTTATCTAATAGCCAATATACATGGGAAGGATTCATACTTCCTCCAAATATTGATAGGCGAACTTCTTGAATTGCTAGGAAATGGACAGTTCTTGAAGCCATACTTCTCCTAAGTATGCTTTGCTCCATGTACATTGTAAGTTTTTTACATTTTTTATATAGGTGTGTTTTCCTTTGTTGTGTCTACTTGCCTTGTTCTGGTAAGCTCCTAGTTTTTGTTTCTCTATGTTTGGTCTGCTTCAACTGAGAGATCTAAATTATGGACGTACCCACCAAGGGTATGCATCCCTAAGCTAGAGCCACTAGTGGAGCTTTTAAATTTTGAAAAAAATTGAATTGGTTCCTCACTGTGTCTTAATCTAATATTTCTTTGCATAGGGGTAGGGTTTAGGTTTTTGGTTCATAAGCCCTCATTTCATGATCACATAGTTTTAAACCCTAGGAATTCTATTTTTTCACTAACTTGTTACTCTAGGTTACCAGTCGCACGAGTTATCACTTGAGCCATCACGAACATGTCATTACCAGCCCCTTGGTATAGGG
This sequence comes from Sequoia sempervirens, assembly GCA_007258455.2. NCBI lineage: Eukaryota > Viridiplantae > Streptophyta > Pinopsida > Cupressales > Cupressaceae > Sequoia > Sequoia sempervirens. The sequence goes on along the minus strand of VDFB02373365.1, from coordinate 21,279,543 downwards.
CTATCGATTAACCAGTCTTTCCATTGCTTTAAATTTTCCTATGGTCAGGAAAAATATTTCGTATTAAAATCACTTAAGTCTTAAGTCATTAAATGTCGATGGTCTAAGTCTCGTCAACCTAGTTGGGTCCCTTTTTAAGACTAACCTTTTACGCATGTGCAAGTTTAATAGTCGTCAGATCAAAGGATTAAATCTTGGTCATTGATCACTAGCCCTACTTGATTAAAATAATGCTTTCTAAAGTGCAGCAAGGTCAGTGGGTTGCTGACATATGTACCTTTGAATTTGTGGGGCCTGATCTCCACTATTATGCTCGATGTTCTAAAGACTTCGAATCAACGGTTGTGATTCGATATTAAGATTAAATCCTGGTCATCCTCCACTCACCCCGCAAGATTAAAATACTATTTTCTAAAAGCAACAGGGTTAGTGGGCTTCCACCATGTGTATTTTCTCATTGTTTGGATAGAGAGAGGGTGGATCCCACAAAACAAATGACTCAGTTTCCCAGTTGGAAAAATTCCATTGGCCGAGGGATAGGTAACTGATAGTGACAAAAAATTTAAACTTCTTTGACTCAATTTGAGTCGTCCAAAGCACTATCTCACTAGAAGATCAATGGATAATATTCAAAACCAAAGACGGGAACATGATAGCCATTTTTTCTTCGCACGAGTGAGAAATAATGGTAGAAAAGACATTCAAGGCTACCAAATTTTGACCCAATGCACATAGGAGATTGATTATTTCACACAATTGAAGATTTCAATTGCATTCAGAGCATCCAGGAGATAGTGAAGAGCATCTTCAAAGTTTAGAGCCATCAAAATTAGGGTTTCTAGCAAGAAAAAAAGCAGTAAGTGAAGAAAATGCCATTTTTTGTGCTTTATCCAAATTGTCTTAAATTAGGGAAAATATTTGTTGTGTTTTTAGTTGAGTAGGTCTAGGTGCTTTTTAATTGCTTTATAGTGATTTGAAATAGCATATAAACTGTGAAAATATTTTCACACCCTTTAGAATTGTGCCTTTGATCCATTCCCTAGGTGTTTGAATTGAAAAGCTAGGTTTTGAACATCTCTATGTTGAAACCCTGGATTAGCTTGAACCCACCTTTAAACAATGGTGCCTAAAGCACAAGTCTCTGGATCTAAAACCACATCTAGACCTCTTTCCCAAGACATTATTGACCAACTTAAATCCTGAACCATCAAAAAGGTCGAGGGAAGAGCTCTATTCTAGGGTCATAAGATTAAATAAGGGTTAATGGACAAGCAATGTTTTATCAAGGATGTTGAATTTCCCTTAACTAGATGGCAATTGTTCATAAAATAGTTTGGAAATTGAAATCTTTGGGTACCTGTCTACAACCCTTGGAGATTAGACATGGGAAAAATGGTTGTCCCTAATTTATACATGGATGTAGATTTGTTAAAGGACATTGTTGCAAGATACAACCCAATGGCCAGAGTGGTCAGAGCATTTGATGGTGTTGAGATGCTTAAGATAACAAGAGAATAAATTGTAGACATCTTCCAATTGCATGAGTGGAGTGAAGATATGATCTCCATTGATCTTGATGCTTTTAGAAAGGAATATGAGAACACTAAGGTTCTGTTTAGAACAACATTGCTACCTATTCACACTACTAGTACTATGGTTGGAAAGTCAAGAAAGCAGATAAGGATTGGTAAGGATGAATTGGAACCCTTCCCCATGAAGTATTTTGCTAACTACTTCAAGAAAAATATTTACTTCTTGTTCCAAATCATTGGTGAAGATCCAACAACCACCCTATCAAGAAGTTACATGTACATGGCAGCATACTTGCAACACCGAACTTACAATGTGGTTTATGACTATGCCACATACTTGGCAGAGCGCATCGACAAGGGTTTGGTTGAATTGAAGGTAGGAAAAAATTGGGTAAAATTTTGGTGGTATTCTCTCTTGATGCATATGTTCCTATATAAGGGAGAGAAGAATTTTGGTAGGGACATGACATTGAAGAAGACGGATGGTGATATTGATCTACCTATCCAATATTGGACCCAAATTCTTCACAAAGATGATCCAAAATTTGACTATGTGGTGTTCCACATTTTCTTTTCATCAAAATTGAGAAGGTTCCTAATTCTTGATCCACCAAGGATCCCCAAGGAAATACATGATTTCCTAAGTCCCAGGGAAATGAGGAACTATTTCAATTTGAGCCACAATTGGGGGGATATAATTCTATACCCCAGCACAACAATTTTTAGGATTTATTGCACTAATTTAAATCCATATGTATTACCAAGAGATGTGCCACTAAGGATTGGTTTTCTTGAGGTCATGAGAAAATTGGGAGGAGCTCAGATGGTACATTTTCCTGAGACATTGAATAATGACTCATTCTTTCCAAAGTGGACAATATTTGTAGACTTTATCATGGCAAAGGGAGGATGGAAAGATTCAAGAAAAGTTCTTGCACCCTATAGACAAAGAATAGTGTGCCCTAGGAATCATGACCCAGAGGGTTTCATTTTTTCGTTAAAGGAAAAGAATAGAAGTGGTTCCTTCGTTCACAACTTTTATTTCCCTGAGGATATCATCAAGAATATATTTGATTTCCCACCCTAGGAAGAAAGGAAATAAATGTACCTCGCTTTCAATAAAATGATGGATAAGGTTACAAAATTAGATCCTAACTATGACCCTTTTCCCAACATTAAGGTTGAATTCAATAGGGTCATATATGTGTTGGAAAATTTTAAAAATGTAGTGGGCATTCTAAAGGAAGAACACACAATTACTGATAAGGGTAAAGCAATGGTTGTGGAAGAAGATCCAGTAGAAGCATGTTTGAGGAAAGACCTTCATATCATCCACCACCAAAAATTAGAATATACTACAAGAGGAAGGAGACAATAAAAAGGCAACAAACATTGCCAACCCCATCTAGATTAGAGGGGTCAGTGGCAGCTTCTCCTCTAAGGTCAATTCCATCAACTCCTAGACAAGCTTCCCCTGTTATAATTGGCATTGATTCACCTCCAAGAGGTCCTTCCCCATTGGAGTGGCCACCACCTAAAAATAAAAGGATTGAGGTGAGAGGAGTAGTTGATTACCCTAATACAAAGGAAGATGATTTTCTAGTTACACCTAAAGAAATGCAACAAGGAATGCCTTCTCCCCCAAGGGGGGTTGCATCAAGCTTAGGGAAAAGTGGCCTTAGACTTGAAAAGGTTGATGTAAGTGGTTTAAACAATGTAGATGATATGAGGTAGGAGGCCTCCAAGGAATTAATGGAGGATGATTCATTTATTGAGACAAAGGCCTTCAAAGATTTTGTATGGAGGGCTAAGGCTCCAGAGTATGCTAAGAATGTGGCAAGCGAGAGGATCCTTCATCATAAACTCCTTGAGGAAAGCATTCAAGTGAATGTGAGAAAAGCAACGAGGAAGGAGTTCCAAGCTATTATAGCTAAAATAGGTAGAGAACTTGTGTAGAAAAGTGGCATATTATTGCTACCTGAATGGGACATTCCTAATGTAGTTGTGCTAGACACAATAAGGAGATCTAAGAAGCCCATATTACAAACTAAGGAAGAGGCTAGATTGGCACTACAAGGGTTAGCTTTTAGGGAGGAGTGGGATGCCTTGGTTGTATGGTCATTTTCTTCGTGTTCAAGGAAGCCAAGGGTTCTAGAACTAGTTGAATTCAGTGGAAAATTGATTATAAGGAGAGTCTTTGACACTCTATCATTAGAAGCAACTGACATGACAATAAATATTGCTAAATTCACTAAGGCAACAATGGAAAGGATCACTACTGATAGAGACACATATAGGAGAAAGTATAATGACCTTGTTGATGAAAACAACAAGATTCAACAAAAGGTAGTTGTACTAGAAACAAATCTAGCATTGTATAAGCAGCAAGTAGAAATATTGAGGAGTTAGGGCCTATCTAGCACAAGTTATATTGCACCCACCACTCACATTGCACATCCTCAATCTTCTTCTCCTCTACCAGAGCAATCCTTGGTGATAATACCATTTAATTTGGGCCGAGAACCACTTGCAGTTGAGGAGCCAAGCACATTAGGTGAAATTCAATCAAATGAGCCTACAAGGGAACAATTACTCTTGCAAATTGAAGTGTTGAAGAAATCATTTTCATAGGTTCAAGACACTATGTATGAAAATAATTCAAAGATTGTTTATACTATTCTAAAGCATATGAATAATATAATTCAAAGTAAATTGAATGGTGTTCATTCAAATTATTCTTCTATGCTACAAGCAATAAGGTTGTCCCAAAGAGACAAGGATTTATTTACCTTGATCCTATACAATCAGATTCCTAGGGTTGGTGACTTAAAGCTCATGGAAATTGGGGTTACACATCAAAAGGATAAATATCCAATGATTGGCCCACTTTACAAATTTAATGATGGGATTAAAGAGATAAAATTTTAGGGGTATGTTGTTCTTGTGGATGCAAAAATAAGAGAATTAAAATAAAAGTTTGATGAGGCATAATTTGTGTTGCTACCTGATATCCAACATACATATGTTGAGGTGAAACCTCTGCAAACATGGAAGGACCAGGTGGACACAACTATTGTTTCTCAAGTAGCTCTCATTTGTGAGAATGTTCATATTGATATGTTAAAGAGTACTCTTGACAAATTGTCTTTCATCATCAGCTTCTTGGAAGACTTTGATAAAGAAGCCAATTCAGTGATGGAAAAGTATACTCCATATAGGAAAAAGGTGGATGAAATTGTGGGATATAATTGGCCTTTTGATACAAAGTATGAATTGTGGAAGAAGAATCTCATTGATGATTTGGAGTTGTGAGTGAAGGGATGGAAAACATATACATGTCCAAGTATAGTGCAGGTTTGTCCTTAATGATTACAATGCATAAAAGATATGTTTCTCCAAATTCAAAATATAATAGGTAAGTGCTGACCATTGATGACTTGGATGAACACTGGATGTTGATCTAGATTTTGATCCACATGGTGCTTTTCTTTCTGCACACTTTTTGTCTTCTAGTGAGAAGGAATGATGATGCTTCAATGGTTTGAAGACCACTCTCTTCAACAAATAATGTTCTGGAAGGTGTAGAATTCTCCACCGACTGAGTGGCCACCTTTGTTTTAATGATGAATATTCTCTCAATTTGTTATGACCGTTCCTCAAGAAGTGACCTGTATAGATTGTCAAATGAAAATATGACATGTGTACCCTTCAGCCTAAAGCTTTTTTTGCTCCCTTATTCTTATAAAATGGAATTGAGGGCTAGTTAGTTGAGGTCTTTTTTTGAAATTCTAGAATTGAGAAGTACAATTTGATAATGCATAGAAATATGTTATGAGTCTTTATGTTAGGTTTTGAGTCAAGCTAGCGGGTTTTGTAAATTCTATGGTTTTCAAGCATGTCTATATGAATGGCACAAATATTTTGAGTCCATCGTCTCTCCACTTGTAACATTTCACTTGAATTATTAATGAAATCCCAATCTATGATCTTTCATTAATGTTCATTGTTGTCTTTTAATGAAATGTGTTTTAATTTTGGCTCGAGTTTAATGAATCAATTATATTACCATAATTAAAGCATAAGTCCCTATGAATGTTCTATGGATTTTGATAAGTAGTCATAGATTATGAGTATTTGGTACATGTGTTGTAAGGTAATTACACAGAGATCATGGATGTTTGAAATTAAATTCATCTTATAAGTTCATTTTGTTGTAATTTGACTCCCTACCCTAGGATAAGACATTGGTCTTACATGTGTTAAAGCATTTCCTATTGTTCTGGTTTTTCAATTTGAGAAAAAATTTCATAAACTTACATTCAATTATTTTAGTTTTATGTGTATTTGGTATAGTGTTATATTCTCAGCTTTAGATGTTTAATTTTATTTAAGAAACAACCAATTTCTTGAACAATTTCATCTACTTAGCATTAAAATGGGAATATATATGATTTATTTTACAATGTGTGAAATATTTTTCTAGAAGATTTTAGGATACACATTGTGGGATTACCCTCCTAGGTTTTGCAAAGCCTAAAGTTTAGGAGTGATTTTTGTAGGTTTTTCTCATTTTTTGGAAAATCCCTTTAGGTTGCTAATTATTAGAAATGGAAAAGTCCATAGGTAATCCTGAAGATCAATTTGTCTCTTAAAAAAAACACTAACACCCTCTACCCTCTACCCTCAACCCTAGTCTCTTAAGTCTCTTTCTCTCTCAAGTCTCTCCCTCCTACCCCACCTCCCTCTCTCAGGTCTCTCTCTATCTCTCTCACTCCTACCTCTCTCAGGTCCCTCTATCTCCCACTCCCTCTCCCTCCCATCCCCTCTCCCTCTCTCAACTCTCTCTCTCTCACTCCCTCTCTCACTCTCAAGTCTCTCCCTCCTACCCATTCTCCCTCTCTTATGTATCTCTCTACCTTCCTCTATCTCTCTCATCCCTCTATCTCCCTCTCCCTCTCTTTGGCTCCCTCTCTCTACCTAAATAACTAGACAATTCTCTCTCTCAAGTCTCTCCCTCCTACCCTATACCCTCAACCCTAAACCCTCAAAACTCAACCCTTAAAACCTAAACCCTTAAACTCTCTACCCCCTACCCTCAACCCTCAACCCTAAACTCTCAAGTCTCTCCCTCCTACCCCCTCTCCCTCTCTCAGGTCTCTCTCTCTCTCACTCCCTCTATCTCCCATTCCCTCTCCCTCCCACCCCCTCTCCTTTTCTCAAGTCTCTCTCTCTCACTCCCTCTCTCTCTCAAGTTTCCCCCTCCCTCCCCCTCTCCCTCTCTCATGGCTCTCTCTCTCACTCCCTCTATCTCTCTCCCATCCCTCTATCTCCCTCTCCCTCTCCCTACCTACATAATTAGACAACTCTCTCTCTCAACCTCCCTCCTACCCTATACCCTCTACCCTCTACCCTCTACCCTAAACCCTCAACCCTTAAAACCTAAACCATTAAACCCTCTACCTTCTACCCTCAACCCTAATCTCTCGTGTCTCTCTCTCTCTCTGCAAGTCTCTCCCTCCACCCCATCTTCCTCTCTCAGGCCTCTCTCTCACTCAGCCCATCTCTCTCCCATCCCTCTATCTCCCACCTCTCCCTCCCACCCCTCTTCCTCTCTCAAGTCCTCTCTCTCACTACCTCTCTCTCTCTCAAGTCTCTCCATACTACCCCCTCTCCCTCTCTCAGGTCTCTCTCTTCACTCCCTCTATCTCTCTCCTATCCCTCTATCTCCCTCTCCCTCCCTCTCCCACTCCCTCTCTTTCAAGTCTCTCCCTCTTACCCTATACCCTCTACCCTCAACCCTAATCACTTAGGTCTCTCTCTCTCAAGTCTCTCTCTCCCACACCCTCTCCCTCTCTTAGGTATTTCTCTCTCTCTCACTCCATCTATCTCTCTTCCATCCCTCTATCTCCCACTCCCTCTCCCTCTCTCAAGTATCTCTCTCTCACTCCCTCTCTCTCAAGTCTCTCCCTCCTACCCCCTTCTCTCTCTCTCTCTCTCTAGTCTCTCCTTCTCACCCTCTCTCCCTCTCTAAGGTCTCTCTCTCTCAAGTCTCTCCCTCCTACCCTCAACCCTCAACCCTAATCCCTCAACCCTCTACCCTATACATTAAACCCTCAACCCTTAATCCATCAACCCTTAAAACCTAAACCCTCAACCCCTATACCTTCTACCCCATACATTGAACCCTAAACCATAAACCCTAATACCTCAACCCTATACACTCAACCCTCAACTCTTAAACCGTAAACCCTTAAACACTCTACCCTCTACCATGTACCCTCAACCCAATAACCTATACCCTCAACCCTAATCCATAAACCATGTACCCTCAATTCTCAACCCTCTACCCTATGCATTAGATCCTTAACCATCATCTCTTTGTCCTTCCCTCCTCTTCCCTCCTCTCTATCTCACTTCTCTCTCCATCTCTCCCTCCCTTCATCCCTCCCTCTCTACCCTAATCCCTCAACCATATACCCTCAACCCTTAAACCCTTAAACAATCAACCCTCAATGCTTAAACCCTCTACCTTCTACCCCCAACCCAATACCCTAAACCATCAACCCTAATCCCTCAACCCTATACCCTCAACCCTTAACCCTTAATCCCTCAACCCTTAAACCCTAAACCCTTAACCCTATACCCTCAACCCTTAATCCATAAACCATCAACTTCCAACCCTTAATCCCTCAACCCTAATCCATCAACCCTCAACCCTAATCCCTCAACCCTTAAACCCTTAAACCCTCAACCATCTACCCTCTGCAATATACATTAAACCATAAACCCTCAATTCTTAACCATCTACCCTATACATTGGATCCTCAACCATAATCCCTCAACCATATACCCTATAACCTATATACTCAACCCTATACCCTCAACCCTCAACCCTAATCCCTCAATCCTAAACCCTTAAACCCTAAACCTCATCCCTCAACTCTTAAACCCTTAAACCCTCAACCCTTAACCCCTCAACCCTTAAATTCTTAAACCCTCAACCCTCTACACTATACATTAAACCCTCTACCCTATACCCTCAACCTATATCCCTCTATCTATCTATCCATCTCACCTCTCTCTCCCTCCCTCTCTCATACCCTCTCTAATTGTCTCTATCTTCTCTCTCCCTCTTTCTATGTACCTCTCACTCAATCAATCCCTACCACTCTCTCTCACTCCCTCTATCTCTCTCCCTCTCTCCCTATCTCTCTCTCTCTCCCACTCCCTCTCCATCACTCCCTCTCTCTCCCTATCTCTTAGGTCTCTCCCTATGGCACCCTACCTAGGTAACTCTCTCTCTCTCCCCTCTCTCTATCCTTCCCACCCTACCTAGAGAAGTCTCTCTCTCCCTCTCTCACGGGTCACTCCCTCCCACACCCTCTCCATCTCTCAAGTCTCTCTCTCACACTCTATCTCTCTCACTCCCTCTCTCTACCACTCCCTCTCCCTATTTCTCAAGTCTCTCCCTATGGAACCCTACCTACATAAATCTCTTTATTACCCTCTCTCTCTCCCCCTCTCCCTCTCTCTCTCTCTCCCTCTCTATGAGGTCTCTCTCTCCCAACCCCCCTCTATCTCTCTCTATCTCCCCCCTCTCTCCCTCCCACCCTACCTAGCTAAGACCCTCTCACTCCAACCCCTTCTCTTCCACTCCCTCTCTCGTAGGTCTCTCCCTTGCACCCCCTCTCCCTCTCTTAGGTCTCTCTCACTACCTCTCTCTCTTAGAGGTCTCTCCCTCCTCTCCCTCCTACCCTACCTAGAAAACTCTCTCTCTCTCTTAAAATTCTCCCTCCCTCTAAAGACATACATACATACATATTACATATAAGCAGACATACATACATATAGTAATGCATACATATGCATACATAGATACATACATACATATAGGCGTACATACAAGCATGCATACATACATATATGCATGTCATACAAGCATACATGCATACAAACATACAAATATATATACATACATTCTATATACTAGTATTTAACACAAAGAGAGACATAACACGACTATGTTATAACATGCTCACGTTATGTCTTGTTAGACATGTCTTGGGCACAAGCACAAAAAACATGTCAAAACTAAGAAATAACATGAGCACATTATAACACGAGCACATTATAAAGTGCTCACATTGTTTCTTTCTCTGGGAATCACCAAGCCTTGGGCTTGGTATTTTCTTGGAATACCAACCCAAAAGCTTGGAGTGCCTTCCCAACATCCAAAGACATGTTTTTTGTAAATTCCACAATATTTCACATAATTGTGTTCGTGCTAAGCATCAAGTTTGCATGTGTTTCAAGGTCAAACAAATCAAACACCTGGGTAATGTTAGGCTCTCTCTTCGTTATCTAACAATGTAATTTTTTTTCACATTTTGACAATATTAAGCCTTTGATCTATAATTTATTTTGTTTGTGTGTCTATTTTTTGGCAAAAACCAGTGTTTGGTATTTTTTTCGTTATAAATAAATTGTTCATCAAAATCTAAAATAAATAAAAAAATTAGAAACTAGACTCCCTTCTACACATATTAAAAAATATTTTCAATTAGTTTTCAAAATTTATAGGGGTAGCACAGACAAAAAATTTCTTTTTCAAGAAGTTTCCACTCTGAAAATTAGTAAAAAATCAAATATTCATAAAAAAACTATCAAAAAAATCAGGCATAAACTAGATACTGTTAGCTAATTTATCACTGAAACAACTTTAGAAATACTAAAAAAGGTTAACCTTTTGATGGAGCCACAAAAGTTGCTATGTTATGTTTTTTGACAAAAATAACACCAATTTATGTGGCCCCCTCTTTTAAACCCCTTAATCTCTACCATTTTCAAAAAAAATTAGTAGTTTAGAAAGTAGAGTCAAAGCACTACAATCCTTGTTTTTGTTGCATCTCAATATTTTGAGTGTAACTATCCTTAATTTCACATTCAAGGTCAGTATTTCCTGATTTCAGAAAAGAAAAGAAAAAGTAGTGACTTAAGCATCCTTTTTGGCCCCCCATATTTTTGCACTTACCCTCACCAATCATGTTTACAATATATTTTCTATATTTATGCTTCTTTAATACTTCTAGGAGGGAAATGAAAACACATAATAGAGGCAAATGAAATAAGTGAGATCCAACATCTATTTGTATTCTACATTTTATCCAAGCTTTAATATTGAGTTCACCTGCATGTTTTCAACATGTGCAAAATGAATCTACATCATAATACATGAAACCCCTACCATTTAGTACTTAAACATAAGACATAACAAGACACTATTGAGTTATCATGAGCCAATGTGTAGGACTTCACAATACATAAATAGTGACACAAAGGCATCATACCTAGCTACCATCATGCAACCACATACCGACAATATGCATAGGGTGGACATGAGAAAGGAACCATCATATACTAAACTATTAGTATTCACACTCTAAACCAGGATCAATCTAATGCATTCATAGTCATAAAACCAAGGATCTATGACACCATTCTAGAACACCCATCAAGGTGAGAAAATGTATTTGACATTAACACTATTAGCATAATATATGCATTAAAGAGGGATCATACTATCCATCGTAGGAACTTACTCATATATTACCTAAGTTAATTTACAACATAATTATGGATGATTTAAAATTGGAAACTACTATTTATTTAAATATCTTAAATGATATTTTCTTTCACATTTTAGAATCCATCATAGTTAATATGCATAACCATTCAAGTTCATATAACATAAAAGCATCTATCATGAATAACATGTTAAGATTCCATGATACTTTATTTTATGAACCTCATCCATATCGTCAATTGATCAGTTCTATCTCGGTGTCGTATATGGACCATAGGACAAGAGATTTTAGAATACTCTACCAAAACCTTTGGCATCCATTTTCACAATAATATTCTATGATATCAAATAAAGTGGCTTCTACCTAAGAAAATGTGGCCCCATATAAATCACCTATTCACTTGTAGGGAAATGGTGGCTCACCTATGCACACACATGGTTTCTTGTAATATTTTCAAAATAAACTAAAAATAGTCACATGATCCATATGCACCTAACCAACACAAGGCTTGAGAAGCACAAATTCACACCTAGAGAGCTCCTAGTGTTGCAACCTAGGCTCTAATACCATTTATAATATCGTAAAATCTTTCCCCAAAAAAACCACTAGTATTTTTTTGTTAAATTTTATATTAAATAATAGGAAGACATTTAACTACCAAGGCAATTGAGTAGTGCAATGAGGAGATAGACCAGCTGATTGAGGAATGAGACTTAATCTACAATTCAAGAAAGTAATGTGTGTCTTTTGTGTCTTTGTTTTTGACTGCCGATTCTTGGTACTTTCTGGGCCTATGTGCCCTCTTACTTAATTTGTTAAAGGATTTGTTTTTTGGTATTTCTCTATACAGTTGGATTTGGATTTGATGTTTCATTTTGGTTAGGGTTGTTGTTTGATATGAGGTGTTGGCCTATTTTTCTACCTTGTTGTTTTGTAGTGGTAGTCTTGTTGGCCGGTTGGCTTGTTTGTTGTTCTTTGTTCAGGTTCAAGGGCCCTTTCCCCTACTTTTGTAATAAAAAATTACACCCTACCTTAACAAAAGGTTAGTAGGCTCAACAAAATGCATTATGACCTACCTTGTGGCTAGATGGAAATCAATTGCCCCTAAAATCTTCTAGCCAGTGCTACCCATTAATTATATGCTAAGGAGTGAACTCTCCTTGGTAGTAAGGATGATAGTTTGAGACATTTACATGTCATTCAAATTCTTGGAGATTTAAGAAATTAGTTATTATGAGGTAAAATCTATTTTCTAGTATTGTGATGAATAATTGCTAAACCTCAAATTGATTTACTTTTATTTGTGATGGCACAAACATTATATTAATCATAATGTTATAGATATGGATGAATAAGATATTATATTTTTTTTTCATCAATATTACAGAATATAAACTCATGTTGAATTAGGTATTATTGAGGGAGTATAATAGTAATGTTTGGAAATGTCAATAGCTTTGTTAAAGATAGGGATAGCTGAAATCTAGCTTTATGATAACATTAGAGTTTTGAAAGCTAGCTTATTTCACAAGATCAGTGTGTCCTTCACTTCACCTCATCATTCCTAGTGTATAGAATGTTAGTTCACATTATTGTCATTTCATCATTAACATACATTTTATGTAATCTACAGAACACACAAAATAAAGTAAAGTACAAAATATTTTCTTTCTCATTTTTTTTATGTTTGTGTTACTTTTCTTTTGATGAATAGACAATAATCTATATTAATAATAAAGGTAAAGTTACATATTCATGAAAAAAGGGTGGGTGGTAAGAAGGAACACCTCGAGAGTCATATGGGTAGAGCCTAGAAAACCAAAAACCAGAGTCACTTGGGCCTAGCCCAAAAATCCATAAACAATACAAACATATATAATAAAAAGGCCATCAAGTAGTCAGAGCAGTGCCAGTAGATCCAGGAGGGTCTCTACCATCAATCTTCTTCCCCCCATACAGCAGTGGGGTCTGGAGTGATGTTAGGAGGAGGACCCTAACCATTTTCAACTTATTTTTCCTTCTCTTTATCTTCCTTGCACTAGGGCGAGATTGCAAGCACCAAATGTGGAAAGCATTTACTAGAATTTGGCCAACCAGAGCCACTACCAGGAGTAGTATCAAAGGGCCACTTGAAACTGCCACCACTGTTCCCTGCCACTCCTCCAAAGGGCCACCCATGGCTATCCCACAAAGGAGGAGAATTAGACCATCGAAGAGGGAGGGAACCATGCTAAAGAGGAGGCTCAGAGAGGGGGTGAGTGGGACCACTCCACTGCCGGCCCCGAGAGGGCAACCGGCCATGAGAGGAAGTGGGTGAAGTGGGCACCCGAGCCATAATACACAGGGAATTTCCCAATGATCCAAAAGCACTTGAAGGTGAGCCACTTCAAGTGCAACTTTTTTTGCTTTAACTTAAATCTGCAAGAGCACGCTAAAGCAAATAATAGCTTTAGAATACAAACAAATATTTTTATCAATTTGAGTGTGAGAAAATAAGCAGGAATTTCTATCTTTCTAGATATTGAAGAGGATTTCCACCTTGAAAGTGTGTCAAAGCTGGGTATACTTAGCAGGAAATCTAGGTGAATATCCTAGTAGAACCATATGTTAGGAGAAGGGCTCTGGTCTGAAAGGTTGAAAGAAGTCATGAATCCAATTCCAATATTGTTGAGCTCTAGTGAAAAAGCAAAAGAGATTCTTAAAAGACTCAACTTGCCCACAAAAATGGCACTGAGGGTCTTGGACCCACAAATGAACAAGCCAAGCTCCCACAGGAAAGCCTTGGAAAAAAATACACCAAGAAAAGTGGGCAAGTTTTGGCTCAACACTTGCAAACCAAGTGGCAGAGAATATTTTTCACCAGACATGAGCAAAAGATTGAAGAAGCCACCTCTGGTTCAAACTTTCAATCATCAAAAAATGTGGTGAAAGCAATATATAGCCAAACCTAGGCTTGTAATTCCTAAAAGGGGTGTCTGGGTACCACTTCTAGTCCTTCCACCAGGGCTTGGACCCACAAATTCCCACTTTATGTAGCATATATGCAGGAATAGCATTCACCAGACCATCATAAGTATCATGGTGCTAGTTATGGAGATTGTAACAAGCAAAAAAATATTCCCATGGCATAATGTGTGTTGTGGGTCTATGGAACACATGTTGCAAAGTTTAAATTCCTTTCTTGTGGAACCTTAGTGCCTTAATCCAAGGTGATTTTTCCAATGATTGACCATTACTTGCAAAAAGGGGTGACCACCAAATGTTCTACTGGTTAAGTGAAAGCCCATCCTAAAAGCCAGAGCCAACCTAGTGGAGCCAAGGCTTAACTACTTCCCAAACTCTCCAAATTCTCTTAGCCATGAAAGTTCCCACAATTTGGACTGGTTCCTTCATAACTAAAAGGGTTTGAAATACAATCCCCTTCCATGGGGGTCTATGAATAGGGAAGCCAGATTGGATGCAATACTTGAGGGGAATTTTCTAGGCTTTTTCTTTGTAAGGGCTCTAATAATCCATTTTACACACAAGGCAGTCCCTTGTCTTTGAGTGGAGAGTAGCGCAAGACATTCAAAGTCTCTGGGTAAGCAACAAAACTCTCAAGCAACATGATGAAATCCTCTATGAGACTCTACAGAGGCCCACAAAAAGTCTTGAAGAAGCTTTTCAAGCTTGGCATAAGCGACCTTAGAAGGAGCCCAACAAGAGGAGTAATAAACATGCATAGCCGCCAAAATATTAGAACAAACTTGAAATTTTTCTACTAGAGAAATAGGTTTGGTAATCCAATAGGCCAGATTTTTCTCAATTCTGGAGAGCACAGCTTGCTGCAACTCAGTTGGAGAATCCTGGAAGGCAAATGGAATTCCTAGAAACTAAAATATTTCCCCTGGCCCAATTCATTTCCAATCATACTATTGAAACCAATGAGGAGTGGGTAGAATATATTTCCTATAACATAGAGTTTTATGCCATTGAATGGTGGAACCAAACACAAGACAAAAAATATGAAGGCATTCAAGAGTCACCTTAATATTATTCTCTTCCTCCAAAAGGGCAAGGAAAGAGTCATCAGCAAAATGGCCATTAACAAGTTGAGCCTGGGAGTTAGGAAAGGTAATGCCTCTAACACATTTTGAAATTGCACTAGCTAGTAAGTAGTCAAATCCTTCGACAGCAAGCACATAAAGAGAAGGAGCAAGCAAAAATCCTCGTCAAATAGAGTGGAAAATACCAAAAGTAGAGGATTGGAAGCCATTAATGGTAATACAAGCAGAGGCATCTAAGAAAAGCATTTGGAAGACTTGAATGAAGTTAGGCCCAAACCCCAAGGCTTTCAACATGGAAAGAATGATAGGCCACTCAATGTGGTCATAGGCTTTAACAAAATCAATTTTGAGAAAAATGGCTTCCTAGCCCGAATGCCTGGCCCACTCCATACCTTTCCACATGACAATAATGTTGACGAGAATAAATCTAGATTTAATGAAACCAGTTTTTTCTGAGCACACAATCTAAGGAAAAAGATGGTGAATATTCAGAGCCAAAGCTTTAGCAATGATTTTGTATGAGACATTGAGAAGTGTGATAGGCCACCCATTGCAGGTGTCCTTGGGATCTTTAGGCTTAGGTATGAATTTAATGTTTCCTTTATTAATTATATTACCCAGATTTTTGGAATGAAAAGCCTCAAGATAGACTTTATGTAGATCTTTCCTAGCACTATCCCAAAGGGCCTTGTAAAATTCACAAGGGAAGCCATCAATAACTTGGGATTTATCATCTACCATGGTATGAACGACTTCCTTCAAGTCTTCAACAATGAGCAACTACTCACAAAAAGCTTTATGGGCTGAAGATAGCCTATTTAGCACAACAACAAGGCAATCTTGAAGAGCCTACTGGCGCTTTGACATGTAATCCTGGAAAGTGAAAACTTGTTCATAATTCCTGACAAAGGCCAAGAGAATGTTAGGTAGCTCAAAAAGCACCTAGATTCCATCTTTGACTTTTTTTGCCCAAGGAAGAGTGTTTGGCATGTAGGGCCAAAAAAAATCCTTTGAGGCATGGTTGCCAATTTTAAACCAGTGTAATATGGCTTTAATTTGCACACCTCTTGCAACATAATTATCTGCAACTTGTTTTTTGTTCCTTAACTCCACCACCCTGACCTATAATAATGGGAAGAAAGGGTTGGTCGTTAAAGCCTCTGTAGCTAAGCACAGGTCGGCAATGGTAGCCTCATAATACCAACAACGAAAAATGACCAACTAATGCCCAAAAATGCAGAGAAACCTAGTCGTGTGAGTGAAAGCATCATTCCACCAATTTATCTAGCCTTTATTATGTGGTGGCCTACAATCCAAATTCTAGACCCTACGAATATGGGCCAATGTGGGTTGATTTGAAAGAAAAGAGGTGTTCAAAAAGAACTGGGTCTTACAGACTTGAGGTTGTCTTGTCACCCATTCAATGTGAAAATAAATGGGGATATGATTTGACAAAGTCACATCAACTAATGGCTTAATTGCAAGTGAAGAGCTATCAAAAGAGAAGAAAGA
Organism: Sequoia sempervirens; assembly: GCA_007258455.2. Classification (NCBI taxonomy): domain Eukaryota; kingdom Viridiplantae; phylum Streptophyta; class Pinopsida; order Cupressales; family Cupressaceae; genus Sequoia; species Sequoia sempervirens. Next base: position 21,262,869 of record VDFB02373365.1, on the reverse strand, counting down.
TTGAGCTAAGATCGTGGAATGATCAAGGTGCTTAAATATCCTGTCAGAGCCAGCCCGATAATTACACCAAGTGTGCTAGAGGGAATGAGAATAGTGGCGATCAATATTGGGATCAAAGAGCCACAATTTATTACGCATGTAAAACCACACCTCCCATTCGCCAAATGACCATCTGAATGATAGAGTGTCATCTTTATCATACACCATTTCAACCATATTGAAATACCCACACAATAGTCAAGTAGCAACTAGCAAAGAATCAACAATACAATACCAAAGCACATAGCGTTCCACGACATCATTAGAAGCATAAACATTAATAATCACAAAGGAATGGTTATCACTGTTAAGAAGGATCCAAACAAGCCGATGTGTGGGGTTAGACTCATGGTCAACCACACAAGCATGTATATGTGGGGACAAAATGGTGACAGCTTCGCCATGCCCAGCCTCATGATGTGTACAAAACATTTGACTAGCTAGCTAAATAGAGCAACAAGCCAATACGATCAAAAAACCAAAAAATCTAACTTCTTGAAGACAAAGCACTTCAATACCAGAATATTTCTTCAAAGTATCCCTAATAGAATACTTTTGAGAGAGGTCTATCAGACCTTGAACATTCCATGAGAGGAAATTCATGAGTGAAACTCCTCCATATTGTCAAAGTCTGGCTCCTCTTCATTCAAAGTAGAGAAGCGATTTTGCAAAAACTCTAGCGAAACTAACCTAATTTAAATATTCGAAGAAAAAAATCTTCATTTCTCCTACACAAATTCAACTTCTCCTAATGGCAGAGAAGGACGGCAAGACCACCTTTGAGCTCCCAACATAGGAGGAGAAGCATTCAGTTGCTTTATGATGATGATAGTAGGCTGAGGCATAGCCTTCATCCTAGGCTACACTAGAACATTATCAGCCCTGATCAGAGCCTCTTTCTCCTTCGCTAAAGGGTTTGAAATATTTTTAGCTGGCTCAAGGACTCCAGAAGCCATCCTAGAGCCACTGGACTTATTTTTACAGTTCATGACTGTGGTCCATTTTTCATCAAGTTTGGCAACATAATTATCTACCTGACGAGGATTTTCAGACTCCTATGGTGAAGGAGTATGAGGTACTGCCAAAGGGAAGTCCTTGATCTTGTGGTTTGTGGACTGACACCTATAACACATGTTAGGTAGATTAAAATAAGTGACCTTCTAGGTATGCTAGAGAGCTCCAATTTGAATGTCATGGAGTCCTTTAAATCTTGTGAAAGGTCCACTTCGACATAGACCAATTTTTGGGGTTGGTCCTAGAAAAACCTATCTATCTCAATACAAATGACCTTCCCTAGAGAGGACATAATATGACTCAAAAAAGGAAAACCTAGAAACTCAATCCAGACTATGAACCACAACTTGGTGTCATCCAAGACAGTGAAGTCCTAGGTCCACAACTAGAAAACCAACAAAGAAGACCTGACATACCAAGGACCATGGTTCAGGATTTCCTTAACATGATTGACCTCCACAAATCGGAATAGAAGAAAACCCTTGGTTAAATTTTGGACCATATCAAGGCGGACCCCATGAGGTACCTAGGCCTTGCTAAACCATTCTTTAAGCACACTTTCAGGGGGATTCCTCCAAACAAAATACCCAATAAGGGTATGTTACTCAAGCCATTGACAAGCAGAATCAAAATAAGGTAAAGGTAAAACCACATCAGCTGGGGAGTCAAAAGACTTACCTCGTGAAACAATTTCGGAACAAATTTTTGGGGTCATTTGTTTGAAGGAGGAGCCATTGATTAGAGCCATCGAACCGCCAACACCAACATGAACTACTGGGTTAGATCCGGTTGAAGGAATATTAAAAAAAAAATCAATAAATATGATTGTACACATAGGAAAATAGAAAATTTATGCGCAAAGAGCATAGTATGATGCAAGAGGGGCCAAGAATGACTGTAGACACAAGAAAACCCTAGTAGAGCTCATACACCTTCCTCTACTTTGTGTTACTTTTACTAGACCATCCTCTCCAAGACCTTAACAATATCCAATATCGTTTCTCCAATTTTCTTTGAGAGTGAATATTGTTAAACTTAACAACATCAATAGAATCTTTGAATAAGTAAACAGTTGATCACATTTCCCGAATCAAGGTCAACTTGATTATGACAATAATTACTTCTGAAAGGATACATACCACATATGAATATATATCTAGATGAAATTTAATTTGAACAAGAATGAAGTTATCTTTAACTTGGAGGATGGTACTCTCTACATCAAATGATTATACCCAATAACACTGTTGCAAAAAACCAAAAATGAGGTCACCAATAGAAGATCTCCATTATCTACCAAATCGAAATACTGACGGAAACATTTGCAAGTGTCCAAACGTGGACTGATCCTCTGCAAGAATTTTCCAACAACTTCATTTTCCATCTTTGTCCTTTGCAAATATCAAAACCCTTCAATTTTTTGTAATTGTCTCTACCCTATGGACACTCTGGTTTTAAGCTCTCAATTTATTGTAGGTACCAACGTTGTTGCTCCCTACTTGTGCAAAATGGGGGCTTTGGTACAAGGTATGGACATCCATCAAAGCACAAAGGATAGAGGAATTTTTTCATATGTAATTGCAACTGCCCTAGTAAATGTGTATGCAAAATTTGGAAGCATGGACGAGGCACGCAAAGTGTTTGACAAGATGCCTTAAAGAGACGTGGTCTCATCAATTGCAATGCTTGTAGGATATGCAAAAAGTGGATTTGTTGAAAAGGCTTTAGAAATTTCCAAGCAAATGCAATTGCCAAGTTAAAGCCAAATTCCACAACCTTATCTAACATCTTACCTGATCATGCCAAAATTGGAGCTTTGAAATAGTATGTACATCCATCGAATTATAAAGGATAGAGGAACTTTGTCAAATATTATATTAGCAACTGCCCTAGTAGACATGCATGCATAAAATGGAAGCATTAACAAGGCACATGAACTATTTGACAGAATACCTGAAAAATATCTTATCTCATGGATTGAAATGGTTGCAGGATATATGCAAAATGTATTTGTTGAGAAGGCTTTAGCAACTTTCAAGAAAATGCAGTTGGTAGGTGTAAATCCAAATTCCACAGCCTTCGCTAGTATCTTCCCTGCTTGTGCCAAAATGGGAGCTGATGAATTTTTTTAAAGTGCTCTATCTTGTGACTCCAACTAGGGTATATTTCTTGTATTTTCAATAAAACCAATCACCTAAAATATAAATTTAAAACTTTAATTTATTGACAAAGGTCAGTAATGTAACTAACACTAACCATTGTTGTGAATAATGATGTGATACCAAGATTTTTCAAAAAAGTTCTAGTGTTGCAGGTGTGGGAGTTCGAGAAGCAATACCCATACTAACACCTTTTTCTTTTAGGGCATTAATTATTCCCTTGGCTTGAGGATAAAGAGATGGCTTATCCCTCAGCGATTAGCATTCACTCCACAAATTAGTTCTACTTGTCACTACATAGCATTATGTTTTACCCTTTTTAAGGATGTGCACAAGAAACTAATGTTTGTTTTTCCATTCACCAAATATCTTGACACTATAAATAAAATATGTAAAAAATCCAATCCACCAAAAATAACAACTTGCCTAACCTCGCTGAGGGAGATTTTATGAAGAGGACTTTATGTAAGTACATTTTTTAAAACTTTTGTGCAATATGTAGACTATGTGAATGTTAGCTATCAATTACCTAGTTGCAAGTAACAGATTGTAATGTTGCCTATACTTTAAATATGAATGGAATCTAGGTCCTTAAAATTTCAACATAGTAGTATACATTTATGTCCCTGCTAAACTTCTTTTTAGAATTCCCTCAATGCAAACTCATTATTTATTTCTTTTCCAAAACACAAGACTTCAAAGATAGATCAATAAATAGCACATAGTTAAAAAAATAAAAAAGGATAGAATTTAATAATTTCTACACCATGTTCCTCTCTTGTGTGTGAATACCATCATATTTTTCTCTATGGCAACAATGGGATTTGGGAGCCATATATACTCTTCATTTCATGGAAAGAGATATTTAAGCCATTCCCTTGATTGTTTGATGATTTACCAATAGCACTTACATCTCAAGTTCCATGAATGGGAAGTTCAAATGGATTATGATAGTCAATGTATTTGAAAGATTTTTTTGGCTACTATGACTGAATATTTTAAGTTTTGCATTGATATAAAGTTTGGTGCAGTGATAGTCAATGAATTATAAGCTTCTTGCATCAAGTGATCTTGGAGAAATAATAATGAAGTAACAACAAACAGATCAAAGATTATCATTATTGTATTATTTTTCTCTACAAATAAAGATATTATTTTATATGATAATCCAAATTCAAACATTGGCTATGAAAAGACACCGAGGAAATCTTTAGGATCTATGTTTGTAAAAAAATGATTTTTACAAATTCACAAAGCAATTTTTTTTTTGTAAATCAGCAAGTTCATCCTTCTAATATTCCACCTACCTTGATGTGTAAATTGCTTAGAATACAAAGGCAGTAATAATCCTCAATATAAGAAAATGACAATATATTTTAGATTTCCCTACCAATTATACATAGCATGCACATCCACAAAGTGATCTCCCATTTGTTCTTAAAAATACACCTCACCTTTTTATTCGCTCATTTAATTTTTCTTACATCATCCTCATCTTAAGTGTCCCAAATGTGACAACTATATTTCATTAAAATTAATCAAAATAATTTCCACCTCTTTATTTGAACTCTTGTTGGATGGTGTTGTTGAGGTCATAACACTTCATAATTTAATTATGTATTCTCTATGCAACCATCAAAATCCACATTTGACTGTGTAAATATTAATTTGTTGAAAATAAGAATTCAATGTATTTTTATTTTCAATTAATTAATAAACACAGTCAAATGTGCAGTCAGATGGCTGGGTAGACATTGTCATTAAATTAATCAAAATTATCAAACATTTAGGTTGTGTACCAATAATGACAGACCTGACAAGGGAATGATATAATGACAAAATAGCAATTCCAAATAAAATGTACCCATGAATGTACATATTAATGGTAAAGGAGCTTGATTATTTTCCTGATTCAAAGGTTTTGTCTCAATTGTTTTTGGATCCTTGTAAATGGATGCATATTACTTCTCCATGGAGATCACCATTGCACAAATGTACTAAAAAAAATAGACTAGAATGCTTCTATTGTATAGAATGCTACTATTATGCCATTTTCCTATTGTTGGTAATTATATGATTTAGAAGGTAGAGAATGGAATTCATGATATTAGAATTTATGTTTTATCTTTGATGCATAGGTTGTTGGTACAAAGGTCATGGAATATGAAGACACATCATTTCATATGATCAAATTCATTTGACATATTATTTAGTTGATCGTACTCCTTTCTATATAGTCAAATCTCTTATCACTTTATATAGCAAGTAAAACCTATCATCATTGTCATTTATTACCTTCACTATCTTTTAAAATAGTTCCTTTAAGAAAGTTATGATTTTCTCTTCTAAATATTTGATGATATAATACTCGAAATAATTGCTAATAATTTGTTACTTTACAAAAAATACATATCATCTAAGTCTCTAAAAATAATAATTTTCATGTTAATTGTTAATGGAGACTAATATGGGATGTTGAAGGAATTTCTAATAATTTGTTACCTTTACTATCTCACTCTTGCTCCCTCTATATATCCATTTCTACCTCTATATCTCACTTCCTATAATCTGTATAATGGAGACTAATATGGGATGTTGAAGGAATAAAAATAATGTTAAGAAGGAATGTAAAGGAGACTCTATCTTCAAATATAATGAGTTTCTAAGATGCCACTAACTTAGAATGGTGATCAAAACTAGTTTCCTAGAGTTTTTTTCCTATTTTTTTGTAATTTGTAGCCGAAGAGCAATGGATTTACAATCTCTAGTGGATGTTACTTGTGCTATTCAATGCAGTAGTGTTACGAGCAACCATGAAGATGAGAAACAACTAAGAATTTGAGATGAAGCCCTAGAGACCACCAACTTCTATTTTGCTCTGCTAGAATCTCTCCAAAACATTAGCAATCTAGAATTGGATACATTGCTTCAACAAGGGTTACATGAGTACTTATTTGATGTGTGATTCTAAGAAAAGAAGATCCATGCCAAGATCAAGGAATGATATGATGCAAATTATGAGAGCAAGGTATACTAACCACACAAGTGTTCGTGTATCACTACACGAGCATACAAAGCTCATCTCCAATATTCTCTTCATCAATGAAAGGGAGTGTATATATCAAAATAAAATTTACTAATAAATATATTTTGTGAAATAAATATTTTGTATGTAGTGTGGAAGATAAATATGCATACAATTATCAAATATATACTAAGCTACTTGTAAGTTGTACTCTACATTTACTAGAGTAAACCAATGATATTACAAATAGTTTACAAATATGATTATATAAACTAGTTAAATTATAATAGACGAGATAAAGATGGAGATAGAAAAAATAGAGAGATAGAGACAAAGAAATATAGAGGTAGAGAGATAAAGAGGAATACAAATATATATGGATACAAAGATTGAAAGAGAAAGGAATAGACAAAAGATAGATAAAGCAAGAGAGAGAAATATAAGAGATAGAAAGGGAAAGAGAGATAGAGAAAAGAAAAACTTTTGATTACTTGTTTCATGCCAAAAATCCAAGAATGGAATGTGTCCTTGGGGAGTTATGCTCAAGGTACAACATGCAATTTGATATAGAGAGAAAAAATTATAGAGAGAGAAATACATAGAAGAGAGGGAGATAGAGACAAGATATAGAGAGAGAAAGACATAAAAGGGAGAGGGAGATAGAGATAAGATATAGAGAGGTGGATAGAGAAAAAATAAACTGAACTCCTATAATAACTTTACTATTACAAATATATAATTTTTTCTAGTAAAAAATTATATTTAAAATATATATTTATATTATTAAATAATAAATATTAATATATCCATCTCTCTCTCGATCTTCTTCTCACTCCTCTCTCTATTTATTTCTATCCATAGACTTCTCTACCTCTATCTCCCTTTCTCTCGCTCTATCTATATCTCATTATCTCTTCATCTCTCTCTACCCGTATATCTCTCCCTCTATCTACCTTTGTTTATACATTACTTCATGTCTCTATATTTATCTTTCTATATATTCCACTCTCATACTCTCTCTCACTCTCCCTCTAAATATTTATCTCTTCCATCTCAATCTATTGGGCTCTCTCCTCTCTCTCTCTCTATCTATCCATTTACTTCTCTCCATATCCCCCTCCTTCTCTATCTCTATCCCCTATCTCTCTATCTCTCTTGCTCTTCCCCCTCTCTCAATCTTCCCCCATCTTTATATCCATGTCTCCCTCTCTCTCATCTCTCCCTATTACAGACATAACATGAGCATCTTGGTAATGATGCCTAATTATATTCCATATTTAGAGGATTTTTCTAGTCATGTTTGGATCCCTATAAGTGAATGCTAATTGATTTTAAGCTATCACTTCTCCATTGAGACCTTTTTTACATAAACAACATCATTTGCTTTTAAATACCCTACCAATTGACCTCATGTTCTGCACATATATCTACAAAAAATATGCCATTTTTTTCTCTAATTGACCCTTAATACCTCTTTGGCATACCCATTGCACACCAAGGTGCAATTGCTAGTTTTTATTTCTATTTTCTTGTGTTCTAGGCATTTCAACCCCTGTTTTGATGCAACTAAGCTAGATAGTGAAGCCCTAGTGGCCTCTAATGATATCTTGATTCTTATTCTTTTTTTGTGTAGATTTAATGACAACCCTACAATTTTTGCTAGTATCTTTCTTTGTTGTGCAAACAAGGGGTTGAGTCTTAGCATTTTATTGTCTTATTTCATTTGAGTATTTGTTTTTTTATATCTACATATAAATATTGACTTATAAATTCTTAGATGCCCGACCACAACCGTAAGGGGGCCATCACCCAACCTAAGGCTCGTAGGCCCCTTGTTGAGGCTGCAACCCAACAAAGGTTGCACCTCTTAGGTATCTACATATAAATATTGATTTATGAATATAGAGTTGGAGAACACAAAGTTGAAAAATAATTTCAAACTATTCCTATTTAATGTTAGAATAAAAGATATTCTACTCTATTATGAGAGGGGATAGGTTTATGGAAAGGTTTGAGAGTCACGTTCCCATACACAGATTGTTGTATTTATAAGGGATTCATAAAAGGAGAAACATCAGTATTTACTTATGTGTTGTAAGTCTATAATAGTCTTATATTAAAATTTGAAGCACTTTCTCTAGCCAACCATTAGAAAATTCTAGTATTCCTATCTATCTTCATAGATATGTACATCAGGTGAATACATTTACTTTGAATGCCTTGAACATAAAGAACAGTAAGTAAAACCCACCATTCTTTGTGACTAACTTACAAACCTATTGCAACTTTTCCCCAAAGATGTGCAGTTTAAACTTCGTAAAATCCTTAAACATAATACTGATGCATTTTCATACACTTCACATGTTTCTATTCAATTGTATAGTAAAAACCCACCATACTTCGTGAGTAACTTACAAACCTATTGCAACTTTTCCCTATAGATTTCCATTAAATATGTAGTTTAAACTTCCTAAAATCCTTAAACATAATACTAATGCATTTTCAGACACTTCACATGTTTCTATTCAATTGTATAATATTACTTTATTACAGAAGTACATAGTGACCATTTACTCTTGTTTACACACAACCCTATAAATACATAACTAGGGAGATGAGCAAATAGTGAGGAAACTTCAGCTGCAGCCAAAAATACTAAGCTCTGCTCCGAAAATTAATGATTCACAAGCCATAAAAGCTCTCACCATTCCCCCAACCCAAGAGAATTATTAGAACTCCAAACTGGATAAATTCTCAATGAGGAATAGCCACACAAGCCAAAACCTTCTCACACATTCAAAAAAATGCAACTAAAGAAAAAATTCAAAATACAACCATCACATGATCTCTATTATTATAGAAGACAAGAAATCATACAAGCAACACATCCACCCTTTGAAAATATTCACAAGAAAACACAACCTAAACCCATTATCTAGTAAACTAGAAGCACAATTTATTTGAAGCACTCAATTTATTTAACACACATAAGGAGATAAATTTTTGCTCAACACAATTAAAATACACTACTTCAAAAAGTGATGAAAAATGACTAAGGTTGTAAAGGTTCTTTCATTTCCCTTTAGCTCTTATATACATACTTGCATGCTTATTGCAATTTTTCAATGCACCTAGATATTAAAAATTGAAACAAGATATTTTTAATTCGCAATATCAATTGATAATAATTAAACTTACGTACCTTGAACATACTCTGGTGTGTGCCACATGGATGGTTGTAGTCCTCTTACTTGGAAGTTGGAAAGCACCATCTTATGACTCATCGTTAGGGCTTTTATGATTTAAATTCTTAAAATAATTAAAATTAATCATTTAAATTCAATATACCTAGAAAGCTAGCAATCGTGCATTTAAATGTCATTCAAGCATTCAAATTACAGGCCTCCTTGACATTTACATGTATATTTCCAAGGCTAATCCAATTGATATTACTCTTGGATGAGGTCAAATTCATTTAGATCAATATGATAACAATAATTGGCATTATAATTCCCTGGGTTACTAATACTGTAACTACATATACCTCTTCAATTTATTTCTCTTCCATACATAATTGAATAATACAACTAGTAAGTGAATTGCTTATGAAATTCTAATTCTAGTGGTATCATCATCATGTGTACATAGAAAGTTATATTTGAAGTGACAATTTGATAATCTCAAGGAATACTTGCCATGGAAATATTAAAAGAATTTGTGATGACCCGACTTATGAAAGAATTCAAGCAGTAAAGGAAAATATTATTAGGAAGCAATGAATATATTGATAGCAACAATTAAATTATTACAAAGACAACACATTGTTTTATAATGAACATGTTGGCCAACCTACAAGGTAATAGAAATTAAATTAAAATAAAATATGTCTATTTGTTGAAGAGGTTGACTCCCCCAAGACATCACCACACTTTTAGGAAGGTTTTAAGTAAAATATAATTAAATGTTTATATATTAGGTTGACCTCTTTTAAAGAGTGCCTCTTTTAGAATATGTGTTTCCTTTGTGAAAGATCATGTCTCTCAAGTGAAGAGACATATAAGTGATATTAATAGAATAAGATAAAGTAGGAGGTAATGGAGGGAGGTTGAAAAGGAAGATACAGGAATAGAAAATGAGGACATAAATACAATAAATATTTTAGAGTATAGCAACAGATATATTAATATATTATAATCATCGAAGCAATCAAAAATAGAAATTTGCATTCATAAAAGTAGCAGATATCAACACAATAAGTGATTGGTATGCATTTAATTATATTTTCATTTAATATATATAATGTTTGATAAGCATATAGATATATGTATAGTTACTTTCATAATGACTAATATGTAGTAAGGAAGATATGTTATGTCTAAATTGCTAAGTAAGGGAAATAGTGGATTTATTTATATTATTATAATTTACATCCTTTTCTTTAAGCAATCATTTGTAAGGTTGGCAAGGAGACATCTTAGGGACGGGTGGTGTAGGAATTTGTCTTGGTTGGATTTCCTAAAGGAATTGTCTTGGTTGGATGTTCCTTTTCACATAATGTAATTACACCACCCTAAGTTGGATGGATGTTCCTACCACTTGAGGTCAAGGGAGGTATGAGCATTACTTTGGTCTTACTTGTGTTGAATAATTTTTCTAGCATCCTATCACATGTTCTCTCAAATCCCTACCATGATTGGTTATTCAAAAGAGTCTATAGATTAGATTCAAGTTTAAGTTGTTTATTATTTCATAAATGTTAATAGTTCATTTATTCTTAAGATCAATATCTATTATATAATTTTATATGAAGTATTATTTGTTAAACAATATTATGTTTTGTAATGGTCACTTAAGGCTAATTGTAGCATACACCAAGCAAGGGACATTACAAAATTAAAATAGAGTAAAACCTTTCATCCTTTGAGTGAGAGTAGCCTCTTAATACTAATTCAACAATAATCAATAACAAGTATAAAAATGACTTTTCATTCCATCCTCAATTGCAAGAGCAAGTAATCATATATGAAGTAAAACTATATTTAATTAATATCTCTCCATGGCACCTACAAGAGTCACTAATGGTACTATTTTATGTAATATGTACCCAACATTCTATGCATCCCAATTCATAAAGTGAGTAAAGCTTATTAATAAAACATAGAAATATCTAATATCACTATGTATGGTAAGGCCACTAGCTATAATCTTCTAGTACTAAAATATCATGTTACACACTATGATATTGCCCTCACCCAACACCTTAATGAAGTAAAAAAACAACATACAATATATAACACTTGATATTCTTCACACAAATCACATTATGAAGTTCATGGCAAGGTAGGCTTACCTTTTTCATTAGTTTGACTTGGATTGAACTAATAATAATAGGAATCACCAAGGAATAAAAAGATTTGTAATCATTACTTAAGATGTTGGCCTTACATTTAAAAATAAGGAAAATGATTTATCCAACAGCACAACCTAATTAAACCTCAAAACATGTCAAACATAATAACCATCACCAATAATTACGCATCAGAATATTTAAAACACATGGAGACATTAGTCCCTCTATATGAACTTAGGCCAAGCATCACTAGTTAGATCACAATACAGTTTCTAGAGGATCTTTGAAGTTCCATTGGCCATGGAAATCACCTAAATACTTGATTGCACACCTTAATATGTCCAATAATAATGATAATCAAATAAACATTAATTAAAATGAAATCACATTCAAACATTTATCAATAAACTGATTTCACCATGTAACTCAATGTAACATGATAACATTTTTATTTCATTAAACACAATACTCATAAATCTCAGATATACCATAAATTTAAAAAATCAATAATTATGCATTTGATAATTAATAATCGAAGCACAACTTAATTCAGCCTAGGAATCAAAAAAATCAATTAAATAACTCATATCAATTCACATATTAAATATGATGTCAAAATAATTATCATTCATGGAAACATCATCATAAACATAATGTAAATCATCATCAAACCATAGGCTAATGATGATATTTAATATCCAATATAATAATAATGAGCAATAACATAAGTTGTCTAAAACTATAATAGACCAAATAGTGTCAATGTCATAATCAACACAAGTGGACCTCACATCAATATAGATACATTAATAATATGTATCCTTGCAAAAACTAATAACCAATTGAGACAACTAGGATTATCTCCCCCAGGCCCTCCAAAGAACATGTAGTTACCCCATTCTGGATCAGTATTGTTAAGAGAAAGAGTTAAACTATAGCAAAGTGGTTTCATTACAGTAAAGGATACTTGAGCGTACACAATAGTATCATCAGAGTTGTTCATTTGGATATCCCTAATATAGGCTGCATGTGAGAAGCCCTCTTCAGGGAAATAACCACTACCCATGTGTGTTTGTGAGTGTGGGGTTTCTTTATCATTGTTATAATACGCAACTTCCCCTCCATAGGCCACTCGACTAGCTGATTCAGCCAATGAACCAAATAAGGATCCAGGCCAATAACCCACAATTTCATTTTCTATATACAAGGACCATATTGGCTCATCTTGTAAAGTTTCCTGCATATCAAAAAAATTATTATTAGTTTATTGAGAAAAAATAAGGAAATAATAAGTTCCACCATGCCACTTAAGTGCCTTAACATTCAATATCTAAACTAAACTATTGCTCTCGTAACATTCAAAATCATATTTATAGTTGAAAAGTCTTCTTCTTCACTACTTACATCTGTACACTCTCCTGTATTATTTTTTACATACATTTTAAGGAAATTCTAAATAAAAGCATAAAACCTATAGCTAGGAGAAGTGGGTGAGTGCACTCCCTATTGCCAATCAATAAAGAAATATAAGTTTTACTCTATTGAAGTTGTCACTTACTCTTTTTATGGTTATCAATTTTTCAATCTGATCTTTGCCATACTCAGATACTGGTTCTATAGGTTTGCCCGGATAGTACTGCGCACCTTCACACAACACAAATCCTGGACAGTGTAGATTATAGCAACCTGTTTCGTTGTAATCATCAGCTTGCATCAAAATGGTAGCATATGTTTATCAGTAGACTATATATCCTGAATATGCATACAAAGACAAATGTCATGATAGTCAAATTGCATAGTTACCGTCCAATATACAAATAGCCTAGGTCGGGAATCATTATAAAAACTTGGAAAGACCTGAAGTCATAGGATCATAGATTGCAATATCAGATTATTGTGTTGCGAAAATTTCACCCTTCAACAAATTAGATTATATGTATTTATATGATACTTACTTGCCAGCCAACTTCGATTGATTGTGTTTTTCCTGCATAGCTCATAAGCCAAATTTGACCAAGGCTAAAAGAATAATCAGGTGTCACGTACGGTTGCCATATATTGAACATTCCTTGTGCTCTATACACTCCATCAGATGAAAAGCGTACGACAGCATACTTCAAAATAACAAGAAACATCATCATGCTTTGAAAGTAAGTTGCTTTAGAAAGCCATTTAAATTAATTAGACCATTGACAAGTAGAGGCATTTTTTTTAGGTATATTAAATTATGATATTGCTATTCAGATTCAATTGTGTTGTTGACTTCATTATAGTAGTTCACATGAATCTATTTCAGTTAGGTGAATCTAAAAGGGGTAAAGTATTAGAACCTCCAGGAAGGTGGCCCATCCAATGCTATTTCTACTCAACCATGCTTAACCTAGATGCAATGAGTGCTGAGTGGACCATTCATTCTCATGAAAGATAGCTATGTGTCAACTAGTACTTTTGAAATATGGATTAATGAGTTTGACTCAAAAACTACATAGTCTAATCGTGATTAGAAGATCATAATTGTAGAAAAAATCTCGAAAGTGAACCATTCATTCTTATGAGAGATGATTTGTGAGAGCTATTACTCATGCAATATTAGTCAATGAACTTGACTCAAAAACTATACAATTGAATCCTTATAACAGTATAATAAATAAACACATTAAAAAATAAATCTGAAGAAATTTATCTGAGATCTTGTTTGACTTGAAACTTGGCATTAACAACTTTTTACCCTTTTAGCTGAGTTATCCGAAAGTTGTGAAGATAATGTTTCTATCCAGGAGAAAATTCTAATATAATTTATTTTTCTTGAAGAAAGAGCTTCACATATAAATTAACATTAGAATTGACCGCATTTAAAAACACTGAACTCTCTGCTATAATCAAAACAAAAAAATATATTTAAATTTCTCATTCGATGTACCTCGTGAGGCCCAGCTGAGGATTCCATCCTTTTTCTGCTCAAAAACAATTTTACAGATCCTGCTGCTTTTACGTGTTCGTACTTTGTCTCCATGACGGAGACTGTTCCTTCTGGACACCTTTTTCTAAGCCCACTGCCAGAGATATTTGAGGGGGATTCCCTCCACCCTATATTCGAATTCTTCTACCATTGCACAGTATAAATTAGTAATATAGCGACAATTCGATGATAATATATAGAGCCAATAAAAATTCTGGTATATTCCACTACCCATAAAAAGTTGGTTTCTGAAAAGAAAATTTTCAATGTAGATTATAAAAATAACTATCTTACACAGTTAAAAAGCATGCAAGAAATTGGTAAAAGCCATGAACCGTCTAGATAAACAATATCATAAAAGTGGAAAATGGAAACACAAATATTAGAAAGCAAGAATTTGTAATTTATACAGCTTAAACGTAGTAGAATATATAAGTTATTGTTTCTATATAGCTGCTAATCATACTGAGATCAATTACATATACATTTTCAATCCTCTATATTAATATTTTATCTGAATCTGAATAGACTTTAATAGATCGACCAATTTACCTTGAAAGACGTTAAAAATTGGTATCCTCCAATCCTCATCATAGTCTGAAAGAATATAAGATCTTACCTGATCATACCCATATAGTTGTATTGCAGGCTGGAGGGAAATTTGATCAGTAAATTTCACACAGAGTATGCTGTCTCCATTGTCATGCTGCATATGAGAATAAATAATTTTATAGCCAAGTTTAAAT
This sequence comes from Sequoia sempervirens, assembly GCA_007258455.2. Classification (NCBI taxonomy): domain Eukaryota; kingdom Viridiplantae; phylum Streptophyta; class Pinopsida; order Cupressales; family Cupressaceae; genus Sequoia; species Sequoia sempervirens. Next base: position 21,247,577 of record VDFB02373365.1, on the reverse strand, counting down.
GGAAAAAAATAATAGAAATGAAAAAACGATTGACTAACTTTGTATTTGTGAACAGCCGGTGGATTAATGTATTTGATATATTCACGAATGCTCATATCGCTCAGTTCATCTGAGGATACTAAAATCATAAATGGCACACAAAGCACATAAGTAAAAACCAGATGGAACATACGAAAAGCCATTGGTGAAACCAAATACTTAATCTGTAAACTATTATCAATACTTAACAAATTAGACCTATATTTATAGGCATGAGGTAAATTTACCGTCAATAATTTACTGTCAGAAAATTCATGATTATGACAAATTCATCTCGAGAAAAATTCACCACCAATAATTCAGACCACAAAAACTTTAAAAAAACATGTCAATAACAATTTTCAACACTACACCCGTAATCAAAAGGGGCATGGAAATGGTATCACGTTCTCCTCCGCAATTGGCGTGACCTAATTGGTCTGTCGATTAGGTTTTCCTTTTCGTTTCTTCCTAAAGTAGCTGTCAATTCGAACTTTATTTTAGGGTTGATACGTTTTTTCCCCCCCAAAGGGCTGCGCACGATTTTTATCCCCGGGTTTCCCACGTTTTTTAGCCCCTGGGGTTTCCCACGTTTTTTAGCCGGGTTTCCCACGATTATACCAACCATGTCCAGATGACTTTGCTGACGGGACAAGAGTTTTGAAGGAAGGTGACTCTCTTGAAAGCCATGGAATTAGAATTTATATTATTTTTTTAAAATTAATTATTAATGTCCATTTCAGACGGGACAAGAGTTTTGGATCATCATCTACCTAACACCATTCATGTCCATCTTCTTGTTATTTCATTGATTTGTTGCTTGAGTTTTTACACATTAGCGAACTCCTTCAATAATAGTCTCAATGCTTGATTCATATTACATTGTACACTTAATTTCTTTTATTTCAATTGAACACTAAGGTAGAGCGTTCAAATGCATCTTAATTTTATTATGTTATGTTGGAGTTAAAAATATAATTGCTATCCTTTCGTTATTATAATTGTTTTTTTTTTTCTTTGAGTTATATTAATCCATCAAATAATTTTAATCCAATCTAGCATTGTTAGTTTCATTTTGATCGGATATAGTCTTAGGAAAAAACATTTGTGATAATCTTATGAACTTGCATAAATATAGTAGGCACATAGATCTCAAGGTCATTCATAGGCCAACACCTAAAATTTGAAGGTTGAATCATAATGGTCTTACCCATGTATCCCTCTTGAGAATTAGAGGATTCATAATTTGTACACTAATAATAGAGATCACATAGATCTCAAGGTCATCCATAGACCAATACCTAAAATTTGAAGGTTGAATCGTAATGGTCTTACCCATGTATCCCTCTTGAGAATTAGAGGATTCATAATTTGTACACTAATAATAGAGATATTTCATCCTCTCCTTTGATATGAGATTTTCAATATTACCATGTAATCCCAACCACTGATTTATATTAGGATTTTTTATTAAATTCATTCACAATTGTATGATAGAAAGTGTATTCCCTTGAAATTTTAGATCAATCCAATAGTTAATTATAATCTATTTGCACAAAACCACATAGTGACAATCTTAGGAAATCATCACACATTCAAATAGTGATTGTTGCAAACATACATCATCTATGCACAACATGGCCACTCCCACTTGTGTGACATATACATAAGGTGATTAACTCTTATATATTTCACAATTACACATTGTGATCATTTTAGGTGTGCATTAGTTGTACATACAAAGAATCTAGCTTACACACACATCATACGTAAACATGGTGACTAGTTTAGGTATACAATACATGTACACATGGTGACTAGCTTAGGTGTAAATTACATATACATAGTGTGACTAGTTCATACCCGTATAAAAGGTAGACATAGTGACTAGATCAAACATACATCATGTCAACCCCATATTTGCACATAGACACAAAAATTGAAACAAATATTTTCTATTTTAAAATGATATCTTAACAAAAAATAATCAGAGTACACATGATGGTAAAATAATGTCCACTTATAGATGTTTCACATGCAAAATTTAAAAGAGAATTCTACCTAATGTGAAGGATGGGAAAGAACAAGTAGGTGATGTAGAGATCATCCTACATAGCTTCCCTTGACAAGGGTAACATAGTTTGGGCATGATATCTCCACATAAGGTACCTGAAGGGAGGACACCGATAAGTTACACTCCTCTAGGTTCATAGGTGAGTAGAATGGTCATGCCTCAAAGGCATTATGTAAATACCTACAACCAAATGAATTCCCTAACAAAGCTAATAAAAAATCAGAACTTGGAAAAATTTAACTAATTATTCAAATGATAATTTAAGGTGTTTCAAGCATCTAAGCTGAGATACCAAATTTACAAAGCATTTTCAAGTAAGTACAATTTCAACATCCTAGATTAACACCAAATCTAGATACAAGAACTATATTTCCATTTTGAGAGATCAAAATTTTAATTTAATTTAAACTATTAAATTGATTCTCATTAAATTCATGTTAAGATGTTTAATTTTCACAATTATTTAAATTGACCCTCAACTTAACTAAATTTTATAATCAATCTCAAATACATGTTAAGACCTTTAGATTACCCTTTTAAATAATTTTTTATTTGATAAATTCCAGCAAAAGAAATGAATTTTGAGTCTAATTAAATTTATGACCATCATTTCTCATCATTAGATTAAATAGATATTAACCATAATTTGTTAAATTACCAAGGTTGTAAAACATTTATTCCTAATTCTGATTAGGGCTTAAATTTTTTTAAGTTGACTCTAAAACCCTAATGCTCAACTTTCAAAAGAATACATTTTGTAGTCACTCAAAATAATATTTAATTAAATAGATACTTGTTATTTATTTAATTTAACCTATGTCCCTTATCCTAATGATTAATTAAATAAATATAGATTATTTATTTAATTAGTCTCCCCATCATCCTTTATCCATCACCTTTAATTAAATAAATACACATTTATTTAATTAAAGCTAACATTTTCCTACATTCCTCTAAAATCCCCTAATCCCACTTAAGTTAATTAATGCTTGATTAATTAAAATTATCCCCTTCCTAACCTCCATTACCATTTTCCTATTATTTAATTCCATCCTAGCCTATTCTCCAACATTTAAATCCACCCAAATTAAATAAACCCTTGGTTTATTTACCCAACCTACCCCATTAAATTAATCTTTGATTAATTAATTTAACCCCCATTACTAATATCTATTATCATTAGCCTCTAATTTTAAATTCCTAAACATCTATCCAAACTTGTCACAAAGTGACAAGTGTCGTAGACTAAACATCTCCCCAAACTTGTCACAAAGTGACAAGTGTCATAGACTATCTTCTAGTCTCTTCTCGCACATGTGTGAGATCTCACAAGCCACCCTATCTCTTACACAAGCCAACCTATCTTTTACACAAATTTAATGCCTCTCTTCCCAAAGTGTGCTCACACATGTGTGAGCACACCTCACCTCTTAGCTTCTTTCTATTTTGTGACACTTGTCACAATCCTAATACTACACTCCATCTTGATCCAAATCTCACAGTTTCAATCAATCTTAGCCCTTCATTAACCATTCAATTTTGACCCTTGATTTATCCCCTCTCATTTCTATAAATAAGAGGTTTCCCATTCCATTTTCAACACACATTCATCTCATCCTTATGTTTTCCAAATCTTCATCAAATCTATCTTCATCATGCTAAGATATTGAGCAACCACATCCATCTCAATCATTGGAGCAAATCTACAAGAAATGGGTGCTTCTTGTGAGCTCAATCCATGAAGAGGAGAATAATATGAAGGTATTAAACATATTTTTGTTTATTTCTTATGCATTTCATCTATTTAACTTCTTATTCATCTTTAATTTCCATCTTCATTTTGGCATGCCCGGTGGGTTACCCCACCCTTTTCTAACGTTTCTCAAACTTTTTGTGAGTTTTGAAGTTGCAGATCATGTTTTCAAAAGAAAAAAAATTGCAAAGTGTGCCTCTTTTGCATAGATAGGTGCCTCTGCTTGAGAAAAAGTGCAACTTTTTCATAAAGTTGCACCTCTATTTCTGCTTCATAAAATTGTGCCTCTATAAAATAGTGTTGTGCTTTTGTTTTTTGGCACTTTTTTATCATTCTCACCTAGATTTAGGGTTTGTTTGGCTTCTAACATCTATTTTTTCAAGTACTCATCATCCTAACACCCTATTTTTTTGGATCATCTATCATTTGCATGCATAAATTAGGTCTTTTTTATGGTTTTGTAAGATTAATGTTTCTCACAAGCTCTCTAGGTCATTTAAATTTTTCTTATTTTGAGAGCTTTTTGACCATATAATCTAAGACATTTTGGTAGTATATCCATGTTTTTGACTCCTATGCATCTTCACCTACATTTTTCCTTAGCTAACTTGGCCAAAAAAAAAAATTTGACCCCGAGAGGCTACTTTCTACTCTATCTGCAAAGTTGTGCTTTTGTTCACAGAGTGGCACCTCTGCTTTTGTGGAAGCATAAAGTTGCACCTTTGCTTTTAGGGCCATCTTTTAGGGTTTTCTAGGTGTTTTTTTTGCATTAAAATTTCATTTCTAGGTCACTAGTTGTCTTATCAACCTATTTCTTGAACTCAGTCATTCAAAACATCAATTCTTAACCTTTGAAAAGTTGTTTTTGGTCTAATCTATAAAACTACACCTCTATTTTAGCAAAGGCATAGCTTTGTCTACAAAACTGCGCCTGGGTTTCAGAATGCATCTTTAAGTCTGCTTCTAGTTGTTCTTTGCATCTAATCTTTGTTTTTGGATACTAATGCATGTTGTGGGTCTCTAATGCTCATCTAAGGCATAAATCATCACATATCTATGCTTATCTTCATGCTAACAATATTTTTCTTTGATCATCTTATCATCTAACCACTTGTTTTGCAGCTTGAAATCAATTTTCAAAGGCAAAATCATCAAACTACTAAAAAAAAATTGTAGATTCATTTGTCCAAATCTTTTTGTTTTTCGACTAATCTAGGCACTAAATTAGAGTAGTAGGCTAATTAACTTTTTTTTTTTTGTTTGGAAGGGTGCAATAGATTTATGTTCTTCCCTCACACTTAGCATGATCTTGGGGATCAAAAAAATTTGCATCTCTTAGTTTTTTTTAGATCAATGTTCTAAGTAAACATAAGGTTGCTAGTTTTGTGGGTATGCTCTCCCCTCATGCTTCGTGCGATCTTGGGGATTAAAAACACCTAGTATACCTTTCCCTTTAGGATACCTGACTAGGGATTTCATCACCCTAGGGGATGATCTCAACCACATGTACTAGTAGGGTATATAAATGAGGGAGAATTAAAGTTGTACCCCAATCTAGTTGTGACATAATTGGTGAACCTCATATTACTTAAGGTGATTCCAAGTTAGGAGTGAAGGGTTGGTCTGATCTCTTAGTACCTTGCTAAAGCTCTTAGCCCACGCTTGTGACAAACTAGTTTTCACAGTTTGAGCCTCACATACCTTGCGTATTCTAGTAACAAAAAAAGTATCCCTCTACTTTTCCTTGCTTGTTTGCACTGTCATTAAATTGAGCATAATGTTGCCTTGATTTAGGGTTGTAATGTGTTTGACACATTCACATTAGGTTGTGGGCCTTTGTGAGCTAAATGAACTTAATTGTACCTTATTTAAGGTGTTGTAAAGTGTTGTACCAAACTTTCACACTTTTCTAGGGTTTTCATAAATAACTGGGTAGCTTCTTTATGCCTTATTTGGCCTTATTTTGCATCCACGAGCCTTAATTAATGCATCTTTTCGAGGATAATCCCAACAAAAATCAACATCCAATAATAATTCAGGTGTTTTTAGGTTGTGTGGCCTAGATTTAGTGATTTGAGACTCATACACCACCTTTGCATATGAGTCCCACCTAGGTTTTGGGCCCCAATCTAGATTTTACATCATTCTAAGTATTTTTGAAAATGTTTAGACCTCATAGTTAAGCCTAATGGGACTCATACGCCACTTCTGGCATATGAGTCCCATGTGGCCAAAAATCAAATTTAATTCAAATTCTTGTTGGAATATTATCCTCCTAGATCTAATGTCAGCTTGTATTGTTGTAATTTCAAGAAATTTGGCATAAACAAGTATAAATATAAGGTTATTTCACTCATTTTTATCTAATACTTTCAAGAGAGCATTCCTAATAGCAAGTTAAGAATTCCACAACTTCACAAGAGTGTCAAGAGAGTTTACAAGAGCATTTCTAAAGTAGTCAAGGGAAGAATTCTTCATCAATTGTTGCAGCAATTCAAGATCCATCATCATGTCAAGGTCATCAAGCATCAAGCATGTAGTTGAGCTAGTGTTGTGATGTTGCATTCAAGATCCAAGATTAAGCATTGTTTTATACTTATTTCAAGATCTTGATCTACATCCTTCATGGCCACTTCATGTTAGATTGCATATTTACAAGACATCATCCAAGGTATCATTTTTCATGTTTCATGTTCCATGAACTTCATGTTTCATATCCTTATTTCATTATCTCATCGTTTGGTTTAATTACCTAAAAGGGGTTTGACTAAGGCAAACCCCTATTCTCTAACAATCAACAATTTTTTCTCTCTCTACATGTGTGATTGCAGATCTAGGTTTCTTGGAGCTTGAAGATCCTTTGAAGATTAGGTTGCAAGGTTGAAGAAAGTCATCAAGTCATCACAAGGTTATCATCTTCACTAAAATTCACCTATAGGTTGCAAATCAGGGTTTCAGATCCGGAAATGAAGTGTGGAAGGAAGAGCAGAGATAGGAGAGCATAATCAAGCCTTAACCCTCTGAAAAAGTTGAGTGGGACTGATACACCACTTTTCGCGTATGAGTCCCAGTACAGGGATTTTTCCAAATTTCAAGACATTCGGACTCACCACTATCAAATTCCAATTTTGGCATAGAAACCCTAGTTTAGGACTAAATCGCCCAGACTGGCGTATGACTCCCAGTGGGAATCAAACAATATTTTTTTAGGGTTTTGGAGCTTTTTTTGATCTCATCACTCTTCCAAGTGCACCTCTATTCATTTCCAATTGTCATTATGTATTTCAGTTTCATTTTCTAGGTCATTTAGGTAGGTTTTGCATAGTATTTTGCATGTTACATTCATTTCTTGTCTTTCCAAGCCCTAGCTTGGTGGTGAACCCCTCTTTAGTCTCTAATCAAACCCTAGGACAACCCTATTGCAAGGTCTCTTTCCCCTACTTCATTCTTGGATTGAGATCTCTAGGGTTTCCTTGAATGAGAGTGAAGAAGATTGTGGTTCTATTTCCCAAGCATAAGCAACGACAATTTTCCACCTTTCATTTTGGTGAACCTGCATTTAGAACATCTTAATTCTAATTTAGAGTGCATCATCATCCTAGATTTAGCTTGCATTAACATTGCTTTATATTTTGCATTAGTTAGTTAGCATTCTAGGGTTTCTAAATCTCACATTAGTGAAAGTGCATATAGGTTGCATGTTTGCATCTTGCATCATTGAATTTCATCTAAAATCTGCATTTTAACTTAGCCTAAACATCACTCAACACAAAAAAACATAACATTCACACATATTTTTTTGAAAATGGTGCAAAAACCCTAGACTAGGACTTATACACCCCTCTGGGTAATTTAGTCTCAATATAGGTGGTTTTGGCTAGTTTTTGGGTATTCTATGGTGATTGTTATTCAACATTCAGACCCCCAAAAAACCTTGACTAGGACTCATACGCCCCTCTAGGCGATTTAGTCATAGATCAGGCCTTAAACTTCCTTTTACAACATTAAAAACCGTGTTTCTATGCTTCCTAAGCTTGCTAGTAACCTATAGTATCAATCTAGAAAGTTTCATGAAATTCTATTTTATGCATCTAGGTCAAAAACATCAATTTAGGGTAGTCATTTTTGAAATCATTTCAGTAGCAAAAAGAATCAGATCTAAAAAATCACATTTTTGAAACTTTGCATAATATGGATAAAAGTACTTTTCACTTTTGCATACACAATGTTCACATTCATAAAGCTTTGCATAAGTTTGATAAAAGAGCTTTTCATTTTTGGATACACATTGTTTGCATTCCTAAAGTTTTGCATACATTGGATAAAAGTATAATCACTATCCGTTTGTTACTATATAATTGTTTTTTTTTCTTTTTCTTTGAGTTATATTAATCCATCAAATAATTTTAATCCAATCTAGCATTGTTAGTTTTACTTTTAACAGCTATAGACTTAGGAAAAAAAATATGTGATAATCCTATGAACTTGCATAAATATAGTAGGCACATAGATCTCAAGGTCATCCATAGACCAACACCTAAAATTTGAAGGTTGAATCATAATGGTCTTACCCATGTATCCCTCTTGAGAATTAGATGACTCATAATTTGTACACTAATAATAGAGATATTTCATCCTCTCCTTTGATATGAGATTTTCAATCTTACCGTGTAATCTCAACCACTGATTTATATTAGGATTTTTATTAAATTCATTCACAATTGTATGATAGAAAGTGTATTCCCTTGAACTTTTAGATCAATCCAACAGTTAATAATCTATTTGCACAAAACCACATAGTGAAAATATTAGGAAATTGTCACACATTCAAATAGTGATTGTTGCAAACATACATCATCTATGCACAACATGGCTACTCCCACTTGTGTGACATATACATAAGGTGATTAACTCATATATTTCACAAGTACACATAGTGATCATTTTAGGTGTTAAGTTAGTTGTACATACAAAGAATAGCTTACACACATCATACGTACACATGGTGACTATTTTAGGTACACAATACATGTACACATGGTGACTAGCTTCTAATGTATAAATTACATATACATAGTGTGACTAGTTCATACCCATATAAAAGGTAGACATAGTGACTAGATCAAGCATACATCATATCAACCCAATATTTGCACATAGACACAAAATTTCAAACAAATATTTGCTATTTTAAAATAATATCTTAACAAAAAATTATCAAAGTACAAATGATGGTAAACTAATGTCCACTTGCAGATGTTGCACATGCAACATTTAAAAGAGAATTCTACCTAATGTGAAGTATGGAAAACAAGAAATAGGTGATGTAGAGATCATCCTACATAGCTTCCCTTGACAAGGGTAACATAGTTTGGGCATGATATCTCCACATAAGGTACCTTAAGGGAGGACACCGATAAGTTACACTCCTCTAGGTTCATAGGTGTTAGTAGAATGGTCATGCCTCAAAGGCATTATGTAAATACCTACAACCAAATGAATTCCCTAACAAAGCTAATAAAAAAATTAGAACTTTGAAAAATTTAACTAATAGTAATTATTCAAATGATAATTTAAGGTGTTTCAAGCATCTAAGGTGATATACCAAATTTACAAAGCATTTTGTTTCAAAAAAAGGTGGCCACCCTAAAAATAGCTTTTACTCCACAAGTAAGTACAATTTCAACATCCTAGATTAACACCAAATCTAGATACAAGAACTACATTTCCATTTTGAGAAACCAAAATTTTAATTTAATTTAAACTATTAAATTCGTTCTCATTAAATTCATGTTAAGATGTTTAATTTTCATAATTATTTAAATTGACCCTCAACTTAACTAAATTCTATAATCAATCTCAAATATATGTTAAGACATTCAGATTACCCTTTTAAATAAATTTTTATTTGATAAACTCCAACAAAAGAAATGAATTTTGAGTCAAATTAAATTTATGACCATCATTTCTCATCATTGGATTAAATAGGCATTAACCATAATTTGTTAAATCACCAAGGCTATCAAACATTTAATTAAATAGATACAATAACAAATATATTTTACTTGGATTATTAATGACCCCTCACTAAACAATTAAAATCAAACCAAAGGTTTCACCTTCTTGAAAAGTAAAAGATCTAACCCTTTGAAAATGACTTATTTATTCCTAGTTGTGATTAGGGCTTAATTTTTTTTAGGTTGACTCTAAAATCCTAATGCTCAACTTTCAAAAGAATACATTTTGTAGTCACTCAAAAAAATATTTAATTAAATAAATACTATTTATTTATTTAATTTAACCTATGTCCCTTATCCTAATGATTAATTAAATAAATATTCATTATTTATTTAATTAATCTCCCCATCATCCTTTATCCATCACCTTTAACTAAATAAATCCACATTTATTTAATTCAAACTAATATTTTCCTACATTCCTCTAAAATCCTATAATCCCACTTAAGTTAATTAATTCTTGATTAATTAAAATTATACCCTTCCTAACCTCCATTACCATTTTCCTATTATTTAATTTCATCCTAGCCCATTCTCCAACATTTGTCTCCACCCAAGTTAAATAAACCGTTGGTTTATTTACCCAACCTACCCCATTAATTTAATCTTTGATTAATTAATTTAACCCCCATTACTAATCTCCATTATTATTATCCTCTAATTTTAAATTCCTACACATCTCCCCAAGTTTGTCACAAAGTGGCAAGTGTCATAGACTATCTTCTAGCCTTTTCTCACACATGTGTGAGATCTCACAAGCCACCCTATCTCTTACACAAGCCAACCTATCTCTTACACAAATTTAATGCCTCTCTTCCCAATGTGTGCTCGCACATGTGTGAGCACACCTCACCTCTTAGCCCCTTTCTATCTTGTGACACTTGTCACAATCCTAATACTCCACTCCATCTTGATCCAAACCTCACCTCTTCAATCAATCTTAGCCCTTCATTAACCATTCAATCTTGACCCTTGATTTAGCTCCTCTCATTTCTATAAATGAAAGGCTTCCTATTCTATGTTCAACACATGTTGATCTCATCCTTATGATGTCCAAATCTTCATCAAATCCATCTTCATCATGCCATCATCATGCTAAGATATTGAGCAACCACATCCATCTCAATGATTGGAGCAAATCTACAAGAAATGGGTTCTTCTTGTGAGCTCAATCCATGAAGAGAAGACTATGAAGGTATAAAACATCTTTGTGTTTATTTCTTATGCATTTCATCTATTTAACTTCTTATTCATCTTTACCATCTTTATTTTGGCACGCCTGGTGGGTTACCCCACCCTTTTCTAACATTTCTCAAAGTTTTTGTGAGTTTTGAAGCTGTAGGTCACGTTTTCAAACAAAAAACTATAAATTTGCACCTCTATTGCACAAAAAGGCACCTCTGCTTGAGCAGAAGTGCAACTTTTTCATAAAGTTGCACCTCTATTTCTGCTTCATAAAACTACGTCTCTGTAAAAAATTGTTGCACTTCAATTTTTCGGCACTGTTTTTGTTGAAAATGAAGGTAATATTGTAGCTTAAAACTTGTAAAACTATGAGACTATAGATCTAATTAAGTGTTCTTTGTCACAATTCTTTGTGTATGATTAATCTGTTTAGATCAATTTTACCAATTGTAGAAAGAGATAAAAGATTGTAGAAGAATGAGACAAGGAGATAATTTAAGTGACACAATATATACGTGGAGAAACTATTTTGGGAAAAAACTCCACCAAAATCAATAGTTCTTGTATTATTTAACCTTAGAACAAGATTACAATAATACTGTATCAATTCTTGATTGATATGCTTCCTTTCCTTCAACAATCCTTCTTCACAACCTGCAATAAACTCTCATGGAACTCTCATACACTTGTTGCAATTAATAGACAATAATGAGCATGTAAACTCATAAGAGTTGTACAATACAAGAGCATAAAGCTCCTCACAAAAATCTACACCTAAATTGGGCAAGTAGAGTTCCACAACATAATCTCAAGTCAAACCAAAGTCTTCCTCAATTGTCATGCCCCAAACATTTAGCTAGAAAAACCCAACAATTTTTTTTTTAACAAGTATTAAGCTAGTTAACACTCTAAGGGCTTGAGGTGCAACACTAACATGGGCATGAGTTGTACACCCGGATGAAGTTGCTTCTAAATAAAGGGTAACTGTTATCTACACCATTTTATTAATTATGAAACACCCAAATAAATTTCCATTAATAGATCCACAATTACTCTTTGATAGTATTATTATTATTATTATTATTACTTCGTAAATCAAGTAATACTAATATTGTTAATTAATCCTCATTTACATATTATTGTCACCATTCATCTATAGCATTATCCTCTTTATTAATAATACCCACAGTTACTCCTTAAGGATAATGGCATTATTGTTTCATCAATCCTTTATAAATTAATATAATAATTATATATATTTATGCATAAGTCTTGATATTAATACTATCACCCAAATAATAACCAATAAATTAATGTTATATCAATATGGAAACCATTGGTAGAGGAGAACATATCATTGTTTACTCTCCATTTATTAGTGAATAAAAAAGTTTCTTAAAGGATAGTAATATAGTGACATTGTCCAATCTAATTTTAAGCGTTAGAACTATTACCATTGTATGACTAGCTCTCCCATTATAATAATGTTTCTATTTACTCCATGTTATGGGTAATAATAATATTAGGGTACAAGTTTAATAATCTGATTATTAACTAACCCACTCATGATAGCAATAATTAATCATATTAGTAAGTTTATTTTTATTTTTATTTTAATAGTTATAATTTAGACTTCCTTGAAAATAATAACCTTATTATATTTGTATACTTTGTTATAATTCTCTTGCCATAATAATTCATTTAATGATTGCATTATGTATATAATATATATTTAATGATTGATATTATAAATACACCTATTATAAATATTTATTATATATATATATATATATATATTTCCATGAATGCAACAATTATTCTTGATTAAAACTCTGTAACATAGACTTATGGTCTATTATTAATGTTGATATAAGTGGTGGTTATAGACTCATTTGCATCCACACTTATATTAACATAAGTAGCAATATGGATCTTATGATTATAATTCATGTCCACCGCCAAGGTTATAGCTCTGTCAAACATAACTACACCAATATTGAGCAACCAAATATAATAGATTTAATCTAGGCACCCGTTTCAAAAATTTGCCTTACACGCCATGATGGGAGAAGATAACGTTTAAATGATATGAGGGTGGAACCCTAATAGAACTGCCTATACTCGCCCTAACTTCCCTTCTTTCCTGGCACCGCCCCAAATAGTTTTCCTGCTAGTAGGGTCAAGGACAGGTCCTCTAGGGTGGTCGAGCTGAAAGGTAACAATAAGAAGTCTTTTGTACTGATTCTCGTGGTTAACTGTAATACAAATCGCCAGTAGAGAAGATAGTAATTGCACACAATGTTGATGGATGTTTGAGCAGGACATTCTAATGTAGGAGTTACTTTTGAATTGACAGGTTAAGGCTGCCCCAATTGTGCTTTCTAGTGGAAGAGGTAGATGTGTTTGGATGACTATGAATTTAATGAATTAGTATAAATTATTTTCTAGGCTCCTTTGCTTTAGAATGTTGGAAACCTCGTAGCACGCCATAGACAAGAATGCAAAAGAAAGAATGAAAAAAAAAAAAGGCAAAAGAAAGGAAAGTAAGAAATCATATTGCGAGTTAAATATTGTTCCAACAGGCTGTGGATAAATGTTATTTTATATTACAATAATCATGATAAATCCCTAGAATATCTAGATGTTGATACGCCTTACCAACATCGACGATATCCTTATATACTAACAACACCTCATTAATATCAGGATTTGACATTTAGCTTCCATGGTCGATTCATCGATGCGAATTTAGGGCAGAGAGAAAGGGTGTAACTGTAATATTCCAAATACTTGTGTAGTTCAATATATAATTTACATGATTTAGAATGGATTATTACTACTGCACAACAAGGGTAATGCCACCAAAAATTGGTCTGATTTCAGATTGCTAGTGGCTGACCCAACGATAATGTTTGTCTTCTCGTGGTGGATAGCATAACAATTTGGTCAACTGGACATGTTGAGTGCCTTCAAAGCATACACACACAGAAGGGTTATCCTCTTCGTCCACAATAAATGCACAAGCATGGGCGTATGACAATAGCAACTCAGAAAGTATTTTACTTGAGCTTCCAAATTGGGACTAACTTGATAAGCACGATTCTTCTGCAAGGGATTTTATAGAAGAGAGATAATCCCCAACTTCAACCAATGAAATTTAATGCATTTCTCTAATTGTGACATGGAAACTCTAGTTGTCCTAACACAAAAGACAATAATGTCTTTGACTTTCCATCAAGAATACCGTCCTATCGACCTGTCGCGCTCTAGATTGATTAATATAGCAGCATGATATACCAGGTCCACTTGCATCGATCCATCCAGTGAATAACCCTATATCCAAAGTAAATGTTTTTTTTTCATCACTTAAATTGACTTGAAGGCGATTGTCTAACGTATTAAAGGTGTTCTTGCTCTTCAACGTTGTTTTATGTTATATTACTTTTGTTCTCAATTCAAGATGACCATGATCCGTCTTTAATTTCATTTCCTACTGGGATATATATATATATATATTTACTAATAGGGTTAAATTTTGTTGATTCTCAAAAATAAAAGAGGCAAGGCTTCATAGAGGAGTATCATTTTTATATGTGTCGTCCTTAATGGGTGGTGCAAGTTCAAAACATCTTTTGATTTAATCACAGCAACTATGCCTTTTCTCTTATAGTTTTAAAATTTTATTTCATTTTATTTACAAACCAGGTAGCCCAAAATCCTATAGGTATGGCTATAGGGGGGTGGGGGAAAGAGGAACAGGATGGAGCTAGGGCATGTGCTTCCTATGCTTACAGTCGTGCCCCAAACTGAGAGGGTAGCATCCTGTCTGGAGGTCGCTTCTTGCAAGGGACGCGACCTTCACACAGGGTCGTGTGCCTCTTTGTTTCACTTCCATTGCTGATAGCTTTAAAGAAATTTATTTTATTTATTGGTAGTATATTTTTCTCTTTAAGCAGAAGCTTTTGCATATAAATTTTTCCCGAAAATTGATTTATTTAAATCTCGTCTGTTCTTCTTACTTTGGATTAGGCAACTTGTGTATTTAAGCCAAACAGTCCTATTATATACGTCCTTAATGATAGTGTGATAGGGATATAAGTGGAATGTGTGCATTAGCTAAATACTCTAGATACCATTATGGTGTACCATTAAGATGGATAGATCTAGGCTCATGTAGTCTCTTTTGTTTTTTTAAATTTTGTATTTTTGGTGTTTAGAAATAGTGTCAAAAGTAGTAGGTTAAACACATTCGTTTACCTAATTACCTGTTCTTTTTATAAAAAAACATCTTCTCTTATTATGGAGGTGAAATCAAACAAGGATATACAAAGTTCAACAATTTTTATATTGATTTGAGAGTATGAGATTGGCTACTTGTAATAAATTTATACCTCTTTCATATACGGATTACAAATATGACATCTTTACCAATATGCTAGAATTACGCCAAGGCATAAAATAGTTCTAGTATTAGCCACTGTCGTCTAGGAATTTAGATTTCTTTGTTGGATTGTTGCATCATTTAACTATAGTTAACATTTATTTTGAGATAATGGATGTATTTTTATTTGAACAAAATAAAAAAAATACAAATAGTTTTCTTTAATGCTTTTCTTGCCTTCATAAGGCTCTTATAAATATGTTACATTAGTTATCATAATTTCCCCTTCAATTTTAGCCGACCAACAACCTTCCTTAACAAAATGACTCTTCAACTTCTTACACTTTTGCATTTTTTGCAGTTTTGCATTTTTGCAACAAATGACATTTTTTTGCAATTTAATTTCATAGACTTCCTAGAAACCTAGTAATGATTCAAATACATTTGAAATGGTCCAAACATGACCTTTTTACAAGCTTAAGATGATGAAGATTCAAATTATACAAGATAACCCCATGGAGACATAAAATCTGCATGGTGTTCTACACCAACTTACCTTTCCATCATCAGAAATTGATATAGAACTTGTCTTTGCACCTACAAACAATCCTTGTCCAAATTTATCTTTGACTGTCTATTAGGACTTAAAAATATTGCTCAGTATTCACTAACCTTCATCTCATCCACATCCCACCTGCTCCTAAATTTCCTACATTTGATTTTTTTATTAACACAAATTGCAGAGATTTGTGTGACAAGATCCATTTCATGACCCATATTACCATATGATCACATCCATCAATAATCCCAAAACTCCATGGTCACCACTCTCATTCCTAATAAATTTAACACTATCAACCTAACTTACTACATCGAAGGAACTCCCCTCATCACTTCACCAATAGATTGATGAAAGAAACTCACAACACAAATATCAGTGTAACAACACTTTGTTGAATAGACTTCTAAAGGACTCTCCCCGATGTACCAATGGGGTCAACAAAGGTGAACACATTAGAGTAACATAAGTGTATCAATGGAACAAATGCTATAGTTTCCCCGATGGCCCAATTAAAACATATTGGCAGCACTAGAACATATTGACGGAAGATAACACAACATCCCACCGATGGAGTGATACACTATACAATAGGGAGATTCAACATGTGGTAAAAGCATATTGAGGGAACAAAAGGTTATTAGGCCAACATAAAACCTCATTCCCTTGATGCAACGATAAATGGCTAAAGGCATCAAAGGAAGTGACACCTATCGGTGGACCATGAGCTGTCAAATATATGCTAAGGATATCAGAGGAACTAAGGCACATCGGGGAGGCATTATCTAGCGTCTCATCAATACCTTGAAGGGAATGAGTTCATCAATGAAAAGGGTGTTTATCGGTGGAAGTAGAATCATGATCCTACTGATGCAATGATTATTATTGTTTTTGACTAATGTGAAATCTTAGAGATATCATTGAGATATTCAAATTAAATGCTCTCCTATGATAACAAGATTGAGAGCAAGTGGAGCATTTATGAACTAGAGATGAGTGAATTATATTTTAATTCGATCATATTTGGTCATTAAGACTTGAAATAATTTGTTGGAAGCAAGAGCAGAGGAGAGAAGGTTGGGAATACACCATTGTTGCACAGCTCAGAGCCAGAGAAAGTGAATTCATGTAAGTGTACTAAACCCGACTAAGAAGTTGCTTTTATACAAGCTTGTAAAAAACTTTAACAATGGAAGAAAGCTTAGAAACACATAAAACTAAGAAACAAAAAATAGAGAAAAGACTTCTAAACCAGGACTTGATTAACCAATTCCTTGGGTCGGGACCGAGACGCAAAAAGAGTGCACATTCGAATCCTTCCATGGAAAAGTTATGGGACAAGCACAAAGGTTTAGGAGATGTGTGGACACCATGGCAGGGATATGAGTTGTTCATGTACCATTATAGGAAATAGTACAAGTTTTAACCTGTCTGCAACCTATGGAGATTAAACTTAGGGAGATTAGTGGTACCCAATGTGTTTTTCAATATAAAACTAGTTAAAGCTTTAGCCACTAGATATGACCCTAGAAGAAGAACTATTCAATTATATGATGGGTCTGATCTTCTCATTATTTCTAAGGATCTCATATCTACATTTTTTCAATTGGAGTGCTCTCTGGATTTGTCATTTACAATCAAGAGCCTTTTAACTTAATACTATCACATGGACACAAGCTATAAAAGATGGAAGCTACCACTACACATGCTCGGGGATGAAGGGAGCCAACTCAAAAGGTTTTATAGCATTGAAAACCCTCCCTTTCATGAGGATTTATTTGAAGAATATTTTTGATGTACATATCACTTAGTTGGACAAGTGTTCGGAGTAGAGGTTCCTCCCCTCATGTCAATTTCCCCAATGGTCTTGGCTACAAACATACAAAGTAAAGACACCAAATAATTTGACTATGTTGGTTATTTATCCAATGCTCTGAACCAAGGGATGGAAAGGATCAAATGTTGTATAGTGATAGTATTAATTTTAAACATTATTCCTTGTTCAAACATTTGCTTCTACATGAAGGACACGTCAGAAGGTTCTGGGGAGAAGAGTTAAGGATAAGGGATTTTGGTCAAAATGGGAATTATAAACCTGTACAATTGTGGACCTCGATATGGGATAGTAGATATGGTAGATCACATTATCTATAATTTGAAGAATATTTTGTGAAATCATTGTTGAAATTGTTGAGACATCCATGTAATTATAACCTGTCCCCTAAAATATAGAAATTCTTGAGACCAAAGGAAAAGGACCCCAAGAAAAAGGTAAATCATAACTAGGGGGATTGGTATGCATTTCTTGTTTGTGCCGTGATTAGATTTTATGGGTTTGAAGGAGCCCCACATTTATTGCCACAGATAATTCTAGACAGAATAGCCTATTTATAAATTTTCAAGCAGTTGGCTAAATCTGATGTAAAACACCTTAAGAGATACAATAAGCAATCTCTCATGCCCAAAAATTTATGTTTTGGAGATTTTGCAATAGTCACCAATGAGGGCTATGAAGAGATTGATAGCAAGTTGGCACAATACAATCTATTGTTGGGCAATGAAAGAAAGAATTTTGATATAGAGAACTTTATTCATAAAGAAAAGTTTTCACAAGGGATATCAAGATATGAACATCACTTTTCTGACGTTAATGATGTAATAAGGAATTATGATGAAGCTTTGAAAAAAGATAGGATGACTGCATATAACAAAGTTATGTTGGCTAAGACATGGAAGAGAGGGAATATCCCATCCTACTCAGGAGTGTTTGATGAAGTGCAAATCCTTTGGAAAGAATTGAGTAGCTCATCACTCATGTGGATGAAATAATAAAAGATGTGCCCCCAGTTGTCTTTGAAGCACCTCATAATACTCATTCAAGAATGCAGGTTGAGGACATAGATCCTTTTGATTACATACCCTCGCAACCCACTCTTGTGGTGAGTTTCTTTGTATATACAACCATGAGCAAAGAGGATGAAGAAGGAAGTGATGAGGAAGATGATGAGATTGAGCAGATAAGCTCCCCTATAGTTACACAATATCATCCACCTGAAGAACATAACATTATCAAATTTGAAGCTTCAAATGAACTCTCTGATGTGAGGATTAAGGCTAGGCAAGAATTTATTTTTGATAATGACTTTGTTAAGACTTCTAAATTTAAATCATTTAATTATGAGCATAAAGGTAGGATGCTAAGACAAAAGATGAAAGATATCACTCCTAAGTAGGAGGAAGCCACCTTAGGAGAATTAAGGAAATAAATAGACAAAGAATTAGAATCTATCACCCCTGAAAGGGGAAGGGAATTACTTCAATAATTTGGGGTACTACTCCTACCAGGGTGGGATATCAATGCTGCAATAGTATTCGATAGTTTCAAGAGAAGAGGAGACAAATCAATGCATTTAATAGAGGAATCATGTGATAAAATGTACTCAGGATCGGGGTACAACCCGGATGAAGCCACCTTGCTAATTTGGTCATTGTATCCTTCGGATAAGAGACCCACTATTATTAAAAACCCAAACTAGGTGTTTGGACATCTTTTGTTCTAGAGAGTATGGGACACTAACCCCATTGAAACGGTTGAACTGAACATAAATGTGGCAAAGTTTACTAAGGCACAAATTGAAAATTTGATAAAAGAAAATTATAAATTTAAGAAGGAGGTGGCTAGTTACAAAGATAAAACATCCTCCTCTTCCACACCAGAATTATATTCCCCATGGTTAGAAAGTGAAAAGAGAATATTGGATGCATTAGCAGATGTGGCTTTTTGGAAAAATTGTCATCAGAAGTCCCAGAAGAAATGCAAGGAGCTGGAAATAGAAATTAAAAAACACTAAGTATTATGTTGTTTCTAAGATAATCAAAGAAAGATTCAGTAGGATGATGGATCGTGCTGATAAATATTGGAATTTGTTTCAACAAACACACTCAGCACTCGTGAAGAATGAAAGATTGCAAGAGAAGATTATTGACAAAAGGAAGGAGCTCCTAAATGAGAAATTCATGAAAGGTCAAACATTACAGGCATACAATAAGTTGGTGGAATCACACAATAAGTAACACAATAGGATCAAAGAGGATCTTGGCTATTTTGATTTTCCCCCTACACTCCATGACAGCCTTGGAAATCCTAGGGAGCAATATGATTGGAAGGACGAGATTGCCATGTTTCTACTTAATGCATTGCAAGAAATAAATGACAAAGAGATGGTGTTACAAAATACACATAAACAACTTGAAAAGATAATGTACATGGAGTTTGATATGAAGGATGCAATTTCCAATGTAGAGACTTATGCTGAGGAGGAATACACTCGCCATCTTTCTGCTATCAACTTTTTCATCAACCAAACCATAGACACATCAAAGATAGAAGGATAGCCATCGAGACATGAAAACCAACCTGCATCATAGGGGAAGTGTACTTTGCAGGTGATGCATTATCATGGAGTAGGAGCCTTGAACAAATCTTAGGTGGTCACAGGCACCCACTATGAGATTAACAGATTGATGCATTCACCCGCTGAAGTGTTATGTTTTTATTTATGTTAATTAGCATTTAGTTATCAAGCATCGTACCTTTTTGTAATGGGTCTGTAGCTTGTTGTCTCTCGTATATAAAGGGAGACCAAGACCCAATTGAACATTATCAATTTATTTTTTACATTTCCATTATAGTAGACATAGTAAGAAGATAGATTGCACAATTCGCCTATTTACATCATATTAAGAAACTTTTTTTATAATGTTTATATTTTGAAGTACTAATGGAGCAGACTATTTATAAACCGTAATCCATATTCAGTGTTCAATTACTTATAAACCTTTATATACTCCTTGCCTAACATAATCACTTTTGTTGCCTTGATTTGTTTTTAGCTCCCAAGGTTTTATTGTAATTTTCTTGTACCAATTAATTGTGACAAGTGTGATTGAGTACTAGATCTCATGAGAGAAGGTAATGTTGATTTCATACCACTCCATTTTGGTACTAACTCTAAGTAATGATTACTGAAAAATGATTACTTTGAAGTGCAACCTTCCTTGGTTGATAGGCATAAATAGTGATGATGTTGGACTTATGTAAAGATGTTAGAATCTTTGGTGGTGTATGGAAAGCAAGGTTTGGGATTAAATATAGAGTTGAATGAGTTCCATGCCTCGACTATAGTGCTAATGATGATGTATTCTTTATTTCCCATGGAAAAGTTGGAAAGGAAGTTTGCTTCCTTATTTTCCTCTCTATATGCATGTTGGATAGTTAAGATGAGGAAATAATTCCACCACTATCTCATTTGAATATTGTTTGGATTTTATGGAAATTATTCTTTCATTCCTACATTCTTTCTTATTCTCATTTTCCTGATTTCACTCTTGTTTCCAAAATCACAGCCCATTCAAACTCTTCTTGAGCATTTGTTTCAATAACTTCAATAAAAGGCAACAAAATACTTTCTTCATCAACTAGCATGGAAGGTTGCAAAGTCATGAACTGAGTGACAGTAAGCAAAGTCATGAACTAAAGAGAGTCATGAGTTAGAAGAAAAATGAAAATACATAGTAGATCATGCATTGATCTTATAGTTATTTTGTCATAAAACTCACAGTCACAATGGATTTCAATGAAACAAAAGGAAAAACTTCATAGATTCAATGTTCTATATATTATCGTAATACTTTGCCTGGAGATCAGGAGATTAATTTTATAAAGGAATGTTGTGGAAAATATTTATGACATTTGCATACATCTTTATAATACAATATAAAGATGATATAGTTGAGAATCAAAATATTGAGGGATAGCCTCTTACCTGATCTGAATCAGTGGAATTATGGTCATTCCATGTAGAAACTATAGGCTTAACAAAGGCAGCCAACTGTGAAACTTTCTCAGTGAGACCGTGTAAGCAACTCATTATATGTCGGTACTCTTCATTTGAGTTGACATGATTTGGAGAGGCTCTCACTAGGCGTTCAATAAATGGTTGTGAAATCTCTTTTGATGAACTAGATTTTCACTTCATACTACTGTGTGTGTGTGTAAAATGTGTAAAGTTAGTAAATCAACACAAACCTTAATGAAATGAATTATATCAAAGATTCAAAGCAAAGAAGCTACTCTAATTTTCCACAAAATAAATCTTTTAAGAATGTCTCATTGTCCTCTATTCTTAAAGATTCCTTTAACCCTTTGCCCCTTAAATTTCTATGTGCACAAAGGCTATTAGAATGACACTTAAGAAACAAGATTAGTATTCAACATGCAAGCCAACTAATTTCCTACATGAAACTATATGATAAAAATGATGATAGATACTATGATGAATGGTGGATGATTATGATGAATGGACAAGCAGTGGTGTATACTATGGTAGTGATCTATATGATTCTATATATGATACTCCATATGCTCAAATGCTAACTATGAATATGATAATCTAAAATGCAACTATGATGCAAAGGATGACATAAAATGTACCTATGAAGCAAAGTGTTAGTATAAGATCTAACTAAAATGAAAAACTTGATATAAAATGTAACTATAAGACTCCATAATGCTCCTAAGCTTGAACGATATTCTTGCATGATAACTCTATTCAAAAGTGGATGCAAAATACAATGCCAAAGGGTTGTATTTATAGCCTTTTCCAAGCATTTGGTGAGGTGGCAATGATCGATGGTCCAGATTCGGACAAGAAGAATGAATGGTGGAGATGGAGAGAATCAAGATGTTGTCCCCTTGACCAAAGACAACATGCTTATGGAGAATCAAGATTAGTGAAGATTAATTAACTAAAACGAGCTTATGGAAATTTGTTTATTTAATCAATTTAGAAGAATATGATTTTAGATTTGGGGAATTAGAAAAGGGTGAACAATATAAATAAATCAAGAATTTATTTATATGTAGTCGAAATATTAATTAAATAACTAGCATTTAATTACCTAAATGCCATGACCTATTTTTGGTGTATACATTTTTTCCCTCTTTGAAGTAATGTGTTTACACATTGCTTCAAAGAAAAATTTGATATCGATGCCAAGAAAATTTTCGATGCCCCAAACATTGATTTTCAAGTACTGTTGGATATATGTCCCCTCGAGAGAAATCGGTGAATTTTGGAATTTTTATGATTTTTTGAATTTTTTGAAATTTTGATGATTTTCTGATGATTTGGTGATGATTTCAAAATTTTATGATCCAAAAACGATTTATCTCCTGAAAAAGAAGATTGAGCCTACCAAATTGATTAATTGATTAATTGATGCCTTATGTTGCCTCCTTGTGTTTAATGTTTGATGATCACATTCAGCTGATTGATTTGATGATGTTGTTGTGATATTTGATGATTGACCTCATGATAGGTAAGGATCAATAATAGGATGATGATGATTGACCTCATGATAAGTGACGGTCAATGATAGGATGTTGATTATTGTCCTCATGATAGGTGAGGATCAATGATAGATTGATGATTGACCTTATGATAGGTGAGGATCAATGATAGATTGATGATTGACCTCATGATAGGTGAGGATCAATGATAGATTGATTATTAACCTCATTATAGGCAAGGATCAATGATAGATTGATGATTGACCTCATGATAGGCGAGGATCAATGATAGATTGATGATTGACCTCATGATAGGTGAGGATCAATGATAAATGCTCATGAGATTTGATCAAAGTCTCATCAGAGCTGATTAGATTTTATTAATTGATTGATGTTGATTGATTGATAAGATTGTTGATTTGTGATATGTTATGATCATAGGAGGATTTCCACATCTGGTGCAAGGGGATTCAGATTTGATTGGGTGATGTGGTTTGACTTCTCTGATTAATTGATATGCCCTAGTATAGGACTGATTAATGTTCTGAGACTTGATGATGTACTAAGACCTAATGTATACATTGATTCAGTTGAGATTTTATGATTCCTGCCACTTTGTTGATGTATCTCTCCATGTTTGGATATCATTGTACACTTGACACTGTGTTTTTGAGGTTATATTATATGCGGTGATGATTATGATCTATTTGTCTATATGATGTTATATGATGATGGATGTCTATGATGCATTTAATTCCTATGTGTATGATGATGATGTTCTATATGATGATGATATGATATGTTATGGATACACTTAATTTCTATGTTTATGATGATGATGATGTGATGTGATATCGATGCATTTAATATCCATGTTTATGAGGATGATGATATGTTATGTGATGGATTTTATATGATGTAATGAATGAATGAATGTGTATATGAAATGATTGTGTGATGGTACCTAATTCTATGAGAATGTATGCAATGATGATATGATATGATAATGCAATGATGGATGATTCTATATGTTTTATGGATTTATGCAAATGATGTTATATGCTATATGAAATGGATTTGATTATGCAATAATGATATGTGATGAAATGTGATGTTCATATTGAGTATGTATGGATGTGATGATAATGAGATATAATGATTATGTAAATGATGTGTGATGTTTTGTAATGATGAATTATGATTATGTGATGCAAATGATTATGCAAATGATTATGTTCTAGGGTCTTAAGCTTAAATGAGTGAATCTATCCAAATTCCAAGAGTTGTGATAAGGTTGTTGTCAATTGATCCTTTGTTAAATTAAGCTTTAACAAAACCTAACACATTTCCCAATTCTTTTTCAAATCTGAAGAGACTCACTCATTTAAGCTTAGTGAACCACTTTCCTAATGCCACTAAATGAAATGATTTTGATTATGTAAATGAGATGTGATGCACGTCTCTTTTTTTTTTCTAATGCCAATATTATGATGTGATGTATGGACGAATGAATGATGTTGTAATTTCTTCTACTGTATGCAAATGATGATGCAACTGATGTGCAACTATATGAGAATGATGTGTTTTTGGAAATGTCAAGTGTACTCAATCCATTATTGTAAGAGATAACATCATTGTTGTAGCTTTGGAAACTCCATAAATACAAATGCAAACTAACATGGATGCATATGCAAAAGTTTTCATTCGTAACAGCCAATTTTTCATGCTTTTTATCATCATTGGGCCTTTAAAATGTTGAAAGTGAGTACAAGCATCAATGGTATATTTAGACCATGATGACTTGAGTACTACTTCCATGATGTTTGATAGTGCAAGTTAACACAAGCATCTAAGTATAATTAAACTGAGATGACCTGAGTATTGCTTGCATAAATAGACAAGAGTTAATCCTTTTCCTATGCAAATTTGGAATATCATCAATGATACTTTGTAGCGCACGTCTCGCGACAATTTGCATAGTAATAATGATCAACTCACAGACAACAGAAAAAGAAAAATCATACTCTTTCCTAGCTCCTCTAGTTCGATACATCATCAAGGTGCTCCAGAGATATGATAACAAAAATCAAAGTACAACAATTGAAAATTTGTGTTTAACGTGATAAACCCATGATTCAAAAAGAACATCATCCATTTGAAGTTCATTTTTGGTTTGATTGATTTGGTTTTTGATTTTGATTTTTGATGTGTTCATGTTTGTGTGATTGATTTTCAATGTTGAATTGCACAATAATCATTGTTTTGGGTTGTGTTGTACTACTGTTGTTTTCTTGTTGGTTCAAGCTCAAAGTTTATTTGCCCCTAGTGAGTTCAAGATTTTTCCCCCAGTCTAGGGTGAGACATAACTGCGTTGCCAAGATATGTACATAGTGCTTTCCGAGGATAGGAAAATGGATTGGTGAAAGCAAATGGAAAATGTGAATGGTCGACATGCTCAAATAGATGAAAAAGCTAGCCTATCACAAATAGCACCTATTGTCGGGTTTTCACTAGTTTTTTTTGCACTTTTTTCAGATTTTATGATTTTTTTTTGGTATGTTTCTCTGTTTTTGATTTTTTTTTAATTTTTGAAGGACATTTAAGATGGAATGATTTGATATGACCGGTTGAAGGAACATGATACCCCACAAAAGAGGTAATGCAACCATGGATAAATGATAGATCAAACTTAAAGATTCACTGCAAAGCATGTCACACAAGCAACATATCTCTTGTCGAAAGATGATAATGGTTGATTGATTAGGATGCCAGGAATGATTGATTACATAAGGCATGATGATGCTAAGTACTTAAGATCACTGAATTCCTCTAAGTAAGATAAGATTAATGATTGTTGATGATTGATTGACAAAAGATATGATGATTGGATAATGTTTTATAGCTCGACTCAAATATGATTTACATGATAAGATTCAAGGTTGCAAAGGGACATGATGACATGGATTTTGATAAGCTAGGAGATATGGAATGGAAGAAAGCGAGGATAAAGATAATGAATGGGATGATCAAGATCAACTAGATAAGATACGGACACAAGGCCCAAGTATTTTTCTCCTATTCCTCATCAAGGCCAAGGACAAGAAGAAAGGATGTATTTAGAAAGAATGATGGGCTATGGATAAGGTGAAGGATATGGTACAAAAGATATGGAGAGAGTGTATAGGATAAGATATATGATGTTCAAGAAGATCCTTAACCTTGTCAAGATCAAAGGTGGGAAATGTGGAGGATAATATATGCATGATAGGAAGATGGAAGGACTTAAGCATCAAGTTTCACAACCAAATATCCCTTTAATAAACCATGGCAATGGGGATTAGACTCATAAATGTTGGCCTATTAAAGGTATGATGGAAGAAACTAAGGACTTATCCAAATGTTTGGATTAAAGGAGAATAATGGGGGGATGAATGTTGGATAATTAATAGGAGGTGGGAAGTCTTGTTGATGGATAGATGGAAAGGATTGCAAGGTCAACGTTGCCACACACCTTGAAGGGTGGCGAAATGATGGAGGAAAAATGGATTTGGAAGGTGATAGGTTTTTAGATGGAAAATTGGAGGAAGCTTTTGGATTAGAAAATTTAGATGCTAATTTAGATTGTATTGCTTCTATGAGACTTTTAGGAATCCACATGATTTTTTACTTTGATATTTGCTTTGTGGGCCTTTGTGGTCTTTGACATTTTTCTTTTTGATTTATGGACATTTGTGGTCTTTGAAATTTTCCTTTTTGATTTGATGGGCTTTTGTGGCCTTTTGAAATTTTCTTTTGATTTATGGACCTTTGTGGTCTTGGAAATTTTTCTTTTTGCTTTGATGGGCCTTTGTGGCATTTTTTATTTTTCTTTTGATTTTGGATCAAATTTTCTTTTATTTTTGCATGTCTCTTCAAGGAGACATGTTGATCCTTTGACACATGTGGATTTTGGTATGGAATCTTTTGACATTTGGTACCCAAATTGCTTCCAAGAGAAATGGGAGGGGTGGATTGAAATGAATGGTATGGAGGTATTATGGATGAGTGAGAGTAGGTAGAATTTTGAAAGGGCATCAAGGATGTGTGCCTTTTTTGTTCTTGAGGAATAGGATATGGACCTAGGATAGAGGAAAGGTTTGATGGACTAGGATGAGGACCTAGGATAGATGGAAGGTTTGGTGGATTAGGATGAGGACCTAAGATAGATGGAAGGTTTGAAGGACTAGGACACTTAGGTGTATAACCAAGGCCATGGTAATATGGGTTTTCTTGAGAAAAAAGAGGTTCTAGGATACCTTGTTCATGAAGGCCCAATCCTTTGCCTTTGTAGTTCATACATTGACAAATTTGTTTACCAATGGGATATGTATTGTTTGTGAAACAAGATGCAAGTCCATTTTGGGGAGGATATGATATGGATGAAAGGATAGGTGTTGGAATTAAACCATAGTGGATAAAGGTGGAGGTTCCTAATTTGTAAGTGTGGGGTTCATGGAAGGCTAGTATAGGTGTGATAGGATCTTGACATGGGGATGATGGGGAACTTTGATTTTGACTTGGAAAAGAAGTATGAGGTGTAGAAGATGGGGTAGCTTGCTCTTTATTAGGTATAGAATCATCATGAAGTGGTATGAAAGGAATATATTGATCTTGAGAAGGATGAACATCCTTGTGAAATGAATGGATAGCCTCAGATGGAAGCATATCTTGATCTTGATGAGGAAGGGAATCATGAGATTTTGTAGAAAGCATATGTTGATCATTGGGTGATAGGACATCATTAGATAGGATGGAAGGATTATCATTCTCTTAGGATGCAATGGAATCTTGAGATGGTATGGATTCATCAGATGGAGTGGAAGGAGGACTTGGAAGGATACTTTTCTCTTGAGATGGAAGGGAATCCTTGTGGATGAAAAGTGAAAGGAGGGGATCATCATAAAATTCTTGAGAGATGGGGTCTTGGTCAAAGATTGGAATAACTTGTGGAGTTTTGGTATCATCGAATGGAGTAGAAAGAATGCTTTGATCTTGATGTGTGAGGGATTCTATGATAGCATGGTTTGGGCTGAGAGATTGACATGAATCATTGGATATAAAAAACATGATAGAAGAAGGTGGTTGGATGGAATCGTTAACTTGAGTGAAAGAATCCTGAGATTTATTTTTGCTTATGGGAGATGAAGAAAGATGCATTACATGGTAAGATTGTTCAATATCATTTGTGTTTGAGGACTAAGTTTTGGGCTTCTAATTTATTTTTTTCAAAAATTCAAAGATATTGAACTTGGATGATGTAGTTGTTGGTGGAGACTATGTCATGTCTATATTTCTATTAGATGGATAAGAATAAATGTCTAGAAGAAAATATCTCTATGTTGTTGTTTCCCTTTGCATATCCTAGATTTTTTGTTGAAGGTTTTTCATTTGATGAGCTAAAGCATTCAATTGATCCTCATCTATTTCAGCCATGGTGGTTTGAGTTTCAATTTCCTATTCTTTGAGTTTATGCTTTTTGGGGTCTTGTTAAAATGGGCATACAAGTGTTATAGTTTTCACTAAAATTTTGTTCTTTGTTTGGAGGAGTGTCAAGGATAAAAACTAAGTCAAATAGAATGATAAA
The DNA here is from genome assembly GCA_007258455.2 of Sequoia sempervirens. NCBI lineage: Eukaryota > Viridiplantae > Streptophyta > Pinopsida > Cupressales > Cupressaceae > Sequoia > Sequoia sempervirens. Next base: position 21,218,616 of record VDFB02373365.1, on the reverse strand, counting down.
TCCTATTGATGAGACCAAGTTTAATTGTATTATACAACTTTGTTTTGTGATGAAAGGATAACAAATCCTAATGATGATGAAATTAGAATTAACAATCAAAGGTGTGATAGGTTTGATGATTTAGGAACTTTGAGATGTTTAGATTGGACATTTTCACTTGTTAGACCTATTTGGAAAGTTTAGACTATTGGTGAAACTGAGGAATGATTGAACACTGTTGAGGATTCTCGAAATGAGACTGATTGTCAAACAGGAGATGAACTTAGGTCACTGGTTTTCTGGTCTGCAAAATGTGCCAGAACAGGTGCAAAATGTGCCAGAGAAAGTGCAAAATGTGCCAAAGAAAGTGCAAAATGCGCCAGAGAAAGTGCAAAATGCGCTAGAGAAAGTGAAAAATGCACTAGAACATGTGCAAGATGTGCTATAGGACTTGCAAGATGCACTAGAAATTTTTACAAGGCTCTGTAAGCAGGTTTTGACTCTGGTAACTTAGACAGTATGTGTGAATACAGGTGCAAGATGTGCCAAAAGGAAGCCAATGTATGCTAGAAGGTTTACAAGATGCGCCAAACTGGGAGAATAATGTCATTTCTTGGAAATTTGTTTGATTATTTGGATTTTCTAGTTAAAGACTTGGTTGTTTCAATGAATTTTTTTTTGAATCAAGGTTTTCACTTTCAACATGTGATGTTTTTGTTTGAAATTGGTTCAAAAACACATTGGTAAAGACACATCAAACATGTACAACTTAGGTTGTGTAGGACTATATTTGTTGAGTTCCCACTTGGATTTTACTCTAGCTGTGCTTACTTATAGTAGATGACTAGATGATTGACCCCACTGGCTCCCCTCCATGGCACTCACTTCTACGGGGAAACCAAACATCAATACCCATGAATCTCCCATGGCATATTTCTCATCTCTACTAAAATCCGCAAGAATGTGGGATGGCTTTAGAATGACCGTTCTTGCACCAACAAATAGATTAAGGATTTTGGCCTTACTAAAACAAAGTTTTTTAATATAGGAATTTTTTTTGTGGGGGATGATCCATGCAGCAAGAGACCATTGTTTCCCTTCTCGTCGGAACCATGCTCATGATACTTTCCTTTCAACAAGTACCCACACTTATATACTAGTTGGAAGTTGCTTGGCTTTAGCGTGTTACCAGTTGGGTCATTCTCTTGGGTGATTAATTTTTCCCACAAGGCAAGCCCTCTATGGATAAACAAAATTGATCAAGTACATTCATAGTTCGATCAATCTTTGTTTTTGTGTGAACAAAGAGAGAACACATGCAATATATTCAACTCACACTTGCAGACAAAAAGTGAATGGGTCTGGCTTTTTGGTCACCCAATTAAGGGGAGATCATATGCCTACCATCCATCAAGCACAAAATACATGGTGTTAATTAACCTTTTAATTAAGCTATGTTCCTAACTAACCAAAAGAAAACAATTAAGACATTTCCAACCCCTGCAATATGTCAGTAGTTTATGTTTGAGTTTTTGACGAGTGTATTTAGTACAATGGATATCAAATTCTTTTTATTTCACTTCAATGCTCCATGTTCCTCTTAAAACCTGCAATAAATGCTCAAAATTTTAGATGAGATCAAGAAACAAGAAGACATGAGGGTTAGATGAATGATTAAGCATAAAAACCCTAAAACTTAGACCAAGTTACAATGTGATTTGACTTTAGGTGTAAAATAGAAAATTTTAACTCCAAAAAAATTGAGAAACACCTACACCATTGCATATCTTATCAAATTCTACCCCATTTCAAAAAAAAAGAGCTCTAAAAAAGACATTTGTATGACCAAGATACGACCATTTTTAGATTGACTACGAAAGCGCTAAAACAGAGACAATATGAGCCAAAACACATACAAGATGAGCCAAAACAAAGACAATATGTGCCAGAAGACATGCAATATGCACCAAAATACATGCAAGATGCACCAAAACAGAGACAATATGCGCTAGAACAGGTGCAAAATGCACCACAACTCATGCAATATGCTCTAAAACTCAAAAAACATGTTTTTGAACCCTAATGAACTTTTCTGAAAATTTGCAATATGCACCATTTCTCATGCAAGATGTGCCAAAACTCATGCAATATGCACCAAAACAGGTGCAATATGCACCAAAACTCATGAAATATGCTCTAAAACTCAAAAAACATGTTTTTGAACCGTGGTGAACTTTTCTGAAAATTTGCAATATGCACCATTTCCCATGCAAGATGCGCCAAAACTCATGAAATATGCACAAAAACAGGTGCAATATGCACCAAAACTCATACAATATGCACCAGAATACATGCAAGATGTGCCAAAAGTCTCACATTTGAACCTGCAAACATAAATTTTCTAGAATGTTAAAAAAAATGGGGCAAGGCCCCATAGTGGGCATCATTTTGTGTGTGTGAAATGTGTAAAGTTAGTAAATCAACACAAAACTTAATGAAATGAATTATATCAAAGATTCAAAGCAAAGAAGCTACAACGTCTCATTGTCCTCTATTCTTAAAGATTCCTTTAACCCTTTGGCCCTCAAATTTCTATGTGCACAAAGGCTATTAGAATGACACTTAAGAAACAAGACTAGTATTCAACATGCAAGCCAACTAATTTCCTACATGAAACTATATGATAAAAATGATGATAGATACTATGACGAATGGTGAATGATTATGATGAAAGGACAAATGGTGGTGGATACTATGGTAGTGATCTATATGATTCTATATATCATACTCCATATGCTCAAATGCTAACTATCAATATGCTAATCTAAAATGCAACTATGATGCAAAGGATGACATAAAATGCAACTATGAAGCAAAGTGTTAGTCTAAGATCTAACTATGATGCAAAACATGATATAAAATGTAACTATAAGACTCCATAATGCCCCTAAGCTTGAATGATATTCCTGCATGATAACCCTATTCAAAAGTGGATGCAAAATACAATGCCAAAGGGTTGTATTTATAGCCTTTTCCAAGCATTTGGTGAGGTGGCAATGATCGACGGTCCAGATTCAAACAAGAAGAATGAACGGTGGAGATGGAGAGAATCAAGATGTTGTCCCCTTGACCAAATACAACATGCCAAATGGATGGAAGAATCTCTTGACCAATAGGCAACATGCCAAATGGATGGAAGACTCAAGTGTGGGAAGAAAAGACCATGTTTTTGAAAATTGGTGGAAGTGTGTGAGGAATAAGCCATGTGCTTAAAAATTGGTTGAAGATAATTCTAGAATTATTTAATTTCATGTGACCTTGGTGAGGTGGCACAAAAATTTGTAGACATGTGCTTGAAATCGTAATCGAGATTAGTGAAGATTAATTAAATAAAACAAGCTTATGGAAATTTGCTTATTTAATTAATTTAGAAGAATATGATTTTAGATTTGGGGAATTAGAAAAGGGTGAACAATATAAATATATTGAGAATTTATTTATACGTAGTCGAAATATTAATTAAATAACTAGCATTTAATTAATTAAATGTCATGATTGATTTTAGATGTATACAACTACTATTAGGTTTAGTATGATCTAGTGTTGCCACATAATTGACAATATCTTCTACACCTGCTTCTCTATTGTTGTTTTCCACCTAAAATACAATGTCAATTTCAACATATAGTCAGTTCAATAAAAAATTGAAATAAATAACACAATGTACCGAAAATCCATACACTTACTCCAAATTTATCCATTTTGGCTTGCAACCCACCTTGGCCAAATGTATATTCAGCCCTCACATTATCTCTTGCTCTCTTTCCTTTGTTACTCTTTGTCAAATATTCTTCGGAACGCATGCTTTCTTTCAATGCCTCCCACTATTTGGGAGATAGAGTGGAGTCTAACGTCTTTTTTCCCTCCATGATTGTTTTTCTGCAATTGTATCTAAAATTGTTCATCAAAAGTCTCATCTTGTGCTTGTAATATTTTCTAGAGATTTGTCCACCAATAGTGTCAAAGGAATTTTCCATTTTTTGTATAACATATTCCACACTTCGTGGATCTTGCTCTGCAAAATTTGATTTGCAAATATCCAAATGGGCCCTACATCTTACACCCAACTCGAAGGCCCACATTGCAACATTTTTCCCAATGGGTTCACCATCTCTTGATACCTCAATCAAGAATGGCTTCTTCCCTTTTAATATTCTTTCTTTTGCATTCCTCTCTGTAGATCTGTATAAATCTTAACTCAATATTTGTATTTTAACAAAAGCAATCACATCTTCTATTGAACCACTACTAATATTTCTAGTTGATCCACTAATTCCATCAAAAGTAGTAGATGTGATAGGTGCACTCTGAGGCACATCAAATGCAAGCAAACTCTCTTCATGAATTTCATTAACTAGAACTTCATGCTCCTTGGCCACATCAGGTGTGGCATGAGTAGGTAGATCAGTACTGGTCTCTATAGATTTCACTTCATCATAACTATTTTTTTCACCAACTACATTTGTTTAATCACAAAAATGTTGGCTTCTACAAGCTGACAACACTGTATCTTTACTTTTTTTTTGTTTTTTCTCTGCATTTTTTCTGCACTCTTTCTCTTGCCTGTAAAACAAAAAAAAACCATATCATGTCTTATATACATAAAGCTCTTTCCTATAAAATTTCATTAAACAGTATTAAACAAATAATATACTACTTAGTGGAATTACAACTTACTTGTTTGTAAAACCAAGACATGATAAGTATTCATTATTCTTGGCCACATGTTCTTCACAAAAGTGCTCATAATATGTCACTAGAATTTTAGAATTATGATCACTATCATCTAATTTGTGCCTTAAATTCGTTTTCCTCATTTCCTGATGTCTAAAAAAACAATAATGTGTAAATTAGCAACTTGATATAGAGATAATTAACCATAAAAAAATTACATAAATACAAGTTTATGAGGTCTGAGTTTTAATGAATAGTCATTAAAACACGTAGGAAGTCTAAAGCACTACAAATAACAACAGTCATTAGATGTTGTGGGTATTTCATTCAATGGATATTAAATAATGGTGCCCTGCAGAAATGCCAATTGCATAAAAAACTTGGAAATTTATTTGAATCAATCCATCAAATCTTTAGCAATAATGTTTTCATTCATAGTTCAATAAAAAAAATTGTATTACCAAATTTTAACTAGACATGAACTTATAGCATGGAAACCATTTTGTACAACTAAACCAATGATTTTCTTAAGTGATAGCACCATCACTAAGAAATGTCTATGGTATTTGGTGATTCTTACTTTTGTTGTGCTATTACGTAACAATTTGTTCATTACATCCACATACATTCATGAAGGGGTAGATTTCGTGAAAAAGAACAGATATATTGGAGTGGACAGTGAGTTACAAACAAGGAACACCATGATTTGATGAATAAAAAAAGGTTTTTAAAAGAGGTAAGGTTACATGAAACCTATGAACCATAGAAGAATGAATGTGTTCCTTTAGTATTTCCTTTGAGAACTTTGAACAACCCCTACCTCTGCATCACATACTTAATGAGTGAAGGTTTTTTTGTAATAAAAATGCATCAAAACAGTACAAACATTATAACAATCATAGTAGTGAGTCAAAGTACAGTGGTCAAGGACTGTTATAACATCTTGTCATGACAGTGGAAGCAATGATCCAGAGGAGCTGTTAAGAAAAGATCATTGTCAAAGTAAAGCAATGATGGTATACATATTCATATTGCATTCATATTCATATTGCATCCTCATTTAAATATATGAAAACATATTCATATTGCATCCTCATTTTTATATGAAAACATATTCATATTGCATTCATATAGCAACTTTGTTCAACATTAAAGCTTTGAAACAGGTATTAGTCTAAAGGTCCATGTCCTTAAAACATAAAACAATCTTAAAACAACATAAAAGTCTAAAATAAAAGGTCATACAATGGGGCTCATCAATAATCATATGCATTTCCAGCAACATCAGAATCTTGATCACTCCTGTCTACATCTACTTGATTTTCTACCTCATCCTCATTTGTGACATGCAATACATTCTCTCTCCCAATTTCTTCATTGGTAATCAAAATCTCTTCTTCAAACAATCCCTCATTGTCTTCATCCACTTCTTCGAATGTTTCTTGTAAATTAACATATTGCCCATCAGGCATTACATCAACAACTTCCATGAATTTTCATTTTGAACAAGACTTTGTTTGAATGACATATGACCAACCTGGGCTTCTTACATCATCAATTAGAAATGATTGGTTGATTTGAAGAGGGGAAACATATAGCTCATCTGTCTTTGATAAAAATTGTCGTGTATTTGCACGTACAAATCCATACTCATCAAATTGTACTGTAGATGGTTAGATCCACTTACATTTTAATAATATAGGACTATTTTCACCAAGATCCACTTAACTAATTTCTTGGATGAATCCAACATAAAATTTATTCTCAATTTCATGAAGAAATTCAGCACTAACAACACAATCACAATTTGTCTTTCCTTTGTCTTTTTGTTCCACTCTTAAATGACTACCATAGGCCCATATTCCACTAAAACGCATAGCCCATAAATGTGGAGGTTATGAAAACTCACTTTCCTCTATTGTTATATCTTGACCTTCTTCTTTTGCATCATTGATTGCATTAGCAATCCATTCTTCAAATTTTGGAAAAGAATCACCTCTAATCAAATCATGATGTCTATGCTTTTGAGATCGATGATGCATCCAAGTTTGATTCTCTTCTTCATATTTTCTACATAGAATAATGACATACAAATAGTAAGATTAATAATATAAATGTGTAAATGCAATTGAGTAAATAAATTATTGTGTAACATTTTTTTACTTGCACCACTTATCGAACAAAGATGTGTTTTGAAGAATAAAGGCATTTATTGCACTTCTTTCTTGATATGATAGCTTGAAGCGACATCCATTGCCTTCTAATACTTCACCTACAACTCTCTCATCTTCGTCATCATTCCATACATGTCGATTGACATTTTTTAAATCCTTCATATATTCTGTGCAAAATCCCATGGCCTCTTGCATTGAATATCCCTCAAACATGTTGCCTTCTGGTTTTTCCCTACTATGGAATTTTTTTTTCAAAACTTTCATATATCATTCTATAGGGTACATCCATCTCATTCTTACTAGGCCACAATACTCTAGTTCATATTCTAGATGTATCAAAAGATGCAAAGAAATGTTAAAGATTGTTGGTGGAAATTCTCATTCCAATAGACAAAGGACTTCAACAACCTCCTCCCTCAAACTATCAAAGTTTGAAGGATGTAATACATGTAAACTAATTCTCTTTAATATTAGGCCCAACCTTATAATTTCCAATCTTGGACCCTTTGCCAAACTTGATATATTTACCACAATAGGTAAAATATTCTCAATTATGACACGATAGTCATGGTTCTTCAGGCCTCTTAAGCTAGTAATGTCAGTTTGGCTTCTGATGCTGCTACTTACATATCCAGTGGGAAAGCGAGTCTGAGACATCAACTATAAGAATTGTGCATGTTGTTCCTTTGTCTAGACATAAGGAGCACTAGGTTTTCTATATTTTTCATTATCATATTTTTCAACCCAAATATTTTGACAAATCTTAATTTCTCAAAAGTCTTCATGTGATGAAATAGTATCAAAAGCACCAAAAAGAGTTTCTATTATAGCATAAGCTATATTTTTCTCAGTATGCATAAAGTCAAAAGTATGCCTAATGGCTATATCCTTAAAGTATGGCAACTTATACAATATGCACAACCCTTTTACACCACTTTCATTACATGGATCATATCTACTACCAGCAATCCCATCATTTTCAATAAATGACATTCTTTTTTGTCTATTCTCAATAATGTAATCACCTGTTATTAGCAATGGTGCTTCACAATTCTCTTCTTGACCATTGAAACATGTTTTTTATCGATGATATGGATGATCCATTTTAAGGTAACGATGTCCACAATAAATACACTTACACAAACTTCTTGAGTTCTTCACAAAATCCTTAAAGTTGCAAGTAGGACATCCATGGTGTCCATGAACAGAGAAACCAAACAATGTGCCATATGCAAGAAGATCATGAATCATAAACAATAAGGAAGATCTTAAAGTGAATTTTATTGAATGACCATCCCTTAAAGATTGAATTGCTTCAATTCCTTTCCACAATTCCATTAGCTCATCATATAATGGCTCTAGATAAGCATCTATTGTATCTGAAGTCACACTTTTCTTTCCTGGTATAATCAATGATAACATTAAGAAAAATGGTTTAGTTGCTAACCATGGATGTCACTTCAAGATCCACTTTGTTCTAAGAATGGGTTCACCCCATCTAGAGCCAAACCCAACCTTTTATTACAAGGATCTTGAGAAAAATTGGGTCATCTATTATCAAATTCCATCCACGTCTTAGAATCAGGCACATGTCGGTGTTTTCCATCAGTGCTCTTATTTTGGGCATGCCACTACATAAGTTTAGCAATGTCTTTGCACCTATACATTCAGAGTAATTGTGGGATTATCAGAAAGTGGAAAAGAACCTTTCTAGGAACCATAGCTGATTTCAATCCTTGTCTATACCTCGCTTCATGGCATTTCAGGCATTCACTGTTATTTGCAAGATTTTTGTGAAATAATACACAACCATTCACACATGTGTGGATGTTTTCATACCCCAAGTTGAGCTTACTGATTTGATTTTTACATTGACTTTGTTTTGTTGGCAATGTGGAGTCGGCTGGTAACAATGAACTTAATAATGCCAATAACTGATCTACACTCTCATTTTTCCAACCATGCACCACTTGCAAGTTAAGAATTTAAAGGATTGTTGTCAAATGACTTAACTTGAAATTAGCATACACAGGCTTTAAAGCATCCCCCATTGACTTGGCCCAATCATTGTTTAGACCCTCATTCAACATTCTATCAACTTCAAACCCTTCTTCAAACATTTCTACTTCTTCATCTATGTTTGGTGCCACTTCATCTATGTTTATTCCTCTTCATCTCTCACAGTCTGCAATTCTATCATATCTTCATAATAATTGTAATCCCAAGGGCTTATACCACTATGCCCATATCTTATCATATGTCGATAAATCATATTTCTTTTTTTCACCTTTCCACCAAGAAAATTTTTACATGGACATGAATATTTTTCAATGTCCCTCTCAACAGCTACTCTCTCATCATATGCATGATATTGATCTGTAGTCAACCTTTGACGATGATCCATCTGTAATATTGTGCATTCTAGTATTAATTTAGTTTCTAATTTAAAGAAAAAAGCATAAATCTAAAAATAGAGATGCCAAAACATTGTTGAAAGTAGTCACTTTTAGTACATACCGTAACAGAAAGAAGAGGATTTAATGAGTCATTGTTCTGAGATCTATCTTACATTCATTTGAAGTTTGCCTACTGAGAATGGAATATGAATGTGTTTCCTATCAGCTTACTTTTGACAATGAGGGTTTTGAATTACCTCTAAATTTGTTGCAGAGGGCCTCATTGACTTCAAATTCATTGCAGCAAACTTTGAATTTCTTGCCCGCATTTTTAAAAGTCTCTAGGTCCTATCCAAACAAGCTTTATCACCCATGCAAATACTTTAATACCTGTCCATGAGAATAATAAACGTCAACAACAATCCAATTTCATTCCCATGCCAACAATTATATATTTTACAAGTTGTCTGACTTATAAATATAGACAAGTTATGTAAACCACTAGATAAATAGCATTTAAAGGTTTGTCGTCTCTGACTTATAATTTGTTTTTGAGTTGAGATAATACAGTTTTTTTTTTGGTTTGTTTTCATGGTCGTTACTCATGTAACTTGTACTTTCATATCCCTTTGAGCATCTTTTTATATTTCTTTCTTTTGCATTGGTTGTGTTATGAAAGTAAAACTTGAAAGTGCCCATGTTGATAAGATTTGAGTCTTTAGTTGTTTACTTGTTTTTGTAATATTTGACTTTTGAGTCTGAAAATCAAAACAAACATGTATGAAGGTTGAGTTGTATCTAAGGAGTAGGTGTTCTCATGTGAAATATTTGATATTTGAGTCTTTAGCTATTTCAGTTATATTTGAGTCTTAAAATCAAAATAAAAAATACGAAGGTTGAGATGTGTTTGAGTATAGTTGTTGTCATTTGCTTGTCATATGAAAAGTTTGTTTAGTTGTATTTGAAGTCAAAATATTGAATCTAATAAATTTAAGGTATCATTATGTGATCACTGATGATTCATTTGCAATGAAATTGAGTGAAATTTGATTTGAGAAGTGAGTTGTTTGAAAGTTTTTCAGGATCTAAATAATGGAAGAAGATTTAATTAATGTTTTGAGCCACTCTTTTGACACAACATCAGGACGAGTGATGGATAAGGATTGTAAACATGAGCTCTTTAAATTCATGTACATTAAGAGGTGGGGAAATCCAAACCAATTAAGATCAAGTCGAAAATATAAATTATGAATTGAATATTAAATAATTTTTTAAATATTTTCTCACCGTGACTGGTTACATTTATAAAGTGTTTGTTAACAAAAAAAAGTTATTGGATTATGAGTTAAAAACTATCCAATTAAAAATTGAAGTTTATGGCATGTCCAAGATACAATCTTAGGTGATTTGTGAGTCTGGAATTTCAAGGTAGAAAATGAATTGTAAAAATCTAAAAATCATAGCTTTAAGTGTGAATTAAGTCAAAGGTTTTGGTTTTACCACAACACTAAGGCTGGGTACTTTGTTTATGTAAGATAATTGGAGTACCCAAACTTTTTATAATTGTGTTTCTGACTTTCAACTTAGTTTTTATTTGATTTTATTGAAAAAATCAAAGACTAAGATTAGGTTTTGAAGAAGTAAAACTAGATCAAAAATAAGGATGAAAGCTTGGGAAAAGACAAATGATTGAATGCTCTATAGATTGGTGCAAACAAATGGGTTTTGCAGGGTAACCTTACCAAATTTGAACTTTTATGAGACTTAGAGATTGTAGATTTTGTCTCTTCTTATTGTGTTGATCCTTTATCAGTTTGTATGTGCTTTGAGTTCTCGATCAAATCGATGTTTTATTATTTAAGGGATTTACCCTTTTGATTGACTTATCTGAGTTTGACATTTAATGATACAAACCACACTGGAAGTTCAATTATGTTGAATGAATTTGCAATCCCATGTGGAGTTGTTCAAGGTAATCCTTGATGACCTTTGTTTATTATTTTTTTGTCCAATCTAGTTGCATACTAGCCTTATTTGCTTACTTCTCTATTTGATGAGGGTTCATTCACATGGTCATCTAGAAAACATATCTTAAATTAGTTGATTGGTTGAGTGGCTAAAAATTCACATTTGATAACTAATTAGACCTATCTTTGTTTCTTAAGGATTTGAGCTTTTTTTCATAATTCCAATATTGGTAAATGGAAAGAAAATGATAGATGCATTTGAATTCCTACTCATAACTTTGTATTATCTGGTTGGGAGGTTTTAATAAGCTACTGCATTGGAATATTTATATAATAACAGAATGAGTAGCAACGGAGAATTGATTTCAGATGTTTGATATTGTCCTTGTGAATTGTAGCAATGTGAGGAAAGCTGAGTGATAATATATAAGTCCATATGTTTACCTAGATTGATGTGGATCTTTAAAATTCTAGATACTTAAAGCCAAAACATGATTGAGCCTTGAAAGTGGATTGATCCGCAGATAACATTATGGTGAGTGCTAGAATGTAATGTTCATTGTGGGTCATGAATGAGTGGAGGTGATACAAAATATTTAAATATACAGTAACAGCCATATGGTGTTAATTAGTTAATGTAAATGTGACAAGGATTTATTATATATAAGTGAGTTGAAGGCCAAGATTCATTTGTACTTTAGTTAGAGAATCAAAAGGATTATCAAATTTGAAAATTCATGTCGTTGTGTCAATTATCCTTCATGGGTTTATTGAAGAGTCTTTCATTTATCTCAAGCACTCTTGTTTCAAAAACTTTATCATTTATGGTTGATTTTTGTTTTATTGTATTCAGTATAAATTATTTTTCTTGATTGTCAAAGAGGACAAACTTAACATAGCCATACACTCATAATTGATTTTGGATCACAAGTGTTTGTGTTCAAAATCATCTCTTAGAAGTACATGATATATATCTTCTACAATTATTTCAGCACGTTGCAAGTATTTCTTGACAAGCTTATCTCTAGGTTCACCTAACTTAGAATCACATGCCAAATGCTACTATGTTTTTTCCTTGGTGAGTTAGTTGTGTTCCTTTTTGTTCATAAGGAGCATCTTTGTAATTGATTTCGGTTTGTCTCTTTTGATGTGCATCCATTTTAGGCCTGCAGTCAAATGGATTCCAGAGAGGCTGTGTTTGGTGGAGGCTCATCAAGTAATGTTTTGGAGTAAATCTTTAATTGGAAAATATATCCTTATTTTTTATAATTTTATTCTATTTGGTAGAGTGACTCTGGGGATAAGGATTTTAAATGTTTACAAAAGTCTATGAAGAAGCCATACTTTCTTTATAAGAGTGTCTCCAAAATTTAATTCCAAATTACCATGATAAATCCCTTGAAAATTGTGGTTATAGGAGGGTGTGGGAGGTGTGCTCAGTGAATGTGATGTATATGTTGTCCAGAAAATAATTGAGTTGGTTCCTACAAAAGTAATTTCGACAATTTTACTAACTAGATATGCATGCATTAGCAGTTTCAAGTGTAGCAGAGCCTATTCAATCGTGGGAAATGTTAGGTTCATTTGTCTCTCTAACAAAGAGTTTTTTGAACCATTGCAAATTTGCAACTAGCTTGAAACGGTATCTTCATTATTGAAGAACTAGCATTCGTCTTGTCATAATTCTTTGGCAGAACTATAGTAACATGGGGATATTGTAAAGAATATTATAAATTAAAGGATTAACATTGATATGGTCAAACTAGGTAATGAACATATATGTGTGGTATTTTTCTTCTTGGAGACAAGCTTTATTTAGTTATCCATTACTGATTCTTATTCCCTCTTTTTTTTGTATGATCTATGCATGTTATTTTTCATTGTGCTAGTGATGATGGCCCAAGCTCATTTTTTCATCAAAATATATGCACAACTTCCATCATTTAACTACATCTCACTGTCCTTGCCATGATGAGAAGGTAGAGGTAGATTTCAACAAGAGCCTCCATTGTTTGAATTGGCATCAAACAATACCTTCAACCTCAACTTATGTCATTACATATAATGACATTTCCCCAATTATTTGTATTGTTTAATCACACAATAAGGGCCCTTTAGAGCCCAATGGTACCTACCCAATCTACATATACCTTCAATGTTAATGAAAATCACAGCAGAATTGAAAGTGTTAGGAAGGTAGGTCTATTTCATCTAGATTTTTTTCATTGTTGAAATATGTCTACCTTAATTGATGCAAATCTATTCATGAGATTTATGCATGATCACTATTGCTATCTATGCTCTACTAGTTTGATATGCCCATGATTTTTTTCCTACAATACTTGACTAATGATTGTATGTGAATAACCCAAGTATAGTGCTTTTCTTTCAAACATAAAGTGGGTGGTAAGTGTTGCTTTATGTGACAACCATACATGACTTAGTTAAGAAATGGGAATCTCACTTAGAAGATTTTGTCAATGAATTGGGATCCAGTATGCAAATACATGATGTCTATCTTTTCGTTTTTCCCTTTTTAGGTGCACTCTTGAAAGCTCCTAAGTGGTTGAAGAGACCAATTGGTGTCAGTTTTGGATTTGGAGGAAAGCTTGCTTCATTTCGCCCTAGTACAGTGTCACAGAGTGTTGTTGTCTCTTCTGAGGTAGAGTACAATTTATTCTTTGGTACATGTCATTAAGATGATATATGGTCTTATTTTTTTCCTATTTTCATAAGTATATGTACACAATATCATTACCGAGGACAATCTGGTGTTTTGTTCAACAAAGTTTGAAGCTACAATAGCAGATGGTGAAAAATCATCATTGTGAGCTTTATGTGATAAGAAGTCTCAAGATTCTCAGTTAGTTATTTGTGGATACTTTTTGAATGGGATTAATAACAATTTACATTCATTTGTATTGTTTCACTTACAAATTTTTGGTTTCTACATTGATTTAGTTTGGAAGAAGAGAGGGAAACATGGAATTTCCTAAGAGTCATGTTTGAAGATGAAGGCAATGCTAAGACAAAGCTACTTGAGCACCTTGGATTTAAAGTGCATTCAACAGAGAATCAAGACTTACAGGAAGTTCAATCTGCCAACATTGATAATATTAGCAATGAAATAATCAACAATGTCACTCTTCATGATACAACACAATTAGATCCATCAGTTCAGTCAAAAGGTGGACAAAATGTTACATCCCCCAATGAATTGGGATCCTGTATGCAAATACATGATGTATATCTTTTCATTTTTCCCTTTTCAGGTGCACTCTTGAAAGCTCCTAAGTGGTTGAAGAGACTAGTTGGTGTAAATTTTGGATTTGGAGGAAAGCTTGCTTCATTTCAACCTGATACAACATCACAGAGTGTTGTTGTCTCTTTTGAGGTAGAGTACAATTTATTCTTTGGTACATGTCATTAAGATGATATATGGTCTTATTTTTCTACTATTTTCATAGGTATATATACACAATCTTGTTACCAAGGACAGTCTGGTGCTTTGTTCAACAGAGTTTGAAGTTGCAATAGAAGATGGTGAAAAATCATCATTGCAAGCTTTGTGTGATAAGAAGTCTTAGGATTCTTGGTTAGTTATTTGTGGATACTTTTTGAATGGGATTAATAACAATTTACATTCATTTGTATTGTTTCACTTGCAAATTTTTGGTTTTTGCATTGATTTAGTTTGGAAGAAGAGAGGGAGACATGGAATTTCCTAAGAGTCATGTTTAAAGATGAAGGAAATTCTAGGACAAAGCTACTTGAGCACCTTGGATTTCAAGTGCAGTCAACAGAGAATCAAGACTTACAGGAAGCACAATTTTCCAACATTGATGATATTAGCAGTGAAATAATCAACAATGTCACTCTTGATGATACAACACAATTAGATCCATCAGTTCAGTCAAAAGGTGGACAAGATGTTACATCCCCCAAAGACAATGGCGAGGATTTTTTTGATAATTTGCATAGTTCGAAAGAATATTCCTCACTTCTTCTCATTGAAAATAATTTTTTTGTTGGGAAGGATACCCTAGGCAATGGAGAAGAGGTGCAACATGAAGCTACTAAATATTCGACTAAACACTTAGAATGTGATGAATCCATTCAAAGTTCTTTAGTTGTTGGTGATTATAAGGGAGCATTCATGCAGTTCCTATCAACAAACAGGATGGAAGATGCACTTCTCATTGCTCATGTCGGGGGGAGTTCTTTATGGGAGAAAACTCATGATGAATATTTAAGAAAAATGAATTGTATCTATCTTAAGGTTATGATTCTAGAATAATTACATGGAATTTGCAATGTCTTAAAGTCTATTAATGTTTTATGTTTTACCCTCCTTGTATTCAGCTATCTAAATTTTAGACGGCTAATTGGCTCTGTTTATCCAAAATATATTTCTTTCTGTGGAATATTTTCTGACTTAACACTATTAGTGCAGGTGGTTTCTGCTATGGTCAATAATGATCTTATTGGCCTTGTGAACAAAATGCCTTTAAAATCCTAGAAAGAAACTCTTTCCTTTGAAATCATTGTTATATCAAAGCATATGAGTGTCAGAAGATCATAGAAAAATGAAGGAGATAATAGCAGTTGTTATGAATGTCATGTGACCCGATATCATGCACAAATAAGGTGTAAAAGACCATGGAACATAGTGAAAATGGGTCAAAGTCAATGAGATTCATTGAATGTCAAAGAGCATTATCATTATATCAATGAAAGCACATGATTGTAACAACAATGAAGTAATGGAAAGGAAGAACAGTGATATGAAACATCAGGATCACTATCATAAACGATGAAGATCAGCATGAGGTTTCAGGATTCAAGATTTCCACTTACCTTTAGATTGTAACCTTGTTTAATTTCCTGCCCTTTCTTGAATGATACTGGTGTTGCAACTCAGAAAATTCTACTCAACAAGCTCTAGCATTACAAAAATGGAAACCACCACTCTTTGCATTCAATGGTTATTTCCTTCATCAAACTTGCAGTGTACTCTCAAACCGAAGCTTTTTCTTGATATCTGTTGTTATGTGGTTTTTTACTCTTGAAAGTGTGAAGTTTATACTTCTGAAACCCCAACTACAAAACTCTCTTGGCTGTTATGCATCATGTGCCCTCATGATAGTGCCTTGGTGGATGGATACCTTTGTTGTTCTTCATGACAAAGAAGCCACTCTATGATCCTTTAATAGTGACATCTTTGTCATTGTATCAATTCTAATGATCCTTTAATATTGATGGAGTCTTTCTTAAGCCAATTTATGCTCTGCAACCAAGGGAAAAACTTAAAACGTGGGAGCTGAAACACCAAATGGTTGATTAAACTTCCAAACTTCCCTCCAATGTGCAATCAATTTTTTTACGCCAAAAATCAACTACCTAAAATTCCCTCCAAATGCATACACGACCTGACCAAGGCACCAAAAATACCTATTGCTAAAATGTACCAAAAAAAACTATTGCATGGAAGGCATGTGAAAATTAATCTTCATTTTTAGGGGAAAAAAAATCATCTATCTACATTGCCATTTTAATATAGGTTGTGAAAATTCAGATAAGCATGATGTGCTCCTAAAATTACTAGAGTTCAAACTTGTATAAAAAGATAACATCTATAAAAATGATCAACACACAATTGATATCATAGATTATTTACAAAAAATAATTAACAATATAAAGCCTGAAAGAGAAAAATTTCAAATACCAAAAGCGATCATTGTTATTTCTATTTTTCATTATTAAGATGGTCGAGTATATCAGCAAGCAAAGATAGAAGTGAACCAATCTTCATTTTTAGGGAAAAATGTTCTTTTTTTAAGGGAAAAATCTTCGTTTTCAGTAGACTCAACCATTACGTTTCTACAATCCATGTAAATTGAATCTAATTGCTTCTAGAAATAACTACTTGACCTTACGTTTTTAAGGCACTGCTTCTAGAAATAATTACTTTTACAGACATTATGTTTCTACAATCCATGTAAATTGAATCTAATTACTTCTAGAAATAACTACTTGACCTTTTGAAATGAAAGTGTCTGCAAGATAACCCTCAAAATGCAATTGGATTGTTTAAATCATAATTTATTAGTGAAATTTTACACAAATTCCCTTTGATACATTTGACATGCTAACACAATAGGAAAATCAAATTGGCTTCAAATCATAGTTAAAAACATTAATGATTCATTAACATAATGAGTAATAAAAGTTAAAGAATGTAAATGTTAAAATTTTTTATAAAATATGTGAAGTCCTTAGGACTGCACTGAGAGGCAATTCCTTCCACACAATAGGCATTTTTGGTGCACCAAGCAACCTAGGCGGCCAAATGGCCTACTTAGGTAGGGGTCCCATGAGGGGAGCTTAAGCTCTATGGATTATGATCAAATTCGAAAGAAAAAAAAAATAGAGGAGTAATAGTCATTTATTTAGTCATTTTTATTTGTCTGATATTAGTTATTTATTTAGTCATTTGTTTAGTCATTTTTACTCGATGACCAAATTAGTCACTTATGATGATCAAATTAGTCATTTATTTTCCAAATTATACTAGTGTTAGTCACGTGACTAAATTTTTTAGTCACGTAGTCATTTATTTTCCAAATTCTACTAGTGTTAGTACCATGACAAACCAAACAATAATCAAAAGTTACATGCAAATATTACATAACACCATTTTAACAAAATTCAAACGCTCTCTACTAGGGTTAGACATAAACCTATTCAAAACTCCCACTACCCAAGAAATTTTGGCCTAGTGCAAACCATTGCAAATATCAAACTACCAACACCAATAACATAAGGAGCCTTAGAAATCTCATCAAAATTAGGACACATGTCTAAACTAAGCTTAGTACCAATGGAAAATGGAATATTCACATTCTTATAATCATGCATACTAAACCTTCACAAAATGGTATCAACATACTTACTATGACTTAACCAAAGTTTTTTGTGTACCTCATCCCTATTGACCTCCATCCCAAGGATATATTTAGCAACCCCCAAGTCCTTCATATCAATTATGCCAGAAAGTTTAGGCTTGATCTCCCTAATCATCACTTTATTGTTACCCCATAAAAACCATGTCATCAACATACAAGGCAATAATCAATATCTCATTATCAATAATCTGAATATAAATACAATGATCCTCCTCACTCCTAACAAAACCAAAGTTTAATGCAAAGGTATCAAAATTTTGGTACCACATCTTGGGTGACTATTTTAGGCCATACAATGATCATTTTAACCTACAAACCAACTATTCATTTCCTTTCACAAAAAAACATCAAGTTATTACATATAAATTTATTCCTTAGGATCCTCAAGTAAGAAATCAGTTTTAAAATCCATTTGCTCAATCTCAAAATCACAAGTAAAAATAATAAACAATAGGAATCTAATAGAAGTTAAATTAGAAACAAGAGAGAAAATTTCACCAAAATCAACTCCCTCTCTTTGGAAGTAGCCCTTGGCCACCAATATAGCCTTGTACTACTCTAATCAACCATATGCACCAAATTTTTTGTTTAAATACCCACTTGCAACCAATGGGTTTTCTACCTTTGGGAAAACTAACAAGATCACAACTATCACAACTATCCAAAGCATCATTTCATCCTGCATGGCCTGCATCCATTACTTAATATCATCCAAAGAGAGAGCCTCCTTGAAATATCTAGGTTTGTTATCAATACTTAACGAAGCAAATACACAACATAAATATGGTGGGTGATACTTGTCAACAGAATTTTTTTGTCATGTGGACCTTCCTAAGGTAGGAGTAATGGGCTCTACATGTTTTTTTGTATGTTCATCCTGCACATCATCCAAAATTTCTAAACCATCTTCATTTTCTCTATCCTTTGATCCATTTGATTGCTCTTCCACATTTGCATCTTCCTACTTTTCTATATTAAGTTCATTGTTTCAGTATTTTCTTTCTCTTTTGGTTGTTCTTCACCTGAATAAGCTTTAAACTCCCTAAAAATAACATCACTAAAATAAAAAAATTCTTAGGTTAGAGGATTCCAAGTCTTATAACCTTTTACATTCTCATTATAACCTACAAAGATGCATTTATGAGATTTTGGATCCGATTTAGATCACTTTTCTCGAGGCACATGAACATAATCCTCACAACCAAAGACCCTTAAATGTGAAACTAAAGTATTTCTACCTATCCACACTCCATAAAAAGTTTTATCAACAAAATTTGAACAAGGAGATCTATTAATCAAATAACAAACAATACTTACAATTGTTCCCAAAAGCATCGATCTAGCTTAGCACCACTCAAGATACTCCTAGTTTGCTACCCTATTTTCTTAGGGAGCAAAAGGAGTATTGTTCTACCGAACAATACCTACATGCATATAAAATATCAAATTCCCTTGAAAAATATTCACCGCCATTGTTAGATCTCAACACCCTTATCTTATAATTTGTTTGTTTCTTAACTAAGACTTTTAAATTCCTTAAACTTAATGAAAACCTTAGATTTTGTATGCATAAGAAAATTCAATTGTATTTTGGGACAACATCAATAAATGTAATATAGTATCAAGATTTTTAAAAGAGTCAACATCCAATGGTCCAAACACATTTGAATGAATGATCTCTAATAACCTCTTATCTCTATTAGTTCCAATAGGAAATGATGATCCATTCTATTTATCAAACACATAATACTCACATAAATCATTTTTACCAACAGAATAATTAGAAACAAAATTTTTATTAAGAATGGTCCTAAGACCTTTTTCACTTATGTGACCCAATCTATGGTGCCACAATATACATGCATTTCAATGTTAGTCACATTGGTAGAATTACAACAAGTTGAGGCATTAAGCATAAACAAATTCCCTATCCTAGATCCTTTAAGAACCACCAAATTGCCTCTTAACAACCTATAACCATACTTGTCAAATTCCACATGGACTCTAAAATCATTCAAATTCGATACAAAAATTAAAATTCTTGCAACGGTCTTGGAATATTTAAAACATCATTAAGATTTTTAACTCTTTGATCACTGAAACACAACTTTACCTTTTCCTTGCCAACAATACGTTTATTGTTTTTTTATCACCAAGTAAAACTTTTCTTCCATCATAAGTTTAATATATATAAAACCACTCCTTATGAGGAGTCATATGGTAAGAGCAACCCAAATCAATAAGCCAAGCATCATTACTAATAATGTTATCTAAAATAAACAAAGCATCATTATCACCATCATTTGAGGACTTTTCTATGGAGGAAACTACACTCCTTTTCTTGTTCTTGAACTCCTTGTTCGCATGGCTCATTTCTCTAAATTACAACACTTTACTTTGGTATTCCTAGGGGTTTAGAACATCCTTTTGACTTATCCTTCTTCTTTTCCCCTTTAGGCCCACCTTTCTCTTTGGACCTTCCTCACACATGCAAGGAACCTTGGGAGCTAGTATTCATGAAATTTTATCTCATTTATTTTGAGAGAAGTGTGGTAATGAGATTATCCATATTTAGCTCTACACCATTACCACTAATAGCAACAATTAAATTTTCCCAAGATTTGAGTTAAAAACAAAGTAACAAGATTCATTTATCTTCCTCTTCTAACTTAACATCTACAAATGCAAGATGACTTAAATCCAAATTAAAATTATTTAAATGATCTACAATATAATCACCCTCTTTCATTTTTAATGAATGTAATTATCTTTTGAGATACAACTTATTAGTATGAATTTTGGTTTGATAATTATCACCTATCCTCTTCCACAATTTGTATGTGACATCTTCCTTAGAAAATTTCAAGAGGACAAAATACGCAAGACACAACCATATGGTACCTCATGCCTTCTTGCCAAGTTTCAACCAATCTTCAACAAACATTCCAAATGGTTTCTTTTCATTGGAAACTACCAACCACTAATCTCTTTCTTCTAGGAGATCTTCCATCTTAAACTTCCACAACTCGTACCCAAATCCATTCAACTTTTCAATATCTAGATGGGAGGTGGAAGCCACGGTACATAATCTTCTTTACAAATCTACAAAACCCACAATGCAAAAACTCCCTCTCAATAAAATTATTGGATCTTATGCCAAATGTTGGAAATAAAGGTGAAACTACTACAACAATAAATTAAACAAAGTGTATGCAAATCTAAATTTTGATTTCCAAGATTACCCATGATGATATTTATTTGATTAACACATTCAACAATAATAATATGAAGAAATAAACACACAACAAGTGACAAAGAATTTATGTGGATAAATCCTTGCGAGAAAAAACTCCACACCCAAAGAGATCTAATGCTTGTATTAATCCTTCAAAGAAGTTTACATCAACTCAACTTTTCTCTCTAAATTTTTGTAGTATTTTGTTACTTCTCCAACCTACAAAACATGATATGAAACTACTAACCAAAGGCACCAATTTATAGAAGAGCTAAATGTGATATTTCCACTATAGTATCTCAAAACAAGTGATAAAACCACATACAAAAACCATACACCCCCCTTAGTGGCCAAATTGTAAACATATCTAGTAAAAAATAAATAGCCTAACCCACAACCAATCAAATTTTGTCAACACTGAGTGCTCCATCCAATGACTTCAACAACTAACATACACAACATGTAAACCTTGGTGAATCACTTAGGATAACATGAAAGATACCTGAACATGTATACATACAATTCCAAGTAGTCCCCACCTCTAAATTCAATGCTTATAAAGAATATTCTGCTAATATCCTTTGTAATTTCCATCGATGATTGGATCCACCTCTATAAATGCAATTATAATTTGTCATAGGGAAATAAATATTAAATATTTTTATCCCTCATGAACCTAGACATCCAAGTACACATTGCAATGATCAAGGATACACATGGAAATGACTTAGGATTATAAGGTTAATCTCACCTTATCCTAACACATTTTATATAAAAAATCTACATGAACAAGTCATATACTAGTTGTAGAAACAAATACAAAGTAAATCCAATTATAGAATATATACCTTAAATTAAACCAAAATATAAAATAGGAAGCTTGAATATACAAACAGAAATTGAAATAGATTCCACACAAAGACTGTGATAATCAAGAGAATGCCTTATCACTCTATACCAACTCTTTGAGGCATTTTCTTCTAGTGGTCAAAGGTATGATTATAGACTCCATTGCTAGATAGAAACTATCTCTAACATAGGTGATACTACACATGTAGCATTATCAAATATATTCTTGATCTTACATGCTTGATTGCTATTATTATCTACTCATCCTCTAACTTTAGCATTGTGCACCCATTGAAGACCTCTAAATCACCTTTGTGATGAACAACAACCAAATATTTCATTACCAAAATGTTTTCCTTAAAATTTTCATCCAACACATGAGAATACTCTATTAACATTGTGACTCTTCCTCTAATAAACCCTTTTTCTACCTCTTATAGACTAACTTTACCTTTTCCATTCTATAAGATTCTTGAAAAGGCAACAACTTTTCCTCTTGATCTTCTATGCCCTTAATCCTAAGTGTGCATAGGGTTATGAATAGTATGATCATTAATATAATTTTACATAGGTAGTTAAGTTATCCTATATTACATCTAAAACATAAGTGTGGTATATATAAGAGGTAGTGAGTGGAAATTATATTGTGAGTTGGATTCCCATTGGAGATATTTGGAGTTTTTTCCCTTCAAAGTGACTTATTGTTCTCAATTATTTGTATCATATTTCTTATTATATTCTTCTCTTGTGCAATTTATTAAATTACAAGTGGTATTAAAGGACAATTTTAGCACTTGGAGGGAAAGAATAAAGGCAAATGTTTTTTACTCAAGAGGAAAAATTGTGAAGTACATATCTCTCTCAAACTAGCAAATTTTTACCTAATTTTTAAAGGGATGTTCAAGTCCATATTGAAGTTGCTATAGTCTATATTTGAGCTCATTTGGAACATATTTGGAGGAACTATTGTAAAATTATGGTTTTGAATATATTATCTTCCAAAGCTATAAATTTATTTTTTTTCTAAATTTTTGGAAGGCTGATGAAGGCATATTGAGGCTAATATAGTCTAGATTTGAGGAAGTTGATAGATCAAGGTTTCTATGATTTTTTTTGTCAAGGATATAAATCAACATTTTTTTGGGATGTTTTTTTTATCAAAGGTGAGCTTTAGGCCCAATTAAGTTATAGTATTTTGTGTGATTTACTACAAAATAATTTTTCCATGTCATGATAGGGCTTTCCATAAGAGGCAAAAATAATCTTGTGACACTTGGAAAATCTTCAAACAAGGATGATATAGTAATTGTACAAATGAATCCCTTAGATACTAAATCAATAAGGGAAGAACACACTAATTTTAAGAAATATATTTCATCATTGAAGGCAAAGATGACAACCACAAGAGGAAAAATAATTGCATTATCAAAGAGAATTGAGTCCCTCATTAGTTATATGGAATATGAGGGGCCGATTTTACATCAAAATATTTGGGAAGAAGATGTGTCTTCCAAGGGACATGATTCTTTGGGGATTTAATTATATTTAAAAATGGATCATCACCAATGAGTAAAACAATAAGGAGGAGGTGGAGTAGAAGGATGAGGTAGAGTAGAAGGAGGAGGAGGAGGGGGAAGAAGAAGAGGAAGAAGGCGAAGAAGTAGAATAAGGGGGAGAAGTAGAAAAAGAAGAAGGTAGGGAAGAAGGGGGAGGAGGGGGAGAAGGTGGAGGGGTAGGAGTAGGAAGAGTGGGAGAAGTAAGAGGAGGACAAGAAGGAGGAGGAAAAAAGGAGGAGGAGAAAGAGAATGAGGAGGAGGAGAAGAATAAGGGGAAGGAGGAGGAGAAGAATGAAAAGCAGGAGAAGGGGAACAAGAAGGAAAAGAAGTAGTAGGAGGAGGAATGAGAAGAAGGAGGATGAGGAGGAGGTGGAGGAGAAAGAGGAGCAAGAAGAGGAAGAGAATAAAGAAGGGGGAGGATGATAAAAATTAGGAACATAAGGGGGGAAGTAGAAGGGGGAGGGGGAGGTTGAGGAGGTTCCTACACTAGCAAATTTATATAAGTAATTATAAATATGTGCCTAATAAATTTTAGGGATGTGTCACAAGGATTGCCTACCAAAGTAGATCATGATCAGTTCCATTCAAATAATAAAGGAAGGGGGATGGGGAGGTTCCCACATCAATAAAATTACATGCAATTATAGTGTAATGTCACAGAATTGCACCTAGAGGCAATTCCACATTTTTGCACTTTTGCCTAGCATTTATGACACCTTAGAGAATTAATGAAAAAAATCCCATGAGTCATAATTTTGCAATTCTGACCTCATGTGGACTAGTGGCAGACCAAAAAAATCCTAATGACATGTTTCTTGAAAATCTAGGCCTTGGACACTTGTGCAATGCATGAACGTCTGCGTGGTGCGCTCGTGTCCTGGCAGTTTTCTAAATTTGAAATGGGGAATCTAGAATCTTGACTCTCTCAACATGTTTCCTAGCAGTTAGATTTCCAGTGAAACGGATCCTTATTGCCCTTGCATACATTAAAACCCCTCATTTTCTCTCATTTTGGGGTTCAAATCATTCAATCAAGCTCTCTACATACTTTTCACTCTTGAGTTCTCTTCATTCTTGACAACAGCACTCTCACAAGTGAAGCCATGCCAAACTGAGGTCCTTCCAACAACTACAACTCTCAAGCAATCACTCAATGATGTATTCATGTGCTCCAGAGAGTATCTAGTCCAATGGGTAACACTCTCTCTCTCTCTTACTCTTTCCTATCTACTTGTTCATTTACTACTTAGTGGTGCAGTTTCTACTCTTGAAGTAGGTTTTTCTTTCACCACACACTTTGTCTATTTCATTTACACTCCTTTCCAACTTGGTTGTCCATGGAGGTGGGAACACCAAAATGGGGGTTTGATTGAGGCAAACCCCTATATAGCCCCAACCTTTTTATCGCATTCTTCTATGTGTAGGTTGCAAAGTGGAGCTTGGAGTGAAGACCCAGATGTATGGTTGAAGGTAAGTTTTCTCCAAGTTCTCCTTGTGTTTATTCTAAGTTTATGTTTTTTGTTTGATCATTCTATTCAGAAGACCTTAGATCCAAGCAAAGAGGTGAAGCTTTATTCTGCTCACCTGAGCACCTAAGCTTTCTATTGCTTAGGATGCTAGCACACCATTTAGACGATAGCACATCAGGTTGGCATCTTGAATCTATGCTACCATCTTTTGGCCAAGAGTTCCTTTATTTGAAGTGGAAATCTAGAAGTTTGGATCCCTCGGGATCTAAAGTAGTCTTCTCTAAAACATAACTTGAGTACATTTTCTTTACCATTTCTTTATTCTATTTATTTTTGAGGTGGATAAGGGTAATTCATTCCTTGGTGATCTCTTGAGAATGAAGAGACCCGTGTGCAGTGAATCCCTCTTATCTCACATTTTGGTGAACCTAATGTGAACATGTCAAATCTATTTCTATAATGTTTTCGCGTTAATGATAACACTTTCTCTAAGGAATATTTCAATATGTTGGATGACGTTCTAGATGACTTCAAAGAAGCACCCTCCTTTATTCACAAACCTTCCCAACAAATTTCCTCTCCACAAGCTGGGAAGTCAATAAATGTAGTTGTGGTCTTTGTGGATCCTCCAAGCGTTAAGAAACCCATCATTTAAATGACCCCAACTGTCCCTTCTTCTAGGGAGGATCATTCTATCTATGAAGTTTCATGTTGAAATGATTCATTGGACTTATATTCAAGGTTGGTAAAAGCTACGAACCCCATTTCTTACAATGTTGTTGGGCACACATATAATACAAGAAGAAAAAAATAAAACTTGGATCAACAACCTCCTGTTCCTACATCTCAACCCACTCAAGTTCCTCCTTCTTTACCACCTTCTCAACCAAGTCTTCCTTCAACAACTAAACATGCTATTAAAGCACCATGTGATTATGATCTTGTCAAGCAACTTCATGTTACCCCAACTAAGATCTCACTTTGGTATTTTCTTCAGACCGCTCTGGTTTATTAGGAGATGCTTCAGGAAGCCTTGTAGAAAATCCTCTTGCCTACCTCCTCTAGGCCTACATATGTTAATGCATTTTTGGCTCATATTCAGGCATATTCGTTGAATATCACGTTCCATCCATAAAAAATCCCGCCTCTAGATGTGCAGAAGCAAGCGGACCCCTTGATGATTATAATTAATGTTAATAACATTAGAATTAGGTGTACTCTCATTGACACTAGTTCGGCTCTCAACGTTTGCGGATCGACCTACTACCTAAGATTAAACTTGATTCATTTTCTCTAGCTACTTCTTCCTTGTACATTCATGGGTTCAATAATGCTGGTTGTTAAGCTCTAGGCACGATAATACTGCCTTTGTAGCTAGGTCCCATTACCTTACCTACTTTGGTTTATGTGATGCATGGCCCTTTACCTTATAATATTCTTGTGGGGAGACCTTGGATTCATGTTATGGGTGTTGTAACTTCTACCTTACACTGTTCCTTAAAGTTTGTCCCAAATAATCGAATGGTCACGGTTAAAGCTTATCCAAAAGCCATTCACCTTCGTGAGCTAGCAGCTACCAGTCGGGCTTCAGTCATCTCCACTCTTAAGAATTATATTCCATCTTTAACCATTGACACTATGGCGTGTTCCTCAACGATACCCTCTATGGAGGTTGTCCTCGAAGCAAACACCATTAAAGATGAATCACCTAAAGCAGAAAGTCCTAAGTCCTCCCCATCTTCTCCTTCTTTTTCCAAGTAAAACACTTTCTTTAGTGATGATTGGGGCTCTCTAGAATCCTCTAAATTCTTCATTCCAGAATATAGAGTGAGTCATGCTTGTATAGAGTTTATGAATGTCTCTAATGTGAAGATGGATGACACTCTTGTTAATGAAGAGAAATGTGATCTTATTAAGGAGACCAATTCTTCCTCTACCGAGGAGATTAGTCCCACTCTTGCAAAGGAATTTAATGTTTTCAAACCAAGTGAAGAAGTTGAGAGTGCTCCCATGGATGCATTTGATGTTCATTAGTGGAACGAAACCCTCTACGTTGAGCCACCACCTCCTGAAGTTTTGTAAACTCATTATGGTTTTAGATATAAACTCGCTTCTCAATATGGATATGGGTAGAAGGGTCTGGAGCATATCAAAGAAGGAATTCAAGTCCCTATCCATTTTAAGTTGTGAAAGTGCTATCTGGGTTTGGGATGCTCTATCAAACAATCTAAGCAGAAACCTTGGTGGAGTGTTAATATGATTTCGACCAAACCATTGAGTTTGTTCCATCCTGAATTGATAGAGGATAGGGGGAAGGCTGAGAAAATTACTTTGGATTTATTCTCTTAGGTGAAGTGCTTGAGGAATTCCTAGGTGCTCACACCCCTTTGCCTCCCTTTCATCACAAGAGACGATTCTCGTATTGCCTACATGAACTAGCGTACTTTGGAGAATCTGTCTTGAGTATTGATGAGGAGGACACCCTATCTAATGTTGGTAATGATGTTCCAATATCACATTCTTAAGATCATAGTTCTCTCCTTAAAGGAGATACTATTGAGATCTCTATGGATCCTAAGTCTTTTGAAAAAGTGATTAAGATAGGGAAGTGTCTTTCTCTAGAAGAAGTAGATGAACATTTCAATCTCCTACATTCTCATCCGAACATCTTTTCTTGGACGTATGAGGATATGCTTGGTATTGATGAGTCTATAGTGGTTCATAACATCATCCTATGTCTCGACGCGAAGCCGATTAAGCAAAAAAATTGAAAGATCAATCCCAGGGTGGTGTTGATGATTAAGACTGAGATAGAGAAGTTGTTAAAAGTGAGCTTTATCCATCCAATCGACTACTCCCTTTGGATCTTGAATATAGTTTTTGTTGGTAACCTAATGATCATATTTGTATATGTATTGACTTCTATTATCTTAATAAGGATTCTCTAAAGGATGATTTCCTACTGCCTAATATAGATATGATTGTGGATTCAACTGCTAGCCATGCATTGTTATCTTTTATGGATAGTTTCTCGGGTTACAATCATATTCGTATTAATCTAGAAGATTAGTACAAGACAACCTTCACTACCCCTTGGGGTACCTTCTATTATGTGATCATGCCCTTTGGGTTAAAGAATGCAATTGCAACTTACCAACGGGCGATGACCCTGATATTTCATGATTTCATTCATAAGATTATAGAGGATTATGTTGATGACATCTTGGTGAAATCTATAACTCATCAAGATCATGTAAAGAACCTTCATCTCAGTTTTGAAATGCTTTGGCTCCATAAGATGAGACTCAATCCCCTTAAGTGCATCTTTAGCATGGACATCGACAAACTTTTGGGATTCATAGTTTCTCACCACAAGATCGAAGCTGACACAAATAAGATTGATGTTATTGTTAATATGCCTCCACCCAAGAATATTACTGAATTGCAAAGCTTACAAGGGAAAATTCGGGCAATTCATAGATTAATATCTCAATTGGTTGATCATGCTCTTCCCTTCACTTTTCTATTAAAGAAAGACATTTGCTTCATATGGGATGAAGAGTTCTAGAAATCTTTTGAGTCAATCAAATCCTATTTGGCCAATCCTCCCATATTAATGCCAGCTATGCAAGATAGACCCTCTTTGCTTTACCTCGCAACATCACCATACAGTTTAGCAGCTTTGTTGGCCCAGCATGATGACGTCAGGAAAGAAAGAGCGGTCTACTATATTAGTCATGTTCTAATCGACTATGAAACTGGCTACTCTCCATGGAAAAGTAATGCCTTGCTCTTGTCTTTGATACATAGAAGTTAAGGCATTACCTTCTCCATGCTGAAATGCATATCATTGTAAAAAGTGACCTTCTGAAGCACTTATTATCTAGTGCTAACCTTGCTGAGAGGTTAGTGAAATTGGTAATGTTACTCTCTGAGTTTGACATAAATTTCATTACTCAGAAGTCAGTAAAGGGTCAAGTTGTTGCCGATCAATTGGTAGACACTCCCTCATCTCACTCCTTCCTAGGGTTGGATCTATTTCCTAATGAGAACATTTTTGTTGTTAACCATGACCTTGAATGGAAAATGCACTTCGATGGGTCAAGATGTCAAACTAGTTCTGGGGCGGGTGTGGCTTTGATGTCACCCAAAGGTAAACCGGTCCCTCTCTCCTTTCGATTGGATTTACCTTGCACTAACAACATCGTCAAGTATGAAGCCCTCATTTTTGGTTTTCATGTTGTGATTGCACTAAGGATAAAAAATCTTTGTATAGTAGGTGATTTTGTACTCATTGTGAACCAAATTATGGCAGCCTATCAAGCTAAGCAAAGTAAGTTGTCTTGATATTGAGACCTCACTTTTTCCTTGCTCAATCAATTCTCTTATTTCACGATAGACATCATCTCTAGAAGTAAGAATAGGCATGTGGATGCCATGGCAAGAACTACTTCCCTGGTACCCTCGGACGAAGATATAAAAGAATACCACTTCATGGTCCAGGTCCTGCGAACCCCAATAGTTTTTAATCAACCTGAATCCAATGATGTTGTGTGTTCTCATGTAGACTCAGGAGACTAATTCTCTAATATTTACAATTACCTAAAGACTAGAAACTTTCCCGATGATGCAATGAAGAAAGATCACACTCGTATATGAAAGCTTTCATCCCGTTATGTCATTTTATCTGATGTTCTCTATTGAAAATCTTATAATGGCTTGCTTCTTCGATGCCTCACTAAACCGAAAATACCCCTTGCCCTTAGAGAAGCCCATTTAGGCTTTGGGGGTGGACACTTTGGAGGTAAATCCCTAGTAAGGAAACTAATACACATTGGGTACTATTGGAAAATGATGGAACAAGATTCCTTCAATTTTTTTAAAAATTGCCTTCAATGCCAACAACATAGTCGTCTTATTCATGCACTTGCACAAGATTTGCAGAATCAGACCTCTCCTTGGCCATTTGTGAAATAGGAGTTGGATATTATTGGAAAAATATCACCTCCTTCTTCTAAGGGACATACCTTTATCATTACCGCTACAGATTACTTCACAAAATGGGTCCAAGTTGTTCCACTTTGATCCATGAATTTTGAAGGTATCTGTAGTTTTCTTCTGAACATTATTTCTCATTTTGGATTGTCTATTACACTTATTTTTGAAAATGGCACACCATTCAAGAACAATGAAGTAAAGTAGTTCTTAGAGAAGTTTCACATTCAACACAAATTTTCTACTTCATACTATCCGCAATCTAATGGTCAAGCAAAAGAGTCTAACAAGACTCTTGAGCTCATTCTTTGAAAAACAGTTAATAAGCATGATAAGGATTGGCACATTAAACTAACACACACTTTGTGGGCCTATCGCATGAGCATCCGTATGGTGATGGGAATGATGCCTTACAACCTCGTGTATGGTGTCGAGGCTATCATGCCTTTTGAGTTGGAAATTTCATCCTTGTGGGTTTCCCTTAAGGGGTTAATTGACAATGAAACCTATCGAGCTAATTGTTTGCATCAGCTAGAGATGCTCGATGAGCGCTGATTACAAGCCCTCAACCATCTCAAAGCTTATCAACAATCATTATCAAGACACTATAATAAAAGTGTGCTTCCTAGGACCTTTAAGTTAGGAGATCTGGTTCTCTATGAGAATCAGAGAAATGTAAATGTGTCGCCTGACCAAAGAGGGAAATTCAGTCCTAACTGGTTAGGCCCTTACATTGTTGTCTTCGTGTATGGTTCGGGTGCCTATGGATTATCTTCTATGGATGGTGTGTGTAAGAAAATATGTGAATTAAACTAATCAATAACACACAACAGATGCAATGTATTACATTAAGGGAATCTAAATTAACAAAACACAATTCGATAAATTGACTCCTTAACAACATTCCATCTTCCTCTATTCTTAAATGTCCATGGTAATTATGCTCTCAGATCTTAATTATGCACTAAATTACTGGGATTCCACCTAAGAAATGAATAGCCTCTAAGCTAAAATGTAGAAACTATGTCTACACCTACTTGATTTTGATATTTTTCATTTAATGATGAACTAAGTGACATGCAGAATGGTGATTTGTTGTATACATAATGTTATTTAAAATGATGCACTACTAAATTAAACTAATGAAAATACTATGAGAATGATCCTAAATGCTATAAAAAATCTAAGATACATCTAAGAATGCAACCATGATTCTAAATTACTTGCTAAACTATTCTAAATGTTAAATCAAAATGCAATTAAGCTCTCAAATGTGAGGATGAATTCTGCAGATTAATGTTATTCAATCTTCTCCTATGAAAAAGTTTTAAATGAGCCTCTATATATAGATTTCACCAAGGCATCAGGTGAGTTGGAAGAAATGGATGATCATGATTAAGTCTGGAGAGATCGACAGCGAGAAATGAGGAGGTTAGAAAGAATTAAGGAAATTATCCCCTTTAGTAGAACAATCTTGCCAAGTGTAGAAAAGAGTCAATGGAAGGAAGAAGCCATGTGTCCTTGAGTTGGTTAAAATTTTTGAGATTAAATATCCATTTTAGAAATTAGGAATAATTATCTTCATGTGACACATGGTGAATTGAAAGATGAGGTGGAAGGAGGTTAGGAGAATATGGAGAAATGTGACAAAATTTGAATTTAAAAATTCAAATTTAATGAGAGAGAATTAATCAAATAAAACAAATTAGTTAAACTTGTTTATTTTAATTAAATCATGAAGAAAGTGGTTTAGATAAGAGGAATTAAGAAATATGAACTATATAAATAAGCTTTGCAATTTATTTATATAGTAGAGGAAATAAAGATTTTATTAACTAAATAGTCGATATTTAATTAATATTCTCTAGACCAATTTTGGATGTATACATTTTTCCCCTTTTTGAAGTGACATGTTTACGCATTGCTTCAAAAAAAAAATACCAGTGCTGCTAAAATTTCAACGATGCCCCAAATGGCGATTTTCAGAAGATAACAACTATATGCCCCCTGGGGAGATAAATCGAGGAATTTTTGATAATAAAAGATTTTTGATGATTTTTGAAAAATGTTGATGATGTATGATGATGAAATTATGATGTGATGATATTCCAAAGATTTATCTCTCGATATGGAAGAATTTAGCTGCCCCAATTAATTGACCCTTTTAAAAATTAAAATATCCCACCAAAATTACCCTTTTAATTACCCTTATTAAGAGGTAAAAAGTGAAAAGAGGATTCATTTGTGCATTGGTAATTTTGAAAAATTATGGATTGAGAGAGCATTCTTGAGCATTTGAGTGAAAATGGTGATCCCCTATGAGACTCATCAATTCGAGCGAGTGTGGCGACACAATCGACCAGGGGGATATGGACCTCCGATATGGATCTCGAAACTTTTCTTGTGACTTTTGAATTAATTTTCTCGCATTTGTCCTTTCGAATTTTTCATTTTTTCTTGTTTCAGTGCATATAATTTTTTTTGCGGCACATAGGCTAGATGTTTTAGTGCATCCACTTATAGTTTTAGCGTATCGGTTAGTTTTAACGGTGCATCTATAGTCTGAAATGGCGCATCAACCTTTTGGCGCATAGGCAGCCTGTAATGGCACATTAGGGTTTTAGATAGGGCATCCTGAAGAAATGGTGCATTTAAGGAATTGTGCAATGCATCAAAGGAATTCTCTAGTGCATCCCATGAAATGGTGCATTGAAGACCTGTTATGGCGCATCTAGGACATAATTGAATATTTTTTTGTTTTCTCCTTGATTTTGATGATATTTTCTCGCATCAGCCAATGATTTATTTTTTATGATAGATTAGATGATTTAGTGATCTCATGATAGGAGAGATGCACTAATGATGATGTTGTTTTGACCTCATGATAGGTGAGGATAAAAAATAGATGTTCATGAGATTTGATAGAAAATATCACTAGAACTGATAAGATGATTGATTGATGTTTGATTGCTTTTCTGATTTGATTTGATTGATTGATGTGTCGATTGCGATGTTTTATAATGATAGGAGACGGATTTAGATAATCTTCAGTCCTGAGAGAGGTTCCCATGGACTTGGGAGATGATCCCACATCTGTCACAAGCTAATAGAGATATCATTGAGAGATGCAGATTATCCTCATTGATTGATATGCCCCAAATTAGGATTAATCAAGGATTGTTGACCGCATTGGCAAAGAGGTGGCATAGCAACCACAACACTTTTCATCTGGCCATTGGAGAGATGACTATGACACCAGAGGATGTCTATAGGATATTGTGGATTCCTGTGGTAGGTGATATTGTGACCTATGATCACACTGAGTAGGGAGGTACAGATGCTCTACGCTGGATATTCCATGATGACCATATTATTGGGTATGAGATGCCTTGGCAGGAGATGTTTGAGAGATATGCCCCTTTTCCTTACGTGCTTGTGGGATTTTTTGATGTCTTCTTGTGTCCCAACAAGAGGGCAAAGGGATTATCCATTGGTTGGGGTTGAACATTGGAGCAGATGATTCGGTTTGGGACCCATTTCTCTTGGGGTTCATGTATGCTTGCATAGTTATACCATGATATGCACCAAGTAGTGTACCTTAGAGAGCCAGTCTTTCTGTAGGTGTGACCCTCTTACAAACATGGGCTTGGGAGCATATTGCGGTGACACGACCAGAGACAGATAGATTTCAACCATTTGGGAGACCCTATGTTTCTGGTTATGCAGGCCCAGTTGTCCAACATAAGCTGGGAAAATTGGAGTATTGGAGACGGGTACTGGATGATCTAGATTTAGTTACCTGGAAACCGTATGTATATTGTGAGCAATGGGTTGAGGATCATTTGGAGGTGCCCTATTTTATGACTGCCAGATACCTTATTGGGCGGACATGTTTTATTATCGAGAGATTCTTATTGCAGAGGGTGCTCAGACAGTATGACAGAGTTCAAGGGATACCTCAAGGATTAGCTATGTATGCACGGAGGAAGCAGGATGTGACTGAGTGGGGGCCCACATTATCTTATGATGTTGCATGTGATGAGTATCATCATTTACAGCTAGTGATTTGGGACTACCTTCTAGGGATTGTTAAGGGATATATGACTGAGGAGTACTCATAGTATTTTGTTGAGCATCCATTTTTGAGGATTTTGAGGCTTAATGAGCCAATCTTGATGCAGAAATGGATGAATGGAATGATTAAATAATGGTGGATTAATTCTACATGTTCTTATGGATGCATGCTATTATGATGTATGATATGCAGGGTGCTCTTTTTTTTTGTATTTTCCGATGCAAATATATGGATGCATGTATGAAATGGATGAATGGAAATTTATATGTTGGTGTTTTGTGTCTAAAAAAATGTATGACTAAATGTATATGGATGGAAATGATATGATCAATGCATTTTTTTTTGGATTTTCATGATGCAAACATATATATGATCTAATGACTAAGATGAATGCTTTAGAGAATGACGTGGTAATGCATTTGTTTTTAGATTTTCATAATGCAAATATATTATCTAATGACTAAAATGATATGATAATGCTATGAATGATGTCCTAATGCTCGTGCATCTAAATGATCCTTTTAGTAATGTCAAATGTACTCAATTTGTTAATGATAGAAATAGCATCAGCCTTGGAGAAATCTATAAATAGCATTACAGCATCTAGTATGAATGCAACCTAAACATGCAACTCTAACAATGCAATTTTGCCATCCCAGTAATCAATTTATTGTGCTTGGTATCATCATTGAGTTTTTAAAATGTTGAAAGTGAGTACAAACATCGATGGTATAATTAAACTGTGATGACCTGAGTACTACTTTCATGATGTTTGATAATGCAAGTTAACACAAGCATCTAGGTATAATTAAACTGAGATGACCTAAGCATTCCTTGCGTAAACAAACAAGAGTTAATAATTTTCCTATGTGAATCTAGAATATCAATGATACTTTGTAGAGCACATCCCACGATGATTCACATAGTAGTAATGATCAACTCACAAACAACAGTCAAAGAAAAATATCATTCTCGATCATAGCTTCTCTAGTTCTTGACATCCTTGAGTTGCTCCTGAGAAATGATAACAACAATCACAATGCAAATAGTTTTGAACATTTGTATTAAAGTGATAAAACTATGATTCAGAGTATCGTCACCAAATGAAACTTGTTTTTGATTGACCTTGTTGTTGTTGTTGTTGGTTCAGATGATTATTTTTGGTGGTTCTAATTGATGTTCACAGTTGTAGCCCATTTGATTATTGTATTTTCACCATGTTGTCATACTGTTGTTTGTCTACCGCTTTGTAAGCTCAAAGATGGATTGCCCCTAGTAGTGAGTTCAATATTTTTCCCCCAGTGGAAACAAACCGACTTATTATGGATATGTACAATGATCGACAAGCCAAAGTGAGACACGACCAGCATAGTGGAATATGTACATGAGGCTCAAACAAAGGATGCAGATAGTGATAGAAAAGAGCCAATGTGGTCAACACATGTTCTAATAGAGGAAGAAGACAACCTGTCACAAATAGTGCCCATTGCCAAGTTCTCACCACTTGCTTTTATTTCACTTTTTTTAGATTTTATAATTTTTTTGTATTTTTCCCTTTTTGATTTTTTTGTATTTTTCTCTTCTTCTTTTTTTTGTATTTTCTCTTTATCCGATTTTTTTGTTGTCACCAAGATGCCTATTTTCCAGGTTTTCACTAGGGTGACCTTTTTTTCAGGACATTTTCTAATGTTTTTGGAATTTTTTAGGACTTTTTCTGATGTTTTTGGATTTTTTCAGGACTTTTTCCGAAGCAGCAAATGAATTGTGTGTAGAATTTCTTGAGATGGAGGCTTTTCAGGGCTCCTCCTTATGGCATGGATAGTTGGTATTCTCCTAACCCATAGACTGACACAATGACAAAGGGGCCCAACCAATTTGATTCAAACTTTCCTTTCGTCTCTCTATCCTACTAGTTGCGTGGGTTCTCCTTCAATACCAAGTCACCAACTTGAAATGTTTTGGGTCTAACTTTATGATTGTAACTTCTGTACATCCATTGTTGGAAGGATTTCAGGTGGTTCATAGTATGTTGGCATCGTTCATCTAATAGTTCTAGTTCTTGTAATCTAGATACCCGATAATCCTCATCAGAGATGATACCCTTCAATGAAACCCTGAGTGATGGCAATTCAACTTCAATGGCTACAATGGCCTCAAATCCATATACCAAAGCATATGGTGTGGCTCATGTTGGTGTGCGAATACTGGTGTGGTACGCCCATAGAACAGGGTTTAATTGGATGTGCCAATCACATCCAACGTCATTGACCGTTTTCTTCAATATTTTCAAAATGGTTTTGTTGGAAGCCTCTACTTGACCATTTCCCTGAGGATAATACGGTGTGGAGAAGCGATGTTGAATGTTGAACTTCTGACACAATTCTTGTATGTCTTGATTTTTGAATTGTCTTCCATTGTTAGTGACAATGGATTGAGGGATGTCATACCAACAGATGATGTAATTGAGGATGAATGATGAAATTTGCTTTCCTGTGATGGTGATTAGAGGAACGGATTCAATCCACTTTATGAAGTATTATGTAGCTGTGATGATAAACTTGTGTCCATTCGACAAAGATGGATGGATCTTACCAACAAGATCTAATCCCCACTAACAAAAGGGCCATGTTGATGCAAAAGGCTGGAGTTCTTATGCTAATGTGTGGATGAGGTTGCCATGAATTTGACACTTTTCACATTTCTTGATGAACTGGAAAAACTCCTTCTCCATGCTTGGCCAATAGTATCCTAAATGAAGGAGTTTCTTGGCTAAGGTTAAACCACTTGAATGTGTTCCGTAAAAACCCTCATGAACTTCCCATAAAACTGTTTCAGACTCATCGCGTTCCAAAAATCATAGGAGAGTTTCGTCAAGACCTCATCGGTATAGTACATCCATGATAAGAGTATGTTGAGCGGCTCAGCAAATGAAATAGACAGGTCAGGTGGAGGAGTGTTATCTTTTAGGTAGGTATAAATTTCACCATAGATTGATGCATTGGTATCGGCTAGGTGACAGATGACATGGGACTCGGTATTGTCATAGGCAGGGGAAAATAGTTGTTCCACCAAGAACTCGTAATGGCTTTTCTTCTCAAGAATTTGTGACAAGGAAGAAATAGTAGCCATGGTGTCAGCGGATTTATTGACCACTCTTGAAATCTGTTCAAATTTGATATCCATGAAGTATTTCTTAAAATCATCAATCATTCTTTTGTAGGGCACCAGTTTATCGTCCTTTGTTTGATAATCATCATTGAATTGGTTAATGACCAATTGAGAATCTCCATATACTTTCAATTCTAGAATTTTCCATTCTACAATTGTTTTAATGCCAATGATTAATGATTCATAATCTACCATGTTGTTGGTACAAGGGAACATCAATCTGTATGATTTTGGTATGGTATGTCCTTGTGGAGTGACAAATAAGATTCCTGCTCTCAGCTCTCATCTTGATGATGGATCATGGAGTGTGATCCGAAATGTTGATGCAAAAAATTTGCACACAATCGAATCCAAAAATCACTTACCAATAACATTATGGATTGTGGAAACTTGATATCACTAAGATTCCTGCCCCTAATCCATGTTGGGTGTGTGATCCATCAAAGTATAATGTCCACTGTTTTGCATCCAAGGTAACTACATCAGCATTTGGAAACTCAATATGTAAAGGATGATCATCTAGTAGAGGTTCTTCTACTAACTGGTCAATGATGGCTTGTCCTTTTATTGCCTTCCTATCCACATATTGGATGTCAAATTCACTGAGTATCATAACCCACTTGGCCAATCTTCCAGTTAGGTTAGCTTTGTTGAGGAGGTATTTGAGAGGATCTATTTCGGCTATCAACTTGATGGTGTGAGTTAGCATGTAGTGTTGAAGTTGTTGAGTGGCAAACACTACTACCATGCAAGCCTTTTCAATGGAGGTATAGTTGATCTCATAGTTGTTTACTGTCCTGCTGATGTAGTAAATTTCCCTTTCTTTTCCTACTGGATCCTCTTGTGCTAACAGGCCTCCTAATGATACTTTAGTTGTAGCAATGTATAGAAAAAGTGGTTTTCCTTCTACTAGTGGTACTAAGACAAGTGGACTCATTAGGTATTGTTTCAATTGGTTGAAGGCTCCTTCACATTTCTCATCCCATCAAAAATAAACATTTTTGTGTAGCAGGTGAGTGAAAGGATGGGTCTTGTCTTCCAGTTGTGAAAGAAATCTTCTAATTGACTAGAACCTTCCTTGCAGAGATCATAGCTAGCTGATATTTTTAGGTGGTGGAATTTCCATGATATCATTAACTTTTTCCAAATCTACCTCGATGCCCTTTTTTGTCTATGTATCCCAAGAGTTTGGCTGAAGTCACTCCAAACACACATTTCTTTGGATTGACATCGAAACATTGAATTTCTCCAATCTAGTGAAGATTTTGTCTAAGATCTCTAAGTGTCCCTCTCTAGTATATGATTTAGCTAATAGATTGTCCACATAGTATTCCATGAAAGTATGCATCATATCATGAAAAATGGTTGTCATGCAACGTTGATAAGTAGCTCCTAGATTTTTCAATCTGAATGACATGACATTCCAATAAAATTTTCCCCATGGGCATGTAAATGTGTTAGAATCCAAGATCACCTGCATGCAAGATGGATACCTGTCACATGCAAAAGATATGAAGAACTGAAAAAGCTATTCTCTGTAAACCTCTCAGTAAAAATGCATTAAGAGAATCAATTATTACAAAGTGATCAATCCTTATGAAGGAGATCAAGAAACCCTAAAAGAAACCCTAGTGTGCACACTTAATAATTAATAATTAATTAATTAATGTGCCTAAGTTTAGCTTAAGTAATAAAGAGGAATAAGTGACTTAATTAATTAATCAATGTGATGTAATTAATTAAGGATAATAACTTATTACTCTAACACCCCCCCTTAAGATGAACTTAGGAAGAAGCTAAAACACTAGAATAAGATGCATGAAAGAAAAGATGGGTCCCGGCAACGAGGCCTAATCAGGTACCCATTTACAAATGCAATATGAGGTAGAGAAGGAAAAACCCAGTGGGACAAAACCCCCCTACAATGTGATAACATGCTGCAAAGAAGCACTGGAAGAACTCTGTAGAGTAACACTGGAACCGCAATCTGACAAGCAAGGAAAGATATCTCTGTCTACAACTGAAACCAAACTGGAATTAAAATAATGTGACAGCAGACCCGATGCCACGGAACACTTGAAAACTCCAAACGGGAAAAACCCTGGAATCTATGAAGTAGCAAGCAATTATTGAATGATGTATTACTGAAAACGAAGTGCAAAGATGCAAGATGCACTCTCCCAACTGCCAAAATATCCAAGTAATCGCCAAACAACCCATCGGGAAAAATCTGGACTAACTGATGAACCTATGATAGATACAAAAAAAGTACATGGACAGCAATATAGATCTCCTTAATACCTTTCCAATGCCGCAAACGAGGTGAAAATCGGAGATCGTGGCAAAAAGTTATGAGCTCGGAAGTCCAAAAACAACATCTGACTTCAAACAGAAATAAATGTAGGAAAACAGTAAAATACTATAAAATAAACTACACCAAATGAAAGTGCTTGGAACCAGCTTTCCAGCGATATCTCGTTTGCCCAATTTTGATACCGTATGCCCAAGTTATGGCCAAAAGAAAAAAATTGCTCTTTTAGGGCAAACTAGGGCTACGAGGGGCAAGGAGGGGCCGGCCATACGCTGACGTCATCAATTCACGAGCTTAAATTTGACGGCTGTCTGGCCGTCAGGGCAAAAAATCGCCCCCTGTCAGAAAAAATTCGCCGGTGACCGGAATATGCGGAAATGTCAGAATCTGCTAACGGAATATTCCTATCACAGTGAATATTCTGAACCTGCCGGAAAGAATTTCACTCACCGGTATATACTTAGACCTATCAGAATATTCTGACACTCTCTGTCGGTCGGAGATCGAGTGACGAGGCTCTCGGTCGGTCATAGGACCGTCGGCTGGCTTTGGAGCCCGCAGGGGCTGGCAGAGCCGAGTGGCGGCGCTGGCTGCGGCAGCGGATGGGTGGCCGCCCGGTGGCCGCCGGGCAATGGATCTTCATTTTAACTAGAGGCGCCGGCCCTATTTCCCAAAAAAAATGTGTTTTTTTATTTTTTTTTAATTTTTGAGCCTCGATCTGCGTGCTGGGGAGGCTGTACGGCCCCTCAGACAAAATTTTTTTGCCTCCTCGACCAACTTGCACCAAAATGGACAAATTTTATATGAAAATGGGGGTTTTTGGGCATTACGGACTCAATGGTGAGGTCTGTTTTGTCCCAAAATGCCCAAAAAATTAGGCTACCCCCAGATTCAATCAAAAATTTGCCTGTGGAAACCCTTGCACTTGAAACTCACTGAAAGGACATATCTTCAGATCACGAACAAGCAGCTGCAGGTCTGGAGCTCTGATACCATGTTAGAATCCAAGATCACCTGCATGCAAGATGGATACCTGTCACATGCAAAAGATATGAAGAACCGAAAAAGTTGTTCTCTGTAAACCTCTCAGTAAAAATGCATTAAGAGAATCAATTATTACAAAGTGATCAATCCTTATGAAGGAGATCAAGAAACCCTAAAAGAAACCCTAGTGTGCACACTTAATAATTAATAATTAATTAATTAATGTGCCTAAGTTTAGCTTAAGTAATAAAGAGGAATAAGTGACTTAATTAATTAATCAATGTGATTTAATTAATTAAGGATAATAACTTATTACTCTAACAAAATATTGTCTTATCTTAATCCTCTGGAGCTATTTTGATTTGATTATAACTGGAAAAACCATCCATAAGTGACAACATGCCATGTCTTGTCGTCAAATCCACTATGATGTCTATGTTAGGTAGAGGAAAATCATCTTTGGGACAAGTCTTGTTGAGATCTCATAAATCTGTGCAAATGTTAATGTTGTTATCAAGCTTTGAGACTGGCACAATATTGGAGATCCACTCAGCATAGGCAATGGGTCTGATGAATCCTGCATCTAACTGTTGGAATATGTGCCTCAATTCTTACTGACATGTAACTCCTATAGGGAAAGTCACTGTGACATTATTCATGTCTGGCCAGCTAGCTGTTCTAAATCCTTTGAAATGTTCATGTCACCAAGACAGAGTTGATGTCTTTCTGAAAATTCTATCACTGTGACCTAGATGTGTTCGCTGTGATCTTTCGTCGAAGTGGAGACCTCTGGCCAACAGTATGTTCCTATCGGGCTTCGGGGAGACTTTGTTATCGGTATGTAGTCTTGCCGATATGGAATGTCTCGCCAAGTTGCTATCAATTTTCTAGTAGATGTTGGGGAGACTCCTAGCGACTAGGTCATCGATGTAACTCACAAGGTTTCAGTAAGATGTCCTAGCGATCGATGAAGGTCTCACCGACAGCTTGGGGTCTTCGCAGTGACATTAAGACTTTGATATGAAGTCTTTGCTAAGGGTTCTTGGTCTCGCCGATAGGGATGGTTTCGGTATGACATATGCATTTAGTGAAAGGTCTTAGAGAAGATCAAATGTCTTGCCAACTCGGCAAGACATGGGCACTCGGTATGTGGTCTCGGCGAAAGACATAAGTCTTGCCGACCGGTGATTGGAGCAATCGGTGTGACTTAGGACCTCGGTATGGAGTCCTAGAGAAAGTGATGAGCCTCACCAACTGATTGTTGCTTCGATGAAACTTAAGGAGACTCGACGAAACCTTTTGGCGAATGGGAAGTCTTGCTGATGGCAAAGTGGAAGTCGTTGTGACTTGTGAGCATTAGTATGAGTCTAGCTGATGGAGGAATCTCTTGCCACTAGAAACGCAATGGATGTTGATGGATTCGGTATGTCTCATGGCATTCGTTATAACATCTTGCCGACTGTTGGGATCTATGACGATATCGATATGAAATCTTTGTGGCATCGGGGAGACACTGTTAGTGTCTCACTGATATGCCAACAAAGATTGAACGCCTTTGACCATCCTATGTGGAGCATCATGGACCAATCAAGGGAAGCAATTTTCGAATGGATGGCAGTTAGTTTTTTGCAACTGTTGCGACATTGGAGCTGAACAGCATGCAGGGAAAAATCAACGCTCAAATAGAAATTTTCTATGATGGGGAAATGGTGGATAAGGATGCACATAAGGAAAAAATCAGAAGTGATAAGATTTAAAGGATCGATTCTAATTTGGAACAGACAAAGAGAATAATTGAATTGTTGAGAGCTTTTCTGTAACTAGATTAGCAGTGAATGAAACTACCGTGAACTAATACCAAAGAGTTGTATCTCTGATTGTATGTAATTGTTGTTACTGTAATAAAAAGAGATTCAGCTTGGTGTGGTGGGTTTTTTCCCAAAAGGGTTTCCCACATAAATATGTCGTTCATTGTCTTTGAGTATCTTCTGTGTTTCTGTAAATCTTTCATGTGTGTCTTAATTGAATTGTAATTTGAAAATTGAAAGTATTGTCTGCTTGCTTCCCTGTGGTTTTGACGTTAGGAAAGTTACTTCTGCACCTTTGCTTTCCTTACAAGTGGTATCAAAGGCTGGCCAGTTGTGTTATCCTTGTGAGAGGGTTGGGTTTTTTATGTCAATTCTTTTTCAGTGGGAGTTTGTTAGTGGTCTGATAATTTAATTACGGATTAAGATGGCGAGCACATCTAGAAGGGTGGAAATAGAGAAATTCAATGGTAGCAATTTTGAGCTGTGGAAACTCAAAATGGAAGATCTGTTAGTAGATCGAGATCTTTGGACTGATGTGTCTGGAACAATGCATCAAGGCA
The DNA here is from genome assembly GCA_007258455.2 of Sequoia sempervirens. Classification (NCBI taxonomy): domain Eukaryota; kingdom Viridiplantae; phylum Streptophyta; class Pinopsida; order Cupressales; family Cupressaceae; genus Sequoia; species Sequoia sempervirens. The sequence continues at coordinate 21,175,391 of VDFB02373365.1, read as the reverse complement.
TGAAGCAAGAGGATTGAGACCTTGCAGATAGAAAGTCTAAGGGGCTAATAAGGCTCTGTTTGGTAGACTCTTTTCTTCTAAACGTGCATGAAGAAAATACTGCATCTTCCTTGTGGAAAAGACTAGCATCTATTTATCAAGGCAAGTCCTTGGTGAACAAGTTGTTCTTAAGGAAGAAGCTGTATTCTTTAAGAATGCAAGAGGGAGGATCAGTTGTTGATCATTTGAATACATTCAACATGATGATTGCTTAGTTAACATCTATTGGTGTGAAGATTGAAGATGAAGATCATTGCATGTTGCTGCTATGTTCTTTGCCAGATTCTTGGGATCATCTGGTGATGGCTATTGGGAGTACGACATCCACTTTCAAGATGGAAGATGTTATTGCTTCTTTGTTGTCGGAAGAGATGAGAAGAAAATATTCTGAGATGGAAAAGGAGGCTCTAGCTGTTAGAGGCAGATTGAAGGAGAAAGGCAAGAAGAAGGATAAGAAATCTAGATCAAAATTAGAAGGGAGATCAAAGTCTCCTAGCAAGAATTCCAAGGTGAAATGTTGGAATTATGGGCAACCTGGTTATGTCTGAAGGGATTGCAAGGAGGAGAAAAAGAAGAAGAACTCTTCTAGAAATGATTCTTCTCAGAGTGATGCAGATGCCTTCATTGTAGCTTTGGCTACACGGGCATTAAATGATGTCTGGCTAATTGATTATGGAGCATCTTTCCACATGACATCTCATAGAGACTAGTTCATGAAGTATGAAAACTATGATGGTGGAAAGGTGTACTTGGCAAGTGATTCATCTTTAGAAATTGTTGGTCGTGGAAGAGTCAGAATTCAATTCCCTGATGGAAGAGTGAAGGGAATCAATGATGTGATGCATATACCAGGTCTGGCTCAAAATCTACTTTCTGTAAGTAAGTTGAATGATATTGGAGTGTAGGTCACGTTCTCTAGAAATGGCTGCAAGATGACTAGAGGCTCTATAGTGCTAGCTAGGGGTGCTCAAATTGGTACCTTGTACAAGCTAGATGCACAAGCTATTTAATGCAATAGTGTCTCTACGAAGTCACTGAAAGCTACTCATGGAGTAAAAGAGGGAAACATCCCTGATGGAGTAAACGCCATGGAGGTTAAACTTCCAGTAGAAAAGACTATGCTCTGGCATCATAGGCTTGGCCACATTGGTGAAAAAGGTTTAAAAACCTTGAAAAATAAAAACCTTGTAGAAGGGCTTGAAGATTGTAACCTTGAGTTTGAATTTTGTGAACATTGCATATATGGTAAATAGCACCGTATTTCATTTTATTCCAGTCCTCACAAATCTTCTGGTTTGCTTGATTATATTCATTCTGATGTGTTTGGTCTAGTGAATGTTCCTTCTCTGTCTAAATCAAGATACTATGTGTCGTTTATTGATGATTATTCAAGAAGAAAATTTGTATATTTTCTGAAAAGTAAATCAAAAGTGTTCAGTCAGTTTAAGGAATTTAAAAACCTTGTTGAAAATTAGACTGGTAGGAAAATAAAATGCTTGAGGACTGACAATGGCGGTGAGTTTTGTTCAGATGAATTCAAATGGTACTATACAGATCATGGGATTAAAAGACATAAGACTACACCTTACACTCCACAGCAAAATGGAGTTGTTGAAAGGTTCAACAGGACAGTAATGGAAAGAGCACGAAATATGCTGAGCAGTGTTGGCTTGGAGGAGAAGTTCTGGGCTGAAGCAGTCTCTACAACATGTTACTTGGTAAACCATTCTCCTAACTCTGCTCTTGTTGAGAAGACGCCTTTGGAAGCATGGTCTAGAAAGAAGCCCTCTCTAAGACATATTTGTGTCTTTGGTTGTGAGGCATATGCATATGTGCCATTTAAAAAAGATCCAAGTTGGAAAACAAAGTTGTAAAGTGTATTTTTATTGGCTATAGTGCTGGCATAAAAGGATACAAGCTTTGGAACCCTAAGACTGAGAAGGTTGTGTACAGCATAAGCGTTATCTTTTGTGAGCTAAAACCTTCTACATTGGATCTATAGCCAGAGAAGAAATCAGAAAATGAAAAAGATGTAGCAAGAATTCCTCCGACACCAGATAAAGAGGAATTGAAAAATCAAAATGTACTTGATACTGAGGAAAGATCAAGTAGCTCTGAAAGTTCTGAAGATGATGAAGAACCGCCTCAGCCTCAGCCTGTGAGGAGGTCAACTCGTGAAAGAAAGCAACCTAATAGGTATGGGTTTTCTTTAATAGAGTCTACTTGTGCCTATGCTTTAATTTCTAGCACTGATGAACCTAGGACTGTGAAAGAGGCATTTAAAATGTTTGATTCAAACTATTAGTTGGAAGCCATGAATGAAGAAATGGCATCATTAGAAAAGAATGATACCTGGAGTTTGGTTCCATTGCCTAAAGGCAGAAAAGTTGTGGGCTGCAAATGGGTATTTAAAAAGAAAATTGGTCTGGATGGTAGTATAGAAAAATACAAAGCAAGGCTAGTTGCAAAAGGTTATTCCCAGGTAGACAGAATTGACTATGGAGAAATATTTTCTCTTGTAGCTAAGCTGACATCTATTAGATTTCTTGTGTCACTTGCAGCAGCGTATGACTTAGAAATTGAATAAATGGATGTGAAGACAATGTTTCTTCATGGTGCTCTTGAAGAAGAAGTTTATATGTCCCAGCCAGAGCACTTTGTGGAAAAAGGTAAGGAAATACTGGTTTGCAAGTTGAAGAAATCTCTGTATGGTTTAAAATAGTCTCCTAGAATGTGTTACCAGAAATTTGACACTTTTGTTTTATCATTGGGATTTGTAAGATCAAAATGTGATCATTGTGTATATTACAAAGCTGAAAGTGATCAAGTTCTTATTATTGCTCTCTATGTTGATGATATGTTGTTCATAGGAAATAGTAAGCTAATGATTTATAATCTTAAGTCTCAGTTGTTTGCAAAGTTTGAAATGAAAGATCTTGGTGCAGCAGGGTATATTCTGGGAATGGAAATAACCAAGGATAGAAAAGATAGAAAACTTTGGCTCAATCAGAGTAAGTATATCATGACTGTTCTAGAGAGATTTTGTATGACTGAGTGCAAGTAGCTAGTTGTTCCAGTTACACAGGGAACAAAGCTATCTGTTGAGGATTGTCCAAAATCTCCTACTGAGATGGAGGACATAACCAGTGTACCTTATGCTAGTGTGGTTGGCAGCCTTATGTATGCAATGGTCTGTACAAGGCCAGATATTTCCTAAACAGTGGGAGTTCTTAGTCGCTTTATGGCTAATCCTAGAAGGACACATTGGGATGTTATGAAGAGAGTGATTAGATATCTGAAGGGTACTTCAAACTATGCTTTGTGTTACCATGGGAACTTGGTTGAATCACAGAGAACTCTCAGTATTTGAGGTTATGTGGACTTTGATTGGGCAGGGGACATTAACAGCAAAAGATCCACCAATGGATATTTTTTCATGATGAATGGTGGTGCAGTGAGTTGGATGAGCAAGCGACTGGCTGTAGTCGCTTTGTCTACTATAGAGGCAGAATACATGGCAGCTACACATGCCTATAAAGAAGCGATCTGGATAAAACGTTTGTGTTCTAACATAGGTTTTGATGTAGGAAAAATTACTATTTACTGTGACAGTTAGAGTGCTATATGTTTGGCAAAGAATCCTACTTTCCATGCCAGGACGAAACATATAGATGTACAGTATCATTTTGTACGGGATATGGTGGAGGATGGGAAGGTCTCTTTAGAGAAAGTGGATACTCTGAAAAATGTTGCAGATGCATTGATGAAGCCTGTGAGCACATACAAATATAGGTGGTGTGCCAGTTCGATGGGCCTCTTGGCCCATGAATTTCAGTAGTTTTATTATGCTTTAGAGGTGTCAGTAAGATCTTCATCAAGTGGGAGCTTGTTGGAATATGTGCCTCAATTCTTACTAACATGTAACTCCTACAGGGAAAAGTTGCTGTGACATTGTTCATGTTTGGCCGACTAGTTGTTCTGAATCCTTTGAAATGTTCATGTCACTGAGATAGAGCTGATATCTTGCCAACAAGTCTATCGTTGTGACCTAGATGTGTTCACTGTGATCTTTCGTTGAAGTGGAGACCTCTGGCCGACAGTATGTTCCTATCAGGCTTCGGGGAGACTTTGTTATTGGTATGTAGTCTTGCCGATATGGACCGTCTCGCTGAGTTGCTATCAGGTGTCTAGCAGATGTCAGGGAGACTCCTAGTGACCGGGTCATCAGTGTAACTCACAAGGTTTCAGTAAGATGTCCCAGCGATCGATGAAGGTCTCACCAACAGCTTGGAGTCTTCGCGGTGACATTAAGACTTCGGTATGAAGTCTTGGCGATGGGTGCTTGGTCTCGCTGATAGGGATGGTTTTGGTATGACATATGCACTCGGTGAAAGGTCTTAGTAAAGATTAAATGTCTTTCTGACTCGGCAAGACATGGGTGCTTGGTATGTGGTCTCAGCGAAAGACATAAGTCTTGCCGACTAATGATTGGAGTGATCGATGTGACTTAGGACCTCGATATGAAGTCCTGGTGAAAGCGATGAGTCTCATCGAATGATTGTTGCTTTGGTGAAACTTGAGGAGACTCAGTGAAACCTTTTGGGGAATGGGAAGTCTTGCGGTGGCAAAGTGGAAGTCGTTGTGACTTGTGAGCATCAGTATGAGTCTAGCCAATGGAGGAATCTCTTGCCAATAGAAACACAATGGATGTCGATGGATTCAGTATGTCTCATGGCGTTTGTTATAACGTCCTGCTGACTGTTGGGATCTATGACGATATCAATATGAAATCTTTGTGGCATCGGGGAGACACTATTTTTGTCTCACCAATATACCAACAAAGATTGAACGCCTTTGACCATCCTATGTGGAGCATCATGGACCAATCAGGGGAAGTGATTTTCGAATGGATGGCAGTTAGTTTTTTGCAACTATTGCGACACTAGAGCTGAACAACCATGCAAGGAAAAATCAACGCTCAAGTAGAAACTTTCTATGATGGGGCAATGGCGGATAAGGATGCACAGAAGGTAAAAATCAAAAGTGATAAGATTTAAAGGATCGATTCTGATTTGGAACAGATAGAGAGAATAATCGAATTGTTGAGAGCTTTTATGTAATTGGATGAACAGTGAATGAAACTACTATGAACTAATACCAGAGAGTTTTATCTCTTATTGTATGTAATTTTTGCTACTGTAATAAAAAGAGATTCAGCTTGGTGTGGTGGGTTTTTTCCTGAAAGGGTTTCCCACGTAAATCTGTTGTTCATTGTCTTTGAGTATCTTCTATGTTTCTGTAAATCTTTCATGTGTGTCTTAATTGAATTGTAATTTGAAAATTGAAAGTACTGTCTGCTTACTTCCCTGTGGTTTTGACGTTAGGAAATTTGCTTCCGCACCTTTGCTTTCCTTACACTAACAACTTCTTCAGCTCTGCTTTTACCAATAGGGCAATATGTGGATGCATTTTCCTTAGTTTCTGCTTGATTGGTTTTACTCCTAGTGGTAAGGAGAGATGATGCATGATGAGTTCTGGATCAATCCCTGGCATTTCGACATAAGACCAAGCAAAGTTGACTTTTTTTTTGTGAAAATTTTGAGAAAGCTTGGATTTTCTTATTTTGTCAAAGATGTTGCTAGATGGATAGTCTTCATTGTCTCTTCACTGTCGATATTGACAGACTGGGTGGGTTCAATCAACACCTTTGATCTTTCCTGAAAGTGCTTTGGGAGAGTATCAAACCTTCCATCCTTCGACGCCTTGGAGAGGTTTTCGCCATTGGATGTGCTCTTTGTTTTTACTTTTTCTGGATTTGATACTGCCATTGAATGGTTTTCACCATCAAATCTATTTCCTATATTATTCATTTTGCAGCTGGAAGATTTGATACTCCCCTGTTTAGAAGCCTTGTTATGATTTTCAATGGTGGAATCTATTTTAGGATTGTTGGCACAAAGAAAATTTATGATTGCATCATCATTTGAAAATGTAGGGATGTCAAATCGCTCGGTTTGGTCCTAGTCTATGAGCTCGGGATGTACTAGGGGTAAGAAGTCGTCAGACTAATTAAGGTTGAAGATGGTAAGAGTCTTGATGGAGGTGTCTTCAATTTTTCCAATAGAAAAATTGAGATCTATAAGGTAACTTTCCTCCAAATTATCTATTTCACTTCGAGTTGAATTGTCTACGTTGGAATCATCAAGGTGTTGCGATCCAAATTCAAGCAATCTAGAACCTGAACCTTGTCCCTCTTTGAGTAGGGGTTGATACTTGTGTACCACATCAATGTCCTTGTTGTGACAAGACTCTTCTGATAGGAAATCCCACTCATATTCATTAGAATCAATTTCATGATCATCATTGGCTTGTAACTGCAAGATTCTTTCAACCACTTTATGAGTCATCTTTTCTTTTGTATCCTCTTTATAACCCTACCCAGTATTATCTTTTGGATTGATTAAGAGTGGTTGAATGGGTTCTACAATTCCTTCTTTCCTTTTTCCTACATGACCTTTTCCCTCATATCCCATCTTTTCCAGGATAGTGAAGCCTTTTCCATATTGTGTATTTTGTACATTTGCAGTTGTTGCTTGAGATTCTTCTTCATCCTTATAGAGCCAATTTAGAATATCTTTGTCTTCTACTTCATCAAACCTAGTGCTTTCTTTTATAAATCGACCATCAAATTTGGTAACTGGTTGTGATTTATGTTGTGTTGATGTTGAGGGTTGTCCATATGACTTTGGAGAAGAGAACTGTGAAATACATAGTGATCGCTCAATGAAATATTCACCAACACCTTTGTCTTTGACTTGGAATTTTTCATCAAATTGTATTGACAAGGCATTCAATTGGGCTTCATGATTTGAGGAAGTGGAGGAAGCAATTTCTTCTTTCTTCTTAGACTATTTGGACATGGAACTGGATTGACCTTCATGATTTGAGAAGATGACCAACGGTTTGGATGAGGAACTTGATTGGCTTTGATCATTGGAAGGGATGGAAAGGGAACCTTCTTTGTTATGAGGCACAAAAACATCTTGGACATATTTCAGGGTATTGCAATACTGAAGACTATTTGAATTAGCCCAAATGGTGATTTCTTGGCCACCACGAGGAAATTTCAAACATTCATGGTAGGTTGACAGAACCGCTTGCATTTCATGGATCCATGGGAAACCTAATAGTATGTTATAGGTCAAATCCTTGTCTAAGACTTGAAAAATTACATCTTTCTGAATTGGTCCTACTTCAATAGGTAAGACAGTCAATCCCTGTGAAGATCTTTCCTCATCATCATATGCTTTTATTGTAATCTTTTTCTTTGAATCAATTCCATTCTTAGAAAATCCTAAGGCACAAACAAGCTTTAAAGTACATATATTTAGGTTGGATCCTCCATCTATTAGGATGTGTTTGACACGGTGTTTATGAATTAGGACTTCAATATGAAGAGCGGTGTTGTAGGGATGAGAAATAGATGTGTCATCATTTTCTGAGGACACACAATTTGGTGCAATCAAATGTCCCACCATGGCTTCGAATTTACAAACTTCCAAATTTGTTGGTATCGTTGTGTCCACTAGGGATTTTTCCAAAATCTCTTTGTGGGTGGGTGAAATCTTGAGCAATTCCAATATTGATATTTGTGCAGGGATCTTTTGTAACTGGTCCACTATGTTGTATTAATTGGATGAGGCATGAACTTCATTTTAAGACATATTTGGCTTGTGCCCTCGTGGTTGCATTTACTGGTATGTTGTCTTATTTCCCATTGATTTTAATGACATTGATTTGAGTATCATTTGCATCCATATCTAGTTTGATGTCATTGATTTGATTTTCAAGTATGATGATGTCGTGTTCTTGTTCTATTGGAGTGTCATAGATCAAACTATTAGCTGCAATAATGTCTTGATGGTCATTGGTTTCAATGGTATTCATTTGGTCTTCTGTTGTTGAGATATGATTTATGATAGTATCGTGGACATAGTTTACGTTCTTTCCCTTGTTCTTTGTTGTAGAAGACTCCTCTTTTTCATAATTTGGTAAAGTATTTTTAAATGCTCTATGATCAGCGTTTGTTTGGAGTCCCTCTATTCATATGATCTTGTTATCTATCAAATCTTGTATTTTATGTTTCAATTGCATGCATCTATTTGTTTGATGGCCTTTGCACAGATGAAATTCATAGTAATAGGCATCATTCCACCATGACGATTTTACTTTTGGTTCAAAGCCTCGAGTGTTGGGTAGTGTTATGAGGTTATTTTCAAAAAGTTCCCTCAATGCAAATTCATGTGATTGACCCAAAGGCGTAAATTTTATGTAGTTTGATTGTGTTTGATACGATGGAGGTTTGGATGTGGTGTTACTTTGATTGTGGTTGTTTTGATTATTGGGTGGGTTGACATTTTGATTAGTGCCTTGATTGATGTTTTGATCTATCTTGGTTGTGGTTCCTGATAGATTAAAGACTGGTTTGGCATTATGTGTTTCGGCAGCACCATCATTGGCATTCTTGTTCCTTGTCCAAAATTTGGGTTTCTCATTGTTGTGATGGTTAGAAGAGCTAACATTGTTTGATCCTTCATTGTGAATTTTCAATACCCCTCTTTTATCTAAGGCTTCTTCAATTTTAACACCGTTTTCTACCATCTTCTCAAAGCTATGGGGACATTGTAATTATAGTCTATAGCTCATTTCTCTGTTAAGGTTATCAATGAAAATATCCATCTTTTCTTGTTTGGGTAAGGGGTGAGCATATTGAGTGAATAACCTTCTCCACCTTTGTAAGAATGCAAGAAAATATTCTCCTTGTTTCTATTTGGTATTACAAAGATCCTTCATTGTTATCGCATGTGCAATGTTATATGAATATTGTGTGATGAATTTGTTGACAAGTTCTTCGAAGGATTTTATGCCCGATTGTAGTTTTGAAAACCATTCCATACAATGGCCTCCCAAGCTAGGAGGAAAATGTCTCATTAAGTATGTATCCTCATGAGCAAACTCAAGACTCATGGTTCAAAATTCTCGCACATGGTCTATGGGGTCCAATTTTCCATTGTATTTGTTGTATTTTGGTAAGTCAAAATTTGGGGGAAATGGTATCATGTTTAACCTTTTATCAAAGGGATAGGGACAAATATCTTGTAACAAGTATCTTTTTGGAGTCCCTCCTTGCATGTCTTGCAATTGTTGTTGAAGGTTTTTCATTTGATTTGTTAGGTTAGCCATTTGATCTGTAGTGGGTTTTTTAATTACAGTTTTCTTTGGGGTTCCTTTAAATTTATTAACATAAAAATCACTTGGTAATTTGACCCCTTGGTTTGCTAACATTAGAAGGTATTTTTCCCCATCTTTTTCAAAGATTCTTTCTAGGAATTTATGAAATTTGGGATCTTGGTTTGCTTGTTCTATTTCCTCCTCTATTATCTCTTCCGTTTCGTTTTGATAAATCTTGTGAAAGGGATTTTCTTTTGGTTCACCCATGGTACCTTCAGGTTCAAGTTCTTTATCCTTAAGTTTTTTTCTTTTGGGACCTTGTTAAAATGGGCATGCAAGTGATGAAGGTTTGCAAAAAAATTTATTGTTATTTGAGAGTTCCAAAGGAATACCTAGGTCGAATAGAATGATGAATTCTATTGACGTAACCAAGGTGATAAAATTTGATGTAACGTGTATTGTTTCAAGATGAAGGATGATAAATTCTAATGGGGAAACTCAACTTGATGATCAAATTTTGGGTTTTTGATGATTAGGAAATTTTAGATGTTTGATCAACATTTAGGTAAAGGATTTCACTTGTAGAATTCAATTTTAACAAGTTTAGACTCTAAAGAACTTAAGGAATAATTCTGAACTTGAGAAGATTCTACAATTTTGGTTCCAATTGTGAAATGGAGGAAAAATTTCCTTCTTAGATGAGATGTTCAAATATTTGGAAGAGTCTTGGATTTTGGTAATAGTAAAATGAATACAAGTTGGGGTTATTCTTTGAAGCTTTCCTATAGAAATTGAAAAGCAATTTGTCTCTAAATTCATAGAGTGTTGAGAGACATTTTTTATGAGCTTTTGGACTAAGAGCTATGGACTTTGGTTTCTGAATTTTAATTTTTCATGAAATCATTGGATAAAGAACATGTTTAGCCTCTATTATTCCTAAGGAATGATTTTGAATTGGAAAATTTTTCTAAATCTGGTTTCGGAATGTCATATAGGAGTCAAATTCAGCTCTCTAGTTATGAATTTTGGTGAATGTATCGTAACAGTCAGTGTATGTGCTAAAAGGCAGATGTGTTATAGCATGGATTGGATGAGACACAAAAAGACTAGGATGCACCATAGAATAAAGTGAATGCACCACAGAATAGCTCAGATGCACCAAAATTTTAGGTGTATGCACTACAAAAGTTGGTAAATGCACCACAGAAAGCAGTGTATGCACGGATAAAAGTTGTGAATGTGCTATAACAGTGGGTGAGTGCATTGGAAAAAGAAATGAATGCACTATAACAGAGGTTATATGCATTAGAAAAAGTAGTGAATGTGCTACAAAAAATAGTGAATGCGCTGAACCGAACAATGTAACAATTTGTTGCCAGTTTACTTGATTTTTCTGGTTTTTGGTCAGAGAATGGTTTGTTTCAAGTGATGTGTCTTGAATCATAGTTTTTCAATTTTTCCAGTGTGTAAGGATTCATTTGAAGTTTTTTTTTAAAACACTTTGACAACACAATCAAGCAATGGACACTCCTATGGTTGTGAAAGATTGTATTCTTTTGGATTCCATGTGGGTTTTACCCCAACTGCACTTATTCTTAGCGGATGAATTTAGAAGCTTGGTCACACGGGCTCCCCCTTACAGTGCACTCACTTCTCAGGTCAACCAAGCTTCCATCCCCCATAAAAATCCCATGGTAGGCTGATCATCTCTAGTAAAAACTATGGTTTCGGAATGTCAGAAAGGAGTCAAATTCAGCTCTCTAGTTATGAATTTTGGTGAATGTATCGTAAAAGTCAGTGTATGTGCTAAAAGGCAGATGTGTTATAGCATGGATTGGATGAGACACAAAAAGGCTGGGATGCACCATAGAATAAAGTGAATGTACCACAGAATAGTTCAGATGCACCAAAATTTTAGGTGTATGCACTACAAAAGTTGGTAAATGCACCACAGAAAGCAGTGTATGCACGAATAAAAGTTGTGAATGTGTTATAACAGTGGGTGAGTGCATTGGAAAAAGAAATGAATGCACTATAACAGAGGGTATATGCACTAGAAAAAGTAGTGAATGTGCTACAGAAAATAGTGAATGCGCTGAACCGAACAATGTAACAATTTGTTGCCAGTTTACTTGATTTTTCTAGTTTTTGGTCAGAGAATGGTTTGTTTCAAGTGATGTGTCTTGAATCACAGTTTTTCACTTTTTCCAGTGTGTAAGGATTCGTTTGAATTTTTTTTTTAAAACACTTTGACAACACAATCAAGCAATGGACACTCCTATGGCTGTGAAAGACTGTATTCTTTTGGATTCCATGTGGGTTTTACCCCAACTACACTTATTCTTAGCGGATGAATTTAGAAGCTTGGTCACACGGGCTCCCCCTTACAGTGCACTCACTTCTCAGGTCAACCAAGCTTCCATCCCCCATAAAACTCCCATGGCAGGCTAATCATCTCTACTAAAAACTATGAGAATGTGGATGCCTTTCCAACGATCATTGCTGCACCAAAGAATAGATAAAGGTTTTTGGCCAATCAACAACAATGGTTCTAGTAAGGACTTTTTGTTCATGGGGGTTGATCCATGTGGCGAGATACCATTGTTTCCCTTCTCATCGGAACCAAACTCGTGATACTGGCCTTTGTTCTAGTACCCACACTTATATACTGGCTGGAAATGCACTTGGCTTTAGCGTGTTACTGGTTGGGATTCACTTGGGTGATTAATTTTTCCCACAAGGTAGGCCCTCTAGGATAAACAAAAGCAAGCAAGTATACCCATAGTTCGATCAATATTTATTTCACATGAATAAAGAGAGAACCCACGTTGTATACTCCACTCACACTCGTGGATAAACAAGAATGGGTCTGGCTTTTTGGTCACCCAATTAAGGGGAGCCCATATGCCTACCATTCAGTACACACAATAGATAATGAAAATGAATGGTTCTGGAATTTTGGTCACCCAATTAAGGGGAGAGCATATGCCTACCATTCAATACACATAGTAGACATGGTGTTCATTCCTTTCTAATTAGTCTAGATTCCTAATTTAAGCATAAAGGAAATAAATCACTCCATCCCCTACATCAAATTTATTAGTAGTTTGCAATAATTTTTTCTTTGACAGCATTCTTGAGTTTCAGCAGAGTCTCTGACAGCGTTTATGAAGTCTACACAACAGAAAAACAGCAATTAGTTTTTAGACTTGAAAGAAACTTGTAGAGAAAATCAAATGCACCATTATAGTATGCTAATGTGCCAAAAGGTTAATGCGCTGTAGAAATAAATCAATGCACCATAGAAAACATGAAATGCGCTATAGAAAGTTGTAAATGTGTTATAGAAACCCCCTAATGCACCATAGAATGGCGTAGATACGCTAGAGAAATCATTTGTTGCGCTAGAACAGTCGGTGAATGCACTAGAGAATCTTTCGTATGCACCAGAGGAATTAGCAGTTGTGCCAGAGAAACTCACGTTCGAGCTTGTAAAACATACTTTCCAGAAAATAACAAAATAATAGGGGATAGGCCCCATGGTGGGCACCAATTTATGTGTGTAAGAAAATATGTGAATTAAACTAATCAATAACACACTACAAATGCAATGTATTACATAAAGGGAATCTAAATTAACAAAACACAATTCAATAAATTGACTCCTTAAAAACATTCCATCTTCCTCTATTCTTAAATTTCCATGGTAATTGTGCTCTCAAATCTTAATTATGCACTAAATTACTAGGATACCACCAAAGAAATGAGTAGCCTCTAAGCTAAAATGTAGAAACTATGTCTACACCTACATGATTTTGATGTTTTTGATTTAATGATGAACTAAGTGACATGTAGAATGGTGATTTTCTATATACAAAATGCTATTTAAAATGATACACTACTAAATTAAACTAATGGAAATACTATAAGAATGATCATAAATGCTAAAAACAATCTAAGATACATCTAAGAATGCATCCATGATTCTAATTACTTGCTAAAATATTCTAAATGATGAATCAAAATGCAATTAAGATCTCAAATGCTAAGATGAATTATGCAGAGTAATGTTATGCAATCTTCTCTTATGCAAAAGTTGTAAATGAGCCTCTATTTATAGATTTCACCAAGGTATCGGTGAGTTGGCATAAATGGATGATCATGATTAAGTATGGAGAGATCGATGGTGAGAAATGAGGAGGTTAGAGAGAATTAAGGAAATTGTCCCCTTTAGTAGAACAATCTTGCCAAGTGTAGAAAAGAATCAATGGAAGGAAGAAGCCATGTGTCCTTGAGTTGATTAAAATTGTTGAGAGTAAATATCCATTTTAGAAATTAGGAATAATTATCTTCATGTGACACATGGTGAGTTGAAAGATGAGGTGGAAGGAGGTTAGGAGAATATGGAGAAATGTGACAAAATTTGAATTTAAAAATTCAAATTTAATAAGAGAGAATTAATCAAATAAAATAAATTAGTTAAACTTGTTTATTTTAATTAAATCATGAAGAAAGTGGTTTAGATGAGAGGAATTAAGAAATATGAACTATATAAATAAGCTTTGCAATTTATTTATATAGTAGAGGAAATAAATATTTTATTAATTAAATAATTAATATTTAATTAATATTCTCCAGACCAATTTTTGATGTATACAGATGGAACGCCTCTAAAAGATCTTGTCAACGTGATGCATCTTCGTCGATCCTATGCGTAGTGTCCAGTGTGTCATATATGTGGTGGTCTCTCTTTAAGGGTAGTAGTGCTACATATGTTGACATTATTCATTAACACCTTATGAAAAATTTTGTGTTATGACATCGCCATGTGTGTGTGTGTGAACAATATACATACATGTGTCTTACTATGTTGTGTATCCATGCATCACATTACATCTTTTGTGGTAATTAGATCATCATTGTATTTAATCAACATACATCCATGTGTGTTCATTAAATCATATTAGCATCTAATGTAATCATACATCCATATAAGCATATAACATCCATTACATCAACATACATGAAAATAAAGAAGCATACATATCAAAAATACACAATGCCATGATGCCAAAACCGGTATATATATGTATATATCAAATGTCATATACATGTATCAAGCCACTACTATAAAAAATGAGTGGCTACTGACTATACATCTATACAAATGATCTACAAAAATATATATCTCTCACTATAAAACTGGTGTACAAAAGGAGGAGTTCCTATGGTTGCGACGCATGGCTCCCAGAGCCCTCTGGCTCTGGCTGGTGCTGTTGTGGTCTAGAGTCAATCTGAGTGCGATGTGGACAGAGCTACCCACATCCCCCTGATCTCTCCCTATAGGGAGCATATCATCATCTAAGCTTGTCCCAACTTGTCCTGCAACTGTTGAACATCTTTCAGGATCACGACTATTAGCTACCTGTTGAGGTCATCAAGGTGGCTCTAAAGGGTGTCACATGCCTGCTCGGTGGCATTGTCCATCATCATAGTCATTTCTCTCTCATCAAGCATCGTCTGCAACTTCCCTGACAGTTGGTTGTGTTGCCCCTGAATGGTGGTCACCTTTGTAGTGAGTTGTATAATCTCTGCACCTCACTCCTTGTAAGTGTTCCTCAGATGCGCTATTGGCTCAAAGATGTGGGCATGTCACCCCATGGATGTTGGTTGGTAAGCCTTGAGAACCACCCCCTAAATTAGAACATCAGGGGCCACCTCTGATATGCACTAAGCCATCAGCCTAGTCCATCCTTGTGCATCCTCTACAACCACAAAAAGAAAGAGAGAAATCAGTATCACATGGCATATATGTATGAAATCATAAACAAAGAAAAATTGAAAGTATTGAAATGAAAATAACATGCTCAGTATACCTGGGTCCCCTGGCTGCCATGTGGGGTCAGGGTGGGGAGCGACATTGGGACCTACACCACCAGTATCGGTAGCCACTCCAGGTGTCGCTAAAGCAATCGTTGCTATACTAGTAGGTGTTGGTGGCACCGATGAGATAGGGGTAGTTTTTGGGGGGTCTAACCTCCTCCACCACCTCGGCCTCTATGACACCACCTCCTCCTCCTATTGTCTCTCCTCCTCCTCAGCCTACTGTCACCCCCTCTACCTATCCTATGGTATCGGTGGTGGAACATCCCCCTATGGGCCAGGAACCCCTCTAGGGGCACCCTCACTGAACACAGGATGAGGATGATGCCTATCCCACCACCCTTTGAAGTATGCAGCGATCCTAAAATTATTTATTGGCGCTATGGGTAGCAGATCTTGATCAGGCTCATCATCATCTAAAGAGACAAGATCAGTGATGGAGGGGCAAGGGCGATCCCTGGGTCTAGTTGGGCTCCTATAATCCCTAGTGTATGTGAGCATGTCTAGAGGAATGGTCTATACATAGCCATGTTTCCGCATGACCAAACTCTAGTAGTATGGTATAATGATATGATTGTGGTGACCTACGAGAAAAGAGTCCCACTTTAGGTTCCTAAGATGTCTGCCATCATCTACCTATTAACATAGGGATTTGTTCTTAAAGACAAGTTGAAAAACTTCTATATCCCGTGCACATTGGACTACTCTCAGGCAGTGGGTATCCTATAGTGAGGGTAGACCTCTAGGTTACGGGCTAGCTCCCTTTGGATATTTCTTGTAAATACTAACTTTTAACAAAGGAAAAGGTAAGAGGGATAATGCAAAAACTAAAAAAAACTAGATTACTAGGTGATTCACCAACTGATAAATGATTTGAATCTGCTTCTAAAATCTCACAAGATGACTTCAACAAATAAAGCTATACAATCTCACAACTCTATTAGTCAAGCCTGCAAAAATAATTCTTATGAAAGGCTTTGACTTTTCTGATGTTCAAAAAGGAAACGAGTAATGTTTTCACATTTTTTATCCAAGAGAATGAAAACACTTACATAGACTTACACTATGACATTCTATTCTTTTCATTCATCATTCAAGGAATCTGATGAAAATAAAGGATGACACAATATTCTATCATATAACTCATAATCAATAGTAAAGAACAAAGAATAATGGAGAAGGAAATAAGCTTTTTATCAAAAAATAGGAAAAATTGCATTACAAATCTGTAATACTCATAAGAAATGAGTTACAAAGCATGTTCCACTTGCTACAACAGTCACCAAACTCAGAACTCCCGAAAGAAATGAGAGAAAAGAATATTTATATAAAAGACTCCAAGAATTCAAATTTTGAATTCTGGCTCCAAGAATGATGTGTTGTCCTTCCTCTCCCTCAAATCATACATGTAATTGAAAACAACTTCTCAAAACATGTACAAAGAGTTGTGAAACTCAAAACAACCTAATGGGTCGTATGCAACTGAAAATCCCTCAAAAATAGGGTTGTAACTGATTGAAACAAGGTGTTCTATGCCTTAAATTTCTCTTTGATTGAAGCTCCATCAATTTGGACTCTTAACTAAAGGTGAAGTGACCAAATCTCCCTAATTTCACTCCACATGTTGGCAAAAATTACTCAAGTTCTCCCATGATCCATGCAAAGCTTTAAAACTTTAAAGCAACTCCTTTTTGAAAATCTCCCATCAGCATTTAATGGCATCTTTACTTTTGCATTTCAAATATCTTTTATTTGAAGTGATTTATATTCCATCACTTAAATAACAATTTACATTTTTGAATCAAATGCAAATAATAAAGGCCTATTTCATCATTTGAAAATTGTATTTCTATTTTGCATTTTATAAATAACTTTTATTAAAATGATTTATATCATCATTTTAATAAAGTTTTACAAAATTTGTTTTAAAAGAAAAAATAAAGGCATTTCGTTTTATCAAATGTAAAAGACTTAAGAGACAGTCTTTGAAACATTTACAAGCCACAAATAATGCCACACCACTAGCAAATGAATAAAGCTTAAGGAAAAAATGCCTTTCTCCTTCAAACTTTCTAGGGCTTCAAACCCTAAATGAATTTTTAACATTCATTTGTCATTTCATTTTGCTTGTTGCTCTTGTGATTCTCCCTTGTTGCACTGCCATGAACAAACCCTAGGTCGAGCTCTCTAAGCTAGAAAAGCTCCTCCAATGCCATTGTTTGAATATTTTTGAAGGTTGAAGCCAAGGTAAGTTTGATTTTGGTTAAATCTAGGAGCTTCTTTTTGTCTTTGAAAATCTTTTGAAGCTTAAACGCCGCAACCTCTCTATTATTTTCTAATGTTTTTCTCTATAAATCGTGCTTTTATGTTGGTGCTTTTACTATGTCCACCATGAAAAAACTTTCACCAAGATTTTATGTAGCTTGGAAGCCCATGGCTTATGGTTAAAGTTTTTCTTCAAACAAAAATCTGGGTAAGTCAAAAATCACCTCCTCCATTTTATGAGACTTTCTTTTTCCCTTTTTCTACAAATTTCATTTTGTAATGGCACAGTTGGGGTTGTTGATAAATTCTTATTATGAAGATTTCAGCCTCTTGTTTTATATAGGTTGCCATTGAACTTCTGAATGCATCATTTTTCTTTCTTTTAGCACATGGGTAAGCCGCCATTAAGAATGCAAACTCTCTGTAATTATTGTGACTGCCATTGATGATTATGTGTACTATTTTGTTAAGGGTCCAACCCTTCATTTGCAAAATCACAAATCTTTATCAGCTCCAGGCCGCGGCCTCATATTGAGCTCTGAGTTTCTGAAAATGGGTATTCAATTTTAAATTGTAATTTGAATTACATGTAAAACCGTCATAATGGTTGCAGCCTTTCATAGCTCTGTAAACTAAAAATGAACTTATGTCTGAAACATGACTAAAACGATGAAAATTCATTATGTATTGTGAATAAATTCTCATGGGTAGGGCGCAGACTGTAAAGCTCCTACTTATCATGCTTAAACCACGTTCATGCTCCTTTTGTTCTTGATTTCATTTCCAGATTCATATAAGAAAATGATTTCATTTACTACAAAACCCTAGCTCAAAGTTTTATGGGTTACTCCTTAAACAAAAAAATGTAAACTTGTATGGAGTTTATCATTAAAAAAAACAACAACATTCTCACCTTACAACTTCTCCAAAGATACATTAATATCTTTGTGCTTTTGTATCTTTCCCTTACTCATTATTGTTTTCTCTTTCAGCACTGCATATTAGTCAAGGCCTTTAAAATGTAATAGATGTTTATCACTATTTTTTTGCTTTATCCTTCATTCACACTAGTTTCTCCAAGATGAAAATACATTTATCATTTTCTCGCCTTTGTGAATAAGCAATATTCTTTACTGAAATCCTTTCATGGTTTCGTTTCATCTCTGTACATTTGATATCTGACAAAGATTCTTCTAATGATAAATATTATCCTTCACAACAAACAAAACTCCTATTGACAAAAATATGACATTGTCACTATTGTTTATTTCTTAAGTAAGAAAAATCCATTGTACCTTTTGATGATGTTTTTCATACATAATTTGATGTCTTTCCATTCACCTTATTCATAATTGCCTTTCCTGTAGCTGCTTTTTTAAGGCTGAAATATTTTGTGAACTTAATATGTATTCATGTTCACTATCTTTGAAAAGTTGCATAGATGACTTTGATTGCTTTTCCTTCATACTGTGCTTATTCCATTATTATGAGTTGAGTTCAAACCTTGAGGGAGCCACATTTTTCCCCACTCGTGTTGTAATTTGATGAAATAGTAACAAGACTTGACCTATATCTACACATGAAGCAAACAAGTTAGAAAAACAGTGGATCTAATAGTTTATGGTGATTTGATTTGGCACTTTTCATTTATCTCTAAGATGATGACTTAGTTGATTCAATTTGATAATAACTATAAATCATATATCTATTGATAAGCATGTAATTGGATGTCATGCCCTGAGCTCTAACAAAAATTTATAATCAACTGCAGGTTCTGGAATTCAAGAGCAAAGGAGCTAAAGACACTGAAGACCAAGCAAGAGAGTAATGAGTCAACCCTACATCATCCCTTAAGGCAATGACAGACATGACCTTCCTCTTATGTATCTTCTTCTTTTAGTTAATCTTCAAATGTATGGTTTATACTTCTTGTTGAATTAAATCAACTTAGTCATAACCCATGACTTGTGTGGGGTTATAGAAAGATATCTCTTAATAAATTAGTTACTTCAAAGTATGTAATGGCTTGTGTTTCCATTTGAACTTATTCTCGATTACATAATCTGAAATAATTGATATGAATTTGTTAAAATCATATGTGTTTTGTAATCAACTGAAGTAATAATTTTAGCATACTTTGCTCCAGAATTGCAATTCTTTTCTTATAATTCATAATGATAAACATTGTAAAAAATAATATTTGTTCTACATAACATCCTCTAAATGTTTATTTTCTAAATGAATTTTGTTTATTGCTTTGTCTAGATTGTTCAACAGTTTCATTGAAATAATATTCAAATGTTGCTCGTAAAGAATCCCCACCCATAGAGTGTATTGCAAGTGAAATATCACTATTCAAAGCTTTCAAGTAAAACAAAAATGCATAATCATTAGAAGGCTTTACCGAGGCCGAAATCCTATTCCATGTCTTCTTGAAACAGTAGTTGAAGTCCACCAAGTGTTCATGTGGAGCTCTTTTGATGGTAGTGAGTTGCTCCACCAATGAGAGATGGTCTGATTTTTCCTCAAACTGCTTATTCAACCTCTCTCCTAGTTGGTCCCATGTTGTAACTAAATTTACAGGTAGCCCTCTAAACCATTGGAAATATTTACCTTTGAGAGAGGCTGCCAAGAGCCTTACTACAATATCTTGTTCAATAATATGATGTAAACCACATAATGAAGCCACATCTCGAATGTGTTCAATGGTTGTTTGATCTTCCTTAGTAAAAAATGGTAAGCTCTTAAGGGTTACTACAAGAATATCAATATGTTGGGCTAAATTCAAGGGGATTCCTTGATCAAATGAGACAAAAGGTTGATTCCTAGGTGGTGGATGAGCCATATTGACTATTGGAGAACTAACACTGCTTGAAGAACTACTAGAAACAATAAAACTTGCTAAAATTTGAACTATAGAACTTATACATATGATTGTTGAAGGTAGAAACTGGGCTTGCTATCCTCCTAACAACTCAAGTACTTCTTGATGGTAACTCTAAATGCTCAACAGGTTTTGCACTTCATCTGGTTTGATAACTTCTCATGTGCTTACTCACTGAAAACTACTGAAACTAAAGTTGTGGAGTCCCCAAGTGTGAAAACTTTTCCTTCTTGAATCTGATTCTATCATTCCTAATCTTGTCAAGATCATTGAACAACAGTCTGATTAGCAAGTAAATGAGGTATGGAAGATGTTTTTTGATGGTTTGAGGAGTAAAAATGGTGTTGGAGGTGGTTGCATGCTCATTTCTCCTACTAGTGATAAGTATTATTTTGCATTCAGGTTCACATTAAGCTACACCAATAATACAGTTGAGTATGAAGCTTTGATTCATGGTCTTCAATGGGAAAAAAAGAGATGTATTTGTTGTTTACGAGTTTTTGGTGATACAGAGTTGATTGTCAATCAAGTTAGAGGCCTTCGTACTACTAAAAATGATCTTTTGGATTGTTACAAGCATAGAGTATGGGATCTTATTGAATATTTTCAAGCTTTTAATTTGTTGTCAATTTCTAGAACTAAAAATAAACATGTTGATAGACTAGCAGCCATAGGCGCTCAATATGATATCAGTAATTCTAAAGAACAATAGTATGTAAAAGTGATTGTTTTTTTTTTAAATAAAAGGTTATGGGCTGACCAGATATATTAATATAATAAAATAACAAATTACAAGAGTAATGTTTTGAAGGCTATAAGCAAAATATAGAAAAGCTTATAAGTAATCAGCTTGATAGATTCAAAATAGTTGATTCACCGGTATTTTCAAAATTTGAAAACTAACTATATAATATCAACTTTCAAAATTTAAGATTGCAGTGCTCTATAAGGTCTTGCATCAGGAATTTCCAATAGATGATCCTTCCACCCCTTCTCCTTTGTGCATGATTTGCTGACCTAAAGGAGTTGAGTGCGAGTTTGCAATGATGTTCATATATGGAATTAGTAATTTTTCCCTGACCTGATGTGCATTCAAAATTCTTTCTGCAACTTGAGATGCTACCGACTCCACCTAATTCTAATTGGACAGTTGTTTTTTGGTGCTAACAACATGATGGTAATGATGTGTCAATAGAAATGATAATTCATGATACTTTGACTTGAAGGTCCTTACCATGTCACCCCCAATTTTGAGATGATGGCTTGGTAATGCTCTATATAGGTAGCTTGATGTATTGTTCTCCAAGGAAATTTTTATTGTAGTGTAGACATTTCTATATCTAACCTTATTATACAAATAATGCCTTGGGAAGATCCCACCCACAAATGCTTCTCCCTTCCAAAACTTATATTTCTATACACTCTTCAGCAAAGCATTTTCTTGCAGAAATACTTCCTTGATAGTTATATTTGCTAGTTTTACCATATCCTGATAATTTGGATTCATTTCCAACACATTAGATACAAAAATTGATATCAGTTATGAAGGCAGAATTAACCTATGAGCTTCGGGAAGCAGGATGTCATCACCAATTAAAGTTTTCAAACATTTATAAATTAGAAGACAATCAGTCTTGAAGATATATGATAATTGATATCTTTCTAGTGCTTTGGAGAATGATACCTCCCATTCCTGTATGGGAAAAGAAGCTTTATTGTTCCATGGCATGAGCTCCATGTTGCAATACCAGCTCAATGGCCCCTACACAACACACTACCCAAAAGCGTTGAATGGGATAGTTATGTTTTGAAAATATCTAAATACATATATGCTGGTAGCAAGAATCTTCACTAAAAAAGCTTGCTCCACAAAACCTCAACAAAATGCTTAAAGCTTATACAAATTTCTCAAATTATTCTGGAGAATAATTCTAGAGTTGACACCCAATGAAAAATAATAGAATGCTCAAAGCTTATAAAAATTTCTCAAATTATCTTGGGGAATAATTACATGATTTCGCATCCATTGAAAACAAGAATGATGTTTAACAATGATGATAGATAGATTTTACTTCTTTCTAGTGAACAAAATCATACCAGAACCTGCACACAGAAGCCCACAATATGCTCAGACACCCACAAACTGAAGCCAACAAATTGCAACAACACTTAGCCTTGAACACCCACAAACTAAATTAAAACATTATTCTAGACTACATTTATTTATGCCTTTGCAAAATGGTAACATAGCCATTCTATTAATAGTAGTGGATCTCAAAAAAATTCAAAGAAAATAGGGGCAAAGTAAATTCTAGCACATGTGAAGGCATCTTATCCCTCTTTTGAATCAACTCCATGACGTACTAGCTGCCTCCAAATTATGTATCCTGCAAAATATCAACACTTGTTATTTAAAACACATACCTTCGCTACAATCACCGAGACACTTCTTAAAGAATATTTAGATAAATTTGTGTGAAATATTATTTCTTCGTCTAACAGATTATCCTCCTTTGCTTCGACAAAACCAAATCCATGTCATTCAGGCATCTGTTCATCCGATTACAGATGCTTTGTACTGGGAATGTTCTACCACTTACACCTGGATTATATTCTCCCTTACTTTAACAGAACCACACACATGCCATACTGAATTTCGTTCAACTGATTACATTTGCTTTGTACTAGAATTGCTTTGTTGTTAACACTCTGCTTGTACTAACCACCAAGAATACGATTGAAGATCAAACATTTGCACATGTTGAAAACAAGAAACTGGTTGTTGGTGTGCATGCAAAATGATGATCTTTTGTAGGATAAAATGATCAGACTTAGGACACCAACAAGTAATCACTTTTATAGAATTCCAAATGTGTTACTATTTTTAGCCCACCTCTAAAGTCCACCTCTAAAGCATGTAAATGTTATGCCTCTTACACTTGAAATAAATCTCATATGCTTCCATAGGATCAAACACATGACAAACACACTAGATATGTACTGGAAATACTAGAAATTGATTATGTATCAAACAATTTGCACACGTAGACAACAATACCCTAACTACCATTGTACATGAGCAATGATGAATAAATGACTTAGCACATTATACATCTCCATAAATATTACTATATTTAGCAGATCTTTGAAATGCATAGGACTTTTTTAAATTAATAGCCCACATGTTTAGCTAATAAACATTTCCTTTTGAATAATAATTTTTAAATCCTTTGGTACATTTTACAAACTACTTTCATATTGTAGACATGGAAAACATACCAACATACTTGATCATGATTACTAACACTACTTCATCCTGAATCACCTTCTCAGCTTATCATCACTCTTTGTCCCTTAATTAAATAAATAATCATTTATCTAATTAAGTCATTCTCTCTTGTTAATTAAATCAATCAATCTGATCTAATTAACCCTAAGTCCCTATTTAATTAAATAATTCATTTTATTTTATTAAATATCTAAAGTCATCTTATTAAATTAAATAAATTAAACCTTATTTGATTTAATCTAACATTCATCCCCTTTAATTAAATAAATAAATAAATAAAAATTAGTTAATTAGTCTCTAAATCACATTCTTCTCATCTTTTGATTTAAATTAACCCATAAATCTAAATCAATTGGTCACATCATCTAATCCCTCATTAAATTAATTAACCCTTGATTAATTTAATCTTAATCCATGTCCCATCCTCTAGTTTTTGCCACTTGCACATGAAAATACATTTAATTCATTTATTAAATCCCTATTTTCTTTCAACTTGGCATCTTTTAGAGAATATTCTTCCAAATTTGAAATCCATCCAAATGGATTTTTCCTTCCAACAAGACATTTATTCCTTCTTTCATGCCCTTGTGCATTGAGCCAAGTGGCATTTAAGTCATTCTTTTTTCCTTCTTACATGTCATTTCACTATTTTCAAATTCCACCTAACTGCATTTATGGGCACTTTCATCAAAATGTGCACATCCTTTGCCCATTCACATCTTGACAAGTGGCATTTGTCCATTGGTTGAAAGTTAGTCCCACATTGCTTCATTTTGGGAATTCTTCCATCTTTTATTTCTATAAATAAGACGTTTCTCTCCTCATTTGTTCATCCACAATTTGAGTAAGCTTACTATACTCAATTTCATCTTCAAGCATATCTATTCTCATCAACTTTATCAAAGTCTTAGCTAGGTTATGCAAATTTTTCATCATGGAGCTCAAGTGAATTTTCAACAAAGTGGATCAACCTTCATCACTAATCAACATTGCATCATAGGAGTTGGAAAAGGGCCAATTTTCACATCAAATTGGCACCAATTCCCCCATGGGATCAAGAGTTTGCTTGCTTAATTAGGATTTCATTGCTTTCTCATTGTGTTCTTCAATTTTATTTCTTATTTTGAGCATTGCTAATGGATTTCATAGGGAATCTTGATTCTCACTTGCATATGATCTAATTATGTGTTTGTTTATTGTGTTTTTTAGGTGCTAATATTGGGGTTCTACATTTGGTGCTAGAAGGAGGGCAAATCTCAAGTTTAAATCATGTTTTTTAACAAAAAATTTGTGTTTTTTCTCTTTTTTGTGTCTATAGGAAATTGCACCGCTACCAGTTCAACGGTGCCATACATCACCACTATCATCCTAGCAACGCCATACAAGACTGCTACAAATTTCAAATTGTGCCGCTTAGTCTTTCTCACCCAAAATTCATATTTCTAAACTCCACCGCTGGATCAATTCTCAAGTGCTAAAATTTCCAAATTTTTTGATGAATAGGCAGCTATCTATATTAATTTAAATATAAAGATACATATTCACAAAAAAATGTTGGGTGGTAGAAAAGCACACCCCAAGAGTCACATGGGCAATGCCCAAAAAATTAACAGAGTACATGGGCTAAGCCCAGAAGTCCAAAAATAACAAAGATAAAAAGGCCATTAAGTGGCCAGAGCAGTGCTAGCAGAGCCAGGAGGGTCTCTCTCATCCAAGTTTTTCCCCCATAAATTAGCGAGGTCAGGAGTGATGTCAGGAGGAGGACCCCAACCATCATCAACATCTTTTTTCTCTTTATCTTCTTCCTCGTGCCGAGGCAAGATTGCAAGCACCATACATGGGAATGCTTTACCAATAACTGGCCACCCAGAGCCAGAAGCAGGAGGATCATCAGAGGGCCACCTGAAACCACCACCACCACTCCCTGAAGCACCGCCAGAAGGCCACCCCTGAGAAGCCCATGACAGAGGAGAACAGTTTCGCCGAGGAGTGTGAGAATCCTGTCGAGGCAGGGGCTGTGAACAGGGACGCGCAGAGCCACTCCACTGCCGGCCCCTGGAGGGTGATCGACCGCGAGAAGAGGTGGGAAAAGCAGGGACCTAAGCAACAGTACAAGGGGCATTACCTTAGTGGTCCAAGAGAACCTAGAGATTAGCAACCTCAAGTGCAACTTTGTTAGCTTGCACTTGAACCTATAAAAGCACATTAGAGAAAATCATAGCTTTAGCATATAAAGATACATGAATATCCATTTGAGAATGTGAAAAAATGCATGCATTTTTGTCCTTCCAAATATTGAAGAGAATTTCTACCTTGAAAGTGTGCCAAAGTTGGGTGAATTTTACAAGAATTCTAGGAAAATCTCCAAGCAACACCATATGCCAGGAGAAGGGTTCTAGTCGAAAGGCCCAAAAAAAGTTATGAATCCAAGTCCAAAGCTGCTGAGCTCTGGGACAAAACCAGAAAAAATGCTTAAAAGTTTCAGTTTTCTCACAAAAAGGGCAGTGAGGGTCTCAGACCCCCAGGTGGACCAGCCGAGAGCCCACAAGCAATCCCTGGAAAAGAATACACCAGGCAAAGTGGGCAAACTTTAGCTCAACACTTGCAAACCAAGTGGCAGCAAATATTTTACACCAGACATGAACGAGAGATTGAAGAAGCCACCTCTAGTTCAAACTCTAAATCATAGGAAAATGTGGTGAGAGCCACCTATAACCAAGTTGAGGCTTGTAATTCCTGAAAGGGGTGTTTGGATACCACTTCTAGTCTTTCCACCAAGGTTTGGTCCCATGAATTCCAACCTTATGAAGCATTTCAGGAGGAATGGCATTCACCAGACCATCATAAGTAGCACGGTCCTAGTTATAAAGCCTATACTAGGCACGATAAGCATCCCATGACATGATAAGCATGGTGGGTCTGGAAAAAATCTATTGCAGGGTCTGGATACCCTTCTTATGAAATCTAAGCGCCTTAAGCCCTGGCAACTTAGCTAGCAATTGACCATTTCTAGCAAAAAGAGGCGACCACCAAATATTGTGTTGGTTGAGAGAAAGCCCATCTCAAAAACTAGAGTCAGCCCAACGGAGCCAAGGTTTGAGAACTTCCCAGGCCCACCAGATGCTTTTGGCCACAAAAGTCTTAACAATCTAGACTGGTTCATTCATGACTAGAAGGGTTTGAAATCCAATCCCCTTCTAGGAAGGTCTATGAACAGGGAAGTTGGATTGAATACTATGCCTGAGAAGAATTTTCAGGCCTCGTCCCTAATAAGGGCATGAATAATCCATTTAACAGATAGAGCAGTCCCTTGCCATTGAGTAGAAAGTAACCCGAGGCCTCCCAAATCTCTAGGAAGACAAAAAAATTCCCAAGCCACACAATGAGACCCTCTGTGAGTTTCAGAGGAGGCCCAGAGAAAATCACGAAGCAGCTTCTCAAGCTTGCCATAGGCAGCTTTGGAGGGGGCCTAGCAAGAAGAATAATAAACATGGGTGGCCGCCAGGATTTTGGAACACACTTAGAATTTCCCTGCTAAAGAGAGGGGCTTAGTAACCCAATAAGTGAACTTCTGCTCAACTCTGGAGAGCATGGATTGCCAAAGCTCAGCTGGAGATGCCTGAAAAGCAAAGGGAATTCCCAGAAACCGAAAAACTTCACTCGGCCCAATCTACTTCCAACCATACTGTTGCAGCCACTGCGGCGAGGGCAAAATAGATTGTCGGTAACACAAAGTTTTATGCCACTAGATGGTAGAGTCGGACTCAAGACAGAAAGTATTAAGACACTCAAGAGCCACCGCAATGGAATCTTCATCCTCCAGAAGGGTGAGGAATGAGTCATCAGCAAAATGGCTATTAATAAGTTGAGCCTGAGAGTTGGGCAAAGAAATGCCCTTAACTCGCCGCTGGGAAACCGCATTGGCCAAAAGATAACCAAAACCCTCGGCTGCAAGCACATATAAAGAGGGGGCTAATGGGCACCCTTTCCTAATGGAATGAAAGAGTCCAAAGGTAGAGGATTGAAGACCATTGATGGTGATACAAGTTGAGGCATCCGCAAAGAGCATTCGAATAGATTGAATGAAATTGGGCCCAAAATCCAAGGCTTGCAGCATAGCAAGAATAAATGGCCATTCAATGCGATCATAAGTCTTGGAAAAGTCAATCTTAATGAACACGTCTTTCTAGTTTAAGCATCTGGCCCATTCCATGCCTTCCCAAACATCAATGATATTATCCAAAATAAATCTAGATTTGATAAACCCAATTTGCTCCAGATGCACAAGATGAGGTAGAAGATGACGGATTTTAAGAGCCAAAGCCTTGGCGATAATCTTGTAGGAGACATTAAGAAGCGTGATAGGTCTCCAATTGCAGATGTCTTCTGGGTCACCTAGTTTAGGTATGAATTTTATGTTACCTTTATTGATTAAGTTACCGAGGGAATTAGAGTGAAAAGCTTCCAAGTAAACTTGATGCAAATCATGCCCAATATCCTCCCACATGGCTATGTAGAATTCACAAGGGAAACCATCAATTCCTAGGGCTTTGTTATCAACCATGGAGTAAACAACCTCTTTGAGATCATCAACTAATAAAAGTTGATCACAAAAAAATTTCTGAGCTAAAGAAAGCTTATTTGGCACAATAGCAAGGCAATCTTGAAGGGCTTGTTGTCACACAAGCGTGACTTCCTGTGTAGTGAAAACTTGCTCATAATGATGTACAAAGGCCTAGAGAATGTCAGGCAACTCAGAGAGCACCTGAGCACCATATTTTATTTTTATAATGCCCGAGGATGAGTGCTTGGCACGCAGAGCCAAGAAAAACTCTTTGGAGGCACGATCACCAACTTTTAGCTAGTGTAACCGGGCTTTGATTTGCGCTCCTCGAGTAGCATAGCTGTCAGCAATTTGTTTCTTGTGCCTTAGCTCCGCCACCCTGACTTGTAAGGAAGGAGAAAAGGGGTTGGCTTCC
Source organism: Sequoia sempervirens (assembly GCA_007258455.2). Lineage (NCBI taxonomy): Eukaryota > Viridiplantae > Streptophyta > Pinopsida > Cupressales > Cupressaceae > Sequoia > Sequoia sempervirens. Next base: position 21,146,821 of record VDFB02373365.1, on the reverse strand, counting down.
AAAGCCTCGAAGGCAGCATGGAGGTCAACGGTGGCAGCCTCATAAGACCGCCGACGAAAAATAGCCAATTGGAGCCCATAAATGCGCAAAAATCTAGCCATGCGGATGATAGCCTCATTCCACCAAGAAATCTAGTCTATATGACGAGCTAGCCTAAACTCCAAATTCCAAAATCTGTGAATGTGGGCCAGGGTAGGCTTGTGGCAGAGTAAAGATGTGTTTTAAAAAAATGAGTTTTACACGTACTAGGTTGTTGAGTCTCCCATTCAATGCAAAAAGAAATGGGGAAATGATTTGACAAAGTCACATCAACTAACGGCTTAACCAAGAGAGAGGAGCTGTCAAAAGAGAAAAAAGATTACGTTGAGATCATGGCACGATCAAGGCACTTAAATATTCTGTCAGAACCGGCTCGGTAATTGCACCAAGTGTGCTAGAGAGAATGAGAATGGCGACAACCAATATTGGGATCAAAAAGCCCCAATTATTGCGCATGTAAAACCACACCTCCCTTTCCCCAGCTGTCCATCTAAATGACAGAGTGCTTTCTTTGTTAGACGCCATTTCTACCATATTGAAGTCCCCACAGAGTAACCAGGTAGCAACTAGTAAAGAATCAGCAATCCAATGCCAGAGCAAAGAGCATTCCACAACATCATTAGAAGCATAGACATTAATAATCCCAAAGGAATGATTATCAATGTTGAGAAGGATCCAGACGAGTCGATGAGTGGGATCAGACCTGTGGTCGACAACAAAGGAGTGCCACCATGGGGCCAAAAGGATGACAGCTCCACCACACCCAGCATCATGGGTAGTACAAAACATTTTACTGGCTAGCCAAATAGAACGACTAGCCGTGGAAAGCAAGAAACTAGAAATTTTAACTTCTTGGAGACAAAGCACTTCAACACCAGAGTACTTGCACAAGGTATCCATGACATAATACTTTCTTGAGAGTTCTGTTAGACCTCGAACATTGCATGAAAGGAACTTCATGAGTGAAACTCCTCCATGTTTTTGAAACTCGATTCCTCTTCATTTAGAGAAGAAAAATGATTCTATAAAAATTCTACCAGAACTGATCTAATCTGAATGGAAGGGGAGGACATCCTCTATTTTTCATGAACATATTCCCCTTCTTCCCTAGGAGGGGAAGGGCTGCGAGAACATCTTTGAGCTCCTATCACAAGAGAAGCCACCTTCGGCTGTGATAACATGATAGCAGCTGGCCGAGGCGTAGCCTTTGGCCTAGGCTACTACGAAACATAATCAACTCCAACCAAAGCTTCTTTCCCCTTCATGGAAGGGTTTGAAATAGTGACGCTAGGTAAAACTCTGACGCAATCATGTTCCCTGTTTTGCTACAGAGCGATGCTTGCAAAATTAGTGGTGTTATACAGCACCATTGGGTCCCTCAAACTGCACCGCCTGTGCAGGCTCCACCACTGGAGTGAAGAACAAAGTAAAATTTTAGTTTCTTATGACATATGTTTTTTTTAATTTTGATCATCTGGGCTATTAATTGCTTTCCTGACCTTTGTTTTGCAGTTCTAACTGGTTTGTGTAGGTTGGCTTAATCAAAGGTGAAGGAAGAAAATCAAGTTGAAATTTGCATTATGACATCATTCTCTCATTACATCAAGTGTTTTTGAACACTTTAGTGTTTTTTAACACTCTTAGAGAATTCATAATCTCTCTTAAAAAAAAATTCTTTCATGTGCTTAGGATATACTAAATTTCTTTTGGTCTATCAAAAGAACATTTCAATTTTTGCTACAAGGAAATTAAAAAGAACTTTAGGACAAACTCACTAGATTTGGTTTGAGGATTAACAATTGAACAAGGAAATCTCCATATGTTGTTTTGGTGCTCTAAAAAGAATCAAATCATTACTTTGTGGATTTAAAATGAACAAGTGCTTATTTGTTTTGTAATTACTTACTCAAAATAATATCATTAAAAGGATGTATTGTGTAAGTAATTACCCAGACACTTCAATTTGGATTTTAAAATTGAACAAATCTTGTGAGTGTGAGTGGAGCATATTGCGTACATTCTCTCTCTTTGATTCACAACAAATATTGATCAAGTTATGAATATGTTTTCTTGCTTTTGTTTATCTTAGAGGGTCTTCCTTGTGGGAAAAAGTAATCAACCAAAGGGAATGACCCAACCCAGAACACGCTAAAGCCAAGAGACTTCCACCTGGGATATAAGTGTGGATATTGGAAAAAAGGCCAATATCATGAGGATTATTTTGATGAGAAGGGCAGAAATGGTCTTCCACTGAATGGATGGTCCCCCATGAACGAAATGCACACATTAAAACCCTTGTTTAGAAAAGGCCAAAATCCTTGATCTATTTGTTGGTGCAAGAACGGTCATTCTAAATCCGCCCCACGCTTTTACGAATTTTAGTAGAAATGGAAAGTATGCCATGGGAGATTCATGGGTACTAATGCTTGCTGACTCAAGAAGCAAGTGCACTATAAGGGGGAGCCTGTGTGGTCAAGCATCTAACCATTCACTAAAATTAGGCGTAGTTGGACTTGTCCAAGTGGGGATTCAAAACATACAGTCTTTCATAGCCATAGGGTTGTACATGTTCCTAGAAACAAAACACTTTGCTTGATTGAAAACATTGGGAAAACAAACATTCAACATTTTTCATCAAATTTCAAACCCTTTAGGAAGCAAATATCTTTGAAAAAATTCAAGTGTTATTGCTTTCCCTAGGGATTCTATCCTTAGAGGTTTCTAAACATTTGGATTTACATCTCGATTTTCTTACTAAAGTCAACAATGGGTAACTTTTGCCTTGATTTCATTGAAGTTCCATATAATATACTTTGTGGAATGATAAGAAGTTAAGCTAGTAGACATCTAGCTCAAAGACCTAATCAAGAATTTTTTGTGGTAAAAATAACTCACTAAGCAAAGCTAAGAACAATTGAACCCCACAAATGTGTCTCAAATGATTTCACACAAGATCAAAATACGGAAACCAAAGTCAAAAGCTCTTAGTCCAAAAGATCATCAAAAGCATCTCTCAACGCTCTATGAATTCATAAAAATATTGATTTTCAACTTTTACAAAAGAGCCTCAAGAAATAATCTCAGTTTGTACTCATTCTATTATTGTCAAAATCCAAATATTTTTTAGGAATTTGAACACCTTGTTTAGAGTAAAGCATGTTCTTCAAAATTGAGGTCTTGTAAACAAAAGTCTTTTTAGGTGCACATAGGATCAAAATCAATCTTCATCCATCTTTCAAACATCAAACCAAAAATCATCTCACCAACAACTCTTGAAATCTTAAAATCATCCTTCATGCTAGACTTTTTGGCAAATCCATGAATCAAAAATCCTTGAAACAAATCAAAATATTTGAATCAAAATCCTTGAATCAAAACATCAAAATCATCTTGTTTAGCTAGGTATATGTAGATGCATCCTTCTCCATATACTTAGTTGAATTATCATCAAAATCATCTTGTTTGATTAGGTGTGGGTAGATGCATCCTTCTCCCTACATTTAGTCAAATTATCATCTTGTGAGAAAGTTTATCCCATAGATAGCATCCAACATCTTGGGATCCATTTGTTCATTATCCAAAATCAAAACAATCCAAAACCAAATCAAGGTCAAGATCAAATCCAAGAATCCAAAATCAAAAATCAAAAATCAAAATCCAAGAATCCAAAAGTCCCAAAAGTCTAGCATTCCCCTCAAGATCTTCTAAGAGTTTAAACATCCATATCATCCACCTTTCACACATTCCACCATCACACCTTTGATCCTTAATCATCCTAGATCTTCTCTTTTGAGCCTCATTTTATGGTTCAAACAAAATCACAACACAAGAAGAACATGGATACCAATAAATAAACATCAACTTCAAGTGACATAAGCCAAACCAATACTGAAATGAATCTCGTTGGATCAAGCAATCCTCTAACTAATTTTCCTTCATCATCACAAAATATGCAATAGGAATGTCAAGTAGAGGATATCACCAATAATTCCTTCAGGATGACACAAGACGAGATCACCAAAATGGTCCAAAACCCCGAGAATCATAGAATTGTCAACATCATGATGAAGCTCCATCCCTCACAATACATGCTTGAATTAGCAAAACAAGGGGCTAAACTCCCTTCTAATTTTGATATGCACAACATTGTAGAACAACCTTTTGGGGTCATGCCTCTAATTTCATCTATGCCCTCAATCTCATCTACACCTCCATTCCAAAGCATCACCCAACCCATCCCCCAAATTACATTTTCCATTCCTCCAACTCAACATATTGTTGACAAGGGAGTGCATTTCTCAATGCACTACAAACTCAACCCCTCGTGAGTAACCAAGATTTGTATGCAAACATGATCTTGGGGCAATCTGTACCCCAAAATCCATCACATTCATATGTCCCCATCACCTTTCATAATCCAAATGAGCCATCATCATCATTTCACGCAACACCAACATACCCGTTAAATACACAAACCTCTCTCCCTGTGACCTCGCAAGGAGAAGGAGACTTATTTGGACTAGGGGGCATCTTTGACCTTACATCCTCATCATTTCCCCAAGGAAGTATGCCACTCACTTTTCCACCACTTCCACCCTTACCACCAATATCAACATCAACTCTTAGTTTGGGGTTACCACCATTGCCACCACTCATTCAAAACAATCCCCCAATCATCAATCAAAGCATCATACCAAATCCTCCCATCTTTCCATCGATATCACAACAACAGATGGCAACCATCCCAATAACACAAGAAACCACCACATCATCAACCATTCCCCAAAACATGGTCTCTCAAGGACCAAGCATATCAATTACATCATCCACCACAATCCCAATCATCAATACAATGGTGCCTCTCATCACAACAAAAAACACTAAACCAAATCCACTACCACTGCCGCCACCACCTCCACCACCAAACAAAAATACATCAAGCCAATATAGCATTGTATTACAAGCTTCTCAACAAGTTGCATATAAAAAGGCACTCCAACAAATCCAAAATCGACAAGCTACACAACTAGCCGCTCAGCAAGCACAAACACAATTAGTTGCAACATAAGTAGAACAAGCCGCATAAGCCACTCAAGCAACTCAAGCCACACAACAAGCACAAAAAGCACAGAACTTTGCTCAAGCCCAAGCTCAGGCACAAGTGCAAGCTCGAGCCCAATACCAAGCTCAACAAGTGTAGACACAAGCACAAGCATAGGTGCAAACAAAATACCTCACACAATAACAAGCATACCAGTAAGTGTTGAAGCAATATGAAGAGCAGCAAGAAGCAACCCAACAACAAGCATTGTTAGTGCAACAACAGTAAGAAGCCCAACAACAAGCACTATTAGCGCAATAGCAACAGAATCAGCAACAAGCGTTGTTGGTATAGTAGCAAGTACAAGCATACTTGGTGCAACAAAATGTGCAAGCACCATCCACCAACACACCAACCAATCCACCCATCCCTCCAACAAGTGATCCACCATAGAACACCTTCATCCCACCCCCTAATCTGCAAAATGACATAACAACACAAATCAAGTTACTTTCACAAGTGCTTAATCTTCAATCAGGGAAAACCAAAAAAACACCCAACAACTTGTGCCCCTATCCATTTGAAAGGAGTCTTGTAATGAAACTATTCCCAAAGGAATTTGAGATCCCCAAATTTGATAAATACTGAGGGACGGGAACCTAAAGATCACATCAGGGAATTCCAAGTTCATTGCATGGAAGTCGCATATGACAATACCTATCTGATGTGGCTATTTCCTAGAATTTTGACAGGCCAAGCCATAGAGTGGTTCTCTCAACTTCCTCCTAGCATCAAAAAGTTCCAAGAGATAGTAGACGTGTTCATAAAAAATTACGCCTTCAAATCGGTATGGATGTCAGTCTAGAGGAACTATCAACTCTTAAACAAGGTAAAAATGAATCATTTGCTTCTTTCCTACAATGATGGTGATCCAAGGCCAATAGGAGTAAATGGGTCATGTCAGAAGAACAACAAGTTTGCACCATCATCTCCAATATTGAAGGAGCCTTGGCATTCCATCTTAAGGTGCAAGGGATCACCACATACGATCATTTGATCTCAAGGCGCTTAACATTGAACAAACCCTTATGGCACAAGGAGGGACACCCGCATATCCTGAAAAACAAAATAATCACCCATCCACCAGCTATAACGACAAACCTCGCACATGGGTGAAAAATAGAAACATTACCAATGATGGTGTTGTCGAAGCCAAAGTTTTCATCAGTGCTCCTTGACAAAACACACTAGCACCCCAGCAACAACCCCAAAACAACAATCAAAACAATCACCAAGCTAACATGGTGACTCAACAACCAAAAAATCAAACAATCAACAATGTGAATGATCAAAGGGGACCACCTCAGTGAAACAAAAACTCCCCCAAGCTGAAGTACACAACCCTTGGGGAATCAACTAAATCCATCATGAAGTGAGTGGTAGCGAAAAAACTCATCACAATCCCCACCTATGACAATTATCAAGAGCCCTTGGTCAAACCGTCGTGGTACAATGAAAATCACCTCTGTGATTTCCATAAAATCAAGGGACACACAATTTCCAATTGTATGAGGTTGAAAAACTTAATTCAAGACCTCATTGATCAAAAAATCATAAATGTGGAGCAGCCAACGAGAAATTAGAATCTCAAAATCTACACGAATCTGATGCCCAATCATAACAACAAAGGGAACAATAGCAATGATAAGGGGAAGGGAACATTCAAAAGTGTCAATCATGTATACAACCATGTCGTCCCATCCCTAGATGAGTATTGCACTGTTATCACCATCAAAGGAGCCCACGCTAATTGTGGAGTCACCACAAGGGTCAAAAAAACTACAATCACAAGGTCATCTCAGCCTCCTAGAGCACCCACTTCCAACTTGAGATCCATTCCTAGTGGCTATAATGTCCTTGATTAGTTGAAAATAACCCTAGCTCAGATCTCCATCATGGAGTTACTGAAGATATCATCAACCCATAAAAAGATCCTTGAAAAAGCATTAGCCTCATCCACCGTCTTTGCAAATCTTGATATTGAAAAATTCCAAGCTATGGTCAAAAACATCATTATCCCAAATCTTCTTATGTTCTCCAATCAAAACTTTCCCACCCCACCATCTCACAATTTCGAACTCCATCTGGAGGTCCTAGTGCATAAGAACAAAGTCAAGAGAGTCTTGGTGGATGGAGGTGTAGGTTTAAACATTTGTTCCCTCAAACTCATAAAGAATCTGGGAATCTCAAAGGATTCCATTGAAAAAGGAAAAGGCATCACAATTAGGGCTTACGATGATCAAGAAAGAGTGTCTCGGGGAACTATCCAACTCCCTATTCAAGTAGGGCCAACAATTATGTAAACCACCTGTCAGGTCCTCGACCTCGATTTGCCTTACAACATCCTCCTGGGACATTCGTGGATCCATGGGATGTAAGCAGTGGCATCAATCTTCCACCAATGTTTCAAATTCACATACCAAGGCCAAGAGGTCACTATCCATGGGGATCTCGAACCCTTTTCTTACTGCAAGAGCCTAGAAGCAAATTATTACAAAATCCTCCAAGTGCCAAAGAATGATGAAGGCCCATCAACTCCATACATTTATCTAGCTACTCTCCCCTCCACTTCTACGACAGAGACACCCGCCATCCCGAACATCTCCAATATTAAGGTCATTATTCAGGACAATGGATGTGGACACTATACAATTCCAAAAAATGCTTTTGTGGTAGGATAACTACCACAATCTCCCAAGTCTTGAGGACAACCACAATCAAATGATGCTTCCTCATCCCAAACCTCCATAGCAGGTTCCTCCAACTTCAGAAGTTGGGGAGATCTCGGTCAAGAAGCAATCGAATAGGACCCATCCCATCTCCTATACCAAGACAATAGATTGACAACCGATCTACCTATGGATGATAACAGTAAAGGCTTACAAATGATGCTCTCCATGGGCTATGACAGAAATAGAAAGCTTGGACAAAATGACAATAGACTTTTAATACCCATCATTCCTGAGACACAAATGAAAAATCTTGGCCTTGGATGTACCCCTCTGAGTATAACCATACATGGCCGAAGTCCCCTGGTTAAGAAAGTCAAAACTCCTTAGCAAATAGCAGTCATCCTTCAACTGCCTGTATCCACTGGTCTACCCTTAGACCATTTCACATTTGATATAACTGATGTCTGTAGTAGTAGTGATGAGGAAGATTCCTTAACTGACTTATTTATGCTTTTGAGAATTCCTCTATCCTCGTGATTAGTACTGTGTCATTTGAGTCAACCAGTCAAAACCATGAAATTCACCTAGTCTACCCACAACTCATTGATTACGACCAATGAGGACAACCAATTATGGACACATTCAAAAATGATATGACGCTCTCAAAATTCATGGCAATGAGGGATAATATTCCATGTGGGATCATAAAGCGGGATTTATCATTGAGCTGGACACACATGCATACTATGGGGAAACAATTGAATCTCTCAATCGCAAAAGCAAAAAACTGAGAATAATATCTAGGTCCTTAAGTGAAAACCACACCATGGCACTCTCTGACCCAAAAATAGTAAAAAGAAAGGATGCATTCGATGGTGAAAACCTCTCTGAGGTGCCTGATGATGGGGGATTCAATCTTCCTCTCAGAGCTCTACATCAAGAAAAGTCAATGGTTCTAGCCAAAAAGTGCAGCCCAGTCAACTTAGGGACAAAGCAAACCCTACACATCACATTCTATGTTGAGTCATTACTATCAAAGGAACAAGAGATCCTAGCATCCTTCTTAAAGGAGAGAAAGGTCAACTTTGCATGGAGCTATGTCGACATGCCCAGGCTTGATCCAAAGATTGTGGTCCATCATCTAGCAGTCTACCCCAAAGCAAAGCCTTTTAGAAAAAAGCTCAGGAAAATGTAGCCTTAGATTGCTTTTTTAGTCAAAATGGAATTAAATAAGCTACTTGATGCAGGGTTCATACAACCAGTCGAATAACCATAGTGGGTATCAAATCTGGTACATGTTTCAAAACCTGATGGGGGCATGGAGATCCGAATCTACACAGATTTATCTGAAAGATGATTTCTCATTTCCTAACATTGACATGATTGTACACATGATAGGGGGACATGAAATTCTTTCTCTAATGGATGGTTTCTCTGGGTATAACCAAATAATGATTGCCAAAGAAGACCAACACAAAATGGCCTTCACTTGTCCATTGGTGACCTACTATTGGAACATGATGTCATTCGGCCTAAAGGATGTTGGGGCCACCTACCAAAGGGCCATGATGTTAATATTTCATGACATTATCCATTAAACTATGGAAGATTATGTTGATGAAATACTAGCAAAATCTAGAAAGCGGAGAGACCACATAGCAGCATTGAGTGCCATCTTTGATAGACTAGAGGAATACAAGGTTTGCCTTAATCCAAAGAAGTGCATCTTTGGCGTACAATTAGGGAAGATGTTGGGATACATAGTATCAATGAGGGGTATTGAAATAGATCCCTCCAAGGTAAAAGCAATCCTCAATATGGAGGCACCCAAAACATTAAAACAATTGAGAGGCCTCCAAGGTAGGCTTCAGTTCATCCACAAATTCATAGCACAATTGGCACACAAGCAAATCCCTTATTCTCACCTACTCCACAAGGGGATAGCATACAAGTGGGATGACAAGTGTGATGAAGCCTTCAAAAAAATCATAGAATATTTGCTCACACCTCTGGTCCTCATGCCACTGATCCCAAGAAATCCTTTGATCCTCTACATATCAGCAACAGCAGCAGCCCTCAATGCTCTCCTAGCTCAGCACGATGAAAATGGAATAGAGAGGACCGTCTACTACATCAGTTGGACCATGGTAGGGCATGAGTTAAACTATTCCTTCATTGAAAAATCTTGCTTAGTAGTGGTTTTTTCCTCACAGAAGTTCAGACACTACATGTTGGCACACAAAATCAAACTCATCGCCAAAATCGACCCCCTCAAGTACCTATTGTCAAAGGCAATGCTCACAGGAAGGATGGCCAAGTGGGTCATAATTCTATTTGAATACGACATCAAGTACATGGAACGGAAAGCAATCAAAGGCCAGGTGATTGCAGATTAGCTTGCAAAAGCACCCATGTATTCAGAGAATCCACTCATATTAGAGTTTTCAGATAAATGCATCTTCAATCTTAGCATAAATGACCACTGGAAACTCTACTTTGATGGTTCCTACACACAGCATGGATTAGGAGCTGGTGTTTTCTTCATCACCCCATAGGGGAACTATATACCTAGATCCTACAAATTGGCATTCCCCTGCACTAGAACAACATTGTAGAATATAAGGCTTTAACCATAGGTCTCAGAATAGCAGTGTAGTGGCACATCATGGCCCTCAGGGTATATGGAGACTCCCAGATGATAATAAATCAAGTAAATAATGAGTACCAAACAAAGGATGATAAGCTGACTCCATACAAAAAGTTGGTAGAGATTCTCAGAGAATCGTTCATTGATGTCACATTTCAGCAGATTCCCAGAGCAAACAACAGAGCAGCAAATGCCATGGCAATGATTGGATCCCTACCAAACATCCCTCGCAATGTCCCAAAACATGAATTCTTGGTAGAGCAGCTTCTCGTTCCCACATTCGAGGTACCAGAGTCAAAATTTGTGTGCAAAATCATTGGTCCTAGTGATCCTTGGTACCACGACATATACACCTACCTGCGAATAGGGGTCCTACCTGCTGACTTACCCTCAAGCCTAAAAAGAAACTTTATAAAGAAATTATCTCGGTTTGTCATCCTAGGAAATACCCTTTACTATAGGAGCATAGAAGGAACCCTATTACGTTGCTTAAACACTGAGGAGGAATTGACCGCCTTAACCAAGATGCATAATGACATTTTTGGTTCCCATTTGAGTGGTATGACCTTGGCCAATAAATTGCTGAGGATAGGGTATTATTGGCCCACTATGGAAAGGGAAGCACATGACTACGTCAAGAAATGCTTGCAGTGTCAACACAGAGATCTCATCCATGCTCCAGCTCAGGGGCTTCATCCCATCATCACACCATGTCCCTTTTTGTAGAGGGGGCTCGATCTCATTGGAAAATTAACCCCCACCTCATCCAGTGGCCACTAGTTTATCATTACTACCATTGAATACTTCACCAAGTGGGTGGAAGCCATCCCCATGACATACATCACTAGAAAGTAGATATCAAAGTTCATCCTAAACTACTTAATATGTCGATATGGTGTTCCCAAAACTATTATCTCAAATAATGGGACACCTTTCAAGAATCAGGATGTTTGTGACCTTTGCAACAAATTCAAAATCCAACATCGCTTTTCCACTCCGTATTATCCCCAAGGTAATGGCCAAGAAGAAGCCACAAACAAAACCATTCTAAAAATCCTCAAAAATATAGTCAATGACATAGATCATGACTTACATCTGCAACTAAATCCTGCCCTCTGGGCCTATCAAACCAGCATCTGCACACTAACAGGTGTCACTCCCTTCTCCCTAGTCTACAGATTAGAGGCCATATTACCCATCAAGATCGAGCTTCCGTCACTGAGAATATCACTACAAAATCTCATCACATATGAAGAATATTGAGTATCAAGACTGAATGAGCTAGAGTTACTCCATGAGTGGCATATGGAGACATTAAACCATCCGCAGGTCTATCAGAACTGACTCAAGAGGAGTTATAACAAGAAGATTAGGAGCAAGACCTTCCAGGTCGGATAACTTGTGCTAAAGGAGAACCAGAAGAATGTCCCAAACCCAAATGACAAAGGTAAATTTGAACCCAATTGGCTGGGGCTATTCATCATCACAAGTTACAAGTCAAGGGCATATCAACTATCAACACCATAAGGCGAGCCTCTGCACGAGCCCATGAACAACTCCCATCTTAAAAATTTATATACGTAAAATATTTCAAGGTGTAGAACCAAACAATCAAAAAATTAGAAAATGTCCTGAAAAAATGGTTACCCTGATGAAAACCTGGCAAACAAGCATCATGGTGACAACAATTTTTTTTTTAGAAATATGAAAATTGAAAAAAAAATAAAAAAGGATAAAAAACAGTAAAGAGAAAAATCGTCCTCTAGTGAAAACAACTTTGGTGGCGCTTTGGGCAAGTACCTTGGTGAAAACCTGGCAAATAGGTGCCTTGTGTAAATAAGCACTTTCCATCCACCAGGATCTTCGCAACTCATCCATCACACTTTCATCATCCATCACATTCCATATCCCCATCCATCACCCATTTGCATCTACATCATAGCCTGATCCTATGTTCGTGTCATGATCCCTCCTAGTACTACTCAACCCATTCTCAAGGTTAGTTTGTCCTGCCTCTATTAGGGTAGTCTATTGCTTCACGATGGGGGCATGTTCTCATCAGATCATATTCATGTATGTTTTTTAGATCTCAAAATCAAAAAATAAAAAAATATCAGAAAAATAAATAAAAAAGCCAAAAACATCAAAAAAATATAAAAAGGCCAAAAACATCAGAAAATCACAAAATCCAAAAATATCCAAAACATATCAAAATCCAAAAATAGGTCAAAAAGTTAGTCAAAAATTCAAAAATAGAGTCGTCTTGTTGAACTACATCATCTCTAAGCTTTGAACGTAGGCAAGGTTAATCTTTGATCATCCCCTGAGACATTTAGGTCAGTCCTTTAGGAGTCCATCATAATAAACCGGCAGTCCATTTGTTCACATCTCATCAATAATCGAGTATGTGTCAGTTGAACTACGTGATCTCTGTGTGTATAACGTAGGCAAGGCTAATCTGTTGATCAGCCCTTGAGGCCCCTAGGATAGGTCTTTAGGTTAGTCTCTTGGTAAAAATCTTGAAAAACCCCAAAATATTTGTAAAATCTTGAAAAATACCAAAAACAACCTCAAAACAATTCAAAAAACTCCAAAAAATCCAAATATTTGAAAAAATCAATCCATCCCCATCTAAATCAATCATCATCCCCAACCTTTGGTCAAACAGTTGAAAACAAGTCTAGCAGGTTAAAATTGAAAACTCAAATGTCAAATTCTAAAATCTAGGTCAGTACATAGACAAGTTGGTCAACTCTTTGTGTCAATAGCCTATCATCCAATCAGTCCCAAATCAATCATCTGATAACATCATGTCCTAGGATGTATCCTTCCTACAAAGGGAATTTTTTATCGGAAAGAACACTTTGGATAAACAAAACAACATGTCGCCATCCACTAACATGTCCTAGGATGTGTCCTTCCTACAATGGGCATTATCTATTGGCAATCGTTTTAGTTCTTATCCTTCAAAACACATTTCCTTTTGGTTAGAGGTATGAAGAACATTAGCTTGTTTGTTTACTTTATCTTTGTCCTTTTAACTTATCTTATTGCACTCATTTCGATGACCTCTCGATGATGTCCCAAATGAAAGGATTTAGAGAGAAAGGAATGGGGCAATGATCATTATCTTTTATCTACTATGCTTGTTGGATATTCTTGTAATATAACCTTGGTCATGCGTGATTTGTTTGGTTTGTAGGGAGGGTGTTTTAGGTTTCTTCTTGACCATATAGGAAGGATTGATTTTCTATGTTTTGGTCTAAGATATTTGAAATATTCGAACTATATTCTGAATAAGGTTTCGTATGTCAGGTGTGAACAGGAGTACTCCTATCTGATTGTCAAGTCAATGTCCATCACACTATGTGCAACACCATCCTGGTTCTTTATACCTTGATGCATTGTACCTATATGTGTAATCAAACATAAGGTAATTGGCCCTTTGAAAATCCCAACTCCTTGGAAAATAATAATCATCATCATCTTGTGTCTTGTTGGAATCTCTTACTTCTATCTTCTTTCATGCTAACATGGTACCATGACAGTTAATCACAAATCATTATCGTTATTGCATTCATCCTGCATCCACAAAACCATTAGCATATTGCATACAACATATCATATAGAAAACTTTAATCATTACACATGCATTGCATTTCCGTCCATATATAATATAGATTGGTTATTCTAAACATCTCATAATCCATGCATCTGCATTCATTATATAAACATAAAAGAAATCATCCCATAGCATTATAAAAATCATACACCATTACCCTAACATTTACATCACCATAACATTGCATAATCATCCCACATCATATATAAGCATCCATTACGCCATCACATCATATATCATATATTAAAAGCATCCATTTGCATATCATAAACATCATATCATAACATATGCATATATCGTTTCATAAAACATCATAGCATCATCATCATCATCATAGCATCATAACATAGATCATTACATCACATATAGAAATAGGATCCATCCATAAAGTATAAAGTAAAGATAGGACATATCACATCATATCGTATAAATATCATCTCATATATCATCAAAATAAAACACTGTCATTGTACAAAAAATTGGATCAATGTACATGTGTATGTCAATAGAGTACAATGGCCCATGGGGCTATCAAAAATGAGTCCATCGGGTGCAAAAAGAATCCTGTCTCTAATCAAAATGGCCTAACCTTGCTAGTCCCTGCCCTCGCCACCTTCTCTCTCTCTGTGATCCTCTGTAGGTCTGTGGCCTGTCCTCTGTGAAAAATTAGGCACTCGAGATGCTCGCGGCACGGCCTGATAATAATGCAACCTATATTAGTCGGCCTCCTGGATGGCCTCCCTATATGATAGAAGTGATACCATGCTCTGAGAGGAGGATCCATACATACTCTCAATCTATTGTCGTCTACCCATCTCTGCTACTGTCTGTAGCTCCACAACCTATCTCTGTTGGACTGCCTGGTCCCGCTCTTCCCATAGTTGATCTCTCTTAGCTGTAAGTTCCTATACCTGGGCCTGTAGTTGCAAAATCTTACTGTCTCTAGGGTCTAGATGGAGAGGTGGTTGTATGGGTGGCTGATCATGGCCCCCATCCCTAGGTGGTGTCAGAACCCTATCCTATCATCTCGGGTCCTGATCCTGTCTCTGCTCACCCACCTACAGATCTGGGAGTGGCTGATCCTAGGGCCCCCTATCCTGAATTGGTTGAACCGATGGTGGCCCACCACCTCCCTGACATTGGTCTACATCCCCTTGGCCCCATCCTACTCCCCTACCTCTGGCTCTACGTCGAGAAAATGGTGTTCCTAGAACTATAAGTTTGAGTGAAGATTGAAACCAGTCTTTGTATGCCTGTGTGGTCCCTGCATCTGCCTGACCCTAGTCATAAGGCCATGACCTGGCCACCAGCTACATAAAACTCTACACTACTTCATGTGCAGGTATATAACGGTCTCAAGAGCTCTGGCTCGTCATCTGTGCAAAAATGGCCACATACTGATCATCTAGCCTATCATGTGCCTCACTGAACTGCCTTTGAACCCTGCCTGGTAGGTATATCTCGAGCATCATGTGCTCCCTACCCTGCATCAATCTATCCTGGCGGGCGAAGAAAAATTGTTGTACATCGTCAAACCATGTAGGCTATCCAAGATATCGTGGCCATGTGAAAACACAAATATCATCAAGGACTCTCCTTCAATGAGGAATCTCGTGTTTTCTTGTATGAGTGAAGGAAACACCTTTACGATATCGCCAAACAATCGAATCATCTGGCTCCATAGTAACTGGAATAACCCTCGAATGCAACACAAAAATGTGCTCCCAAGCCTAGATGTGTAGCAATGTAACCCCCGCCCAAAGTGCTTGGTCGTCGAGGTAGGAAAACTCATGAAGATCCCTGTATAATGAGGCTAGAAGAATTGGCCCCCAAGTAAATCATGTCCATCGCTGAACCATGTGCTCCCAAGCGAGCCCCCATCCAAGACTAAAGTATCAGTCCCGCCGATCAGGTGTGACGAGACCTGATATGATGGCTGCAATAATAAGGTGAAAGGGTGACACAGAGAGCCTATAACGCTCTAACTTAATCTGTCCCTCACAAAAAACAAGCTCATCCTATCCCATAACATCGTAGCACACCTCCCTCCTGACATTCATGTCATAAATCATGCACTCTCCATGGATGGGCAATCTGTGGATCCACCACATTTCCTCTAGTGTGACTGTTGCCTCACCTGTCGTGAGGTGGAAAGAAGATGTCTCACTGTGCCATCTCTCAATGAGTGACGTTAGCATACCCAAGTGTGACTGAACAGGCAGAGCATAAGCGATATACCAAAGACTGATGGCCCCTAGATGCTCCTGCTTTCGCTCGGGCATACCCTGCAAAGCACCAAATAGATCCTGAGACCTATGCTTGTGTGAATATAGTATCAGTACCTCCTCTTGCATTAGGAAAGTCACTATGTCAAAATTCATCAAGAAAATCCTAATCCTTAATTATCTCGACATACCCCAAACAACTTCAGTGTCGCTATCTATCGGTGCGGTGTAGTTTGCAAACTTCAAACTGTGTCGCTAGGAGCTTCTAACTCTCAAACTCCGACGCAGTGTCACAATTTGAGAAAGCAGCTCAATTTAAAAGAAAACCCTAATTTCAAAAAGAACTGTCATGAGGCACTTTGTATATGCAGCTGGGTTTGGAATTTAAACCCTAATTCCAAACTGCACCATAGCATCGCTACTTATGACTACAACGTAGTTTGAGGCCACGCGACATCATTTTAAATTTTTTAGTGGTGCAGTATTGGACCGCTCCAAAAACCTAAGTTTCCTAGCCTAATAAATGCGCATGAAAATTGAAAAATGAAGTTGTGTCAAGTTGACTCATCAGTGGTCCAGTGCTAGGAAGCCTCTGGTGTGTCCATACTCTATCAGAAATGTGTCGGGGAAGCTGTCGTTGCACCATCTCGCAAAGGTGTCAAAGCTCAAAATTGCAAAATCTCTAAAAAGATGAATGTGAAAATGAATTGGAGGTGGCTAAACAGTGAATAGGATTTGATCACATCCAATATTTGCAAGTTTATTTGCCATCAGATCGCCCTCCCTATAAGTATGTTTTATTTGCATAGATCTAAACTTAGTCGTCAAGGTCCATACCTATTGTAGCACATATCTAATTTTCCAACAAAAGATATTTTTTTCCTTCCATGCATTAATAATAATTAAAGAATCACCTTCAATTTCCAATACTTTTAATTGCAATTCAAAAGCTAACTACAAACCATGAAGTAAAGCTTGTGCTTCTGCAACATTATTTGTTCCTTTTTCTTTTGGAAGTTTAATTGACTTTGTTGAGATTAGGATTCCATTATGATTTCTAATAGCAATCCCCACCCCGGAAAAAACCTGAATTCCCACATGAAGCACCATCAAAATTTAGCTTGAAATAACCTTCTATAGGTGGTATCTAATGAATTTTGCTTCATCAATTTTAGAGCTTGGATTTTGGTGTAAACTTCCCTTGAATGGAAGAACAATCTTATTCCACCTTTGCATCAACTTAGAGTCCCAATCTATGAACAAGGAACCAACATGCTTATTTTTAAGGACATAAGCATTTGCTATTTCTGATATTGAGGACTCCAATTTCTCCAATACTTGTTCAATTTTCCACCTTTAATTTCTAAAAATTCTTCTATTCCTTTCCCACCAAATGGTCCATAAAACAATATAAGGAATCACTCTCCATATGCAAGCAAACAATGCAGACTTGTGCAACACTGGCTAGCTTGAGAAAAGATCCCACAATTTTTTTTGGCAATGGAGCATACCAACTTAGTTTGTCTTTAATAAAAGACCAACAAAGAGATGCAAAAGGGAAATGAATAAAAATGTGATTTACCTCTTTCAACTCAACATCACAGAGGACACATTTAAACTGAGTTGTAATCCCAAGTTTGAGGAGCCTATCACTTGTCAAAATTCATCTTTTAATGGCCAACCATGAGAAACATCCAGCCTTAGGAAGCACAGAAGAATCCCAACAAAAGGATAGAGCTCTTTGTGGCCTAATACCTTCCCCTTGATTCATTATTGATTTATATCCTATTTTGACAGTATAGGATCCATATTTTGATGGTTCCCATAGCAACACATCATCCTTGCCTGAGAAATATACAATCCTCTCACCTAAAATACTTAAAAACTTCTCTTTATGACCATTTGGGCCAATAATAGCAGATACATCCTTCCACTTTACTCTACCAGTAAATTCATCTATATTGTCAAAATAGCCACCTACTTTGTCTCCCCAACATACAATGAGCAATGCTTGAATATCTTGTAGATTATTGTTTGAAGATAGAGGTGTCTGACCTCCCCATGAATCTTCCCAAAATTTTGCTTTTAAACCATCATGGATTTCCCAAGTAAGATATGGTAATATTACTTTTCTACGAGTCGCCAAAAAATTCCACATTGTTGAGCCTTGAGGCGGGTCTAACACTATAAAAATTCTTTGTGGATCCATATTATCTAAGTATTTTTTTTACATAATTCTACACCATTTTGTATGTGGCTTAGCATACATGTACCACACTAATTTTGCCCCCAATGCATGGTTTCGTGCTGATAAGTTGTGTATACCTGCTCCCCCTTTAGCCTTCTCTATACACATATTTTCTAATGAAATAAGAGAAATTTTATTTTTATTATCCATGTTTCCTTTCCATAAAAAATCCCTGATAATCTTTTCAATTAACAAAATCACATATTCTGGTACTTTTAACACAGCCATATAGTAATTTGGTATGGTCGAAATGACTGATTTAATCAATAAAATTCAACCAGAAAGTGACAACCATCTACCCTTCCAAGCCGCTATTCTCTGTTGAATTCTCTAAATGATGCTAACCCAATAAGATATTTTATTTGCCCCTAAAAAGAACAGAATCCCTAAATACTTGCAAGGCAAATCAACTGTTTGAAACCCAAGAAGATTAACAATCTTTCTCTATAAACCTGATTTAATATCAAAAGTATAGATCTTTGACTTCTCTGCATTTATTTTTTGACTTGAAGCATGTGAGTATTTATCTAAAACATATTTAATATGCTTGGCCTTAGGAATTTGAGCTACTCCAAATAATATTGTGTCATCTGCAAATAATGAATGTGTTACCAACAAGTCCATACTAGGTATTGCAATGCCTTTCCACAATCCCTGGGAATGAGATTGGTTAACTATCCTACTAAGAGCTTCAGATAATATAATGAATAAAAAGGGTGATAATGGATCCCCTTGCCTCACACCTTGAGTGGAACTAAAGAAGCTTGAAGATGTACCATTGATTAATACTAAAAACTTAACACCCCGTAGACAAGAAAGAACCCACTTACACCATCTATTAGAGAAACCAAATTTCTTTAATACCTGCATCAAAAAATCTCAATCCACCTTATCATAATCTTTCATCATATCAAGCTTAATGATCAAAGAAGGAATTTTGTGTAAAGATATTGAATGCAAAACTTCATGTACCACCAAAGCACCCTCTGTTGTCTCTCTGCTTGGAACAAAACCACCTTGTTCTTCTGATATTAACTTTGGAATGATGGGTAGAAAACATAGGTCTATTGCTTTGGTAAAGACCTTATAAATTGTATTACAAAGGGAAATAGGCCTAAAATCATAAAAGGAATTAGGATCCTCAACCTTCAGAATCAATGCTATGTGCGTTACAATAAATTGCTTAAGCATGGAAAAAGATGTTCTAGACTCCTCCAATGCCTTAAGCAGGTCATTTCCTATGAACTCCCAACAATTTTGAAAAAATAATGTTGTAAAACCATCAGGACCTAGAGCTTTTTTTTCCTTGAGCGAGAAAACAACAGCTCTCACTTCATCCAACCTAAAAGGCTTATTAAGTTGTACATTATCTTGATCAGTGACAAGAGCAGGAATTGCTTGTAACATATCCTCTCAATCAATCCCTAACTGATATGATTGTTGTGATGGTGCAGATAGCAAATTTGAAAAGAACTTAACTCCTTCATTTTGAATGTTAGTTTCATTATTTAACCATTTACCCGAAGTATTCTCTTGAATTTGAAACACTACATTCTTAGCTTTCTTAACTTGGGCTGACATATGAAAGAATTTGGTATTTTTATCACCTTCTTTAAGCCATAATTCACACGATTTATGTTGCCAATACAACTCCTCATGCAAAACTAACTCTTCACATTCTGATTGTAATCTTTTCTGATCCTCAAAATTTTGTGGAGTCAGCCCCTGACTTATAATATGTTCATTCACCACTACCAGCTGTTTAGAGACTATATCCTTTTGATGGAATATATTCTTGAACACATGTATGTTCCATTGTTTTATTTTTCCCTTAAAATATTGCATTCTCTTACAAAATCTATACATGATAGACCTTGAAATATACAATGCCTACATCCACCAAGATTTTAATAATAACATAAAGTCATTATGCCTAAACCACATTGATTCAAATTTGTAAGAAGTAGCCCATCTGTGTGGTGAACTTTTGACTTCAATATTAATGGAAGTTGGGAAATGATCAGATCCCAACCATGGCAGTATTTCAAACATTTGAACATAATTACCTACTACCTAGTTTGGAGACATTAAAATTTTTTCTAAGCAAACAACAATTTTTATAAAGTTGCACCTCTTATTTGTCCATGTAAACATCCCTTTTTCAGGTTGCACATCCACAAGTGCATTACCATGAACAAACCTATTAAAATATTCCATAGTTTTATGAGGTGGTATGATTCCTCCTGTCTTTTCATGAGGGGACAATATGGCATTAACTCACCTACAAGTATGACTTTTTCTAACCTTGATTGTCCAAAAATCAATTCAAGCTCTTTCCAAAGCTTTTTTTTACCAGTTGTTGAATTTGGTGCATACACATTTACCAGTAAGAAAGTTAAATAAAAATGAATAACATGCACCAATTTCCAATGTGTATTATTAGTAATGGGTTCCAGTTGAACAGATTTAACATTCTACAAAGTTAACAGCCCACCAGATGCTCCTTGAGCTACAGAATGATAAGATTTCCAGATAGACAACTTGGCAATTATACTTTCATAACTCTCCTTAGACAACTTAGTCTCTTGTAATAGAACAATATCAACCCCTGATGAATGGATTTTTTGCTTAACTTGGGCATGTTTGTTAGGGGAATTAATGCCCCTAACATTCCAAGAGACAATTTTCATAATGATTGAGGAGAGCATCCTGCTCCCCTCAATATTTTCTTTATGCTACCATCCAAGGTTAGTTGTACTCCTGAAACTATTTCCTCTTGCAGTTTAACTGCATTTCATTTCCTACCTCTCTTACCAGGTGACTTAATTATAGGAGTCTGAAGAGGAGTTTGGCTGACAAATAAATGTTTTGAGAAATCAAAGTCAGCCCCATAAACTCCACTATTCTCCAGAACTTCTAAATTATCACTTCTTATTGACTGATCAACTCTACTTTTTGAAACATCTACAATGAGAGTTGCAGAAACAGGCAAAATCCTATCACATTTTTCTGCTAGAAATTCCTCTTCTTCATTATTCACTTCTTCAGCAATTTCATCAAAATGATTGGACCCTACCATCTTCGCAATGTGATCTACCCAAACCTCCAGGCTATCATGCCTAGCCATAGAAAGTGAATCATGTAAACCCAAATCAACCATATCATCTTCACTATGTGATGCCAGAAGAGGAACTTGTGAATCAATTGTTGGCTCCATAGAATTACCTCACATTAGTTTTGAAACTATAACATCTAATTGCTACTCATTTCCTATAGAAATGTTTGGTATATACAAGCATAAGGATCTTTCCCAAGGTAAAAACTCTAAGTTTGTTTGCCAACCCTTAGGAAAATTCACTACAAACTTTAAACTCCTGCAATTTTGAGAATGTACAAATTCCCTAACAAATTTAGTAGCAATTTGTGAAAACAAATGAAAATCAGAGGGACAAACACCCTTCTCCAAAGAAATATCCAACACATTAATAATCCCAAACAAACAAGAAGAACTCACTGATATAACTATTTGTCCAGAATTCTTATTTTGGAATTGTTGTTGTGCATGATTTAAAACTACTAAATCCGAAGCATTTTGATTAACAACTTTTTCAAACTCATTTGTGTGTTCTTCTGAATGACTACCAGATAGAGACGAATCACCCAAATCCTTAGTTTGACTATCATTTCTATATTCACACTGTTGGAAAGAATGGCCAACTAAATGACAAGAAGAGCAAACATTATTTGCAATCTCAATTAGAATTGCATTCTTCCAATACCCATACTTTGACTGAATTTTGACTGAAGAAAGAAAAACCTTAAAAGTATTTAAACAAATATAGACCCTAATCGATTTATCTGGATTTCTAAAAAAATCCATGTCATGGCATAGAAAAACTCCCAGACTATTAGCAATAGTTTCCACAATAGGTGGCTCCTTGTATTCCAATGGAAGTGTGGGAAATTGGATCCAAAAAGGAACGAATTGCATGACATTGGAAAAAGGATCCAAATTTGGAGTCCATGCCTGAGTAAATAACCCAGAACTCTCAAAAAACCATGATTTAACTTTAAGAATTAAATCTCTCTGCATCTTGGTGGAAAAAAAAACAATGAAGAAACCATTTCCTTGGTCTATGGAAAAAACCTGATTAGCCCCTTCCCATTCAAAGAAAAGTAGATCTTTTAAAGTTTCAACAGTAGGGAATAAGCTCCAAAACTTACAAATTAATGCATGATCTTTGAGATCCTGAATTTGTGCATCTAATATTTTATCAAGCAGAGAAATCTAAATTAGCCCTTCAAGTCCAGATTCATTAACAATATTTTTAGGAGGCTCTTTACGAACCCATTGCTTTCCTAACTTTTCTTTCCTATCCTTTTCAAATCTACTTCTCTATGTCTATCCTCAATATTTGGAGCAACATTTGAAATAGGGATAGAAGACAATCGATTAGCAGGCACATTGGGCAAAAAAGACAATACCTTATTATGGCGTGCATTCCTCAACTGCAAATGCAAAACCCTATAGAAATCCTCATGCCTCTGAGCAATGCTATTTGGATACGAAGCAGGCATATCCACCATGGAAACAAAAGCTTCAAAATTTGGAATGAAGGGTGCTCTAGATCGAATAGGAATATTATTAGGAAAGGAAAATGGTATTTGTCATTCAAAGACAACCTTTTCCCAAGACTAAGAAGCTCCATCTTGCCCAAAATCCGACCCACAAATATCGAAAGGAAATTTCCTTCCCCGAGTGAACATTCTCCTACAACGATCATTCCCAATGGGACGCCTAGACCCATGATCATAGTAACTAGGTGAATCCCTTGTTTTAACCGGAAGCCCTATTTTTGGCCTAGAAAAAAGTTTCCTCCACTAGCGAAGATAATAATAGATGTGGAGACGCAACAAATGACTGTGAAAAGGACCCTGACCAAGCCGATCTAAACCTTGGAGAGCCGAGCACAACCAAGAATGGTAAGATTTTTTTGAAAAATTCCCTTTAGTGCCAAAAGCTCTTGCCCGATTTTTGCGGTCCATAATTCCTTCACTTGCAACTGCATCTACAAGTTTCTACCATAAAAGTGATTGTTAGATAATCAATTCCTAACAATAATGAGCATTGGAAAGTCTTTGACGGTGATCAACAGATCATAAATTTCTTGAGAGAAGAGGAAAATTTTTCCAATGATAATCAAGAGAAACTCAAACAATAGTATGCAGATCAGATCATACAGCTGAAAACCAACAAACTTCCCAAAGGTTTGGTTACATTGGAGTCTATTTTCAATACAGATGATCTAGTTTCTATTATGAAGGTGTTGAGATCTTCAAATATAAGCTTTTAAAGCTTGGTAAGGTTTGCACATTAGAAGAAAGGCATGCATTTTTTTTACTTTGTCAAGAGTTTAGTGACATTTTTGCATGGGAATACTTAGATCTAAAAGGTTTTGATCCTTCTATTACCCAGTATACCATTGGACTCAAGCCTAATGCCAAGCCTGTAAGACAAAAACAAAGGCCACTTAACCCCAAGCTTGAGCCCCTCATGATCAAAGAGTTGAATAAGGTCATTGAGAGAAGCATTATATTTCCAATTAAACATACCTCTTGGGTATCCAATCTTGTTACTATGAGAAAAAAATGGTGAAATCAGACTTTGTGTTGATTTCAGAGACCTTAATAGAGCTTCCCTGAAAGATCGTCACCCTTTACCTTCCATGGAACAGATTCCTCAAGTTGTTTCAGGTTCTCAGAGATTTTCTTTATTAGATGGCTTCTCAGGATATAATCAGATCCTAGTTAAGGAAGAAGATCAGTTTAAGACAACATTTACAACTAAATGAGGTACAATGGCTTACAAGAGGATGTCGTTTGGTTTGTCAAATGCTAGAGATACTTTTCAGAAAGCTATGGAAATGGCTTTCAAAGGTTTGATGTATAAGATTGTATTGGTTTATTTGGATGAAATAATTGTTTTCTCAAAAAATTAAATGAGCACTTTGATCATCTGAAAAGGATCTTTAAAAGATGTAGAGAGTTTGGTATCTCTCTCAACACAAAGAAACCTGTGTTTGTTGTCCATGAAGGTAAGTTGCTGGGATATATTGTATCAAAACATAACATCTCCATAGATCCGGAGAGAGTAAGTGCTATTCTTTCTCTTCCTTTACCAACACATAAAAAGGGACTGCAAAGTTTCTTGGGTAGAATCAACTTTGTTAGAAGATTTATTCCAAATGTTGTTGAGTTATTAGTGCCTCTTACTTCAATTTTAAAGAAAAATGTTTCCTTCAGCTTGACTAAAGAAGGAAAAAGGAGTTTTCAGCTTATAAAAGAAGCACTTGCAATTGCTCCTACTCTATTAAACCCAGATTTCTCAAAAGATTTTATGTTGTATGCATATGGGAATATTGATAGTATTGCAACTATGCTAGTTTAGGAGAATGATCGTGGGTTAGAACAACCCATGGATTTTTTAAGTCAAAGTCTTAAAGATTATGAGCTTAATTATTCCTTTGTTGAAAAGCATGTTCTTGTTGTCATTAGAAGTTTAAAGAAATTTAGACATATGCTTTCTAACAATAGGATTAAATTGTTGGTTGCTTACCCTTCAGTTAAAGAATTTTTGTTGAATAAAGATATGAATAGTAAAAGAGTTGGTTGGGTGACTAAGGTAATGGAATATGACCTTGAGATAAAGGTTACCAAGCTGATAAGAGGTAAATGTTTTTGTGAACAACTTATAGAGAGAAGTAACAGCAGTACAAAAGAAGAAAATGTTGTCTTAACTCTTCAGAATAAAGAACAAATTGCTACACCTGCTTCTTCTACAGGTTGGGTGAAAGAAATGACACATTTCTTGTTAACTAGTAGGTGTCCTCCTAGTTTTATTAAATCAAAAATAAGGTACTATAGGTTGTAGTCAATTCCTTATGTACTTTTGAATGGATTATTGTTTAGAAAATATTTTCATGGTGTTCTATTAAGATGTGTAGAAGTTGATCAAGTTGACAAATTTTTACATGAGTTTCATGAAGGATCAGTTGGTGGTCATTTCTCTCCAAGAGCTATAGCTCTTAAGATAATGAAAGGAGGCTATTATTGACCTACTTTATTCAAATATTCCCATTCACGGGTAAGATAATGCAAGGAGTGTGCAATATATGTAGGAAAAGAGAAATTGGCAACCCTTCCATTGTAACCAATTCATATTAAACAACCCTTTATGAAGTAGGGTTTAGATTTCATTAGAGTTATAAACCCACCTTCAAGTGCAGGCCACAAGTGGGTGCTCACAATCACTAATTAACTTTCAAAATGGACTAAAGATGTAGCACTTAAAGAGGCTAATGAAACAATTGTTCTGATCTTTTATGAAGAGTTGATAGCCAAGTTTGGAGTTCCTGAATCAATAGTTTCAGATAATGCACTTGCTTTCATAGGAACTAAAATATTTGATTGGGCTATTAGAAATGGTGTTTATCTGAATACATCTTCTAACTACTATCCTCAAGGAAATGGACAGCTGAGTCCACTAATCAGAACCTTCTAAGGATTATCAAGAGCACTATGGAAGGAAATCAGACAGCTTGGCATACCAAGTTGAAATCAGCTTTGTGGGCTGATAGAATTACACCAAAAAGATCAACATGACTATCACCATACATGATTTTGTATGGAAAAGAGGCAAGACTGCCTATTTCTCTTGAACTTCCAGCCCTTCATCTAGTCAACTAGCTTGACATGATTGAAGAAGAGCCTATGACAATAAGATTGGCTCAATTGATTGAACTGGAAGAGATTAGAGCTGAAGCAATGAAGAAGATTAAGCAACACCAAGCTCAAGTAAAGAGGTCATTTGATATAAAAAGCATCTCCAAGAGTATTCCAAGAAGGAGATATAGTGTTGAAGTGGGATGAAAAAAGCAAACTTGGAAAGCACTCCAAGTTTGATGCATTTTGGACTGGGCCTTACATTATAATTGGAAAGAAACAACATAATGCCTTCCAATTATCTAAGTTGGATGGTGAAGTGGATCCAATCCCAGTGAATGGGATTCACCTCAAGCATTTCTTTTGAGGTATGATCAAAATATGTATATATTTGAGAAGATTCTAGAAGTTTAATAAGTGATGTTGCACATTGACTAGTTGCATCTTTGTTTTCTCTAAGTTTTGTTTTGCACAATTAGTTTATTTTAGTTTAAGTTTTGCTGAGGGGGAAATAAGGAAAACCTTGTTGTTAACTGATTATAGTTCAATCAAATAGACATCTCTCATTCATAACATGGAATGAAGAGTTCAATGTCATGAACAACAAACGTATACTCAATGGAACTATGATCAATTGCAGCAAGAGTATCAAGTAGTTACAACAATGTGAACGAACTCTATACTAAGTTCTTGAGTTAGGAAAATACATAAATGGACTCCATACCCAATGGATAAGCAAGGAAACTAGCCTTATTTTTTTAGCAGGAAAACACCCTTGAGAGGTCACCACAAATGTTACTAATTTTTTGCTTCCCACATAAATTAGTGAAGTTTTAAGGGTAAATTATCTGCTGGAGTATAAATTTTTTGATTTTTTGATATCCTTTAAACATCAACTTTCTAAGTGAAGGGTTTTATAAGAACTGATTTACTAGAATTATCCAATAGTTTCAATGAAACTGTTGAACAATCTCAACAAAGCAGAAAACAAACTTCATTTAGAAAATAAACATTTAGAGGATGTTGATGTAGAACAGATATTATTTTTTGTAATGTTTATCATTGCTGATTATCAGAAAAGAATTGCAATTCTAGAGCAAAGTATGTTGAAATTATTACTTCAGTTAATTACAAAACACATATGCTTTCAACAAATTCATATCATTTATTTCAGATTATGTAATTGAGAACAAGTTCAAATGGAAACACAAGCCATTACATACTTTGAAGTAACTAATTTATTAAGAGATATATTTATGTAACCCCACACAAGTCATGGGTTATGACTAAGTTGATTTAGTTCAACAACAAGTATAAACCATGCATCTGAAGATTAACTAAAAGAAGAAAGACACATAAGAGGAAGGTCATGTCCATCATTGCTTTAAGGGCTGATGTAGTGTTGACTCATTACTCTCCAGCTTGATCTTCAGTGTCTTTGGCTCCTTTGCTCCTAAATTCCAGAACCTGTAGTTGATTGTAAATTTTTGTTAGAGCTCAGGGCATGATATCCAATTACATGCTTATCAACAAATATATGGTTTATAGTTATTATAAAATTGAATCAACTAAGTCATTATCTTAGAGATAAATGAAAAGTTCCAGATAAAATCACCAGAAACTATCAAATCCACTGTTTTTCTAACTTGTTTGCTTCAAGTGTAGATATAGGTCAAGTCTTGTTACTATTTCATCAAATTACAACATGAGTGGGGGAAAATGTGGCTCCCTCAAGGGTTGAGCTTAGCTCATAATAATGGCATAAGCATAGTATGAAGGAAAAGCAATCAAAGTCATTTATGCATCTTTTCAAAGATAGTGAATAGGCATACATATTAAGTTCATAAAATATTTCAGCCTTCAAAAAGTAGCTACAGGAAAGGAAATTATGAGTAAGGTGAATGGAAAGACATCAAATTATACATGAAAAGCATCATCAGAAGGTACAATATATTTTGCTTACATCAGAAATAAACAACAGTGACAATGTCATATTTTTGACATAGGAGTTTTGTTTGTTATGAAGGATAATATTTTATCATCAAAAGAATCTTTGTCAGATATCAAATGTACAAAGATGAAAGGAAACCATGAAAGGATTTCAATAAAGAATATTACTTATTCACAAAGGAAACAAAATGATAAATGTGTTGTCATCTTGGAGAAACTAGTGTGAATGAAGGATAAAGGAAAAAAACAATGATGAACATCTATTACATTTTAAGGGCCTTGACTAATATGGAGTGTTGAAAGAGAAAACAATAATGAGTAAGGGAAAGATACAAAAGCATAGAGATATTGAGTTATCTTTAGAGAATTTACAAGGTGAGAATGTTGTTTTTTTAATGATAAACTCCATACAAGTTTACAATTTTTTGTTTAAGGAGTAACCCAGAAACCTTCTTACTAGGGTTTTGTAGTAAATGAAATATTTTCTTATATGAATTTGGAAATGAAATCATGAAAAGGAGCATGAACATGGTTTAAGCATGATAAGTAGGAGCTTTACAGGTTGCACCCTACCCATGAGAATTTATGCACAATACACAATGAATTTTCATCATTTTAGTCATGTTTCAGACATGAGTTCATTTTTAGTTTGTAGAGATATGAAACGCCGTAGCCATTATGAGGGTTTTACATGTAATTCAAATTAAAATTGAAAATTGAATACCCATTTTTAGAAACACAGAGCTCAATATGAGGCCACGAACTAGAGCTGATAAAGATTTGTGCTTTTGCAAATGAAGGTTTGGACCCTTAACAAAACAGTACACATAATCATCAATGGTGGTCACTAGAATTATAGAGAGTTTGCATTCTTAATGGCGACTTACCCATGTTCAAAAAGAAATAAAAATGATACATTCAGAAGTTCAATGGCAACCTATATGAAACAAGAGGTTGAAATGTTCACAATAAGAATTTATCAACAACCCTAGCCGTGCCATTATAGAATGAAATTTCTCGAAAACCATAGAAGAAAGGCTCATAAAATAGAGGAGGTGATTGACTCCATAGCTTTGGTTTCAACAATTTTCATCGAGTAAGCACATGAGAAGTTATCAAACAAGACAAAGTGCAGAGCCTATTGAGCATTTAGAGTTCCCATCAAGAAGTACCAAAGTTGTTAGGAGGGCAGCAAGCCTAGTTTCTACCTTCAACAATCCGTTGTTTATAAGCTCTGCAGTTCAAATTTCAACAAGTTCTACTGTTTCTAGTAGTTATTCAAGAAGTTTTACTTCTCAAGTAGTCAATATGGCTCATTCACCACCTAGGAATTAGCCTGGTGGAATCAGCCTTTTGTCTCATTTGATCAAGGAATTCCCTTGAATTTAGTCTAGCATAATGATATTCTAGCAACAGCCCTTAAGAGCTTACCATTTTTTACTAGGGAAGATCAGACAACAACCATTGAACACATTTGAGATGTGGCTTCATTATGTGGTTTACATCATATTACTGACCAAGATATTGTAGTAAGGCTCTTGGCATCCTCTCTCAGAGGTAAAGCTTTCCAATGGTTTAGAGGGCTACTTGTAAATTTAGTTACAACATGGGACCGGCTAGGAGAGAGGTTGAATAAGCAGCTCGAGGACAAATCAAACCATCTCTCATTGGTGGAGCAACTCACTGCCATCAAAAGAGCTCCACATGAACACTTGGTGGACTTTAACTACTGTTTCAAGAAGACTTGGAATAGGATTCCAACCTCGGTAAAGCCTTCTAATGATTATGCATTTTTGTTTTACTTGAAAGCTTTGAATAGTGATCTTTCACTTGCAATATAGTCTATGGGTGGGGATTCTTTACCAACAGCATCTGATGTTGCTATTAGAGCTAAGAATAGTTTAATCTAAGCTGGTAAGTTAGCACCTAAACCTCCAATGCCATATTTTGCTGATATACAGCCAATTGTCCTAGTCTTCCCACCCACTATAGTCGTTGTTCCTTCATTTCTAGCTTTTAATACCCAAGTTGCAACTCAAGAGCATGTTGTTCCCAACCAATTTCAAGAGCTAATAAGCATAATATTATTTCAAACATGTACAACTCCTCAAATCATGTAACTGAAAACAACTCCTCAAACACATGTACAAAGAGTTGTGAAACTCAAAACAACCTCATGGGTTGTATGCAAATGAAAATCCCTCAAAAATAGGGTGTAACTAATTGAAACAAGGTGTTTTATGCCTTAAATTGCTCTTTTACTGAAGCTCCATCAATTTGGACTCTTAATTGAAGGTGAAGTGACCAAATCTCCCTAATTTCACCCCACATGTTGGCAAAATTTACTCAACTTCTCCCATGATCCATGCAAAGCTTTAAAACTTTAAAGCAACTCCTTTTTGACAATCTCCCATTAGCATTTAATGGTATCTTTACTTTTGCATTTCAAATATCTTTTATATTCCATCACTTAAATATTTACAGTTTTGAATCAAATGCAAATAATAAAGGCCTATTTCATTATTTGAAAATTGTATTTCTATTTTGCGTTTTATAAATAACTTTTATTAAAATGATTCATATCATCATTTTAATAATTTTTTACAAAAAAAAAATAAAAATAAAAAAATAAAGGCATTTCATTTTATCAAATGTAAAAGACTTAAGAGACTAAGTCTTTGAAACATTTACAAGGCACAAATGATGCCACGCCACTAGAAAATGAATAAAGCTTTTTTGAAAAAGCTTAAGGCAAAAATTCCTTTCTCCTTCGAACTTTCTAGGGCTTCAAACCCTAAATGAATGTTGAACATTCATTTTTCATTTCATTTTGCTTGCTGCTCTTGTGATTCTCCCTTGTTGTACTGCCATGAACAAACCCTAGGTCAAGCTGGAAAAGCTCCTCCAGCGCCATTGTTTGCAGATTTTTGAAGGTTGAAGCCAAGGTAAGTTTGATTTTGGTTAAATCTGGGAGATTCTTTTTGTCTTTGAAAAGTTTTTTAAGCTTAAAGGCCATGGCCTCTCTATTATTTTCTAATGTTTTTCTCTATAAATCATGCTTTTCTATTGGTGCTTTTACTATGGCCACCATGAAAAAACTTTCGCCGAGCTTTTATGGAGCTTGGAAACCTACGGCTTATGGTTAAAATTTTTCTTCAAACAAAAATTTGGGTAAGTCAAAAATCACCTCCTCCATTTTATGAGCCTTTCTTTTGTGCTTTTCTGGAAATTTCATTTTGTAATGGTGTAGCTAGGGTTGTTGATAAATTCTTATTGTGAATATTTCAACCTCTTATTTCATATAGGCAGCCATTGAACTTCTAAATGCATCATTTTTCTTTCTTTTTACACATGGGTAAGTCACCATTAACAATGCAGACTCTCTGTAATTCTTGTGACCACCATTAATGATTATGTGTACTATTTTGTTAAGGGTCCAACCCTTCATTTGCAAAAGCACAAATCTTTATCAGCTCCAGGTTGCGGCCTCATATTTGAGCTCTGAGTTTCTAAAAATGGGTATTCAATTTTAAATTGTAATTTGAATTACATGTAAAACCCTCATAATGGTTGCAGCTTTTCATATCTTTGCAAACTAAAAATGAACTTATATGTCTGAAACATGACTAAAATGATGAAAATTCATTGTGTATTGTGCATAAATTCTCTTGGGTAGGGTGTTGCCTCTAAAGCTCCTACTTATCATGCTTAAACTACGTTCATGCTCCTTTTGTTCTTGTTTTCATTTCTAGATTCATATAAGAAAATGATTTCATTTACTACAAAACCTTAGCTCAAAGTTGTCTGGGTTACTCCTTAAATAGAAAAATGTAAACTTGTATGGAGTTTATCATTAAAAAAAAACAACATTCTCACCTTGCAACTTCTCTAAAGATACCTCAATATCTATGTGCTTTTGTATCTTTCCCTTACTCATTATTGTTTTCTCTTTTAGCATTGCATATTAGTCAAGGCCTTTAAAATGTAATAGATGTTTATGACTAATTTTTTGCTTTATCCTTCATTCACACTAGTTTCTCCAAGATGACAGTACATTTATCATTTTGTTGCCTTTATGAACAAGTAATATTCTTTAATGAAATCCTTTCATGGTTGCCTTTCATCTCTATACATTTGATATCTGACAAAGATTCTTTTGATTTTGTCATTCCTAATCTTGTCAAGAGTGTCCAACAACAATTTGATCACCAAGTTAATGAGTTATGGAAGATGTTTTTCGATGGTTTGAGGAGTAAAAATGGTGTTGGAGGTGGTTGCATGCTCATTTCTCCTCCTGGTGATAAGTATTATTCTACATTCATGTTCACATTCAGCTGCACCAATAATACAATTGAGTATGAAGCTCTGATTCATGGTCTTTAGTGGACAAAAAAGAAAGGTATTTGGTGTTTACAAGTTTTTGGTGATACATAGTTGATTGTCAATCAAGTTAGAGGACTCCATACTACTAAAAATGATCTTTTGAAGTGTTATAAGAATAGAGTATGGGATCTTATTGAAGATTTTCAAGCTTTTAATTTGTTGTCAATTTCCATAACTGAAAATAAACATGTTCATAGACTGGTCGTCATAGGCGCTCAATATGATATCAGTAATTCTAAAGAATAGATGTAAAAGTGATTGTTAGATCATCAATTCCTAACAATAATGAGCATTGGCAAGTCTTTGACAATGATCAACAGATCATAAATTTCTTGAGAGAAGAGGCAGATTTTTCCAATGATAATCAAGAGAAACTTAAATAGCAATATGAAGATCAGATCATATAGCTGAAAACCAACAAACTTCCCAAAGGTTTGGTTACATTGAAGTCTATTTTCAATATGGTCAAGTCAGAAAAGAAAAAGCCAGCTTGCATATTAAAGAAGATCATTATGAAGGTGTTGAGATCTTCAAATATAAGCTTTTAAAGCTTTGTAAGGTTTGCACATTAGAAGAAAGGCATGCATTTCTTTTACTTTGTCAAGAGTTCAGTGACATTTTTGCACGGGAATATTCAGATCTAAAAGGTATTGATCCTTCTATTACCCAATATACCATTGAAATTGAGCCTAATGCCAAGCCTGTAAGACAAAAACAAAGGCCACTTAACCCCAAGCTTGAGCCCCTTATGATCAAAGAGTTGAATAAGGTCATTGAGAGCAACACTATATTTCCAATTAAACATACCTCTTGGGTATCCAATCTTGTTCTTGTGAGAAAATAAATGGTGAAATCAGACCTTGTGCTGATTTCAAAGACCTTAATAGAGCTTCCCTGAAAGATCGTCACCCTTTACCCTCTATGGAACAAATTCTTCAAGTTGTTTCAGGTTTGAGATATTTTCTTTATTAGATGGCTTATCAGGATATAATCAAATCCTAGGAAGAAGATCAGTTTAAGAAACCATTTACAACTAAATGGGGTAAAATGGCTTACAAGAGGATTCCATTTGGTTTGTCAAATGCTGGAGCTACTTTTAAGAAAGCTATGGAAATGGCTTTCAAAGGTTTGATGTATAAGATTGTATTGGTTTATTTGGATGACATAACTATTTTCTCAAAAAAATCAAATTAACACTTTGATCATCTGAAAAAGAATATCTTTGAAAGATGTAGAGAGTTTGGTATCTCTCTCAACACAAAGAAATTTTTGTCTATTTTCTATCAAGGAAATTTGTTGGGATATATTATATCAAAACATGGCATCTCCATAGATCCAAAGAGAGTAAGTGTTATTCTTTCTCTTCCTTTACCAGTACATAAAAAGGGACTACAAATTTTCTTGGGTAGAATCAACTTTGTTAGAAGATTTATTCCAGATGTTGTTGAGTTATTATTGCCTCTTACTTCAATGTTAAAGAAAAATGTTTCCTTTAGCTAGACTAAAGAAGGAAAAAGGAGTTTTCAGCTTATCAAAGAAGCACTTGCAGCTGCTCCTACTCTATTAAACCCAAATTTATCAAAACATTTTATACTGTATGCATATGGGAATATTGATAGTATTGCAGCTATGCTAGTTTAGGAGAATGATCCTGGGTTAGAACAACCCATAGCTTTTTTCAGTTAAAGTCTCAAAAATTATGAGATTAATTATTCCTTTGTTGAAAAGCATGTTCTTGTTGTCATCAACAGTTTCAAGAAATTTAGACATATGCTTTCTAACAATAGGATTAAATTTTTGGTTGCTCACCCTTCAGTTAAAGAATTTTTAAGTCAACGTTTCGGATCATACTCCATGATCCATCATCAGGATGATTAGCAGATAGAGAGAAGTGAACAGGATGATTATCATAATGGACTGTGGAAACATAATTTTATTAAAGAATTTTTGTTGAATAAAGATTTGAATAGTAAAAGAGTTGGTTGGGTGACTAAGGTAATGGAATATAACCTTGAGATAAAGGTTACCAAGCTGATAAGAGGTAAAGGTCTTTGTGAACAGCTTATAGAGAGGAGTAACAACAGTACAAAAGAAGAAAATGTTGTCTTAACTCTTTAGAATGAAGAACAAATTATTGCACCTATTTCTTCTAAAGGTTGGGTGAAAGAAATGACACACTTCTTGTTAACTGGCGAGTGTCCTCCTAGTTTGAGTAAATAAAAAAGAAGGTACTATAGGTTGTAGTCAATTCCTTATATACTTTTGAATGGATTACTGTTTAGAAAAGATTTTCTTCATGTTCCATTAAGATGTGTAGAAGCTGATCAAGTTGACAAAGTTTTACATCAGTTTCATGAAGGATCAGTTGGTGGTCATTTCTCTCCAATAGCTACAACTCTTAAGATAATGAAAGGAGGCTATTATTGGCCTACTTTATTTACAAGAAAAGAGAAATTGGAAACCCTTCCATTGCATCCAATTCAAATTGAACAACCCTTTATGAAGTGGGGTTTAGATTTCATTGGAGTTATAAACCCACCTTCAAGTGCAGGCCACAAGTGGGTGCCCACAACCATTGGTTACTTTTCAAAATGGACTAAAGTTTTAGCACTTAAAGAGGCTAATGAAATAGTTGTTCTAAACTTTTATGAAAAGCTGACAATCAGGTTTGGAGTTCCTGAATCAATAGTTTCAGATAATGCACTTGCTTTCATAGGAACTAAAATATCCGATTCGACTGTTAGAAATGGTGTTTATCTAAATACATCTTCTAACTACTATCCTCAAGGCAATGGACAAGTTGAGTCTACTAATAAGAACCTTCTAAGGATTATCAAGATGACTATGGAAGGAAATCAGAGAGCTTGGCATGCCAAGTTGAAATCAGCCTTGTGGGTTGATAGAATTACAACAAAAAGATCAACAAGACTATCACCATACATGCTTGTGTATGGAAAAGAGGCAAGACTGCCTATTTCACTTGAACTTCTAGTGCTTGATCTAGTCAACCAACTTCACATGATTGAAGAAGAGCCTATGACAACAAAATTGGCTTAGTTGATTGATCTGGAAGAGATTAGAGTTGAAGCAATGAAGAAGATTGAGCAACACCAAGCTCAAGTAAAGAGGTCATTTGATATAAAAAGCATCTCCAAGAGTATTCCAGGAAGGAGATATAGTGCTGAATTGGGATGAACTTAAAAGAAAACTTGGAAAGCACTCCAAGTTTGATGCATTTTGGATTGGGCCTTACATTATAACTGGAAAGAAACAACATAATGCCTTCCAATTATCTAAGTTGGATGGTGAAGTGGAGCCAATCCCAGTGAATGGGATTCACCTCAAGCATTGCTTTTGAGGTATGATCAAAATATGTATATATTTGAGTAGATTCTAGATGTTCAATAAGTGTTGTTGCACATTGATTGGTTGCATCTTTGTTTTTTCTAAGTGTTGTTTTGCACAGTTAGTTTAGTTTAGTTTAAGTTTTGTTGAGGGAGAAATAAGGAAAACCTTGATGTTAACTGATTATAGTTCAATCAAATAGACATATCTCATTCATAGCATGGAATGAAGAGTTCAATGCCATGAACAACAAATGTATACTCAATGGAACTATGATCAATTGTCGCAAGAGTATCAAGTAGTTACAACAGTGTGAATGAACTTTGTACTAATTTCTTGAGTTAGGGAAAGGCATAAATGGACTCCATACCCAATGGATAAGCAAGGGAACTAGCCTTATTCGTTTAGCAGGCAAACACCCCTGATAGGTCGCTAGAAATGTTACTAATTTTTTGCTTCCCGCATAAATTAGTGAAGTATTAAGGGTAAATTATCTGCTGGAGTATAAAATTTTTGATGTTGTGATATCCTTTAAACATCAACTTTCTAAGTGAAGGGTTTTATAAAAACTGATTTACCAGAATTATCCAACAGTTTTAGTGAAATTGTTGAACAATTTAGACAAAGCAGCAAATAGATTTCATGTAGAAAATAAAAAATTTAGAGGATGTTATGTAGAATAGATATTATTTTTTGTAATGTTTATCATTGCTAATTATCAGAAAAGAATTGCAATTCTAGAACAAATTATGCTGAAATTATTACTTCAATTGATTACAAAACACATATGCTTTCAACAAATTCATATTAGTTATTTCAGATTATGTAATTGAGAACAAGTTAAAATGGAAACACAAGCCATTACATACTTTGAAGTAAATGATTTATTAAGACATATGTTTTTGTAACCTCACACAAGTCGTGGGTTATGACTAAGTTGATTTAATTCAACAAGTATAAACCATACATCTGAAGATTAACTAAAAGAAGAAAGACACATAAGAGGAAGGTCATGTCTTCCATTTCCTTAAGGGATAATGTAGGGTTGACTCATTACTCTCCAACTTGATCTTCAGTGTCTTTAGCTCCTTTGCTCTTGAATTCTAGAACCTGTAGTTGATTGTAAATTTTTGTTAGAGCAGCATGATATCCAATTACATGCTTATCAACAAATATATGATTTATAGTTATAATCAAATTGAATCGACTAAGTCATTATCTTCGAGATAAATGAAAATTACCAGATCAAATCACCAGAAACTATTAGATCCATTGTTTTTCTAACTTGTTTGCTTCATGTGCAGATACAAGTCAAGTCTTGTTACTATTTCATCAAATCACAACATGAGTGGGGAAAAATGTGGCTCCCTCAAGGATTGAGCTCAACTCATAATAATGGCATAAGCACAGTATGAAGGAAAAGCAATCAAAGTCATCTATGCAACTTTTCAAAGATAGTGAATAGGCATACATATTAAGTTCACAAAATATTTCAGCCTTCAAAAAGCAGCTACAAAAAAGGAAATTCTGAATAAGGTGAATGGAAAGACATCAAATTCTGCATGAAAAGCATCATCAAAAGGTACAATGGATTTTTCTTACATAAAATATAAACAATAGTGACAATGTCATATTTTTGTCATAGGAGTTTTGTTTGTTGTGAAGGATACTATTTTATCATCAGAAGAATCTTTGTCAGATATCAAATGTACAAAGATGAAAGGAAACCATGAAAGGATTTCAGTAAAGAATATTAATTATTCACAAAGGAAACAAAATGATAAATATACTGTCATCTTGGAG
Organism: Sequoia sempervirens; assembly: GCA_007258455.2. NCBI lineage: Eukaryota > Viridiplantae > Streptophyta > Pinopsida > Cupressales > Cupressaceae > Sequoia > Sequoia sempervirens. The sequence continues at coordinate 21,109,064 of VDFB02373365.1, read as the reverse complement.
AAACTAGTGTGAATGAAGGATAAAGCAAAAAAAATAGTGATAAACATCTATTACATTTTAAAGGCCTTGAGTAATATGCAATGTTGAAAGAGAAAATAATAATGAGTAAGAGAAATATACAAAAGCACAGAGATATTGAGGTATCTTTAGAGCAGTTGCAAGGTGAGAATGTTGTTTTTTTTTAATGATAAACTCCATATAGGTTTATATTTTTTTGTTTAAGTAGTAACTCAGAAAGCTTTGAGCTAGGGTTTTGTAGTAAATGAAATCATTTTCTTATATGAATCTAGAAATGAAATCAAGAACAGAAGGAGCATGAATGTGGGCTAAGCATGATAAGTAGGAGCTTTATAGGTTGTGCCCTACCCATGAGAATTTATGCACAATACATAATGAATTTTCATCATTTTAGTCATGTTTTAGATATAAGTTCATTTTTAGTTTGCAGAGATATGAAAGGCCGTAGCCATTATGAGGGTTTTACATGTAATTCAAATTACAATTGAAAATTGAATACCCATTTTCAGAAAATCAGAGCTCAATATGAGGTCACGAACTAGAGCTAATGAAGATTTGTGCTTTTGCAAATGAAGGGTTGGACCCTTAACAAAATAGTACACATAATCATCAATGGTGGTCACAAGAATTACAAAGTCTACATTGTTAATGGCTACTTACCCATGTGCAGAAAGAGAAAAATTATGCATTCAAAAGTTCAATGGCAGCCTATATGAAACAAGAGGCTGATATGTTCACAATAAGAATTTATCAACAACTCTAGTTGCGCCATTACAGAATAAAATTTCTAGAAAAGCAAAGAAGAAAGGCTCATAAAATGGAGGAGGTGATTTTTGACTTACTCAGTTTTTTGTTTGAAGAAAAACTTTAACCAAAAGCCGCGGGTTTCCAAGCTCCATAGAAACTTGGCCAAAGTTTTTTCATGGTGGCCACATTAAAAGCACCAACAGAAAATCATGATTTACAGAGAAAATAATAGAGAGGTTGTGCCTTTAAGCTTCAAAATCTTTTCAAAGACAAAAAGAAGCTCCCAAATTTAACCAAAATCAAACTTACCTTGGCTTCAACCTTCAGAAATCTGCAAACAATGGTGTTGGAGGAGCTTTTCCAGCTTAGAGAGCTTGACCTAGGGTTTTTTCATGGCGGCACAGCAAAGGAGAATCACAAGAGCAGCAAGCAAAATGAAATGACAAATGAATGTTCAACATTCATTTAGGGTTTGAAGCCATAGAAAGTTCAAAGGAGAAATGCATTTTTTCCTTAAGCTTTTTCAATAAAGCTTTATTCATTTGCTAGTGGCGTGGCATCATTTGTGCCTTGTAAATGTTTCAAAGACTTAGTCTCTTAAGTCTTTTACATTTGATAAAATGAAACGCCTTTACTTTTTCTTTTAAAACAAATTTTGTAAAACTTTATTAAAATGATGATATAAATCATTTTAATAAAAGTTATTTATAAAATGAAAAATAAAAATACAATTTTCAAATAATGAAATAGGCCTTTATTATTTACATTTGATTCAAAAATGTAAATCTTTATTTAAGTGATGGAATATAAATCACTTTAAATAAAAGTTATTTGAAATGCAAAAGTAAAGATACCATTAAATGTTGATGGGAGATTGTCAAAAAGGAGTTGCTTTAAAGTTTTAAAGTTTTGCATGGATCATGGGAAAAGTTGAGTAAATTTTTCCAACATGTGGAGTGAAATTAGGGAGATTTGGTCACTTCACCTTCAGTTAAGAGTCCAAATTGATGGAGTTTTAGTCAAAGAGCAATTTAAGGCACAAAACACCTTGTTTCAATTAGTTACAACCCTATTTTTGAGGGATTTTCATTTGCATACGACCCATGAGGTTGTTTTGAGTTTCACAACTCTTTGTACATATTTTGAGAAGTTGTTTTAAGTCACATGCTTGATTTGAGGGAGAGGAAGGACAACACATCATTCTTGGAGCTAGAATTCAAAATTTGAATTCTTGGAGTCTTTTCTATAAATATTCTTTTCTCTCATTTCTTTCAGCAGCTATGAGTTTGGTGACTATTGTAGCAAGTGGCGCATGCTTTGTAACTCATTTCTTATGAGTATTACAAATTTGTAATGCAATCATCTCCTATTTTTCAATAAAAATCTTATTTCCTTCTCCATTATTCTTTGTTCTTTAGTATTAATTTTGAGTTATATGATAGAATATTGTGTCATCCTTTATTTTCAATCAAATTCCTTCAATGTTGAATGCAAAGAATAGCATGTCATAGTGCAGGTCTGTGTAAGTGTTTTCATTCTCTTGGATAAAAATTGTGAAAACATTACTGTTTTCCTTTTTTGAACATCAAAAAAGTCAAAGACTTTCATAAGAATTATTTTTGCAGGCATGAATAAAAAAGTTGTGAGATTGTATAGCTTTATTTGTTAAAGTAATTTTGTGAGATTTTAGAAGAAAATTCAAATCATTTATCAGTTGGTGAATCACCTAGTAATCCATTTTTTTTAGTTTTTGCATTATCCCTCTTACCTTTTCCTCTATTAAAAGTCAATATTTACAAGAAATATCCAAAGGGAGCCAGCCCATAACCTAGAGGTCTACCCTCACTATAGGATACAACCTGAGAGTAGTCCAATGTGCACAAGATTTAGAAGTTTTTCAACTTGTCTTCAGGTGCAAATCCCTGTGTTAACACTACCCATCTGAAAAACCGATAGGGTCTCCATCTAACTCGGTCCACATCAAGAGTATCAAACTGTAAGTGCCAAAACTATAAATCTCCATGCCTCCACTACCCCATAGTATTGTATCAGTGGGCCACAGGGACATGATATGGCTATCATTAGGGAAAACTGACCAACCTCGTGCACGTGATGTGGGTGAAGGTCCACACCTGCAAAGGTGTGCACACTGTAAGGTTGTGATACTCGTAATGGACATACCGCCCTAGCTCCTAGTATAGGTGTGCTAACATACTACGCCCCTAGGGAAAAACTGTCCTATGCTCTACCATCTCCCTAATGGTATGAACAAGGCCCCCGTACAGGTGAGAGCCTCACCTGTCTATCGTGATCTGAAACACAATGGTCATGACCATCACTCAATGCAACAGGGATACAATGGTTTGTGCTTGGTCATACTAATGCATATAAATGTGGCTCGTGTCATTGTTGTCGTTTGTCCTCCTTGAGTAGTACTGGACTCCCTTCGTCCACTCTCGCAATGACCAAGTGTCATCAATAGCCACCTACTATTCGCAGATGGGTAGTCCAAGGATCCGATAAACATCCTCCAATGTGATTGTTATCTCCCTAGTCGGCAACTGGAAAGATGATGTGGTGGTGTGCCACCGCTCCATTAGGGTTGTAAGCATGCACTCATGGTAATGCATCTCTGGCATGGTGAATGCATGCTAAAGACCGACTTGCTCCATAAGTGTGACCTCATCGTTAGTGAGGCGGTCCCTCTACTCGCAAACTAGTATGTAAGCTCACCCTCCAGGATGCTCCTAGATCTTCAGATAGTCCTGTAAAAAGTGGAAAAAATTATAATTCAGAACATGGAATTTCAATTTGAAGACAAAAAATTCGCTCGACTTTTGCGCGCCACACAAACGTCTGCATGTCACGCATACGTCCTAATCCACTATTGATGCCTCAAGGACGCCAACGCAGAGATGGGACTCCAGTGTGGCTCCTAGATGTCAGCGAATATTTTGGACAATAATGTTGAAAACGGACACATGCACAACTCGACGAGGAAAAAAATGCTAAAAAAGTGCTAAAATTCACAAACAATGGGGTTTTGAGACTACCTGGTCTGCCTTGTGGCCCTCAGCAATATCGTCCGTCAGCTGCTCTAGTCTAGGCACCTCGTACTCCCTCCTGCTTGACATTTTGTTGACTTTTCTCTCACAAAAGTCAATAATTTGCTCATAGTGAATAGTGAAAATGACCCTTTCAAGGGCCCACCTAGGTATATATAGGCCCCCTAGGGCCCATTTTTCTTGGAGTTTCTGGCTCCCTGATTTCTCCTGAATTTACCCCACCTAGCTAGGGGAAAATTCAAGAGGGGTTATATAGTCACCTCTTGATCATATTTTTCTTCTAAATCAACAACTTTTTCTTGATCATTCTTCTCGCTATTGTAGCTTCTTCCAATTTTTGAAACTGACCTAAAATTTGAGTTTTGCAGGTTAAATCTTTGTGCAATTTTTCACAACCATTTTGTCACTGTTTGTTGAGCTTGGTTGTTGGGGGGCACCTTCGGTACCGATTGGCTCAACTTCGATGGCCTTTGAGGTCCCTTTTCTTGGAATGCAAATCTGTAAAATTCAAATTTGGGTGAAATTTTTTCTTCTCTACTTTTGTGTTGTTGATTCTTCCCAAAATCAAGCCCACTAAAGTGGGGGAAAAAATTAATGTCACAAAATTGCACCAAGAGGCAATTCCACATTTTTGCACTTTTGCCTAACATTTATGACACCTTAGAGCATTAATGAAAAAAATCCCATGAGTCTGAATTTTGTAATTTTGACCCCATGTGGACTAGTGGTAGAGAAACATAAGGCTAACAACATGTTTCCCAAAAATATAGGCCTTGGATGCCTGCATGGCACATGGACATTTGTGCAGCGTGCTAGTGTCCTGGTGGTTTTTTGAATTTGAAATGGGGAATCTGGAATCTTGACTCTCTCAACATGTGTCCTAGTAGTCAGATTTCAGGTGTAAAGGCTCCTTGTTTCCCTTGCATGCATTAAAACCCCTCATTTACTCTCATTTTGGGGTTCAAGTCATTCAATCCAGCTCTCTACATACTTTTCACTCTTGAGTTCTCTTCATTCTTGGCAGCAACACTCTCACAAGTGAAGCCATGCTAGACTAAGGTCCTTCCAGTAGCTACAAATCTCAAGCAAGCACTCAACGCTATATCTGTGTGCTCTAAAGAGGATGTACGGTTGTGGGTAACACTCTCTCTCTATTACTCTTTCCTATCTACTTGTTCATTTACTACTTAGTGGTGCGAGTTCTACTCTTGAAGCGGGTTTTGCTTTCACCATGCACTTTGTCTATTTCATTTACACTCCTTTCCAACTTGGTTTTCCATGGAGGTGGGAACACCAAAACAAGGGTCTAACTGAGGCAGACCCCTATATAGCCCCAAACGTTTCCCCTCATTCTTCTATGTGTAGGTTGCAAAGTAGAGCTTGGAGTGAAGACCTAGACGCTCGGTTGAAGGTAATTTTTCTCCAAGTTCTCCTTGTGCTTTATTCTAAGTTTCTACTTTATGTTTGATCATTCTATTTAGAAGACCTTAGATCCAAGCTAAGAGGTGAAGCTTTATTTTTCCCACCTGAGTGCCTAAGCTTTATGTTGCTTAGGATGCCAACTCACCATTTAGATGACAACATTTTGCGCTAGCATCTTGAATCTGCATTGTCGTCTTTTGACTGAGAGCTCCTCTGTTTGAGGTGGAAATCTAGAAGTTTCACTCCCTCGGTATTTGAAGTAGTCTTCTCTGAAACATAACTCGAGGACATTTTCTTTACCATTTCTTCATTCTGTTTATTATGTTGGAAACAAGCAATATTGAGAGGGGGGTGAATCAGTGTTATGCAAGAATCTACTTTATTGTTCTAATTATTAGTCCACTTAAAATATTTAACCAGGAGAAATATGCAAAAATAGAAAGCAAATAACCACAACACCATAACACAACGATTTTTACATGGAAACCCTATTAGGGGAAAAACCACGATGGATGGCTAGTCCACAATATAATCCGAGTATACTCAAAAGGAAGTTTACAAAATGGGAATGCACTTGCATTCAGGTACACTACCTAGAGCTCACTGCTCAAAATGGGAAGGCACACTGCCTTACAGAGATTTGGATTAGATCCAAGAGAATGAACTAAAGAAATAGCACCTACAAATGCTTGATTATAGTTTCGATTAAGCTTGATTGACAATCTTTTGTCCTTCTAAATGATATTGAACTTCTACTTTGATTTGCTCTGACTTGCTCTACAAAATCTTTATGCGCAATTGAAACTGTGCATAAAATTTCTCTAACACTCTTTTGATAAACACAATATACATCGACACACCATGCACACATTAAAAAGATATAAGAGATCATACATATATATCCATGACTAGCAATTTAATCGCAACATGTCAGCTCAAATAAAACTTGAAAATATTAGCAACTTGTCAGCTCAAATCTTAAGAGTTATCCAATGCGCATCCACAACAATTGTCCACAACTTAGCTTGGATCCAAAACTTAATGACAGAAGACAAAAAAAATTCAATAAAACATTCCTTGAATATCCACAACATATTACATCAACTGAGTTGGCCCCAAAATACTGATAAATAGAAAAGTAACGATCCAAATCTTCAAACTCGCACAAGACTAAATACGAGGAACTGAGATTTTTGGACAAAACATTCGATGTATTGATAGACCTCCCATGAGATCCACAATTCAAAATAATAATAATAACTGGAAATCTGCAAGTGAATCAATGATCACCAAATTGTTGGAGGTTTTGTTCTTCATGACTGTCCTCAATCTGACTGCTAGTATAGTTAAATGATGATATGTGGATCTGACATCGACTAGGGTTTCCATCAATTACAACACCAAAAATCATTTGCAATGTCTCTTTCCAACAATCTCCCCCTTTGGCATTGATGTCAACACTTAGTGAAAAATGACTAAGTGTCAGATCAAAACCAACATGAGTTACACTGTCATTTCAAAACTTCAAAAAGAAACTTCAATCTTGGGAAAACAACTCCCCTTATGATGACTATGCATTTTTCACTATACACTTCTCCCCCTTTGACATCAATGGAAAAAATTGGGGAAACCGAAACAAAATTTCCAAAATTGTACATGCATGAACTTGTACCTTACAAGGATTTGAAGACATTTGAAAAATCTTGTTTCAACACTCTTAAATTGTCATCACAAACCTTTTTGAGACTTTCCAAAATTGTTATGTGGCCACACATTAAATAGGATTGAGCCTCTGCAGTTTCAAGATTCTCCAGGTCACTAATTTCTATAGCAACTTTCGCTTCCTTCAAAGCACTCATCATTATTTCAATCTTCAGACAAATTAGTCCCTCAAGTTCACATACTCTCCCAACAATTTTGTCATTTTCATTCTTTAAACATCTTATTTTGTCAAGTAGAGTTGTTACTTGAACTTCTTGTTGAACCACATCACCAGCTAATGGATCAAAAGTAGCAGAAATGGTAGCTAATTGATTTTATAGATCCTTCACCTTTTTCTCATTACCTTCAGTAAACTTGGACAGAATCAAATAGGACTTATAGGCTTTTCTAGCTTTAGATATAGAAACTTGAGTGTTCTTTATGCAAGTAGCTAATAGAATCTTATCCTTTACAATCACTACCTTCAACTGACTAAGTCTTTTCTTGTTAAACTCCTTTTGCACTTTATCCTCAGTAGATTTCTCAAGAGACTCAAATTGAGTACTTACAACATTTATGAGCTTCTTTAGCTCACCGGAAGAGGAACCTGATGGATCCATGGCATGAGTTGGCATTAATTTCTGCATAACTCCAGATGCAAGGCTTAGCAATTCACTATCCTCTATGTGAGACTTCATAATCTTCTCACTGGCCTTAGCTTGAGAAATTGATGCAACCTTCATCATTTGAATTGGATTTCATCCAATTCAGGATCAAAATCTTCCTATTGCTACATCAAAGATTTCTTCACTGCCTTGGCAGTGTCTCTTGTCTCCACTTTGATTTCCTAAACTTTTTCTTCTTCAACCTTGGGTTCTTCAAAGACTATTTCCGGATTGAATTTAAGTTCCTCAACCTTTTCATTTTGTAACATCTTCTCCTCAGCTAGCACCACCTTAGGAACTTCAGTTTCCATAGGTGTTTCTATATTTTCCATATTAGGAGAAATTAGGATATCCTCAACTTCTAGAGGATCAGATACATTCATATTCTCCTCATTCACATTCTCTTTTTCATTTTATTTACCTCCAAATTTACTTCCTCATTTTCCAAAACATTTTCAATATTCATTTCCTCAATTTCAATCTTATTCTTTGATAGAAACTCTTCCAAAACTTCCTTAGTTTCACCAACAACATCAGTTTCACCAATCATGAGTTTATTCACCCTTGTCTTGTTCTTAAATTCCTTTTTAGCCTCTTCAAGGAGTGAATCCATCTCTTCAATTGACATTTTTGGACACAAATCTGCAAGAATGCACTTGCTCAGATTCTCTTCTTTTGTTCTAGCACTTACTCTTCTTGACTCCAAAACAACATACAGATTCTTGGGTAAGCCAAACATAATCTCAACAATAACTTTATTAAAAATGTTCAGATGTTTTATTGTAGCTTCTTCTAGAACTCTTTGAGCAGATTCATCAAAGGTTTCATACAAGTCATAGAGGGGCTTGAGATTACCATCATTGACAACTGCATTCACAACTTCATCAATTGACATACTAGGTTTGTCAACTTTAGCCTTCTTTCCCTTTTCTTCTTTCCTGAAAGATTTGCTCTTGTTTAACTCGATAGCCTGAGTTCTGGTAGCTTTTACTTATCTCAATACTTATGATTTTGTTTCCTCATCTTTTGAAACATGCTTATAAGTTCTTGCATTTTTATTCTTCTTCCTTTTACCGAAAGGCTTGTCTTGAGTTGGCTTGGCTGTAGGGGAATTCCTTGTAGATCTAGTGTGGGCAAAGGATGCACTAGGACTAGCAGACTCTATTTTTGCTTTCACTTCTACTTCTTTTGCCTCATCTCTCCTTCTTCTTGCTTCTCTTAAAGCTTCTACAGGTAAGCCCATCCTTTTTGTAAATACTTCTATCTCTTTCTTACTTTCCTGACTATCACTGGTTTTCTCAATTCCTCACAAACTTGCATACTTTTCTCTGCATATGTTCCAAACCTCTCTTCTACCTGATCCAGAGGTGAATTCAGCAAGTGTTCTACATACATCTTCAGAACGTTTTCCTCTACTTCATATCCCATTGGCATGATCCAATTTTTTTTTGGATCAACAACTTCCATATGACATTGGTCAATACAATTGAAGTGAGAATTCTTTCCCTAGCATGCATCATATTCTAGAAAATTTTGAAGTACCCCCAAAGGGTAGTATTCCTGACCTGACGATCACCCATTCCAAACATCATGCTCCTTATCTGAACAACTACATGCTCATTATTTTGCCAATGTACACTTCCAATACCCAGAACCTCATTCATGAAATAGAAAAATAGGCACAATAGAAGATTACCATATTTAAAAGTATTCTTCTTGTCTTTCTTGATTTTGTTCAAATTCTCCAACAACTGACTTTTGAGCAACTCGCACAAGTCATATTTTGCATTCTGCTTTACCATTTCATAAGTTGCATAGATGGTTGTATCATATACATAATTATCCTAGCTAGAATGGTATATATTGTAACCAATGACCATTGATGTGAATTTCACATCCACTTTAACAATGTCTTATATTGCCATTTCCCTTTTATCCCATTGCGTGCTTATCGCCTCAATAACTTTGTCATTCTTTACAGATTTCAAGACTGGAAGTCTACCAGTGGAATTCAGACCTGCTACTGCACATATAGGCTCTTTTGTGATTTTGAAGGGTACATTTAGCCACATGAATTTGGCATGAACATGACTCAAAATGTATCTAACCCATTCATTTTCCTCAAATACGGGAATTCTTGCAAACTATGCAAACTTCTTCTCTTCTAGGGTTTGAAATTCCAGTTTTACAATAAAATCTTCTCCAACTATATGATGGGAATATAGATTCATTATTTGAGAGGTGCCCAACTCTTCAATGTTTGCATGAATATATTCCCTAATATCCTCAGTGTGCAAAACTCTGTATGACACAGATGAAAATGTTCTTAAGGGCTTGGTCTCAACAAACTTATAAGGATGCCATTTAAATTTAGGATGGGGTTTGTCCTTGACTTCGACTACTAGAGGAGTGGCCATGATTGCAAGTTCACAAATTCATAGGTTTTTCAAAAAATACCTTTCCATCGGATCAAAGTTCGATCGCATATTCTTCTCCATGCTTTGAATCTCTCCACAATTC